>OZ005650.1:91519563-92719563 GCA_963930645.1 Salticus scenicus
ATGTAACAGCGAAAATGAATATAGGGTAGGTGCTCCAGTAATTGGCATCTGTCCCGAAATAATTAATAAATAAGAAAAATAATAAAATCATATATTTTACATATAAGAATTTTAACATTTTATGTCAAGCACTGGAGCGTAGGGTGCTGATAACTGGTAAAATGAATTTTTAGCAGTGTCAAACACTGGAACATAGGGGGCCAATTACTAATAAAAGGAAAAACTGGTAGTGTCAATTACTGGAACATTGAGTGGGTGTCAAATAAAAATTCATGAAAAAAAAAATTGTTATCAAATGTATAGATTTTAACATATATGTGGTTCTGAATGTCTTTCATGACGTATGTACTAACTTAAGATTTCTAAAAATATTTGCTAATGAATAGAACATTAAAAACATCAGAGATTGCTCTAAAAGTGTCAATCACTGGTGCACGTACCCTAAAAGTTATATTCTATATGAAAAAGGCGAAAATATTATATTAACCCTATTTTAAACAATACGGCCTCACTTTATGGCGTTTCTCTGAATGGCCACTGCATTTAACAAAATTATTTTAAGTATTTGTTTAAATCATTTAAATTTTATCCTTAGTAGTCGATGCGAGAAATTTTAAAAGAAGTAAATAATCAATCCGTCAGGATCTTGTAGCGATATAATAATAATACATCACCATTTCAACAAGAATCTTATAAACAGTTCAACGCATCCTTAATCAAAAAGTCACCACATTCGTTCAATGATATTTATTAATCCGTATAAAGCATTGCAAGTCTCACGAAGAATTGCGAATATTAAACCTTCTAACAAATCACCTCTAAATTACTCAATAGACAATAAATCTTGTTAATTCAGTTTTTTTCTTCTGCCCTCTATATTACTGAATTATGCATAACTACATTTTCATTTTTTTTTTCTTTTTCTGTTCAAAAATATGTTTCGATTCTGTTTTTCTAACCCTGTTGTAATGTAGCACTTTTCTGAAATATACACGCGTACTCAAGACGCTAAAACTATGTTAAAATACAGTATTATGTTATTCTAAAAAAGTGAAGATTTTAATACAAAAATACACACACATTAAAGTCCCACATGGTGTGAATATAATTACTGTGTATCAAAAATTAATATAACTTAATCAAGTATGGGAGCAGAATTAAAAAGTAAGAAGATGAAGAGATCAAATCTGGAACAATAAATTATAAAGACTGACGACGAATGCATACGTGAAATACAGGGTGATTATAATTAAAGTTACGATTTCAAAACGCTATAATTTTAAAACTACCCACCAGAGCAATTTGATATTTTACCAGAGCAATCGTGAGGCAATGGAATTTTGTTTTGGAGAGGAAAAAAGTAGTTCCAACATGTTCCTATAGATGGCGCTGTAAGGGTAATGTCAGGAAAAAAGCCTAAATAGACTCATTAAACACAGCAGTGTTGTTAGCAACACAATGGAATAGCAGGAAACAATAGACATCACGGGCTTACTACAATTTTTGTAGCAAAAAGACCAGAATACGTGTTTACAGCGGAAACAGTCATAGTGAAAAGAGAAGAAGGAGGAGCTTCGTGAAACAAATACTTTAAGGATAATTAACGGCACATTTTAGAACTATTTTTTTTTTCTTTTTTCAAACAAAACTTCATTGCCTCGTGATTGCTCAGGTAAAATATTAAATCGTTATGATGGTTAGTTTTAAAATTACAGCGTTTTTAAATCGTAACTTTAATTATAATCACCCTGTACTAGGTGCCTGATTATTTTTCACTTACCTTTGCTGTAAAATATTTTTTTTTAATGAAAATAATTTACTTTAATTATTCAACGCTAATGTTGAAGCTACCCAGAGTTATTATTCATCAAACATATTTATAACAATAAATGCCACTGGCTACTGACATGTGTATACACCAACAGCACATAAGGAGTTTAAGCGCGACTACACAAGATCTTTTATCTTAAATAATATAATTTTTTAAAGTCTTTTAAGCAGTTTTTTTTGTCCCTGTGGCGGCATGGACCTTTAAGGGTTGATAGTTATTTTTTGAGGATGAGGCAGATTTCAGGTAAAGCATATTTTAGGGGAAAAGAATAATGGTATTTGAAAAATGATTTAGTTTTCGGTTTATGTCTGTTCTTTAAATTAACATGTATATTTTTATTTAATACAAACTATGCTTCCATTTATCAATCTAAGCATTTATAAAATTCGGATAATGAGAAACAATACAGAAAGTAATGCAAACGCTTCGAAGTAAAGCTATGCATTTTGGATTTTGATACAGTCGTTAACAGATGAAAAGTTTCATTTCACAAATTTATATCCGCTTCTTAATCTGAATTTTGAATTAGTAGAAATTACAAATAAAGTTTTGCTGATGGGAAATAAAATAAAAACACACAAATGAAATAGTAATTTTTAATTAAAAATGCTTGCACAGATGAACATGAATTGTGTTAGTTAAAATGGTGTAAAGCTCAAAATTTTAAGCATGAATTTTGAATTATTAAATAATTCTAATAGAATACATAGCACAGAATTATATTATATAGTTCAATAAAGTTAACAGTTTTACGTATGTAACGACAACTTTTTCTATCTTTCATCTATAACCCTACTTAATCACATGTTTTATCGAGCGAAATACGCTGTTCGCTGAGCTGCAGTTTTCGATGCAACGAACATAATATTTAACTGAATATAATTATGTAAAGCATAATTTTAAATACAGCATAATTAAAAAAAAAAAAAGTAAAATTGTTGGTTATGCTATAATGGCTGATTTTTATATGCAAGTTATGCTTTCGAATTCAAATTTACTTATAAAATTTTTTTTCACATTAAGATGCATTTCAGATTTGTCCATTCACATAGTTAAAAGATATAAAATTCCATAGAATTTTTAAAAACTAGATCTGAAATGTAAAACAGCGATTACTGATCAAGGAACGCGGTAGCGTTCCGCCCCGCCAAGCTAAAACAAACACCCGCCAATCTAAAACAAACATTAAGAGAAGTACAAATGAAATTTACAAAGTATAGGAAGTCAATGTTGAACGCTACAAGTGTATATTATGTCGACATAGCATCTCGTACTTTTCGACTACGTGTATCTCAGCTCCCTGATCCCCAAGACATATGATTTTTTGCACAGGCCTTAAGCATACCCTTAACACAAAACATACAAAGTTGCATGTTGCTCCGAATTAAGGGGCCTGAGTTATATAACTTTGAAAACCCGAAATTTCCCTGTTACATTCTTCTTCTTCTTCTTCTTGTAATTGTTAAGACAAAAACTTTTGACGGCGATTGAGCCTAGAGTTCTGCAGCTAATGTGCTGAAAATTTGCATGGACATTCCTTCTGACCTGCACCAGTGCCTTTTGCAATCAAAAATTTTTTTGGTCGGGTTACTGCTGCCTACGGCAGCGTTACCAGTACTCATCTTGCAATCGCTTTTTAACTAACTTCCCGACTAACTAGACATTTGAAACTTTCAGAATAGCTCATAACACGGTGACAATACATTTTTTAACACTTTTAGTCAACTGTCTCAGGTACTTACTGCCTTCGGCAGCGTTTAATAACAGAAAATTATTTAACTAATTTCCCGACTAGCTAGACATTTGAAATTTTCAGACTAGTTCAGAACGCGGAGAAAATGCATTTTTTTATTACGTTTAGCCAACTGCTTCGGGTTCCTGCTGCCATCGGCAGCGTTGCAAGCACAAAGCTTGTAATTGATTTTTAACTAACTTTCCGACTAGCTAGGCATTTGAAACTTTCAGGATAGCTCAGAAAACGGTGACAAAAAATTTTTAGTACTTTTAGTCGACTGTTCAGGTCCCTACTGCCTTCGGCAGCGTTTATATGATTCGACAGAAAATTTAATTAACTAATATCCCAACTAGCTACATATTTGAAACTTTCAGAATAGTTCAGAACACGGTGAAAATGCATTTTTATAATACTTTTAGCCAACTATTTCGGGTTCCTGCTGCCATCGGCAGCGTTACCAGCACAACGCTTGCAATCGATTTTTAACTAACTTCCCGACTAGCTAGGCATTTGAAACTTTCAGGATAGCTCAGAACAGGGTGACAATACATTTTCTAACTCTTTTAGTCAACTGTTTCAGGTCCCTACTGCCTTCGGCAGCGTTTATATGATTCGACAGAAAATTTATTTAACTAATTTCCCGACTAGCTAGACATTTGAAACTTTCAGAATAGTTCAAAACAAGGTGAAAATGCATTTTTATAATACTTTTAGCCAACTGTTTCGGGTTACTGCTGCCTTCGGCAGCTTTACCAGTACACATTTTTACACATTTTACAATCGCTTTTTAACTAACTTCAAGACTAGCTAAACATTTGAAACATTCAGGATAGCTCAGAACACGGTGACAATACATTTTTGATCACTTTTAGTCAACTGTTTCAGGTCCCTACTGCCTTCGGCAGCGTTTATATGAATCGACAGAAAATTTATTTAAGTAATATCCCGACTAGCTAGATATTTGAAACTTTCAGAATAGTTCAGAACACGGTGAAAATGCATTTTTATAATACTTTTAGCCAACTATTTCGGGTTCCTGCTGCCATCGGCAGCGTTACCAGCACAACGCTTGCAATCGATTTTTAACTAACTTCCCGACTAGCTAGGCATTTGAAACTTTCAGGATAGCTCAGAACAGGGTGACAATACATTTTTTAACTCTTTTAGTCAACTTTTACAGGTCCCTACTGCCTTCGGCAGCGTTTATATGATTCGACAGAAAATTTATTTAACTAATTTCCCGACTAGCTAGACATTTGAAACTTTCAGAATAGTTCAGAACACGGTGAAAATGCATTTTTATAATACTTTTAGCCAACTGTTTCGGGTTCCTGCTGCCATCGGCAGCGTTACCAGCACAAACCTCGCAATCGATTTTTACCCAACTTCCCGACTAGCTAGGCTTTTGAAACTTTTAGGATAGCTCAGAACACGGTGACAATACATTTTTACCAATTTGAAAATCATTTGAGGGCAAATGTTCTCGAATTTATAAATTTGTCCTCAAATGTCCGCAAATTAAAGCATAATTTAACTCTGTCCTCACGTGTCCTTTCAATTTGAGGACGCTGCGATGATTTGTCCTCAAATTGGGTTTAAAAAATTTGGTCACTTTAGTGAAACCCAGTATCAACTTGAGTTTCACCAGAAAACGCAACTTAAATAACAGCTGACAACATATAAATCACAGCACAAAAGATACCATAGTCATAACATACAGAAATAAACTACAATTCAATGGTAGAGACTTAGTCAAGCAAAACTTTCTATTTCGTAAATCTTAGCGAGAAACTCACCTCAGTGGTCGGAACGGGACTCCTTTTATAGCCCGCCATTAATCCTGAATTTTACAGTAACTTCCGTAAAGTCCGGTTTTCATTGCAGTTGGAACTTCAAGGTTAAAAAAACCATTAATCACGCTCCCGACACAAAGAGACAAATGTCTTGTCATCAGTTGTACCCTTTTTTTTTAATCAGATTTCGCAGTTACGTCAAAGGAAAGCATGCAAAATTGACAAAGATATCTCTGCCTCTGGCCCCTCAATTATCTCAGCTCGGGGTTAGAGCCAGGGACTTCCAACCGGTCGAACCAAAACGTCAAAGCATTCCAACAGCTTGACCACATCAAAGGATTCTGAATACGGCCGCTCGTAATGACTTCCAACCAACCTCAGTGGAAACTGCACTTAATAATCGAGTTACAGCTTGGACGATGAGTCTATCGATAATAAAGTTTTTTCACCAATATCGTCAAAATAGTTGTCAAGGTGCGATAAAGTCACCAAATTCATCGCCAAGTCTATTACGTGCCCTGATTAAGTGTGTTTTTAACGGAGAAGGATCTTTTTTAACGCAGAAACAAGCTAGAAAGGCGAAAAATTGACATTTTATAATGTGACTAAACCTCTTAGAAAGAAATCGCATAAAAAGAACTAATACTATGTAGAAATCTGTAACACTATATTTACATCTATGCATAACACGCACGATTTTTATCGATCTATTACACAAATACATCCATTATGAATACGAATTAAATTATAAAAGCACATACATAACCTGCAAAAAGAAGTGATATCTCATAAAAAAAACAATACTATTGTAAAAGTCACCCCGCCCAGCAAAATCTCTTACCTTTCTTATGCATACGTATTATATTTATAAAAGCACATACATAACCTGCAAAAAGAAGTGATATCTCATAAAAAACAATACTATTGTAAAAGTCACCCCGTCCAGCAAAAACTCTTACCTTTCTTAAGCAGCCAAAAAAAGAATTGATCTCAAATTTCGCCGCCGCTATTGAATCCCGGGTACTCAATGCCTAGCTTAATGAAGATCTGCCAATAACACTGCATGTATCTTTCTAATATATCCTATTCTCTTTCAACATTCTTTGTTATCTGTGTTAGTTTTTTCGCTGCATTATAAAGTTATAATGTAAAGTATTTTTACGGCGGGGGTGCGGCCTCTATGTAGAAGTTTTAATTAATAAAAAATTTAGTTAGTAAAGATTAAAATATTATTACGCACCCCGCCGAAAAAATACTTTAAATTATAACTTTATAATGCAGCGAAAAAACTAACACAGATAACAAAGAATGTTGAAAGAGAATAGGATATATTAGAAAGATACATGCAGTGTTATTGGCAGATCTTC
Organism: Salticus scenicus; assembly: GCA_963930645.1. Taxonomy (NCBI): domain Eukaryota; kingdom Metazoa; phylum Arthropoda; class Arachnida; order Araneae; family Salticidae; genus Salticus; species Salticus scenicus. Next base: position 91,526,290 of record OZ005650.1, read on the forward strand.
ATTAAGCTAGGCATTGAGTACCCGGGATTCAATAGCGGCGGCGAAATTTGATATCAATTCTTTTTTTGGCTGCTTAAGAAAGGTAAGAGTTTTTGCTGGACGGGGTGACTTTTACAATAGTATTGTTTTTTATGAGATCTATATTATATTTATTGATGTTTAATTGAATTATGCCAAATTTGGATTGCAATTTAGCATACGGATAGATTTAAAAATTGAGAAAATTTTATGAAGTATACTCGTATACCTTAAATGCTTTGAGGTAGTACCATAATAGAAGATTAATGTCAGTCACACAGTAAGTAAAGAATAAGGTTTTCTAAACTATCACTACCGCGCAAATATCTATATCGTAGATTTACAGCATTTTTTATTATTATTAAAACAACCTGATCGTCTTGAAAATAGGGAAAATTAAAATATTGTATTCTCTGTTCAGTTTTATGATGTGCTAAACGAAGATTATATCTTCTTGTCATTAACAATATATCTATGTATATGAAGACAAACCGTAAGAGTATTATATATAACCTTCACATTGTAACACAAGCAAAAAGGTTTTAATTTAATAATTTTAAATTGTAAGGCTGCTACCACGAATACATCGAAACATTTCGATCGTCGAACGGTGTCGCACAAATATATTTTTAGTAATTATAAAGTCAAAGATTACCGTAACAGCAGTTCTGCTCGCTAATTCTACATCGAAATTCTTTGATATGCTTATTATCGTAACTTTTTCTTAGAGTACTAAATGACTTTGACTTCGATTTCAAGTGCTGTGGGACGGAAGCCCCTGTTACAAAATCACGCATCTTCCTTTGCACAAAAGTAAAGGCCAACGGGGTGTGAAGTTCTGAATTTAATTTCATTGTTAAAGGGGGAGGGAAAACATAAAAGAACACAAAACAATCAAATACATTTTAGAGCTAATCAGAAAATAGAAACACAATGATAATAGTTAAAAGGTTTAAAGACAGCATTACACGTCTCATAGGAAGGTTAAGGATAGTAAAAATAAATACATTTGTATTTTATAAGAGCAAATTTTTTAGTTTTAATTTTCAATTTCTGTGGAATTACACACAGCCTGCACTCACCAGCACTCGGCCTGTCAAAGACACTTTGCCTTGAGAAACGCACTTTTCTGGTATGAGTACAACACAGTAGACTATCCAAAAACATTTTTAATATAAAAACAAAGAGGACAAATACAGTACAAAAGCAAGATATAATCTCCAATAGTCAGAAAGTTCAATAAGATAGTGATTATTGTTAGAAAATATTGGGGGAAGCAGTAATATCTCTGTCTGTGACCGACAATTTCATTTTACCTGGAATCACCTTTCATATCTGATTAAAAAAAAAAAAAATCTGGTGTGAAACAACCGCACGACTTCCATTACCCACTATTACACGTATTATAGGCATTTTTGAGAGATAATGTGATCAGAAAACATTAAAGTGACTTAAAGAGAAAATCGTTAGAGCCGTTTTTGAGATACCAATTTTTACAAAAAATCAATTATTGACCAGAAAACACTAATTACATACAAAAGGATATTTAAAAGTGAGTTAATAGGGCGAGTTTAAAAAAAAATCCGTACAGCCGTTTTTAAAGGAACGCGCTTAGAAGACCTGAAATTGAACTACTTATACAGGAAGCCTATCAATTTTCCAGAACTAACCAACTATATCATTCGAAAGGACATCTAATAGAGTGTTTATATAGCGAATTTGAAGAAAATCGTTTGAGCCGTTTTTGAGATACGGACTTACGGTCCCACTTCCGGTTTCCGATGTCCCACTTCCGGTTAAACTCAATTATTGACAGGAAAACAATAATTACATACAAAAGCATATTTAAAAGTAAGTTAAAATGGCGAGTTTGAAAAAAATCCGTACAACCGTTTTTAAAGGAACGCCTTTGCGAGGCCTCAAATTGAGCTATTTATACAGGACGCCTATAAATTTTCCTGAACTAACCAACTATATCATTCGAAAGGACATCTAATAGAGTGTTTATATAGCAAGTTTGAAGAAAATCGTTAGAGCCGTTTTTGAGATACGGACTTACGGTCCCACTTCCGGTTTCCGATGTCCCACTTCCGGTTTTTCAATTTTCACCAAAATTTGGAAATTTCATCTGTACACCACACGTATTTCAATTCTAAAGTTTCGTAGCTCTATCTTTATTAGTTTCTGAGCTATAATAGCCAGAAGATTCTCCACATACATACACACACACACACATACATACACACTGACCAATTGCCAAAAACAACTTTTTTGGACTCAGGGGACCTTAAAACGTGTAAATCAGGTGAAAACCCGATATCGAATTTTCAGACCGAATACAATACTTCCATTACCTACGGTAGTAGGGTAATGGAAGTAAAAATGAGATTTTAATGTACACGTTAATAATTCTTTTACATGTAAACAAATTTCACATGAGCTTTATAAAAAAGTGACTACGAATTGTAAACAAAACTAAGGCTGTAATGAAAAAGGTAGGTTTTAGAATGGGATTTTTGTTATAACGTAACTAATATAATTTTAATAAAATAATATGTCATCGTGTATTTTGAATTTTAAGTTCATTTTTAACACCGATCACTGGCCTTTAAAATATTGTTCTGCTCGCATGAAAGCCATTTAAATACAAAATTTTTTACAAGCCATTATAATTTAGAAATTTTTATTCATCAACCTTAAAAATTCATTTCAGATAAATTGGAGTGGAAGGCTCATTTTTATACCCACTATGTCAAAAATACCAGAGCCAGGAATCGAACCTGGGCACTCCGCTTAATGCGCGGATACTCTACCACTGAGCTAACCTGGCTGATAACCAGCTCGGCATTTCTCACTTAATATTCGTTGGCAAGGTCACTGAGTCTGCAAACGCAGCTATGTCAAGTGACAATATTAATCGTGGCACAACTGCAATACACCGCGAAATTTTTATTTAGAAATTTTTATTCATCAACCTTGAAAATTCATTTCAGATAAATTGGAGTGGAAAGCTGATTTTTATACCAACTATGTGAAAAATACGAGAGCCGGGATTAATATTGTCACTTGATACAGCTGCGTTTGCAGGCTCGGTGACCTTGCCAACGAATATTATGTGAGAAATGCAGAGAGAGTTATCAGCCAGGGTAACTCAGTGGTAGAGCATCCGCGCGTTAAGCGGAGGGTTCGATTCCTAGCTCTGGTATTTTTCACATAGTTGGTGTAAAAATCAGCCTTCCATTCCAATTTATCTGAAATGAAGTCGTAATAAATCTTCATTTTCATATATTTTTTGAATCATTAAATAATAGTTAAAAAGAGTAGTTGCCGTAAGTAAGTATTCCCTTGCAGATTCAGAGAGGGTATATTTTTATACAATGGCGAGAAACATTATAAAGAACTAAAGCAAAAATTAGAAAAGAAATGAAGAAGTAGGAAAATAGTAAAGTAATTTTAAGACTACACGAAAAACATGTTAGAAAAAAGGAATCTATCAAAATTATAGTATTAGAAAACATAAAACCGGTTTCAAGTCCAGATTTGAATATCCTACCAGAAATGAAAATGTAGAATAATAAAGTAGGCTTATGAAATATGAAAGAGATAGGTTATTAAAAAATTATGAAAAACAGGATTAGCAAGGATATAACCGTCAAATTTACAAAGCCTGCCTACAAATGAATAATCTACAAAAAGCAAAAGTGGACACTAATTTTCAGATGCAAAGGGGAAAAAAAAAAGAGATATGAATACAATACAAAGATTATATTTTAAAGGATAAGGAATGCAAAACTTAAAAGCCCGCTGACTACTATATGGACATATAATAAAAGGATAACATCATGCAAAAGCACATCCCACGTTCATTGTTAAAACGCCAGAAAATTATTCTACAATTATATTCTGCAATTATTTACACCGTACTGTAATATAAAAGACAGCAAAGATAATAGAGAAAAGACTCGAGTTTATAGTTTTATAGAAGAATAGAAAATGGAAAGGAGATTATAAAACAATAAAAAAATTTTAAATGTTCAAAATGTAAGACTTTTCAGAAATCTTAAAAACCGACATAATCACAGGTGTGAAACATAATAAACACGACATACAACGACGAAAATAATAATAATAATGGGTGGCTATCAGAAATAACATAGCTCTTGAATATGTGATATTTAAATGACTTTTATTCAGCCAAATTTCAAAAGCTCTTTCTCATGACTCTTTTGTAAAATACAATACAAATGATCTTGAATACCAAAATGCTTTCTTTTAAACTGTGACCTTTAAAATAAAAGATGAAATCTTTTATTTTTAAAGGTTAAAACTGTTAAATTTAAGAATACTCCTAAGTGTAAGCAAATCTTTGACAATGCATACTTCATGTAAAGAAAAATAACTGAGCAATGCAACTCTTTGAAAAAAAAAAAAAAAAAAAAGAAAAAAAAAAACACTTTTGAAAGATAAAAGATAAAGAAATATCGCTTAATAGTTAGAAGTATTTTTAAGTAAAAAAATCAAAAAATATAAAAATCCTTTTTTTTTTTTTCAGTTTACTTAAAAATGTACAGTTTTTTATTAGGTAATCCTATTTATATTCATAAAATAAATACGTAAAGCAATATTGATAAATTATTATTATTATTTTTTTTAAGAACAATCACTTATTTACATTTATAAATTAAACACATGAAACACTATTCATACATTCTCTTAAAAAATTTAAACCTAATAAATAACATTAAAAAATAATATTTGAACTATCTTTTTGAGTTGAAAATTAAAATAAAAAAATAATTAATGAAACATAGTGCTTAAATCAGTAATAATAATGTTTCAGTACATAAGTATTGATCAAAACTGAATAGAAATACATTACGGTATGAGCTGAGTTAAAAATACTTTACTGCAAAATTAACAACAACACCAATAATATAATATAGTATGCAGCTAAATTTAAATTCACTATAAAAAGTACAGCACAGCATAATTGAATAAGAGTGAGAAAAATATAGTTATAAGACATGACACTTATTTTCATTTATTTATTATTATTATTATTATCTGTTCACTTACAATTAAACACAACATTGTCGATGTTATGAACATAAAAAAATATGCATTGAAAATATGCAATTCTTAATAAGCTATGCCATAATTTTCGACCAGCAAGTAAAAATATAGAATTTACAGAAAAATGATTGATTGAACAAAAACAATTTGGCGTGGTACTCATACAATTTTCTTTTGCCCTGCATGTAAATAGTATACAAAAAAAAAAAAAAAAAAAAAAAAAAAAAAAGAATATATTTGTCAATTTCCATAAGAAATCGTCATTGTAAAAATTCATGCTGGCTAAATTTGGGTATATATCGGCCGATATATGGCACTGTTTTATTCACGTTCTTCAACTTCCCGTATAGCTGTAGGCCCACCAGCGGCCGAGCGGTTCTGCGCTCAAAACTGGTAGATGTGAGGTGCCGGGTTCGATCCCAGGTCGCGCTCGTCAGCCTAGTCGATCGGAGTTTTCAGTGGTTTTCCCCGGTGCTTGCATAAATACGGGCACGGAGGGCACTCCCCCTCAGACCCAGGACCCTAGATCAGTCAATCGGCTTTAGTCCCCACAACCAACCGTATAGCTGTATCTCATGATCTATTGGTTAAAAATTGCACCCAAACAGCATACGTGAAATCGTTATTGTGAGAAGTTATGATTAAGCTTTTACGCATGTAAACACCAAGTGGAGCTTTTTTTTTTTTTTTTTTTTTTTTATACATAAAAACCTAGAATGATATAGAAGAAAGTTTTGTGTTTTTATTATCTTCCATTAAAAGAATTTCTTTTGTTATTTTCGAAGAATTAAAACTAACTTCTGATATCTAATGAAATTCAATATAATTTCAAATAAAAATTTACGATTAACTGAAGACACATTTTTCACATACATTATGGATTATTAGAAAATACGAAACTCTCTTAATGCTTTATTTTCAGCAGTTTCTAACAAGAAGACATGATATAAGTAATTATCACGGACATTTTCCCCATTACAAGTACAAAAATCATCCAAAGAAGTGAAAATACCTCTTGTCTGCACTTTGTTTTACTAGCTATATGATGTCTGTCTTAAATACAAAATAAAGCAATTTCATTCGACAGTCAACGTCTGTAGAAATCTCGAATGTAGCACCAGGAAGGAGTAAAAACATCCAACAAAGACGCGATGATTTTAACGGATGCTGATCGTAAGGTAATGGAAATCGTAAAATGAAGCACTTTCTCCAAAGTCTGAGAAAATAGGTTATAGATTTTTAGGAGAATGAATGAGAGAATGTGAACGAGAAAAGTATTTCTAGATGAACGATAAAACTATTTTAAGAGCAATCAGAAGACTTTTGTTAAGGAAACTGTTGGAAATTACGTCGGGCGAATGTCGAGAAAATTTCTAGAAAGTAAATGGAGACATTTAAAATAGAAAACTTAAATTTTACAGTAAATCAAAGGAATAAATGAAACTATAACTTTAATTTTATGTTTAAAATGGAAATTATGAAATGCGTTCTAGATTTTTCATCTCACATCGGAACATGCAGATTTCATCTTATACAGTTTTTACTGTAATTTTTAGATGCATTAAATTTAAAAGTAAAAAATAAATAAAAATTAAATACAATGAAGATAAAATAACAGAAAGAATACAAAACAACGAAGATGAAATCTGAACGAGGAATAATTAAAGGAAAAATTTAAAAATATTACAATTTTAAAAAGGTAGATCTAAAAAAATGTAAGAAGAAATAAAGAATTATAATGATTACAATAATTAAAAAAACTAGTATGCTATGGTGATCACAATTTTTTTTTTCAATATCTTTCTAATATAGAAATTGGTTGAAAAACTGTGTGAAACCTGAAAATATTTGCACAACAGCGGCACCTATCAGCTGATATGCACCCAATTAAATTCAGCATAATTTTTCATAAAGACTCACACATAATATTTAGCACATTTATACATAATTATAATTGATAAATACATTTTACGTTAATGGGGAAAAGTGCAACATTGCAGAGCCGCCTTTTAATTTATACACCAAAAATTGAGTGCGGGTAGACTTTCTGAATAGCTATTTTACATATCAAGTTTGGTGCATTTTTACAGTATACAATTTAAGGTACAGTCTTCCTGTAAATGGGCGAAATAACAGCATGGTAATACACAGATAGACAGGCATAATTCTGTTATATATTCTCTGTGTTTAACGGCCCTCTTCACTTACCGTCGCCGAAAGCCCGAGCCAATGTTATTCTGTGGGGAAATTTTCTTTACAAATAACTTATTAACTAATAAATATTTTTAAATTCTGTTTACACATTCAGAAAATTCCCAACTGTTAAATTGACGGACCTTTATTAAAAATGTATTTTTTTATTTTTTAATATTTTATTTTCAAATTGCAAAATGAAAAAAATTCACATATTGAAAATTCGTTTTTTTCAGTTTTCAAATAAAATATAAAAAATTAAAAAAAAATAATTTTTTAAAAAAGGTCCGTCAATTTAACAGCTGGGAATTTTTAGAATGTGAAAACAGAAGTTAAAAATATGCATTAGTTAATAAGTTATTTGTAAAGAAAAATTTCCCGTAGAATAACATTAGCTTCGGCTTCCGGCGGCGGTGAGTGAAGCGGGCTCTTAAGTAAAACCTTTTAATAACTGCTACTTCGACCGAAAGAATGTATTTGCAGATCTGGCAGCATGCTGATGTTCTTCTTATGTTCAGCATGACCGAATTATCACATGTATGTATTTCAATGCTAATTTGTTAATAAAATGGGAATATTTTAACGTATATATCAATATATACGTTATAACGTATGTATTAAAAGAGCACTGCACTGAACTGAAAAAAAAAAAAAAAAAAAAAAAAAAAAAAGGCTTCTGATACCCTTGCTGATTCTTAGGTAAAATGACCTCTTGAATCCGAATATGACTTCCATTTTCCCCAGTCACCCACCGTTTTCTAGGGACACCACCCCCTTCTCCAATTTTTATCACTGTTCATTAATTTTATGACCATGAATTTGATTTGCAGATTGAAAAATAATTAATTTAACACCTAATATATATATATATATATATATATATATATGTTTAATAAATAACATTTATAATAGATTAAGAAATTAGATGAAATGTAATACGTAATTTCAGTCGCAAATCCCTCCTAAATTTTCCTCTTGCCGTAAATGTACATGTTTCAGATTTTTTCCAACTCTGTAGCCCCTCAGAAGATATTTAACAGTTAAATAATTACCCCCCCCCCCACCCTCCTAAAAAACTAATTTATAGCCATAAAATCACCGAAAAGTGATAAAAATAGGGGGCCGTCCCTAAAAAACGGTGGGTCAGAGGACAAAATGGACGTCATATTCGGAATCAGGAGGTCATTTTACATAAGAATTTGCAAAAATTGCGTTGGGAGCAATTTTCATGACGAACAGTGAGTTTAATTATCAATTCCCATCAAAATCCTAATAAGTGGTGACGAGAATGACTGGAACCTATGCGAGCAAAAAAAGGTAACACTCGTTCAGAACCTCTTAAAATATATACAGTCGGTAACAAAAGTATCCGAACACTTACAAAAATTCCTATATAAAAAAAGTAGAGTTAATACTGTTTTATGAAATAAATCCTTGTCGAATCATGTTCTTAGACTGACTAAGAACATGATTCGACAAGGATTTATTTAACAAAACAGTATTAACTCTACTTTTTTATATAGGAATTTTTGCTAGTGTTCGAATACTTTTGTTACCAACTGTAAATCTGTCAAACACCGAAAATTTTTTCTAAATCCAGTACTTTCTTCTCCCGAATATAAAAGGAAGTAATAATTCGATAGTTAAAAAGTATGAACTGTAATAGATATACTACAAGAGTATAGTAGTATTTATATTAATTCTTGTTATAACAATATTGGTTAAGGTGATTCTGTTGAATTTCCGAGGAAATTTTGTAAATGTGTCATTTTCGCATAAGGAACTTTTAAAATTGTGAATAATTTCAAGTTTTTACGATATATAATTTTAAAAACACATTAGAAAAAGCAATTTTCATTCGCACGCAGAATAATAGTTATTCCATTTTTAAAAGTGAAAAATGAAAGCTTTTGTACCTCGAAATTGAAAGCTGGAAAAAGAGCCAATGATGCTAAAATGTTGAAATTTTAAGTAAACATTAACATTCTAAAGTGAGATGAAAGAGATTATCTACAGTAAATAACATGCTATTAAAATAAGATATGAAGAATGGTATAGCGAAGGTATCATAAACTTAAGTAATTTTCTATGATAAAAGTTCTCTTTCAAAACTAAATTTGGTTAAAGAGTGTACATCTATAAAACCATCTCTCTTTCATGAAATGGGTAAGTGCTCATCTCCCACTATTAAGACATTTAAGAAATGATGTAAATAAATTTGTATCTGGCATGTAATTTTACAGAGAAAATTTTATTAATGTAGGTCCTCTTTTGTGGATGAAATTACTTCAGAAAATTACTTTATGAATTATAATATTTATTTTCCGTAGAAATTTCAGTGTGAGGCTAGGAAGATGAATTTGATGGAAGGATATTTATAAAAATAAAGAAATAGCTATATACAAATTAGGATGAAATAGTTATTAGCAATATGTTTGATATAGTACTGCAGTTTAATATATAAAAACACCTGTACACACTGTAGAAAATCTGAGCGCATTTTGCCGGTCACTGACCATAAAATTAAAGTTATTTGTGCCCGTAAAACTAACATAACTTTTTTCTCGAGGAAGGGAAGTGATTCTTTGACCAGTGAATTTAAACAGTCAGAATTTTACAGTACTTTGTTACAAATACGGTTACTGGACTATTTTCTCGAAGAATGGAGCTGACCGTAAAATTTAACAGTCAGTTCTCCGAATTTTACTAAAATTTCTCAGAATGCGTAAGTGTATAGTTTGGCATTTGATTTTAAGTTTTTCTTAAGTAAAATGATTTTCATATTACTAATTAAAATATATCTATATATTTTTTATTATCTAAAAAAATAGTAATAGATATAATACAAAACTTTCATACTTATGCATCAATATAAAGATTATATTGAATTATGTACTAGAAAAATGATTTTAATAATTTATAAATGTGGTATGAAATGGAAATTGTTTTTTCTTATTTTTTTTCTTTTTTTTTCAACGCATTATGAAAAACGCCTGCATTTGTAATAATTATTTAAATAATTTTATACTACGTTTGTTTTAGCCTATTGCCACATATTTAAGAACAGTTCCTATAAAAACAGAACAAAATCGTTACAACCGCAGTAGTCGTGTATAAATAAATTTAAACGATATGGAAAATTAGATTTCAAGAATATACAGACAATAAGTGGCTAGCATAAATGTCTTGTATATCTATATAGCTATACAAATTCATCGGAAAAGCAAAAGAACAGAACTGCTATATATATTTCAAGAAAAAAAAAAAAAAAATCTTTATCTGAGGTCGATGCATAAAGTAGTAGCATTTATCTTCTTAGATGCGTCCGTCTATGAAAGTATAAAGAGATTAATGTGAATCTTGGATTTTTTTTTTTTTTTTTTTTTTTTTTTTTATATATCTTACCTATCAAAAAAGAATGATATATATTTTTGTATACAAACAATAATTATTATTATTTTTTAAGTCTAGAAATAAAATCAGATAATAAAATGTTCTCATATATACTTTCAAAATTTTATTTTCATTGAAAATTTTGATCATCCATCTTTGATATTATTTGAAAAAACAATTCATTTATCATTTCCTACAATCAGTTATTTCATACAAGATCCATACAAATACTGAATGAACAGCACTGCCAACGTAATTTTTCTAAAACAAGAAATCGCTGTTTGAGATCGACGCAACAAGCAGTATCATTTATTCTGGCACATGAATGCGTCCATAAGCGACACTCGTGTCATAAGACGGATGGTGTGCATCCACAGTTCTTACTTTTTTTTCACTCTTTCTTTTCCTTTTGCCCGGAGTGAAAGAGGCAAGAAAAGAGTCACTACTCTCTTAATGCCTGGGATAAAATCGGATGATTAAGTCCGGGAAATGGGACCAGCAGAAAGAGGAAGAAGGATTAAGAAGCATGGAATAGGGAGAAAAGCTCATTCGCTGACAGACTTGTTGAAGAGATGATGCGAAAGTAGTACTTTTCTAAAGGATTGAAAAGAGTTAAATGGAATGTGCCGAAAATTCTGAGAAGTTTCCCAGTGAAATGAATTTCTGCGAAGGTGATTCTTTAAGGTTCAAAACATTAGATGGATGTATCGAATAAGATGCGGATTTATTTCGGTTAAAGTTAGATTGCTTCAGATTACTCTACATATTTATCTCCATTTATTTACTTCATGCTTTTTTTATTGAATTGAATAAAATATTATTAACTGAATAAAAATTGAATACAAAAATTTAAATTATGTACTAAAATAGTTTAAAAAAAAAAAAAAAAAATATATATATATTTATTAGAAATGTTAAAATTCGATAGAATGGTTAGAAAATATCAATAAATATTAAAAACTCCATAAAAGTTGTGTGGCGTTGTGGTGTATATGTTAAGATCGATAATCTGTTCTAAGAATCTAGCCTGAAGAAAATGCCCTCCACGGAGCTTTTTTAATAGATTCTAGACTGTATTTATGATAATTTTCTAGAAATCACCAGAAATTTATTAACGGCTAGACCAACGAGTGTGATTTAATTTTGCCGCCCGTCTACCGGCTTCTAGAGAATATTTTAATAAAAGGAGGTAAAATTCTTGAAATAAAATACGACTTACTATGAAATGTTGAATGTTATTCAGCGGCATTATATAAAAATGTAATTATAAAAATTAATTCATATCTTGTCCTCTTGTTCATAGTAGAGTCCTGCGCAGTTCGTGACCCGCTACTGACCCGCAAAATAACTTTCGAGACGCAACCTGACCCGTAACAGCAACTTATGACTTCCAATCCGACATAAACTATTGTTAAATTTATAATACATATGAAGCTGAATTAAAAATACATTACACAAAATATAGTTTTAATATTGATAAGAACTTCCAGATGATTAAATATTACATATAATTTACTATTATATTCATCTAATAATAAACAAAACTTCGTTGTACAACATAACGAAATTTTAAATATAATAAAACTTATTTATAAAAAAATCCACTGTTCCAAATATTTTGACAGTGTTTATAAAAAAGTAACTCAAGGAAGCCAATATACATTGGAAAACAAATAGTTTCCGCATATAAAGTTTTAAACATTAAGTGTCAATATTTTCATAATTGTAATTAAAGCAGTTGGCGTTTGATAATAGTCTTTTACAGAATAATGTAGAACTAACGTAAAAAACTTTTATGAAATAATTTTGGATATTCTTTTACCTGAAATTTGTTTCATTTACTAAAATATACAAAAAACATTTTTTTTTTTTAAATAAAAGATATTAAACTTATCAAAAATGCATTGGTATAGAAATTCTGCAGAAATAAATCTACTGCAGGTGAAGATAAAATAAATTATTTATTTATTGTATTTCCGATTCCAACGAAGTAATAAATAAAATGATAGTGACAAATTTAGAAACAGAAATAAATTCATCACAGATATATTAAGATAGAACGGTGGAGAAAAAATTATATATATATATATATACTTATATATATATATGTGTGTGTGTGTGTATATCGTGAGTAAAAGTAATCTGAATAAAAACGTGTAAAAGATAAATTAAAAATATAGTAAAAAAGAACAAGAGAAAAATAAAGAAATATTAAATTGAGACAATCTGTAAAAGAAGTTTTATTGCAATTATATATATATATATATATATATATAAAGCTTGTCGATTGGATACCTATCAACTAATTTAACAAAATAGTTAGACCCGAAAAATCTCAGTAAAATTTATTTTGGATTTAACTACTTTAAATTGAGATTATACGTTAGCATAAACTGTAGATATATATTTTAATTCAATTTAATTTAAAATGTATAATGAAGTTCCAAAACACATTATGAAATTCTGTAAAAAATGCTAAAAAAATAATTTAGTAAAAGAAAGATCAGAAAGTATAGTACGGCTGATAATTTATTCGTTCATACGGTTTTCGATAATGTATTTATTTAATACAAATAGATAAATAAATTTATTTAATTTAATTTCATACATTGTAATACGGAATGTACTTTTGTATTCAATGGTACTATGTAGAAAATTATAAACTTAACAAAAACAGTTGAATAATTTCTTTTTTTTTTTTTTTTCTAATTCATTCCGTTTTATTTCCGTTAAAATTGTTAAAAATCAGCACATTATGTTCATGCAATGTCTTCTCATGAAACAGCTCGTAAAAAAAAAAAGTGTAAAATGCTGACTTTTAAATATTTTCTCATTATAAAACTGGTACAAATCAAAGTGTTTTGCTGATTCATTCAGTATCATGTTCATTAGTGAAAAATGATAAATTTGTTGCCATTTTTTAAAAGATTAACTTTTTAATAATATTTTATTCTTTCATATGAAAGCTTTTATGTTAGTTTATACGGGGATTCCTTTCAGCGATTATACTGTCTTGAATTCACAATTTAATGGAGCTAATGTTTTCATCATTCATAAGTATAATTTAAAAATCAAAATAGTTGCTACTAATTATGATTGACAACGTAGGTATTTCCCAAATCTTGTAGAATTTTAACACTGATTATTTCGAACTGACGTGAAAAACTGAATTTAATTATCTTAATAGCTCTCAAAAGCATTAGTAAGCTGTAACTGTACCATTAGGGTTGATTATGACAACATTAAAATTACCAACGTTCTAATGGTTACACGGCACATTTTAGTGTTTCGTTCATCTTGCAAGAATGTTAAACGAAATTAAGTAAATGAAACGAGTTGAGAAAATGATTTTGAAGCCGCTTTTACGGTAAGGCAATCATATAAATTAAAATTACAATCACAAAATGTAAAATGAAGATTTCAAAGCAATTTAAATCATTGTATTAAGCCATAATTACGAGGTATTAGTTGGATTAGAAAATGTTATACGTAATGCTGCTTTTGGATGCAGGCCAAATAAAATGAAAGTTCTTTAAATTGAGATGTTAAAATAAGCTATTGCGCATTTATCTCTAATCCCCGTCCTCAGAAAAAACCAAGAATTTTTTTAATTGCAAGAGATTAAAGAAACATTTTCAACGTAAATGGGTTACTAATGTTTTTAAATGATTAAAAATGGCGTTTGCTTGGAAACTAATAATTAAAACTAAGTATTTGTAAAAAAAACCCGCATTTTTAACCGAGTTTTAGTTTATATAAATTCTAAATTTACTATATGAAAATAGGGGGGAAAAAAACCCCTTCAAAATTCAATGGCAAAAATTCTTCTATACGAATTTAAAAAAAAAAAAAAAGAATTTGTCACAATCAAATTTTTATTTAATGCTAGAAACCTACAGAATTTCATATTAGAAGAAGACTTCTTTTTAATTCTTGAAGAAGAGTCTTTTCACTTGAGAGAAGAGTTAAAGCTATTTTTTAGGGTATAATAGTCTGTCAAACCAATGGTCAAAACCGTTTTTTTTTCTGTAATGTTTGTCTTTTTTATTAGCAAAAACTAATTTTCCTGGATGTTACAACTTTTCAAACCAATTTTTAATTCTTCAAATCTTTTCATCTTTGGTTTTCATCATTATAATAATGCCGTTTATTTTCTATCCTTTCTTTTTTTTTTTTATTCAAAATCACACAAAACTTGGCCAAATTTATGTTGATAGACACTACTCTTTGTTGAAAGTTGCCCACAAAATCGAAGGCGTAACTATCTTTGTTGAATGTCTGCAAAAGACCTTTTTTATTTAAATCACCAACTCCTTTTGTAGCGCACATTACAGATTAGATCACAAGGCATACACAGATAAGTAGCAAACATACATACTCAACCAGTAACACACATACACATATATAATAATTCATCATTGCAATATTTAAATACCAGGAAGGAAGACCAGAATTAAACAATAAGCAATTACAAATGAAAGTAAATATACTATATATAAAATAAATAAAACAATAATAAATAAATAAATCTACAACTCGGGGTACAGTAGACCAACCTCTGTTGTTCATGTTTAATTAATATAAATTACGCTTTTTTTTTTCTTTCTC
The DNA here is from genome assembly GCA_963930645.1 of Salticus scenicus. Taxonomy (NCBI): domain Eukaryota; kingdom Metazoa; phylum Arthropoda; class Arachnida; order Araneae; family Salticidae; genus Salticus; species Salticus scenicus. The sequence goes on from OZ005650.1 coordinate 91,541,575, forward strand.
TAAAATTGGTTTCTTATGCAATTTTAGTCTAAATAACATAATTCGAACATTTTCATGAAATAAAATTACCAAAATTTAAAGGAAATAAAAATAAAGAAGAAATCAAATTAGAGTAAGAATTCTATATCAGATTTCCTTTGTCTTTTACGTGCCATCACTAAAAATAATAAGATATATTTTTAATGTGTTAATTCATGTAAAAAAGTTATAAAAATTATGAAACATATAACTGAACATTATGCTACTATTCAAACATTTTTATTAATTACTAGCAGGCTTTGCCCGCTTCGCTGGTCACTATATTTAAAGGAAACTCTTTTCTATATAGTTTTATGAAAAAAAGAGAAAATAATAATACTGAAATCGCTCAAAAGTTCGCTTTGGGTTCCCGCTATTTTCGGCAGCGCCTTGTTCGTCCTCGCATTCTGCGATACCTATCCCTATTGCCTGTGACAATGACTTACCCGTAGGCTTCCATTTAGGTGCTTATCATATATGACAATTTCGATACGGACAGTATCGAAAATTTTGAAGTAGCCCTTTATATTTGAATCCTAGTTATATATGAGCAACATTATACGTGATGTACATAATATTTGCTTTCAAGTTATTCTCTATATTTATTTGATTTAATCGATCAACCATAGAATGACAGAAATTTCAAGCCAAATATAATATTACAATATGCTATGATCGGCTACTTCTATCGCATGAGACAATTATTATTATTTTGTGGTTATATATACTTCATGCTTAGTTAATAGTAGTTGGTATATAGAAAAATAAATAAATTAATATGTAAACTTGATCATGGTACAGCCTTAATGCCCTTGGCGACTTTTGAATTTTTGTTGCCGTTTTAGACCAAAATATAATTTATGCGATTATTGTTCCTATACGCAAGCGAAGTGTGACGTCACTGACCATCCATGGATGCAAGAAAATGATTTCCTACGTTAATCGCCCATTGGATTTTTTGTAAAAAATGATTAAAAATCGAAGAAAATTATTTCCCGATTTTAATCCCCATATTTGGGTACATATATGTATTAGTTATCATGTGCATGCGTTAGATTGAGTTATTTTGCTGTCAAATTGACAAAATTTTAAATTTCAAAACTCTGTCGTTCTTGGCGCTTATTGTATTTGGTGATCAAAAACGTAATACGAAAATATACATACCAGATGTATATAACTATATCTAACTATAAAATTCTACAGTAATGGAGACATAACAAATGCGAGAAAATACCATGACGGAGACAAAGAGTTTATAAATATGTATTCGTTTACAGCAAAGCAAATGTTGCCTCAAATTTCAGTATTTACAATAAGCATATATTTGTAAACTGCAGCGAGTGTTTAACCGCCAATATATCAGACAAAGCAATTTCTGGCGAAATAGCACTTTTTGGAAACTATTCCCATCTTTTTCCGCTGACTGCACACCGGCAGTCTTGATAGGGCCATCTGAAACAACACTATGCGAGAATACCGAAGGCATCCTGTTAGAGGAAGTGATGCGAAATGAAACTTCTTACATTTAGACGGAAGTGGGGGAAGATGCTGAGTAAAGATGAGAGGTGGGGGGGGGGGAGAAAGTGAATGTATCACTCACATTTATTTAAAAGATTATTAAATGTGTAGTTAAAAAAATACAAATTTCGTGATTTAAATTATCTGTTAAACGAAGTGCTGCAATATCAAAAATATGTTTTAAAATATTCCAGGAAATATCAACAGAAAAATTATAAATTTTGTGAGTGAAATATCTTAAACCTTCTCACCACCGAGAATGGGTACATTAATTTATAAAACTGTTTTTTTTTTTTTTTAAACTTTCCTCAATATTAATGGTAGAAAGTACTGGATTCAGAAACATTTTCGATTTGCGTTTTTCGAAGGATTAATACATTTTGAGCGATCCAAAACACAATTTTCAGAAAATATCTGTCTGTGTGTGTGACAAAAATTTTGTGGCAGCACTAGTTTAAGAATCAATGCCCAGAATTTCATATAAATTTACATTTATTTGCACATTGGCATAAATTAATGTGCATCAACTCTTGGTGAAAATCGTCCAACAGATGGTGTGCTACAAGGTTTTTCCTAATTCTTAATGTGGCAATAAAAACAATAATTTCGTATAAGTATGATTATTATAATATTAATAGTCAACTAGTAAAAACCTTATATATACTACCTACCGATAAGTATTTGGATACTTTCGAATTTCGACGTTTTGTTAAATATCTAGAAAAATTCTTTAGTAATCATCTTGAAACTTTGGGAGTATAAAGAACATGCTACACCTTATATATTTCAGTAAAAGTTTTTTTTCTGAAGAGGAAAAGGTGACCAGTAAAAAATAGAAAGAACTATCAAAATGTTTTGCATCACCCTGTAAAAAGTAATGCATGAAATGAGTTTCGGCTGTAGCATATGATTATAAGGATTCTTCTTCTTATCTATATACATTTTTATGAGGCTACTACATATATCCATGAAGATATAAGGATCTTTTAAAAACAAATTGCGATTTTTAATGATAACACGTATGGTATTAGACCCAGTGCAAAGCCATTTCCAGGAAACTTGGCATATTACATTAGACTCAGCATACAGCAACCAGAATGCAAATACCTAAAAAAATATCTTACAAAATATGAGCATTTTTACTAAATAATTTTTAACTACGCATGCGCAAGCTTTATAAAAATTTAATTTGCATAATTTAATAGCCAAAAGTATTGAGCTACTCATATGAAAACCCCAGGCAAATACCTTGTAAATTCAAACAATTATATAGAATGGTTTTCATGTAATTAGCTTTACCAGGTCATTTCCGAGTAGAAGTATTTGCTTTATTTACATACTAAGTTCTGCAATCAAGTTAGAAGAAAATAACTCTTTGCTAATAGTGATATTCAAAAATATGGTGATTCGGCAACAGTGGATCTTCGATTTTTAATTTACAATAAGTTTTACCAGGTGTTTGACTTTACTAGGCCATTCTGAATAGAAGTATTTACTTTATTTATTGACTAAGTTCTGCAATCAAGTTAAAAGAAAATAACTCTTTGCTAATTTGGTATTCAAAAATATGGAAATTCAGCAACAGCGGATCTTCGAATTTTAGTTTATAATAACGCTTACTAGGTGTTTGACTTTACCAGGCCATTCTGAATAGAAGTATTTACTTTATTTATTGACTAAGTTCTGCAATCAAGTTAAAAGAAAATAACTCTTTGCTAATGTGGTATTCAAAAATATGGAAATTCGGCAACAGCGGATCTTCGATTTTTAGTGTAAAATAAGGCTTACTAGGTGTTTGACTTTACCAGGCCATTATGAATAGAAGTATTTACTTTATTTATTGACTAAGTTCTGCAATCGAGTTAAAAGAAAATAACTCTTTGCTAATGTGGTATTCAAAAATATGGAAATTCGGCAACAGCGGAAATCGACATATGGAAATCGACAAAAAATCTTCGATTTTTAGTGTAAAATAAGGCTTACAAGTTGTTTGAGTTTACCGTGTCATTCCTTATAGATGTTTTGCTTTATAACAATTTCTGTAATTAAGATGGAACAAAATAACACTTTGCTAATAGTCGTATACAAAAATATGGAAATTTGGTATTAGTAGTTCTTTGAAGTTCAGTTTACAATAACGCTTTGTGTGTTCACAGTATTCTGCCAATTTTACAATAAATTTTAAAGGAAATTTAATGTATGTTCATTGAAAAATGTACAAGAAAAAATTGGGTAGTTTATAAATAGATAAAAAATTATATCAAATTTATTATATTTATCTACAGCCGTGTGAAAATTGTTAGAATAACTGTAAATTCTTAATTTTTTTAATTTAATATTTTTCTTCTATGCTTGCAATAATTCCAGACACAGAATTTCACTTGTTGCTAATTCGATTTATTAAAATATCCACAACATTCTACTTACTTATTGATTCATTATACTTCTAAAGAATTAAAGTCTAAGAGTACACTAAATGCTGCATGAAACTTCGAAATATTATCTGAGTAGATGAAGTAGGAGATTCTTACTACAATCCTTCTTTCTCAATTCATCACTCCAAGAACAGATGGTCTGGTCATGAGAATGTAGTTATCACTAATTTCTTAATTATCCTTAATGCTGTTCTTGTTTCTATGAGCACAACTTGAGATCAGGTGCAATTACTGCTGAAAGTTCCACTATTCGGGTGATTAAAACAAACTTAGAAGAATATAGTTGTCAGGCTCTAACAACTAAAGATTGGATAAAATTGGAGTTTCAAGCGCTAGTATTTTATTTTCAGATGAAAAAAAAAGATATGCTTTTATATTATTTTTATCAAATATTATTTATAGGTTACATAATAACAGTTGAGCACTTAATAAATGAAAAGAAATACACTTTAGAAAACGACACAAGTTTTTCTAAGAAATGAACATTAAATCAAATTTTAAACTGAACGTAATTCTAACATTTATACATATGAAAAAGATTTTTTTTTTTTTTTTTTTTTTTTTAAATATTTGTATTCATTATATATATATATATATATATATATATATATATATATATATTACAATGTATATGTATTTATTGTACACATAAATTACGAAAGAGAAATATTGTATTATCATAAAGCTAGAACATGTAAGCTAAAACGTAAAACTTATAGTCTATATAACTACTCATCCTTCTACAATTGACCTTTTAAAAATTATTAGTTTTTTAGATCATAATGTATAAACGAAAATATAATAATATTAGTTAGACAAAAATTACCTGATTTATACCAGACATAGTTATTGCAGGGGTAATACATATATATATGTATATATTTTTTCAAAGAAAAATTATTTTTAAACAAATTACTTAGAAAAAATTTTGACTTCTTACGTTTAGAAAATATTTATTTCGAAAAACCCATTTTTATAGTTATTTATATAGTTAGAACATTTGATGATGAATATGCTTGACGCTGTTAAGATGTCTACAGAATAAATGATTCTTTTGACTTAATGCAGATACAAATAAGTTTTGTTATAAAAAAAAAAAAAAAAAAAAAAAAAAAAAAGAAGAAAAAAACTAGTGCAAATTCCTTTTTATTTAGCGGCACATTTACTTTGAACAACTGATTTTCTAACTAGAGGAATAATTCTTAGAGAAAATTTTATTTTCATTTTTTCTATTTTGCATCTACTTTAATCCTCAAATGGAAAAATAGACAATGGAAAAATATAAAACTATTTTCTTCTTAGTATTATTCGGCATGATAATCTGCATAAATCTAAATCGATATTTAGGCGCCCTTTAACCTCTTTTCCAAAATTCCAATTTATAAAAAAGCCCTTTCACAAAGTCAGGGTTTCTTTGCGAAATTCTTCTTCTTAAAAGGGACAGTTTCACAAATTTCATATTCACTAAAACAGCCCTTTCAAAAAATTTTGTTTTATAAAAATGATTATTTTATAATTTTTTTTTTTTTAAGTTTTCGGAATTACTTCAAATGACTGCCTATATTTGATTCTTAGAAACGTTATTAACTTGATACTAAGCTTAAAATAGTGTGACTGCTAAAAAGGAAATGTTTTAAATGATAATTTTGTTTCTACAAAAAAACATACAAATTTCACAAAAAACATTTACTTTTCACTTAAATGGGCTTCAAAAATGAAATGATTCTCTGATAACTCATATTTGAAACTTTAATCGGATCTCACTAAAAAACTGTTAAATCATTAACACCTCTTTCATTAAAAATAAAAATATCTTCAAAATATTGCATCATATTATTAAAAATTATTATTATATAATTATAGGTATAATGGCAGATCATTTTTTCACATGTTTCTTTTTAAATGCTTCAAGGGACAATCTATTTTCTGATGAAAATGATCGTTAAAAATTCGCTGTTAACTGTTGGGGTGACGCGACTTGTTACATACTAGTCATCTCTTTTAATGATCCTTTAAATATGAAATCGAACTCCAGTAATGGATTCGGAGCATGTTACCCAGGTGGTAGTGAGTTACCCTTTATAAAATGTGTTGGAAACATTTCCTTAATTATGACGCCTAAGGAGAAGCCAGACATGCAGGCGCTTCTAAGATTTTCCTGTTGAATAGGAAAGACTGTAAACAAAGGTTGTCAGACGTAAGCAGAACTTCCCTTTTTAAAATTCGTAACTTCTGCTTGTTTGACAATGAGAAACACGTGAAAATTTAAATATCAGCAATTTAAAATTAAATTTTTGTACTCAATGAAAAATATAATTCAGAAACTTTTAAGTTTATTTCCAAAATATTCCTTGAATTTCATTGTCTATGGAGAAACCCGACAAGCTGACATTCCGTTAAGTGTTTTTATTTTTTCTTATCTAACTACATATGGCAGAAAAAGTATTGTTTTGGAGCCAAATTTTCGAAATTCTCTTTTTTACTATATTTAAATGTTTTGAGGACCCTGAATCTGAATATCAGGTTTTTAATAATTGGTTTGTATGTATTGGTTTGTATTGATGTAAGTATGTTATCACCATTTAAAAAAAAATCTAATAGGGTTGGGTTGGACTGGGTTGTGGGAATTAAAACTGATTGACTACACTAGGGTTCTAGGCCTGAAGGGGAGTGTCCTCCCTGGGGGGTCTTTCTAAGGGGTCCTAGCCCATATTTACACAAGTTTCGGAGAAAACCACGGAAAACACTGAATGGCTAGGCCGACGAGTGCGACCTGGGATCGAACCCGGCATCTCACGTCTACCAGCTCTGAGCGCAGAACCGCTCGGCCGCTGGTGGGCAAAATGTTAGTAGGAAATCCAAACTCAGTATTCTAAGTCAGTATCACATGAGAACACTACTTAAAATTTTTCATTGAGATCACAGAAATGGTTCATGTAGAGGGACATCCGAATATATTTTAAATACATACTAGCTATAAGCGAAAATTCATGTAGATACAGTTTGACATATTTAGACTGCACCAAACATATGAAATTGACATATAATTTCTATAAGCGCAAGAGCGTGTTTGACACATAATCTGGTATATCTTTCGTTTACAAGGCCACCCAAAATGATATGTTAGTGTTATATTTAGAAATAGCTCGAAATGCATTTTAAGTTGTTTTATGCATTTTTTTTTTTTTTTTAACGTGTGTTTCATAAACTGAAGTGCACTGTTTGTACGAATGTAATTTATAGATAATAACAGAGCCCGATCAAGTCGAAAGTGGGCTCAGGGAACAATGCGCATTCGGGCTCCACACCTATAAACTACTCCATGATTTTTACCACACTTTAAAGAAAAATAAAATTAAATTTTCTTACAATTTCATCGAAAATTACATATTTGAGTAAAATATGTAAGCCTTTTTAAAATTTTTTAGTTTGCTTTCAGATGTAAAAATTTCACGAGGTATTATTTTCAAGAGAATTTTTGCTTATATTTATGCAAATTCTTTGACCTATAACGAAAATTTTGGGTCCCCCAAATCAAGAGCCCTTTCAATTCGGCCCAGTCCGCCCGTTCGTTAAACAGGCTCTGGATAATATACTAAGCTAATCAAAATAAGTAAAATAAGTTTCAAACCTAAATCGAAAATTAAATATTTTATTGCTTTTCAGGTTTGATTATACTTTCAGATTGTGGATTTCAATTTATCAGCATTTATTTATTTATTATTTGTTTGGAAACATGTTGAAATTTTAATCATTGTTTCCAAAATAGAAAAACAAAAAGTATAAAAACTGTCGTAAAATTCAGAAAAAAAAAAAAAAAAAAAAAAACTATAGCAACAAATAACTGTATGAATGGTATTATGGAGAAAAAACAAAAAACAAAAACAAAGAAACAATCCCTCTAATAAAAAAGGTCCGCTTTTCTAATCCCATGTGTAATAGAAAATTTGTAACGATACATTCCAAATTTGTGGACCGATAGGAGTTCGTAACGGTCGAAAGAAAAGTAATTAACGGAGGTAGTATCTCAAAAAATGCAACATTAAAAGTATTTTATTTCATCAATATTTCGATATGAATATAGCAAATTTTAATCAAATATGGCATCATTTCATGTTCATACAAAACATCAAAACACCAGAATAACTCCTAATTCTAACAATATATGTTACTGAATAACATAAATTCAGGGTTTAATAATTTTCCTATTATGAAAATTATTAAACCCTGAATATACTTATAACAACTTTGAAAACATGCTCAAAGGAAAGGCTGCTCATAGTTAAAAATGTATTCAACTTATTTTGCAGAACTCTGTATGTGAATTAAAGGTTTTATATACAGGATGGTTATAAATAAACTTCCTCTGTAAACGAACTCCTGTAGCGGGCAGGTAAATTGGTTCCAAAACTGGTATCTATATTTTTCAGGAGATACGCCCCAGGAACAAAAAATCTTTTGTGCAGAAATGTCTATTAGGTAACGTTTAACATGTAAAATGGAAATTATTATAACAAAATAATGATCATTCAAAATAGTAATAATAATTATTATTGCAAAATAGCAATTATTATTACAAATTATCATAACAAAATTAAAGCAAAATATTATTCATACGGAATTCATACACAATTTGAATTTTTATTTAATGGTTTGATCCCTTGTGGGACATTTCATTTGGCATATTTGCCAAAAGCGCTACCTAGGCAATATTTTTTGAACTAGAAATTTTCGATACTTCACACGCTTTTTACGAATCATGCACAAATTAATTTTAATGGCCATTCGCTCACCCGTCTCGGTCACACGGGGATATAGATCACGGAGTATGAATGTTATGCATATCTTAAAATCCTTTTTACTTTCTCTTACCCATAAGGTAGAGAAAGTATTGTTTTTGGGTCAAATTTTCGAACGCGATATTTTGTTATATTTACACGTTTTGAGGTAGCCTGAATACGAAAATCATGTTTTTAGCAAATGGTCTGTGTGTATGTCTGTGTGTGTGTCTGTGTGTGTGTCTGTGTGTGTGTCTGTCTGTTATCAGCATATCTCAAAAACTATTTATGGCAGAAAGTTCAAACTTGGTATTCTAAATGTGTATCATATAGGGATGCTACAGTAAGCTTTTCGTTAAGATCAAGCAAATGGTTCATGTACAGGGACAATCAAGAGAATTCTGATACATTACGTCTATGGGTGAAATTGCAGGTAAGTAGAGTTTAACGTCTATAGACCGCACTAAACCAAATGAAACGAGTATATATTTTTTGTAATAGAGATAGTCAACTGGAAAAAAAAAAATTTGTGTATGTGGAAAGTCCCCCCTCGAGGGAGTAAATTTTCATGATGAGTATCTTTCAAAAAGTACCTTTTTTTTTTTCTTTAAATATTGAGAATAAAATGAACTTTTTTTGAATATTTAGCGTTATACTACTTCTCTAATATGGAAATCGTCTGCATTATCATAAAGGATAATTTTTTAAAATAATAATTTTAATAAATTATTTTTAAAAAACAGAATTATTTTTTAATAGCCGAATTATATTCTATATAAATGTAGGTGCATTAATAAAACGGGGGGGGAGGGGGTTGAGGGGGGGGGGTAGCCCCCCTCACACAGAACTAATTATCATATAAAACTCTTCCGAAGCCTAATTTGAACTGTTTAACACAGGTTTACATAACAGTACTCGTTATCTTACCTATTAATCTGCAACCTGTATTTATAGTATTAAATTTCATGGTAAGAGAAAGTCGTGTGAGTGACACACCAGATTATTTCTAAGGCAAACAAGTGTACTTTAGCTGTCACACATAACGCACTTTTCATATTGTTACGAATTTGTAAATAATATTAGTTATTTTATGTAATTTCATTCAAAAAGGCTTAGTCGGATTATAAAAATGTTAATTTTCTGCCTTTTTTACCTCGTTTTGGCGCTAAAATAGCTCATTTTCCTTTAAAAACCCGTTAGAAAGCTTTACCAGGGCAGGTAATGACTTTGGCGACAAATTTGGCAACTTTATCGCTCCTTGGCCAGGTAAAACTTATTACCAATATATCGATTATCTAAGCTAGCTCGACTATTTCAGAAGTTACTAGAAAATTCTGGATTTATAGGAGGCTATAAAAGAAATCCTGTTCTGACCATGGTGAGTCAGTTAGACGCCAAGCGACCCTGATGTAAAGTGCTCCTGACTGGGTCCCTGATTACAGCTTATTGCTGTGTGTTTATGCTATGGTACAGTTTAGGCTGCGATTTTATTTTATTTTATTTTATTTTGTCAGCTGTTATTTAAACTGTGTTTTCCTGTGAAACTGAAGTTGATATTTGGTTTACAAACCTGTAATCTTCCAAAATACTCTATAAATAAACTTTCGAGCCTCAGCAAAATTCATTTTTTATTCACAGACAATTTATCCCAAGTACGCAACAATATTTTTTTATTCATTCATTAATTCTTTATTTACATCAATTAATTACGTTTTACGTGAATTACAATATCCCAAATACAAACTAATAGTTATTATTATTTTTTTATAAAAATGAAAACATGAATTAGATTCAACAACTAACAGTTCCAGTCACTTATTAAAAACTCCTTAAAACTTTAAATATTTTCCGCTAAATTAAATCCTTAAACTCCAATATTGAAAATTATTCATCCTCGCCTAAACATAATCGCCTTTAAACCTAAATTGTAACAACAGTCATCTGGTAAACCATTATCTCGCATAACAATTCAATTAATCCCGATCCTATATCAAACATTCTCTAATGCTTGCAACCCCGATTTCAACGCAATCTCTTAAGTCCCTGACTGTAAAACAAACAAAACTACCATAAACCTATAATCGGCTTATGTGCTTAGAAAATTCAGTGATCATTAATTATTCTGAATTGAATGGTTTGCTTCAATTATTGCCTTGATTGTTTAATCAAAAGTTGCACAGGCATAGTTACTTGATTGTTTAATTTGATAAAATTTACTGTCCAATTTTACTTTCGCAGAAAGTCAAGCAAATTGCCACTAGCAACGAATAAAATGACTGTAAGATAATGTTCAACTAATAGAAATGAAAAGTATTCAAATTGGAAATGCGTATGCAAACTGAAAATGTTATTTAAATATAATAATCATTTTTATCACATCTTTGCAAAAAATATATTTTGTAATTTTAATATATATATTCTATTTACACAATTTTTTTTAATATACCGAAATACTTATTATTTGATTTTTTAACCCTTTAACGTTCACAACTTAATTTATTTTAAAACTTACTAAACTAATTTTTAAAATGGCTTTTAGACACATAGCTGATCATAAATATTTAAAAAATAAAAAATTAGCATTGTTCCTTTTCGAGAAATTTTTGGTTTCAAACATCAATAAGTTAACCTTATTAAATTTAAATAATATTTAATTTAATAATAAAACATTTCGTAAGTAAACATTATCGACTAAAAAAACTCGTGAAAGTTGTTTCAGGTGAAAACTATAGTCCAGCTCTTCATTAAATGAAAAAAAAAAAAAAAAAAAAAAAAAAAAACTAGACATGCGTGCATCATCAAACCAGCAATTCGCACTCGCGCACAGCAAGAAACTTCAAGTGACTTATGCATTTAGCTTCCTTTGAAGCATTATTTGTTAAATGTTGGATTAGTGCTGCTATCTATCGAACAGAAAAGGAACAAAAATTTAAAACCTGATTAAAACAAGGGGAAAATGTTAAAAAACTGCTCCATAAAAATTGTTAAAGTATGTGAAATGTGTGGTTTCGCTGCAAAACCAATGAAAGTTAAAGGGTTAAATAATCGAACTTTATTTTTGTATTAACTTGTTGTATGGAAATTATTTTGATAGAAGAGTACTGAATCGCCACACAAAAAATTAAAATTCTATAGTAATAATAATAATAATAATAAACTTTCAATATTAGAGAATATTTAAACTTTTTATACAATTCATAAGAATTAAGCAAATGTTTTTAGTGTAAATAAATAGGAACTAAAAATACAGAGGTCACTAGCATATAACTTAAAGCAGTTCCAAAATAGTCGCAAGGTGCACGTGCAGTGCATGCGTATAACATGTACCATATGCATTTACTACATATTTAGTGTTTAAGTCCGAAATGTAAGATACATATTTTATTTTTGTTGTGTTATCACAGAGTGCCCTAATTTAAAATTTATTTAAATTGTATAGCATGGCAATACATTGATTCTTACGATGTGAAACGGTACAATAAATCATAAAATAATAAGTAAAATGCCTTATGATAGAGTTATAAGTAATTTCAATTAAAATATATAAATATTTCAGAAAATACATCTCATTATAGATTGCAAGCTAATCTCTTTTTAGGAATTAAATATTGAATGCAGTTTTATGACAAGTAATTCAGGATGGCCCCATGTAACAAACGACCCTAGCAGCATTGATCCATCGTATTTTGCACGGCGTTACATCGATTCCTCGAAATTTGCTCGAGTAATAACAAGGATATACCATTTGGAGCAGAATCTAAGATCGGTTTTCGATGAAGAAAAATTTATCTTAAATATATCTCGAACGGATGACAAATTACGGTGAAAAATCGATGGAAATCACGTCTTCCTAGGAAGTATAATCTGATTGGTTGACATGCCAGATTCTTTTTGCACGTTCCCGTCGATCTCGAAAAGCCGCCATCCGTCATTTTCATTTGTATGAAGCTACTACGACTGCGCATCGAGAGGAACACGATATTCCTTAGAATCTGTAAGTATTTAATTTATTTATTTAAATTCATCGGGTTTCGATGATCGGATTCAGCTATTCCCGATGAGACATTTGCGATGAATTCTCGATGAGATTCGTCGTTTTCTGATGAGTTACCGATGATCGGCCGCTCATCACCTCATCGGAGTCCGTTCAATGGCCGATTACATTTTGTTACTGGGGTTTAATTAAGAGCAAAATAGTCAGTTTTACGCTGGTAACAAAAAATGAATTTTGAAAACTTTTCTCGCAATCAAGCAATTTTATTGCGACTAATATTTTAAAAGAGATGCCATTTATAATTAACATTATCATAAAAATAATAACGATGCAAAGTGCATTAGGTGCGTGTTGAAAAGTTGAAAAATAGTACCTTTTTGACAAAATGTGAATCTGTCTCCTTTTTTTATTTTTATTTTTCTATTTGAAAATTTCGTAAATAGAAAGATATATTTTTTTTGAAAATAAAGAACAAACCTAATCGGTTTGTGTTCAAATGAGTTATGATGCTTAGGAATGTCCCACATGATGGCAACTAGATTTTGAAACTCGCAGTGATAAACAGTTTGTGCCACCACAAGAAACATTATCCAAGATTTTTTATACTTGCACAGTTTAGAAATATGACATTAATAGAATGAAACATTAGAAGGAGAACGACTAGGAAACTCTCTTTCAATTTTCGATCTTGCATTTGGAAAAACGAAGTGTTTCTAAGCATAAGCAAGCATGCTTCCATCAGATGCGTAGTCATATAAGAGAATAACCTAATGGACAACACATAAAAGAAGCGATTCTGTCTTTTGTGGATCCAGGAATACCAATTGTGGATTGAACAAGATGACAACGAAACCAGTCTTCATTGTGAACTGAGATTCAGTACACTCTTCAATTGCCCATCTGCGCAGCACTAGAGTGACGTAAAACCCAACCATCCACCATCCATCCAGTACACTTTTAAAATTTTCCTCTGAAAGAGTTTGAGGATAATTATTTAAACGAAGACTTTTGTAAAAAGAAAAGCCTTAACCCTTTCTTTCCCAACTGGACTTAAAAGTCCCATTGTGTTTAAAAGCATATAAAATCGAATTGATGGTAGAAACATTAAAGGTATGCATAAGGATCGAATTACTTTAATCTCATTCTATGGCACTAGGCACTACCTAAAGTCATTTTTGCTTAAGAAAGGGTTTTAAAGGCACATCGCAGTTCCTGACTGCTACTTTTCTTGATCTTCTTTTGTGTTATAACTTAATTTATATAATATCTCAAAAATCTATCATTAATTTTAGAAAAAATATAAACTTGATAAAAATAAAAACCTTTTTATTATTTTTTCAATGTTCTAAACTTTTCTTCGACCTCTATGAACCAATGGTACATTTAAAGCTCCACACCATTGAATCCTCATAAATTATTAAAAGAGGTGACATGCAAAAATTTTACTACTTATATCTTTAGAAGTTCATTTTAGCTAACTGAAAAAGTATGTTTAAGATTCTTGTGTTAAAAAAGATGAATCATGCTAATTATCCGTATATATTTGCAGGGTTTTGTAACCATAAAGCAGAATTTATGAAATATTTTTTAAATTCTTGTAAAGATCTTTTGATTAGCTGTTGTTCAGAATTTATTTTTATATGTAATGACACATGGTTACAAAGAATTCAGTTTCTAGATAATTTTTATGGAGGAAAATGTTATTTGAAAAATGGTACAGTTAGCGGGGCTGTTTCACCAAAATCACTTAATATATATTAAATGTTTTAGAAAGAACCGTTGTAAAATACCAAGAAGTTCTTTGAATTGTAACAAATATTTATTTATTTATTTACCGGAACAGACTAGCTGCCCGGAAACATTCACAGAGCCTTAGCTCTCTCTCTGGAAATTCCTGAGCACGTCGGGATTCGTAAGTGAAAATTCTCGAACACCGCGTCTAACACCGCGCAGTGTGTTTAAAAATGGTGTTGCTTAAACACCTTTCAACGTGTGACAAGGTGACAGGTAAGAAAATGCCTAGAATCATAAGTAACTCAAACGTGAGCAATAAGCACCTTTATTGTCGAAGATTAGTCATATCAGGCAGTTGCCGAGAATACAGAGTAGAAGTTGCAGGAGAAACAACTAATGGTTTCAGTATTTCCCCACGCCAGCAGTGGTACGAACATACGCAAAGAAAGGAATTTCCCAGTTGATGCACTGAGTAGGCCATTCTACCAAAAAAATTGTAAAGAAAGAATCCGAGATAATAAGAGTTACATAGTCGTTAGAAGAATAGCAGTGGTGCTGCAAGTTTTACAAACACATTTTCTGAGATTTCATTTTAGTATAAAGTATCATTCATTTTAGTATATACCCAGCGAGAAGCTTGTAAATGTGTGGCTTTGTGTATTTCTTTTTAAATTATTTGATTTTCCATTTGGAAACTGTACAGACTATCCAGAAATTTCCAATGCTATGCATGTTTATTTCTTATGAAAGTGGCATTCTCAGAAGGTATTTACTTGAATAAAAGCAATGGATCGTATTATAATCAAAAATAAAACTTAATAAAATAAAACTGTGTTAGATTCAAGACGAGGAGATTCCTAGTAGATCATAATAGGGTCAGTGCATTTAAAAATTCTAACCATAATGAAAACGTAAACAAGTTCATAAATTATACAGTCAATTTACATCAGTGTTGCTAACTTTCAGGGATTTTTTTTTTTTTTTTTTTTTTACTCACCATCAATTTTGAAGATAGATATTTGAGATATATGATATCCGATTAGAGAAGCATACAATTATACAAACATTACAATTAAATATTTCTGATGGATATAGAATATAGAATTCTAGCAAGTTGGCAACCCATGTGAATGACCCAAAACATGATTTCTTGAAAACAGAATGAATTTACTGCATTTGAAACTTTAAAATTTGGACGGTTGCTCCATTTCACTGTGAATTTACTGATATGAGAATTTATACCTGGTAGTTTATCGGGGATAAATATTGTATTTTATTATATATTTTTCTTTTCATTCGTACAAATTAGTCGTACAACAACGACAAAAAAAAAGTCTTTTATTCTTTCTTCTTTTCTGCAATAATCAGAATCAAAAATCTTTTCAGTCTTTCACAAATATTTTACAAAGCCCTTTATTCCAACATTGTTATTATATATTAAAAATATATTGTTTTAAGAATATCCGACAAACATTTATTCATATTTAATCTAAAAAATTAATCATTCGAAACACTGAAAATTTTTTCGAACGAACTTTATAAATTAAATTCCGATTCAAGTAGGCAACGCTGCAAAATTAAATCACCATTTTTCTTAATCTCGAAAGGCGAAGAAAATCGAAATATATTCTTGCTGGTAAACTTAATATCTTCAGATAGAAATCAATGAACCCATAAATTCATTATTAAAAGACATTTTCCGCGCATTTCAATGCAAATACGCTCGAAACCATCCGTAAATTTTTGCAAACTAGCAACATTACTTTTCAACGTTATCGATTCTCGAGAAACTTTTGGCATTTCGCTATTATTTCCGCAGACGATCTCTTTCTCGCGTTAACTTTAAGTTCTGGTTGAGGGTGTAAAATGGCAGACTCTTACTGGGACATTAGAGTCGCCGATTAGTAGACCACTTAGAGGCACCTGGGCTGTTTTAATAGCCCTAGCTTGCGGCGGAAAAATTTCCCTCCAAATGATAATGAGTTGGAGGGAACAGATGAGTATATCTTTAATATGCTGAGAGTCTACCAAAGGGTGATGATGGAATTTAGTTGTATGCACGCTGATGATTTTTTTTTTTCGCTTTTATTTGTTTGATTCACATTCTAAATGCGAAAGAAATTAAGATAGGAGAATTTTAATTAAGAATTTCATTAGAAATATGACCGTGTATCGTAATAGAAATCAAACAAATTATTTTTTAAATTACAAGACGCCTTAAAACACCAAGTGTATTTGGATAACATATAATTTATGAAGCATTTTAAAAGGGAAATATCAAGGGGTTTAAAAGTTTCTATAATGTGAAAGCATAAAACAGTCACAAAATTAAGGAAAATATATTAATTTAAAATATATATTTAACATACATTTATATCTATATTTCTACCTCTCTCTATATATACACAAAGCGTAAATTAAAAGTTTCTGTCTGCAAAACCCAAATTGATATTGTTACGAATTTGTAAATAATAGTCGTTATTTTTATATAATTTCATTTAAAAAGGCTTAGTCATGTTATCAAATGTTAATTTTCCACTTTTCTGCTTTGATTTGATTAAAAAAAAAAAAAAAATCTTTAAAAACCCGTTAATAATCTTCACCGGGGCAGAAATGGCCTAGACGACGAATTTGGCGAGTTTATCGCCCGTTGGCGACTTTTTTTTTTTTTTTTTTTTTTTCAAATTTGCCGAGAAAATCTTTATTATTAACGCATGTCTTATTTAAGCTCTAAATCCAATATTTTATGAAATACCTCGAAAATTCTGTATAAATACTACACTATAAACAAGACCTCATTTCGGCCGTTGAAAGTTCAATTGAAGCCAAGCTTTTGCAGGGTTAACGGCCCTCTTCACTCACCGTCGCCGAAAGCCCGAACCAATGTTATTCTATGGGGAAATTTTTCTTTACAAATAACTTATTAACTAATACATATTTTTAAATTCTGTTTTCACATTCAGAAAATTCCCAACTGTTAAATTGACGGACCTTTTTTAAAAATGTATTTTTTAATTTTTAATATTTTATTTCGAAATTGCGAAATGAAAAAAATTCACATATTGAAAATTCGTATTTTGCAGCTTCAAAATAAAATATAAAAAAATAAAAAAATAATTTTTTAGAAAAGGTGCGTCAATTTAACAGCTGGGAACTTTCAGAATGTGAAAACAGAATTTAAAAATATGTATTAGTTAATAAGTTATTTGTAAAGAAAAATTTCCCATTGAATAACATTAGTCTCAGCTTCCGGCGGCGGTGAGTGAAGAGGGCCCTTAAGAGCTCTGCTTCATCCATACCCTGCTACTGGCTGTGTGTGTTATGCTTATGATAGAGTTTATGCTGTAAATTTTATCTGTAATTTAAGCTGTGTTTTCTCATGAATCTGGAGCTGATACTTGGTTGTCAGACTTGTAATCTTGTGTAATATTCTGTAAGTAAACTTTTAAGCCTCTACAAGACTTGCCATTCATTCACAGACAATTCACGAACCAAGAACCCCCAACAATAGCTACCTAATTTTAAATACAGAAAATAATGGCGTAATTCAGTTAATGTTATTTTCTAACAAGAGCAAAATAGATACGCTAAGCAGGAAAATAATGTTTTTCCTGCAAGATAAGAGGTATTGTAAAATACACGCAAGTTTATTATTATATATCTTGTTCGGAGAACTATCAATAACATTTATATTAACCAAATAGCAAGCTTTGTCCGCTTCGCTGGTCACTATATCTATATGAATTCTAAAAATTCCTGTCATAGAATTCCTATCATGTCATAAATTCCTGTCATAGAATTCATATCATTATTAATAAAGTCTCAAAAAAAGTCAAAAAATCACTGAAATCAATCGAAACCTAAGTTAAAGTTACCACTGCATTCAGTAATAATTTTCCCGCTCGCAACATGAGGAGTCCGAGTCCCCACTGTCTTCGGCAGCTACTTACCTGCTTTTTACTCACCTCTCACTCGCGAGTAAGTTAGAAGTTCCACGAAATTCCACCAAGTGCGTATTGTGTCCACTTAATCAACACCTACACATAAAAATTCGTCATTCTAAGATAATTTGAAGCAGATTTAAGTTTGAAACCATGTTTTCTGCCCCACCCGCTCCAAGGAGGAGGGGGGGGGTAATTTTCAAAAATCCATTTAAGTGCGTATTGAATGCGCATAACCAACCGTCACATAAAAAAATTGCTTTCGTGAGAAAATTTTGAGTTATGTTTGAAAGCGTGTTTTCGTCCCCTCCCACTCTTTAATTGTGGATTTTGATTAATTTTATTTCTAAACCTTTTAGTCCATATGAAATTTGGATGATGGTGACATGAATTTGACAACGACATCAAATGTGACATGATATATTTAAATGATCATGATTTTAAATAGAATATCATGATAAATATAAAAAATGCCTTATCATTAATAATTTTCGTTGCTGTTGAAGATTTGAAAATTAGCTCAAATTTTAATTTACAGGCAGTTTAGAAACTTAATTTATGCATACTATTAATTAGTGAAATTAATTTTTAGAAACTTAGTACGGTATTGATTTTTTTTTTTTTTTTTTTACATTAATATACATTTTTTTTCTATTTTATTTTCTTATCCATTTTCATTCAACCCTTCAGTAAATTTACGATAATCTATCATTACATTCTCTTACCCATACATATGGAATAGAACGTATTGTTTTAGGGTCATATTTTCGAAACTGAGTTTTTGTTATATGTATACATTTTGAGGTTTCTTGAATCAGAAAATTAAATTTTTAGTGACTCTCTGTGTGTGTTTATGTCTTTTATCAATAGATGTCAAGAACAAATAGTAGCAGGAAGTCTAAACTCTGTATTCTGAATGATTATCAGATAACTACGCTAAACTTTTTAATGAGATCAAGCAAATAGTTCGTGTACAGGGTCATCCAAGAGATATCAAATACATTACGTCTATGAGCGAAATATTTGGTAGGTATAGTTTAATATCTATAGTCTACACTAAACAACAACAACAAAAAAAAAAAAAAAAAAAAAAAAAACATATATTTTTTATATGAATAAAAGCATGTTTCGTATAGAATATATATAAAAAACATTCATCATTCGTTTACTCAGCTACTCAAAAGAACAAGATTATTGTGCATCTATACTTGAAAATTGCTATAAGTGCTTTTCAGATCAAATAAAGTCTTTTTTTAAGTTAAAAATTCAAAGTTTTTTATTTACATAATTACACGTTTTGTGGTTCCCTGAATGATAATATCACGTTTTTAATGGTTGAACATTATGTATATCTGTAATCAGAGTATCTTAAAAAATATATAACTGCAAGCAATTCAACTGTTGTATTTTGAAGTATGAGGTTACCAACCGAAAAGTTTGATCAAGATTGATAAGTTTCTAGGGGTGGTGCATGTGAAAGTTGTCTGAATAATTTAGGATAAACATTTAGACATAATACAGACTTGAATTCTGTACATACGTAGGTACTTCATTCAAATAAGAGTTGAGGGCAGCCCAAATAAAACTGTTCCTAAACATAGTTTGAATTCTTTTTAACGCGGGGTTATATACAGGTTATCTTAACTTTTAATCTACACTGAGAAAAAATTCTGTAACTGACATGTAGAATCTAAACTGTGGGTCTAGAAAAAAAAAAAAAAAAAAAAAAAGAGTTCCACGTCATCCTTATAAATTCTAGTCCCCTTTGAAAGCGAGTTCTAGAAACTCCTATTTGAATTCTAGAGCGTTTGCCTATATTATCGAGGTCAAACTTATTTAAAATTTCTGCAAATAAATGTGAGCACAAGAAGTGAGTTTTATCAACTATAGTCTCGGGGTATGACCCAATTCTAGGAAATCCAGCGAGAATTTCTTGCAATACAAAGGATTCATGATATTCAGAATATTGTTCCACCATCTAGAAATAAACAGAGAAATTCTCGATCATTTCGTCTATTCAGCTTATTAGCGTGCCTTATACGTATAGTTCGGATATCTATATTTCTAGTTTAGAGATTTAGAAAATGACCACTTATTCGTTCTAGATGAAGGCGGTATATTTTTTTTCTCAGTGCGTCTACCAACTCTGAGCACAGAACTGCTCGGTCCCTGGTGGGCAAAATGCACAATTTAGATTCTAGATGTCAGTTACAGAATTTTTTCACAGTGTATTGGCGTGCCTTATACTCATAGCTCGGAAATCTATATTTCTAATTTAGGGATTTAGAAAATGACCACTTATTCGTTCTAGATGGAGGCAGTATGTTTTTTTTTTTTTTTTTTTTTTTTTTTTTTTTGTCAGTGTACAATCTGTTTCTATATTGTTTAAATATAGGGTAAGAGAAGGTCGTATGAGTGTCACACCAGATTATTGCATATTTGTTACAAGAAATTTAATTTTAAAATGTTTGTAAAAGTGTTAAAAATCCAGTGATTGATTATGAATAAGCAAATATTCGCGTTTTTAAGGAAACGGGATAAATTTTTTATAAAAAAGCAATTGTATAAATCTTATATAAATCTCCTTAATTCTTTTTACACGAAATCTTCACGTACAGCACCTGCCACATCTGAAGAAGATGGGATAATAAAAGAGAATGAGGCACGCACAATGCCATCAAAAAACAAAATAGCTTGCAAATCAATTTATATTTCTGAGTTAAAAGCGAAGAATAGGAAAGGAAAATAGTAACGGTCTTTTTACATGCCATACACGCAAGTGACACGCAAATGTTTTATAAATTACGGACTTAAATCCACAAATACGGATTTTCCTCTTTGAAAAGCATGAAGTGGGGGTAATTAATCTTATGCTAATGCAGTAACTACATAAAAGAAAATCTTAAGAATTATTCTTATGAGAAATATTTCTGGAAGTTAGAAGTATATTTTCAATAGGATGAAAATTCAGTTATCATGGAAAACTTATTTAGATTTTTGACTTTTTAGAACTTTCTCTGAATAATATGTGAGAAAATGAATATCATTTATGAAAGGAGATTTTTCAAACAAAACACTTCTAAACTTGATATTGAGGTAGGAAAAAAAACAAAATAAATCTCGTCTTTAATAAGTTTTAAAAGGGAAAGGTGAAGGCAAAAAACAATGGCTTTGAGATAGCTTTTGGGCACATGACAGATGAAATATGAAGTTCAAATTTAATGCTTTGGGAAAATATAAATATTTAGTAATCATTACATATTTTATACTATAAATATTTATTAATTAGGTTAAGTTTTATTCAGAATATCAAAAATGATAATTTAAATTTTTTGGCATCCCTATCCTATTTTGACTAAAAACAAGATAAAGCAATTATACAAACATAGGGATGTTGTTCAACTGACTGGAATCATATAATTATGATTCAGCATCTATTTCGAGATCAATATTAGCCTAGAATACCATAAAACTTCACAATTATTTTAAAACAGCTTTTGAAATATTTAAAATTGTGTAGATTGTACCAAATTATTAAACCGAGATCGTGTGATTCAATATTTAAAATTGTGTAGATTGTACCAAATTATTAAACCGAGATCTTGTGATTCAATATTTAAAATTGTGTAGGTTGTACCAAATTATTAAACCGAGATCTTGTGATTCAATATTTAAAATTGTGTTGATTGTACCAAATTATTAAACCGAGATCTTGTGATTCAATATTTAAAATTGTGTAGTTTGTACCAAATTATTAAACCGAGATCTTGTGATTCGTTACCAGTTTTGTAATTTCTTTATAAAGCCAGTGTTTTTTTTTTTTTTTTTTTTTTTTTTTTTATCCAAAATAATATCTCACTTAAAACAGCTAGAAAAGTTTTGAATAAAACAGCCAAAATATTTTTAGAATAATTTATATGAAAACTAGCAGGCGTTGCCCGCTTCACTGGTCACTATATTTAAATTAACTCTCAAAATTACATTACATATAACTTATTAACATAAAAATCTCATAAATTATTAATAATAATAATAAAGATTAATTGAAAGCCATCAAAAATCTGTCTTTTTGCCCCCCTCTCTTTGCCCTTCCCCTTATCAAAGGGGAGGGAATTAAAGAAATTCCCTTATAGTGTGTATTGGGGGACACATAGCCAACCTACATATCAAAATATCACAATCCTGAGATAATTTAGAACAGAGTTACTATTGGAAGCGTGTTTTTTGCCTCTTTTCAAGGGGGGTGGGGGTGGGAGAGGGATATTTCTCAAAATCAGTTCATAGTGAGTGTAGTTGTGTAAACTTAGTACACCCACATAACAAAAAATTGCTTTTCTGAGGTAATTTTAAATGGATTTACGCTTGGAAACTTAACTTACGCTTTCTAAATTATTTGGAAAAGGTTATTATTGAAAAGGATATGTTTTTAAAAGTATGTCGTCAGGTAATACTGTCACTGTTAAATTCGATAATAAAAATGAAAAAGGGATGAAAATATTTTACGTGAAATTTTAAATTAGTAATGTACAAGATGCGATAAACATTTTTGAAATATGTAAAGTAAAATAAATAAAAAGAATAAAAATGGATTGACACATAAAATGTCTTTATGAAACGAAAAGAAAAAAATATTTTAAATTGAAAAGAAAAAAAAAAGAACTTGATAATGTTATAGAATTAAAAAGAATGAAGCGAGTAAATTAATTAGTTATCTGTTACAATCTGTTATACAGT
The DNA here is from genome assembly GCA_963930645.1 of Salticus scenicus. Taxonomy (NCBI): domain Eukaryota; kingdom Metazoa; phylum Arthropoda; class Arachnida; order Araneae; family Salticidae; genus Salticus; species Salticus scenicus. The sequence continues at coordinate 91,564,727 of OZ005650.1, forward strand.
TATTACAAATATTAAACTTACAAAATACGAAATATATTACGAATAATAACTTTCCTATTTAATGTGTAGTTAACATTATAAAAATCGAAAATTTATTTTTAAAATTCTTATTGCTAACAAAGCAGAAAATATCTAAATTTTTAAAACTGAATATATGTCCTAGAATTTAAATAGGAGGTGAATGATATTGTTATTGAAAATTTACTATTTCGGCGTCGAGAAGCGACAAATTTCTTTAGTTCCAGTAATAAAGAAAAGTATCGACACAGAGTAGTTTAAGAAAACATATTTCTCAGATGAATTGCATTTTCTTCAAGCTATGTATCTTAATGAAATATTGACAAATAAAAATGATAGTGGCTTTTCTCCCTAGGCCAGCCCTAGAGACTCTATATTATTTTTCACAAATTAGATTAATACAATTTACCTATATATATGAACGATATGAACATTCCACATTAACGATAGAAACATATAAAATAAATTAAATCAGTTATTATACAATTTCCTTTAATTTTTTGCAAATTAGTCTCATTGGCAACTTCCAGCGAATACTATTTAACTCAATTTGGTGTACCCAACTATTGTACAAGCATATAGTTTCAACATCACTACTATTTGACGTAATCACATTTTCTTGTAAGAAGGTTAGATAATATAAACTTAGATATTTACATGATTTCGTCACAATAACTGAAAGGGAAAATTGAAATAAAAATTATACGTAACAACTGGAAGCTCGTACGCATTCATAAATAGCAAACGTGCTTCAGGAAAGACAGAGAGTAAAACAATTTCACCCCTATTACATTCACTTCTAATCCTTCGAAAATTCTACAAATATTTGAAAGTAAGCCATTAAAATATGGGTAGTTTTGTAAATTGTCTAATAATGATAAAACGCGTCAAATTACCCTTGAGCAATGCTAAAGTAAGCACACGCTAACACACGGGCACAAAATATAAAATACAAAAGTAAAATAAAATAAATATAACGAATTTGCTTTAAAAATAAAACAAAATTGTAAAAAACCCGTATAAGTTATTTGATTTTGTATATCGGTAGATTTTAATAGAAAATAGGATACAGATTGCTTTTTATTTAATTCAATAGATAAGTTTTCAATATTTTTAAAGTTGGTGTCCGGTGTTCGGATTAAGGGGTTACATCCAGTTGTAATTTTCAAAAAATCGATTTTTTTTTTCTTACATATTTTGAATGTACATATATTTGATAATATTGTCTGAAAATTTCATATCGATCCGGCAATTAGTTTCGGAGAAATTTGCATATTTGTAAAGACGTCTCCGAGCGTTTTAAAGTAGGCGGAGCGTAAACCAGAGTAACAGCTGTTTTTCATTATCCCTATGCCCTTGTCCATGCTTTTCATAATGTTTTGCTTCTTAGAATAAGAATATAAGAGGTTTATCTTATATCTGAGAGCTATATTTAGAAATTTTAGGTATACAGTAAGTAATAATCAGCTGATATGGAAAATAACTCCAAAAATAATCCCATGTGGCTCTAAGATCGTTGAAATTGCTGCTTATCTTGCTGCCGGCATGTTCAATGAAGGAAAAACGTCTCTTCTATACTTCATGAACGCAATGGGACTATCGCTTGGGCCTAATGCCCATGCCTATGTAGAAAAAGAGGACGCAGAGCGCATCTTGATCTCTGACGCACGAGCGCAAGGGAGCACGCGCGAGGGGAGAATGTCACGTAGACAACAACTGTACTAGAAGCAAATGATGAAGCAGAGGGTTCCTCTTATGGTCCTGGAATAGATGACTCGATGTAAGTAGGAAAATTTTTTTTTTAACTTAGTTTAAATGGTTCCCAAAACTTTAAATGCGTTTATCTCGAAACGGTGTTTTCAAAGTCGGTGAGCAAAATTTCTCCGAAACGGCTGGACCGATTGACTTGAAATTTTGACACGATTTTCTTAGATATTTTTGTCAGGTAATGATCGTAGGAATAAGGTTTCTGATAATAATTTCGATTTTTTCAGCCACTTTCAAGTGTAAATTTTCATGAAAAAAACGATTTTTTTTTTTGGGAAGCCGCCATTTTGTCAAAAATCAAAATTTTGACTATTCCTACGATCATTACCTGTATTCATCTATCCTAAAAATAAATCTTTTGGTTTTTTTCATTTCAGATAATTTGGATCAGAGATATCTTGCTCACCGCCAGACACCTTTTTGTGGAAGTCCTCTAGGAGATCTACTACAGGAACAGCGGAACCCAATATTTTTGTAAACTCATCACGGATTCTTAACATACATTAAATTTGCTATATGTATATGTATTGTATATATTTCTTTAATAAAAGGCCTCTTCACAAAAAATTCACAAAAAAAACACGTTTTTTCGTGCATACAACTGGATGTAACCCCTTAAGGCCAATTGTCCTTATTAGGAACCTGATGCTCTCCGTGGGAGTCTTTCTAAGGGGTCATAGCCTGTATTCACGCGACTTTAGGAGACAATCACGCAATATTTTCAACGATTTGTTATTTTGATACATAATTAAGATTTTATATAAATCATACAAATAAGTTTTAATACATACACACACACGCATATATATAAGGTGGGTGACCCAAAAGTGGCCATAGTTAAGCTTTGAGACTTTTTTATCTGGCTAAGTACATGTGGCTGGATTTTATTTTGTAAAATGCTACACTTATCTATTACACATATCAACTATATTTTTTTTGTAAAATGTGATTTAGTTATTTTTATAATACAATTTCAAAATTGTAGTTGTGGGACACCTTAAACGCATAGCGTTCGAAAGGTGGCCCACACATTAAAAGTACTTTTAAAATGTGAAAAGAAAATACACGGCAAACTATTTTTGCATCCTGAAGTATTCAATTGAAAGAAAAATACGAGTGAAAAAATTCACAATAAACATTTGTCGAATAATACCTTTTTAATCGGGTTCAATGCAAAAAGTGCAGGTTAAATAAAAACAATTTTTTAGTAAGTCTTCGACACTCTTCATGCGCATATCGTAGCATTAATTACACAATTTCATATCCATTATTTTGTCCTTCTTACATAAAGGGCAAAAATAGCTTGGTTTTGGCTGTTCTCAAAGTGACACGATATCCGGGCCACCTTGAGAACATTCATATGGCCGCCATTTGCACGATATTAAATTGTTAATCTCATACATTTATAAGAAAGAAAGTTAATGTGGTTAAAGAGAAATAAATAAGTTTTCAGAAAACGTTTCACAACTAAACGTTCTAAGAATTTAAGCACATATAAATTAAAATATCTTCTCACCTGGAAACTAGAACGACTCATCCTTTTAAGTGAAATCACTGCATACATTGGCAGTCGATCAAGGTAATCTCTTAAATTCAGTCATACTCCCTGGAGATACATGATTTGCAATGCAATAGCACCATTTTGTGCACACAGAAAAATAAGTTGTCACAGTGACCAGGCAAAGTGCTCAGTTGACAATACCGAATTGACTAACCTAAATAGCTGACTAGGGAATATCAGTTAAAAAGTGTACTAGCTGAACTAGTCTCCAAAACAAAACCCCAGACTAGGAAGGTTAATATTATCAGACAAAGAAGGCTAGTCGACAATCGTAATTATCTGACCAGGAAGGTTAGTCAACAACCACAATTGCCAGACAAGACAAGTTAGTCAGAATCTACACTTGAAAAATTAAAATACAAAACGCCCTTGTGGGGACTCGATCTGAGGACTTCCGTATCACAAGTCAAACACGCTACCACAGCACCCTCCATTCTTACTACGATGCCTGTTTAGTTGGTTTTTCTCTAAAACAATACCCCAGATAGGAAGGTTAATATTATCAGATACAGACGGCTAGTTGACAATGGTAATTATCTGACCAGGAAGGTTAGTCAACAACTACAGTTACCAGACAAGGCAAATTAGTCAGAATCTACACTAGAAAAATTCTTCTTAGTCGACTGACAAGATTGGAATAATTTATTTTTATCCTCTCATTTGACTAACCAGTCAAAGTCGCCTGACAAGTTTTAGAGCCAAAACTGATCATCAGACGAAACATTATTAAAATACATAGTAAAATAAAACGACTTTTGTGTTTGATGACTAACTAAGATTGTCATGTAGTGTTTTGATTGTTTAAAATGTTGCGCAATTTTGTACAAATTTGTCAATGCACTTGGCAAACGTCTAGTATCACAAAGATGGCAAGTCTCTTGGCAAGTTTCAATTTTCCATTTTTCTGTGTGCGATTGAAAATTAAATTAAATAGTGGGGTGGGCTACCTGACCACATTTGGTTCCCTTACCATATATCCTGTATTATCATTTTTGAAAATAGAAAGTCGTGTAGGAATGTAAATAGGTAGCTCGAAAACAATTTCTCCAGAAAATTATCTAAAACAAAAACAAAAGTAGGAAAGAAGCTGCATTTACTGAGACATATATAATATAATCTCGCCTAATAATCGCACCCGTATTTGGCGAGAAGCTTCTTGAGAAACTTTCTTTTAATTAGCTTAAATATCTATTTCAACAGAATACTCTTATAAAACACACTGCCAGTAATTATACCTATAATCTCTTGTGGAGGACAATTTAGTCAAATGTCACGATTTATTGAAATTTATCAACTGTGCTTAAAGAAAGCTTAAAATAATTACCAGATTATTTTTATTTTTATTTATTATTATTATTATTTTTATTTATTTATTATTATTTTTTTTTTTTTACATTTGTTTTCCTCGAAAATATTAGCCATTCAAATCACATAGCAATAAGTATTTGACATAAGTGAAAATCTAGAAGAACGTCCCCATAAGTACTCTACATAAGCTGAATACTAATTACTTTCTCCAAAAGACATGTAATTCTACAGTAAAAGAGATAATATAAAAAGTCTCATGTACCTGTAAGATATATGTACATTTACATGAAAGGCCTACCGAGAAAGTAAATCAAACGTAAAAAAAATGGATAAAAGTATAATCCAGTCTTTCCAATTGCAAGTCACGTTTAATCACCAAGATATCCCTTTTTCGCTATAATAGAATAAACAAGACAGGTTGTCTATATAAAAAGGATTAATGTTACCTCGTAGATATAAATTGTAGTTGAAAAATGTGAAAGTCTTGATAAAAATGACATATGAGGTGTGACAAAAGTTGCTCAAAAAAAAAAAAAGTAAATATGACTACAATGATAAAATGCAAAAAGGTTTTGCTGTTAATTAAATTGCCTGAAACAAGATGGGCATACACTTGGCTTAAAAAAATAATTTAATTAGGGTCAGGTGGGGTAATACGGATATGGGTATTACAAGTATGGGTATTACAAGTGTTGAAAATACATTGCGCTTGAATTTTTTGAATAAATATTTAAAAATAAATAAATAATAACGATTTGAAATAGAATAAGTTTTATACCCATTTTACCTCATGGCATGGGATAATGTGAGTAAGTAAAAAAGGAGCAAAATTGCAAGTATATCTTTTGAAAAGTGTTAAAAACACTTTTCAACAAATTAAAAAAGTGTTTTTAACACTTTTTTTTTTAAAAAACAAAGTTGAAAAGTGTTTATGACTTCGGTTTGTCTGTCTGCCCATCCGTCCGCGCTCTCGTAAACATTTATGGAAATCTTGAAACTGATATATGCTGTTCAAGTTCACTATTGGATGTTCTCTACTGAAAATAGAGGAAACACCACCCCTGGTTTATATACAGGGACACTGAAATAATCCGAAAGCATTTAGTTCTATGGAATGTATTTCTATAAACCACTTTTTAATACCTTTATTTTGGGCAATCATAATGAAATTGACATTAATTATACTAGTACACAAAAAGTGTTTTCTATAGAATACAGTATGATTATCGATAAGATTTACAGGGCCACACAAAAATATTCAGATACTTTAAGAGCTGCAACCGGAAATTGCTGGAATCGCTACATTTTTCAGTTTTATTTAGCATTTTTAACTGTTTATAATAATGTTTAAGACTGAATATGAGTTGTATTAGCCCATTTGTTTGTATTTTCGTCCGCCTGTATCTGACTCTGAAGAGCAACATATGCTATTTGTTGTACGCAGAACAAAATTTTTTTATTAAAAACGATAATTTTTATGTTGTCACTACTATTTCCTTTTGTAGCAGAAATACTCTATACCCATGTAATAAATACAAAACAAAAAGAAAAAAAATCTTAAATCTTGTAATATTTTAAATATGTAGCAAATTTTATAAGTATACTTACTTTACCCCATATACCCAGTTTACCCCACCTGACCCTATAATTATACCGTGTAATGCACAAGTGACGTGTAGTCGCTCTTGAAAGTGTCTGATTTAAATGAAGTTGTAGAAATTTTTTTAATGTTTAGTTATACCAAATCGATAATTATAAAAATTATTAGATTCCCTTTACAAAACTGCTTAAAGTAAATTTTTTCATAAATGAATATTTATTTATTTTTATTTATTTATTATTATTATTATTATTATTTTTATATAAAATAGGATTCAGAAAAAATAATTAAAATGCGTAATCTATTCTCAGAATGTCTTATGCTATTTAGAAATGAGAATTATTTTTCTATCTCTAAGAACATGAACAATAAAATTCATTATTTTCTCATAATATTACCAAATTTGAGTAGGAAAAAAAAATTATTTATGAATGTGTTACTTTTTCTCGCACTATTTTACGCAAGTACACAGTTTAAAAATTTTTAGTTAAACTTTCATACATAATTTCCAATTTTACCTGTCAGAGGATAAACTTATTGTTATTAATATATCGTATCAGAATAACAACAACAACAACAACAACAAAAAAATTATATTCACGATTTTTCGGATTATTATTTTTTGCTAATTATCGCCCTATCCACAAAATTTAAATAAAACTTTTACGTAACCACACGGCATATAGACATTAATTAATATGAAATATTTGGTGTAATAACTGTAAACTACAACATTTTTTTTTTCTTTCATAATAATTTTTTGAAAGAAATTTTTAATGACGAAAACCCAATGCAAGAATATGGTTTTAATTATGCATAAATGAAACGAGAAAATTTTGTTTTAATTAAAACGAAATACATATATTTTTTTAGATTACCTTTTATATTTGAATAATGTTTATATATATAAATCATTATTATTTTTCATCAATTTTAAATAAGTCTCATTCAAACAACGAATTTGAGAAAATGATTTTTTAAAGTAGTATAACTAAGCAAGCATTAAACCCAACTTAAAATATCAAAAGGTTACCTAAATTTCGAATAAGTGTACGTTTGATCTTTTACAGGACTTTTTCATACAATATAACCAGAAAAAAAAAATAAATTAAAAAAAATAAAAATAAATAAATAAATAAATAAAAAATCCTTTTATAATTTATTAGAATTTTGTGTATACGATTTCTAAATGAAAAAATTATTTTTCCACTTGAGAGAGGTTGAACATAACAAAAAAATATTGCTATAAAACGGAACTGTTTAATGAATTTCATGAAACGCGTCTTATATTTCGATTTGAACCCCAATAAACAAAATAAATATGCCTTGATTTAGAGCATTAAAATAAATAAATAAATAATAAAAAACAAAAAAAGTCATTTTCTATCTCAAATCCCCCCCTCCCCCCCCCCCCAAAAAAAAAAAGCTGTTTAATGGTCAAGTTATTTTGTTATATTTTTCTTAAATGCAATTCGTTAATTAAAATTCTGTAATAAACATAATTTGGAATGATACACCATTTTTTTCTTGTTTTCCTTGACATCACACTACCTTCTACAACTTCTTTTAATCCTGCGTAGTAAGATTTTACTAGCTGAAACTTCTTCAATAAAATATTTAATACACACAATGGTATTTGCTTATAAAGGGTGCCTCAAGATTACATTTTTGAACTTCTGAAGAGTGCATTCTGACAATTGAAAATCATACGGCAATGCAGGGTTGGAAAGGTTTTTCTGACGTAGTTGTGTATCGGTAGAGTGCATTCTGACGATTCATAATCATATACAAATGCGAGGTCGGAAATGCTTTCCTCAGCGCGGTGGTATACACAAATTCATCACAAATAAAAAGACTAAGTAAGCGAATATTCCTTTTAATAACACAGGCCGACAAAATTGAAGTTGATAAAATTTGATTTGATGATTTCAGCTGAATTTTATGTTTTTTGCTGTGCTAAAACCGAAAATGCAGCCCATTTTTCTCTATCACGTAGAGATTTTTGTCAATACAGGGTGCTTACTGACACAATTTCTTACATATACCATCACAACAATAGGTTGGTTGGTTGGCATGGTTTTATGTCACACTAGTGCTGCGCTATTACAACAATAGGTAACCATGATTAATTAATCATGGAAACACACTATAAAACTTGCCATTTAATTATAGTGGTGGAAGAGTAATGGAAGATATTGTATAGGTAGGCACCCTGTATGGACAAAAATCTATACGTGATGGAGAAAAACTGGCTTCATTTTCGGTTCCAGCGCACCAAAAAACATAAATATCAGCCAAAATTATAAAATCAAAATTTTACATGTCGACCTGTGTAATAAATGCACATAATTTTTATAATCAAGGAGTACAGCAATGTAAAACGGTGTATGAAATTCCGAACACTGTCCTTGACCCATGTTTCTTTTGATAATACACATTTATCATTAAAACAAATATGCAGTTACGGAGCTTTTTATTTCTGCTGTTCCAGTGTACGGGTTGGGGACAAAAATCTCGCCTACATAAATGAATGGAAAGCAAAATAACGTGAGTGATGTTTGTGTTTGATACAAATAAAATGACACATTTTACATTTTATTTGAACGAGTTGGTAATTATTAGTAATCTTATAAAAAATTTCATGACAACACATGCATATTTACCTTAGTCAGAGCCCTGACATACAGACAAACCTATCACAAAAAAATTTATGAATTTTGTTTGAAAGCGTTTAAAGATTACGTTTATTAAATTTTGTGAAGGTTAGTCATAATGAATTCAATCGTGCTTGAGATCACAAATAAAATAGATCATATTATTTTTTTTTAGTCGACGCGATTTTTTGCGGCAAGATTTTGTCTAGTGATATTATGCCCAGATCCCCACTCAAGAAGTTCTGAAACATGGTATTGAAACATCCTGCATACATATTTTATCCTTCTTCTTCTTCTTCTTCTTTTTTTTTTTTTTCTTTCCCGCCATGAAATACAATTTATATTTTCTTGTAAAGTATATGTGACCTCATGTACTGTCAATTTATTACTTTTATTTTTATTCCCTGTAAATAGTACTGTACACAAGGCATTACAATAATTACCTTACCCAAGATTTGACATTTTTAGGAACTATCACTACGTTATTATTATTATTACTATTATTATTATTATTATTACTATTATTTTTTTAAGCAAAAGACAATAATAAAAAGAAATATGGATTACGCATTAAAAAACAAAAATTATTAAGATGTTTGTCTCAAATATAATTTAAGTTCGTATAAAAAAATATAGAATCCATTATGTAGTTTTTCTTTTTTGTAATAGTTATAAATTGTTCATTTTAAATTGATGACAATGGAAAAATTTTTAAAAAGTTTTCATTTGGTCTATTTTATCTGAAAGAAATAGGTCTTCCTAATTAAAATAACTTTTATGTTTTGTTACACATAAATATACAATTTTATATCTTTTATTGGATTAAATTACTGCACAGAAATGTGCATAATTATATTCCTCAAACAGCTTTTTTTGTAGCTGTTTGGAATTAACTCATGGATTATATTATTAGAAGCCAATGTTTTCTACATTATAGTACATACAATTCAAAAGAGACGCAATTAAACATTTAGTAAAAATTTAACAGAATTTAGAAACACTTATCGAAAAAGAACTAAAATATTAATTGTTTTACATAGAAAATTTGGTTAAATATTTAAAAGAAATATTATGAATATAAAAGGACCGAATTTTCATCATTGTTTAAAACTTACATTTATTTTGAAATGATAAACAGACAAGAAACTTTAGAAGTACAACCTTGAATACGTGTTTAAAAAACTTTTAACTAACTGAAGGCAATTAATTAAATGTGTTGTGTATTGTAATATATATTTCCAATTTAAGATTTAAAAATAAAAATAAAAGTTTCAAGAAAATAATTTCACAAGAAAATAAATTACAATCTTGCCTTCGGTATAAATTCACCAAAAATGAAGGGAACTTTGGACAAATTTCTTCTTACCTGAAATGAAGAAAAGAAACATAATTAAAAAAAAAAAAAAATTCTGGTAAATCAGTTATAATCTTTTTAATAAAATAGTTATTGAAGTTTTATGAAATGAAATTCGTTTAACTACATATATGTAAATGTTAAATAGAAACATACACATTAACAAAATTCTATAAAAATTTGTATGAGCCAATATTTTATACTCCTATTTTTTTTCCCTTTAGAATTTAATACAAATTTATCTATATTAAAGGCTCATGCACAATTAGGCATCTTTCTCAGGGATATAACTGGCATAATGTATAACCTATTTACTAACAACGTAGGATTATTATTACCTGCCCATTTTTTACAGTACAATTTTGGTGGAGTAATTTTTTACGATATATATTTACGATTAAATAAGAAAATACTCTTAAAAATCTGGTATAAAACAACCACACGACTTCCATTACCGACTATTACACGCATTATATGCATTTTTGAGAGATGATGTGATCAGGAAACATAAAAGTGGCCTAAAGAAGCAGAAACCAGAAATTTTCCCAGTAAGAGAAACTTTATACACATATAAAGACATATAAAACGAAACTTACATATAGCGAGGTAAAAAAATAAGAGAAAAAAAAAGGGTAGAGATATTTTTTGAAACACAAATTTTCGAGATCTGAAGATGACCTACCTAAGCAGGATGACTGTTATTTTTTTACTAATAACCACGCAATACTTGAAAGAAATGGATTTATATAACAATTTTCAAGAAAATCGTTAGAACCGTTTTTGAAATACCAACTTTTACAAAAAATTAATTATTGACCGGAAAACAACAATTACATACAAAAGGATATTTAAAATTTAGTTAATATGACAAGTTTGAAAAAAATCCGTACAGCCGTTTTTAAAGGAACGCGCTTGCGAGACCTGAAATTTAGCTCTTTATACAGGACGCCTATCAATTTTCCTGAACTAACCAACTACATCATTCGAAAGGACATCTAATAGAGTGTTTATATAGCAAATTTGAAGAAAATCGTTAGAGCTTTTTTTGAGATACGGACTTCCGGTCCCACTTCCGGTTTCTGATGTCCCACTTTCGATTTTTCGATTTTCACCAATATATGGATAATTCATCTGTACACCAGACCTGTCTCAATTCAGAAGTTTTATAGTTCTATCTTCAATAGTTCCGGAGATATGGTAGCCAGAAGATTCCACACATACACACATACTCACACACATACATACACACACACTGACCAATTGCCAAAAAACACTTTTTTGGATTCAGGGGACCTTAAAACGTGTAAATCAGGTGAAATCTCGATATCGAATTTTTGGACCAAATACAATACTTCCATTACCTACAGTAGTAGGGTAATGGAAGTAAAAAATGGTGTGGAATAAAAGTCACTAATTATAATATTACGAAATAAATTAGAAATGTTGCCAGAAAATTTAGGAAGTTACATTTTCTTAAATCAGAAAATTCTAATGTTTCCTTGATTTGAACGGACCTGTATTCGCCTTATAAACGAGATTAATCGTCATGTGTTATAATATTCTGTGTTTAGTAGAGAAAATAAGAAAGTGGTAAAACGATGTATTTCTAAATCTGGATATTTAGAGATGATGCAATAGGCTTAGTCAGGCTGGGAAAAGGAAATTTTATGTTATACCCTTATTTAGCTAATAAATTTAAATGCAGTGCTTTTTAAATGGGTATCGTTAATTTTAAATGACAAAATAAAAAAAGTATTTAAAAGTAATCAAAATTGAAAATTAAAAGCTAAAATTATTATTTCTTAGCAGGACTTTAATGAAAATTTGCAGATTAATAAAAATCTTTTTTCTTCTCTCTTAGAAATGATTCTAAGCTAAACTGATCGTTCCAGTTTGTAAAAAGTCATGCAAAACAAAATTATTGATAAAAGTTTTAAAAATAAAAACAAAGTACTATCAATAATTACACTGCTCGGCATGAAAATTGCATCCAACACGATTTTGGGAAATCTTTATGCAAAATGACCTCCTTAATCCGAATATGACATCCATTTCGCCCTATCACCCATCGTCTTTTTAGGGAAGGCCCCCTATTTTTATCACTTTTCGGTAATTTTATAGCTATAAATTTGATTTTTAGAGGAGAGAAGGATTATTTTGACTGTTAAATATCTTCTGAGGGCTAGAGATTTGAAAAATTCTAAAACATCAACATTTACGGCAAGGGGAAAATTTAGGGGGGGGGGGGATTTGCCACTGAAATTATGTATTACGTTTCTTATATTTTCTTAATCTTTTTTTTTCACGTTATTTATTAAACAATATATATTTTTGTTTTTAGGTGTTAAATTAATTCTTTTCCATTCTCCAAATCAACTTCATGGCCATAAAATTACCGAACAGTGATAAAAATTGGGGGAGGGGTGGTGTCCCAAAAAAATGGTGGGTGACTGGGCAAAATGGTAGTCATATTCGGATTCAGGAGGTCATTTTACATAAGAACCAGCAAGAATGGTATCAGAGCTCGGAAAAAAAAATCTTTTTCTTGCAGCGAAGTGTTATTAGATATCTATATAGGTAAATAATGTAAGTCCGAATAATTAAAACCATTTAACTAGTATAATTTGTCGCCTGAATAAAGATTTTTCTGAACAATCTCTATTAAAAAGGCCATCCCTCAAAAGGACCAATTTTCTAAGCCATAGTGAGTGGTCTTTTTTAAAGAGGTTTCACTGTATATACAATTTAATAAAAATGAATTGAAAATTAAAATATGAAATAATAATTACATATACAAGTAACAATTGCATACAACATACAATAAATGTGTCGATTAAGTAACTAAAAAAGAAAAAAAAAAAAAAAAAAAAAAACGTAGTTTGAATTCACGCAATGTCACATACTGGAATCAAATCCGGATTAGAGAGACCATTGGATTACCAGTCACGGATGACATATTGAGAAGAAACAGCTTTCTTTCGTTTAAACAAGCGTATTGAAAGACTTTTAAAATGTTACTTTTATTTGAGTACTAGAAATAAGATGCAAGATAAAATTTTAATAGTCTTTGTAATTGAAACTCTCGAGTTAATTCATGAAAAATTTATTAAAATGGATACATTTATTTATTTGTTTTCATGAATTAAGCCGATATTTAAGCTGTAGCAAATCAGCAAATAAATAAATAAATAAATAAAAACCCTAACCCTATTTTTTTGTTTTATAGTAACAGATATAAAATTCCGTACAAAACAGAATTTAATTTAGAACGACAAGGCTTGTTTTAATCTATTCTACTATATAATATTATGCAGTAACTGTGTTTCATTCTCTGGCATCAGTTACTTTATTAATTTCATAAAATTTCTTTGGTATGGCTTTAGCAAAGGAGCCCCTTGGCGGCTTTTGAATTTTTGTCATCATTTTGGCGATGAATTAAATGGCTATTGCAATTGCATAAATAAAGATCTTAGCGAGAAACGTCTGTGTTACTTCGATATGAAATTTCAAATTTCGTCAAGGGGTTCTATACTGAAGCTGTTTCCTTTCTTTAGCACGATTTCTCTCAATTTTATTTAAATTATTTAAAAAAAGTGTTTCCACGTTCATTTTTTTTTATTTTTTTAACATAAAAAGAAATATATTTATTTATTTACTTATTTATTTTTGATATAATTTTTTTTTCTTCTTTTTAATAATTTTAGAGTTAAAAAGGATTTTTAATATATTTCGAATCAATTATCCGACGTTAGCTAGATTTTGTCCTGATTAATAAGTGTGCCAATTTTTGATAAAATTTAATAATTCGATAGATAACAATGATAAACTTTCAGCTATATATATATAGATAAAAACAAAAATGTTTTCACGTTCGTTCAAGATGGTAGATAATAATTAGTAACGATGCAAAAACAGCCGATTGAAAGAAATAGTTCGACTTGTCGACTAAAAACTTAATCTAATTTACATAGAAGATAGAATACTTATAAATAATAAAATAAAAGAATCGCAGAGTTAAATCCTGTATAATATTTAATCTTGCTTCATCATTATTATAAAATCAGATTTTTTTTTTAATTATTATTTTGCGTATTTTTCTTTTTTTTTTTTTTTCTTGTAAAACTCGATAGCCTGTAATCTCTAACAGCTCATTTTTTTTTTTTTAATTCAGGCAAGAAGAAAGAAAGTGACTTAATTTGGGTATTTTTCTGGCGACTAAAATTAGCTTAGAGCTTATTAGAGATTATAAATGTGTTAGACTAAAAGCTCTTTTTAAAACTACTTGTTAAACTTAAATCTAAGTAACATCTTTTTAATGAAAATTTTGGGGAAAAAATGAATATTTTTTTTATACTCTATTTTTATTTCTTTGGTTTAATTTTTGGTTTTGTAAACTTTACTGTAGCATAATACTGTTAAATAATTTTTTGCATTGTTAAAAATTACTACCAAATTATTTTTTGCACTGTTAAAAATTACTACCAAACACTACTTCAAATTATTTAATTTATGTCTTGTGTAAAATTACCGTGAAAAATAATAGAGGATGTCAAGGAATCTATTTTACACAATACATTTTAATGGAAAAGCTTCTTAAACCATTAATTTAAGAAAGTATATAATGATAATTAATCTTTAATGATTTTTATGTCATAGAAACATTCGTTTTAAATTTTTATTGAGAAATAAAATATTAATAAATGAAATAAAAATATACAATAAAAACCTCCATTCACAGGTCGACAATGAAATTTTTTATTTCAAAGTGATATATTTTTCTGACGATTTTTTGGATGCTGATTAATGAAAAACTATTCAAAAATTTCCCCCACGTACAGTTTTGACAAAAAATGGGATTGCATGAGCCTAAAGCTCCCCTTTTACATCTCCCATCTAAGTTATTTCCCAGAAAATCTGGGTAATGTGTGGGAAGAACAAGAAGAGCTATTTCATCAAGACACCAAATAAATGTAAAGAAAGTATCAGGGACGATGGGGTGTTAACATGTTAGCAGATTATTGTTGGAGGTTGCATTACCCCCCCCCCCTCACAAGGCCTTCAAGCGGTGCACAACATAAAATACTCCAGAATGAGCTTCGATGTAAAAAAACACATTTAAAAGATAATGTGTAAATAGTAGCCGATTTTAATGCATTTTATGCATTAGTTGTTTCGAATTTGCTATAATCTCTACACTGTAAAAAATAGTTTCTTATAAATAAGCTAAATTGTCTCAAAATAGCTCCGAAACCATATATACTTAATTTTGAAAACCCACGTACTCATGTTTGAGTATACTGACATGCTCAAAAATTGGGTTGACCAATAATAATCCCAATATCCCCCCCCCCCCATGTTTGACACGTCAGTATACTCAAAAATGAGCACATGGGTTTTTCAAATTTAAGTATATATTGTTTCGGAGCTATTTTGAGACAATTTAGCTTCAACCCGACCCGAACCCGACAGATGAATTTTAAATCAACCCGAAACTTGACCCGAACCCGACAAAAAAATTTTCATCAACCCGAAAACCGACCCGAACCCGCAACAGAGAATTTTTTGCGACCCGAACCCGACACGAAACCCGACTTATCTAACCCGAACCCGACCCGAAACCCGAAAAATTAATCAACATTAGTTATTTATCAAAAAATTAGGCAAAACAAGGTAAAATGATATAACATGATATAAAATAAAGTAAATTTTCATTTTCATACAGTTGGTAAACTATAAAAAAAACTAGTATGCTGTGGTCACCATAAGACATTCTTCTATATTTTTCTGTCAAATTCACTAAGTGCGAATAATTTATTAAAACAATTATTAAAAAGTTTAACGTGATGAATACAAATAATTTTTATCTTAGAGAAATCTAACATTATTATGCAAAGAGAGACAGTTTTATCGTCTATAAATAACTTCTTAAACAATGCGTTTTTATAATGGTTATCTCACATATCATGGTTCGTACAATTATATGGCACAGAAGTTGAGATATAGCCATCCTGTTATCGATGAAATTTGCAGTATAACATCGCCACCTATTGGCCGACAAGCCTTCAAACTGAGTCAGCATAATGTCTCATAATCTCGCCTTCTCCCATATTAAGTTTTGTTTGATGATATACAATAGAACATCAGATATAGCTTTCTTTGTAATGGTGGAAATCGCTGTGTAGCAGCGCCACCAGTTGAGCGGTTTACACCAAAATTTGACAGGCGCTAATATATATTAAATGTCACCTACATACAAACTTATATGAAATTTTGTGCAGTAGTTCTTGAGATATAGCTTTTCCTTAAATTGCGGAAATCGCTGTGTAGCAGCGCCACCTGTTGGTTGATAGGTATTCAAATTGAATCAGCATAATATCTCATATTGGTCTTCTCACATATAAAGTTTTGTTGGATTATACGCAACAGAACCTGAGATATAGCCTCCCCTGAAATTGCATAAAATCGCTGTATAGCAGTGCCACTCGTCGAGCGGTTGACACCAAATGTTGATAGAATCCAATACTTTCTTTTACTGAATATAGAAGAAAGTAAAAAAAAAAAAAAAAAAACTTGTAAACTGCGAAATCTTTTCAATTTCCAGATTGCAAATGCGAGGTTATACTGTATTTGTATTTCTTTAATTTATATATTAACAACAGTCGAGAAAGATTTATAATACATTTCTAATTTTCATACAATTTCTACAAAAGATACATATTAGTTTCGTTGAAGAAAAGAAAACAGATACAGATACAAGTATGGATCTATTTTTCTGGCGGATATCTGCGGATATGAATAGGGAGATCCGGTACATGTCTACCCACCAGCGGCCGAGCGGTTCTGCGCTCGAATATTGTAGATGGGAGGTGTCAGGTTCGATTCCAGGTCTCGCTTATCGACCTAGCCGTTCGGAGTTTTCCGTGGTTTCCTCCGAAACACGCGTAAATACGGGCTAGGACCCTTTAGAAAGACTTAAACGAAGGGCATTCCCCCTACAGGCCTAGGACACATCTGGAGTCAATCGGCCTTAAATCCTCTAACCAAACAACCAACCGATACATGTCTAGTATGTGCAGAATGTTTAAATTAGCTACATCGTTGTAAACATGCCTATAAATTTATGTTTATAATTGTAAAAAGTATTTTGAAAGGTGTTCTAAAGTCGACCCGACTTGTTGAAAATCAAACCCGACCCGAACCCGAACACGACCCGCAAGAAAAAAAATTCAGTGAACCCGACCCGCACGAAAAAATGTCAGTGAACCCGACCCGAACCCGACCCGCGGGTCGGGTTCGGGTAAAATCGGGTTACCTGACCCGATGCAGGACTCTAAGTGTAGGTGAATACTTCCAATCTTCCTCCTTACTTTATGCAAATTCTTTAGGGAAAAAAAAAATAATCATTTCTGAATTCAGCGCATCAAAACATATTAGAAACGCCTAACGTAATGAAAAAAAATCAAAAGTACGATTTTGCAGGTCTGTGTTATGCATTTTGATTTGAAAACTATTGTAAATTTGTAGATATTCTGGATAAATATTACGGTTAATTTACAGAAATAGTTTAAAATGTAATCATTTTTTTCCAAATGTGAAAAAAAAAAAAAAAAAAAAAAAAAAAAGCGCAATGTTCAGATAAACAAATTCATGAAAAACGAATTAAAATTTAGTATGAAACGGTTATTTCTACAAATTAATAGTATACTATATAAATATCTTTACACACACACATTCCTTTCAGTTATACACATTTATAGTGATATACATAAAATGATTCCATTGATTCTGCGTACATTGCGAGTAGGCGCTTTAGTAAATAATTTTAATTGTAGGAATCATAGAGGTAAGATATAAAACTAAATAGAAACAGTTTTATAATCTACCACCGAATACAGTTTATTTAACTCTCACATCTCCGAATATGAAGTGTATGTTTTAAAATACCAACATTCAATGATTGATTTATTTACTTTGAGTGCATTAGTATAGACAATTTTAAGGGTTAATGTATTTTCATTTGAGAACAAAGTGCAAAATGCTCCTGATATTGATTTTTAAAGAATAACCGAAACTTGTTTATGCATAGTATAATTGTGGATTTCAGATAAATCTTACGTAGAAAAGATATTGTCATTATTATTATTATTAAATAGAAAATCTATTACTATTTAAAAAAATATCTCACTCAACATGAGTTTTCATTTCATGTTAATATTTTAGCAGAAAAAAAAAAAAAAAAAGGGCTTCTCATGGAATGGAAACTTGAAATTGCAATGTTTGGATTTATCTCACGTACATGTGAAAACTTATATATCACGTATATATCTTTTACGGTAAAAATTGAAACATTCTTGTAATGTTCAAATATTTAGATCTAAACACTTGCTTAAAAGAAAAAAAAAAAAAAAAAAAAATATGCCAATTATTTTCTTTATTGGTTGTTTTATTTTATTTTCTGTTTTTTTTTTTTTTTTTTTTTTTAATTATTATTATTATTATTATTATTATTATTTTACGAAGTAACGAAGAAGAGAAATATTGAGATTCAGGTTAAGAAGGTTTAATATTGCACTTGAGATTCCTAGTAAATGGCGACGGCCTGAGATTGACATATACGGGTCGTCCGGCGACATGACATCCATACTTGCAAACCTAACTCGGAAGATTGTTAGTTCCCGCCCCTTTTGGTATACTACTTATCTTTCAGAGTAATTCTCTTCAAATATATTTACGATTAAATAAAAAGAAAAGTGCTCTAAAAAAAGACTGGAGTGAAAAAATAGGTGGAAAGGGGCCGGACTAATAACTTTCCGGCTTTATGCTTTCAATGTCTAATAACATTAGAAATTATTACCTAATAACGCATATATTTTACGATTTTCATATATTTTACAATTTTCATATATTTTACAAT
The DNA here is from genome assembly GCA_963930645.1 of Salticus scenicus. Classification (NCBI taxonomy): domain Eukaryota; kingdom Metazoa; phylum Arthropoda; class Arachnida; order Araneae; family Salticidae; genus Salticus; species Salticus scenicus. The sequence continues at coordinate 91,583,903 of OZ005650.1, forward strand.
GTAAAAGACTGATGTTGTTACAGGAAAATTTTTCGCAGTTAAAATTCAGTTGATTTATTTTGCTTTTGTTGCAATTACCGTACATTATAGAATAATTGCAACATACTCCCCCCCTCCCCCCCAACCTAAAAAAAAAAAAAAAAAAAAAAAAAAAAAAAATTACTTTGAAGAAAACAAATTTATTTTAGATAAATGTCTTTAATATTCTGAAAGAGTTTTCTACATTCTCTAAGATTTCATTCTGTATAAATAAAAACAATTTTTGTATTGATATAAATAATATTCTTACTGTTAAAGGCAGCTGTAATTTCGTACCCTGAAGGAAAACATATTATATGTATATATATATGCATATATATATACAGTAGAACCTCGATTATCCGAACCTCGATTAACCGAAACTCACCTCGATTAACCGAAACTCTCCGTTAACCGAAGTCGGTTTCTTCTTCACTTTTTTTTTTCACTTTCTACTATCATCCAAAATTTTCTCGTAACAAACATGTATTTTTAAAGTTTTTTTTTTTTTCCACATTCCTTTTGTATGCAAGCCATCCTTTCCAAACTACGAGTGCTGATAAATATTTTAGATGATTATTGATGAATTCTCGATTATCCGAAAATTTCGATTATCCGAAGTAAGTTCGCTCCCAATTACTTTGGATAATCGAGGTTCTACTGTATATATATATATTATTTCCTTTTTTGTAATATCGGTTTTGGGGAAAAATAATCATTTGGGTATTTTGGTTTTTGTTTTATCTTTAAAAAACTATTACTGGTATATATATATATATTTATATACACATATATATCTATATATCTATATAAATAAAGCAAAGAGTTTGTCGGCGAATAACATCTGGGTGGACCACTACTATTTTTGATTGGTCTAGATTTAACTACTTTGGTGATGAAAGTCTGCCATTAGTTTTAGTACAAACTGATGAATTATTTTAAAAGATGCTGCATAGATGTTATACTTTTTTAAAAGAGCTCTAAAAACTGTTCATTTTTTGTGAAGATACTATATACACCAAGTCATCAGATTTAAAGATATTACGTAGCAAAGTTTCACAACGCGACATCATTCTATTGCTTTTGATGAAAGTCGGCCTGTTTTATTTAGTAAAAACTGATGAATTTTTTTTTTAAAGATACTGCATAGATGTTATACTTTTTTAAAAGAGCTCTAAAAACAGTTCATTTTTTGTGAAGATACTATATACATCAAGTCATCAGATTTAAAGTTATTACGTTGCAAAGTTTCAGAACGCGGTATCATTCGATTGCTTTTATCTTAAAATAAGACTCTAATATTAAACAAAAAACAGTCTAATATTAAAGAATAATGAATAACTTTTTAAAAATTATCAATTTTGAAGTTCTAAGAGCCGAAATTTTTAAATTACAGCGTACTTATTTCCTGTACATAAAACATTAATTTTGTAAACAATTGTTGATTCATTCTTGAGAATCATTCACATAAGATCATAGAGCATTGTTGCAAAACGAGTGCAAAACGGAAGAAATATTTAATTTAATTTAATTTGTAATATGTTGTTTTGACTTTTTGGCCTTAAAAGGAATTCTTAATTATGTCACAAAGCCCAAATTGTGATATAAAAAATAAATAGTGATTCAATTCTTTTGAAAATTCATTTAAATTTAGTGACCAGCGAAGCGGGCGTAGTCTGCTAGTATATATATATATATATATATATATATGGTTCTTAAGGATTTTCATCATCTATTTTATTGCATTTTTCACCTTATAGTAGAAAAATATATAATTTAATCGTTATTAAATACTATTAAATAGTTTTGACAAACATTAATTTTCACAATTGTGCATAGTACTTTTAATTTTTGCTTGCTTGCTTGTTTTTTTTTTTATTTGCAGTAACTGTTACATTCGCCTTTTCTTTGTTTCCATATGGTCTTACAAATGATTTAGGGGAAGTTGGGTGACCTTCTTGTTATATTTGTTTTATTTGTTTCAATCTTGTCCATGTTTCACACAATTTTCAGTTATATATACTTTATTATACATCTTTTTGTTAAATATATATATATATATATATAGTATAATACAAAATAGAAAGGTGATTAAATTTCTACACTAATTAAAAAAAGCGTAAATAGGTTACACACACACATATATTCACCGATCATTTGAAAAACCTAAAAAAATATCCCTTTCTCTTATATTAAATATCTCACTTACTTTAATGTATTTATGGAAAACAGAAAAAATATATATAATTTCAACTTTCAGGCAATCACGAAATTTTTTAATAAAATATTGAGCACTAACACAAAAAAATATGTCAACTAGTATGCTTTAATATCTAACCATTTAATTAAACTAAATGAAAATCATCGATGCAAGGCATGAAAGAGCTATAAGTGCTTTCGAAAAACTGCCCAGAATATTAAATGAAACAATCTTCATATGAACATTACCAGAAAAAAAAAAAAAAAAAAAAATCGTTCGATAAATTTACAGAACACTAAGAAAATTTTTGGAACTGTGAATGAGCTGCTTTTCATGGAAGGTAAGAAAACTTCCCGCATACATACGACGTGTGACAAGAATTGCAAATGATGATGAGCAAGAAATGAATAATTAATCTGCGTAGATACTGTTTAAAGGAAGGGGATAAAGAATAAACATACTGTCGCACAAATGGTAGCACCCGACTACAAACACAAAAAAAGTTTGTTACATTTATTACATAATTAACAATCAAATTGAAATTAGAATACCATGTTTAATAATTTCTATATCAATTAAAAATAAATATTTTATTATTTTCAAGCATTCGAATACTACATAAAAACATTAATTATGGCTTTCATAATGTCAAACTGGCTATGAAACCGACATTATATTTACCCTTGATGACAGAATTTATATAATAAGTCAATTTTCAAACTAGTGTTTGTGGCTATCACAAAACTTCTTTCTATGTTTAACAATATAAACGCAAGTATTGCATTTCTTTTTTTAATTAAACTTATTATTTATTAAAATTATTTTCCCATTGGAAATGCATTATGACGATTTTCACCTCAGATAAAATATTCATCCCTACACGGTACAGAATTTTCTTTACAAGTTGACTATAACTATTATCAATAATTATTTTAAATTTCACAATGATTGGTTAATTCCCATTGGGCACATTTATATGAACACTTGGTCCTATACTGCAATAAAAATTATGAAAAAAAAAAAAAAAAAAAAAAAAAAAGAAAAGAAAAGAAAAGTATGACAACGCCACTTGTAAAGGGATTTTCACCAGAAGTTGAAAAGCATTAATTTAAGTCGAGATACATATAGATATAAAATTTGTGAAACTTTGTGCATTAGTTATTGAGCTAGAGCTCCCATAAAATTTTGGTTACAGACATTTTTTTAAAAATGTCAATTCAAGTTCAGGAGCTCTAAAAAAATTTAAATCCATGAAAAAACGGAAGTTAGAAAATTTTACGAAACTAATACATTTTTCTATTGAACACAGAAGAAAGTACAAAGCATAGTAGTGTCGAAATCACTTTTAAAAACAATTAAATTTTCTAAATATTTGCTTATTATAATTAGTATGCATTACAGATTTCTTAATAGATAATGTAACATCCTTTGACTATCTTTAATACGTTTTGCCATGGAAATTATATTAACTGTAATTGTAATTTGCAGTATTTTAATTACGTCTTCATTGGAAGATACTGAATTATCACCTCATTGAATTTTTTTAAGTGTAACATATAATCTATGACGTCTGATTATTATAAGTGTGAACAAAATTTTTATCGGATATATAATCCAGTAAATTTGTAGTTTCTTTTAGTTTTACAAGGAAACATTCAAAAGGTGTCGTCTTCAAAAAATATTGAAAAAAAATAGACGTGATCCTACTCTTCCTAAAACACCAGAATGTGAAAAAATTATCAGCAATCACAAAAAAGTATCCAAAATTAAGCATATTTGGCGATTTCACATTGTTAGGCTATTGATTTTGAGTACTTGGCGTAAAAACAAAACACGGTTCTGTTCGCACACGGCAATCTCAGTGCTAGTGAACTGAACGTCTGACAGCGCTAAATCGCCAAATATGCTTAATTTTGATAATTTATTGTGGTCGCTGTAATTTAGTTCAGCCGATAATTTTTTCACTTTCCGGTGTTTTATGAAAATTAGAATCACATATCTTTTTTTCAACATTTTTTTTGAAGACGACATCTTTTGAATGTTTCCTTGTCAGATACCCTTTGACATATTTTAGAAAAGGCTTAATTTAATTAGAGTGAAAATTGAGCAGGTCAAAGGATCTTTAGCATAACGTGCCAATATTCTATGAACTGAACTACTTAGTAACGAAGATAGGACACCCTTTCTCTTCCCCCTTTCCCTCACACATTCTTTTCAATTTTCCGTCCATTGTACATATATATCTCATTTTTTTCTTTTCCCTTTTTTAGATAACTTACGTTACGTCTAACTTATAATAAAATTTCGAATGCGCTGTATTCAGTTTCATTTTAAAGAGTTTCTTAAGTTAATTTCCATTTTGTGTTAATTTTCAGTGGAATATTTTGATGCATGAGGGTCATATTTCTTCGTTGTTTTTGAACGTTTCTTCAAAGTATTTTATAATGAAATTACAATAAGAGGCTTGCCATTGTTTTTCATTGTTTCTTAGTTTAATGTAAGATTAAATAAGCTGTTAATATACTGAGTGGCTATTTTATTATTGCCGACTGGCAGTTTTATGCAAATGAGATATTGCATCACTGTGATGTTGATACAGCTGTTTGGGTCAAATGGATAAAGTCAGCTGAGTTCTTGAAATGTATGAAGTGAATTACACATTAATATATGGGGAAAAACATGATTTGACGAACTTGCAACATAGGTGTGTTAGTAAGAATGGAGCAAGTTTAAGCGAAACTACTGCATTTGTGAAATGTTCACGAGTAACTGTAGTGAAAGCTTATGAAGAAAGCTTATGAATGTGTAAGCCAAAATACTTGGTTTGAATGGATAATTGTATTCGCCGCTCAGTGGAGAATGATCGCGCAAAACGGAGAATTTCTTCAACTGTAACATAAAACAGAACGATAATAGTAAAGTAGATTGCAGCAGATTTTAACGAAGAGTCGTGTCAAATTATCTTGCAATGCACTGTGCACCGTACCACACTTCTAACAAGGAAACATTAAAAAGGTATCGTCTTCAAAATTTATTGAAAAAAAAAATATATGTAACTCTACTCTTTATAAAACACCAGAAAGTGAAAAAATTATCGGCTGAAATGAATTATAGCGACCACAAAAAATTATCAAAATTAATCATATTTGGCGATCTTACACTGTTAGGCGATTTCACACTGTTGATTTTGAGTACATGGTAGAGAATAAAACACGGTTCTGTTAGTACACGGGAATTTCGGTGCTAGGAACACTTATTGCCTAACAGCGCTAAATCGCCAAAAATGCTTAATTTTGATAATTTTTTGTGGTCGCTGTAATTCATTTCAGCAGATAATTTTTTCACTTTCTGGTGTTTTACGAAGAGTAGGATAACATATATTTTTTTCAATATTTTTTGCAGACGACACCTTTTGAATGTTTCCTTGTAAGGGCCGTGGAAGCAAAGATGAGTGTGAAAAGTGACGGATAGCTATAATAAAGCGACCGCTCAGTATATATGTAGGTCATAAAACACACACACTATCTTAAAGCATTTTTTATTAAACTAGTAAAAATTTCTGATTTAAAAAAAAAAAAAAAAGGACAAGTTTTCAACCATGCATTATTATACTCTTTCAAAATATTGTCTCTGTTTCCGTAGCGCAAGTAGATTTCATTTTTTAATTGCTTAATAAATGTTATTTGTTTTATTATTTCGTGAAACTTTTCTTTTCTTTAGATACCAAATGTTTGGTTTATAGCAATTAATAAAAAAATATTCCAAAATAATAATAATAATAATAATAAAAAAAAAAAAAAAAAAAAAAAAAAAAAAAACCGCATAAACAATTAAGTAATTTAATGAAATGTAGCAAAATTTATTTATATGTTACTTTAAACACTCTTATTTATATTTTAAACTTCTTAAATATTTTTACTGCTTCAAAAATAAGCTGAGACAAACAATAGCAAAAGCTTCTATGCTGTCGTTTATAAAATTTAAAGCTATCAAAATGTGCAGAACAAGGTAAGACATTATAAAACTAGTCACGTACAATTTTTTGCTACCCCAAGAAATATAAATGTTTCGTACCGAAGACTATTTTATAATTGTATACTTGTCTAAGACACTAAAAAAATAATACATTTCTATAAAAAGAAATCTTTGTTACTATTTTTTCCCAATTCTTAGAAAATTGTAGAGGAAGTACCAAATCAAAAAACATGAGCGGTACCGCCCACTTAAATATGAGCTTTTGAAATCAACTGGGTTAAGTAATTGTGTTTCGTGTCAAAAAACAAATATTCTGTCACTGTTAAGCAAATTTAAGAGATTAGGGCGTGGTAAATACACGCGAGATAAGTAGGCTGAATATGGAGCCTGCATAATTAACCAATGATCAGCGTAAAAAAGCATGTATTAACGCCAACGTGTTCAGTTAAAAAAAAAAAAAATCGATTAACTGTATGCTTATTGAATAGGATAACTTATTGTCAATGACATGGTTGAAATCTATTGAAATTAATGCCTCTTTTTTATCTCAATAAAAATGCATGTTTCTTGTTGCTAAATAATTCATTAATATTCATGTTTTAATCATCGTTAGCGCTATGAGACTTGCTGTTTTTCTTCCCTTTTCCTTTATCTTTTTTCATTCTTTCTTTTCCTTTTAAAGAAACAATATTTTTTCGTCAAAAATGGAAATAAGCATGCAAGGAGCACATTTAAATACATTTTTTTATTTTTATTTATTTATTTTTTTTTTTTTTGTACCGTGAAATACCACGTGTGTACCACTAGAGCGGCCGAAAAAATTACTCGATTGATTTCTTAATTGGTAAACATATGCTCATGAGCCACACAAAAGTATCTGTATACTTTTGGGTGTGGGTTTTGCATGTAATTCGTGTACAGGGACATACCAAATGTTTGCTTTTCATTATGATCTATGGGCAGATCTTGTATGTCAGTGCAAAAACCCCACGCTTGACATGCCAATTGGTACACATGTTTATGTGTCATACAAAAATAGCTGTGCAATTTTTGCTATCTATATTTATTTTGGTTCGTGTACAGAGATACACCAAAGTATTTCTTATTATTGAAACTTATAAATAAAATTTCATTTAAACGCATTTTAATTGCATTCAACATTATGACACTAACATACATTTTTAAGCTGTTCAAAAACATGTTTTCTCTAGTAAAAGGTGTGCATAGACTTAATAATTATTTATATGACCAAATAAAAGAATTTCGATAACAGTATATACAGTCATTTGCAAAAGTTTAATACATTGCACCATTTGCGCAGATTATTGAATCATCTCATGTGCTGATTGCATTAGACGCATTCTACTGCTATAAATATAGGTGGCCGGCACGTTTATCGTCAGTTGTTTATTGGATTTTGCCGTAGACAGTGCTGTTGTGTAATTATTGTAATGGGTAAAAAATATTAACTTACTGTTACAAAAAGGTCAGAAATATTGACCCTGCATAAAATTGTATTTTCTGAACCTCAAATAAGTTCGTCGAGGATAAATGTGAGCAAGACAGCTGTGCATCAAGTTATCAGTAAATTTAAAATTTTGGAAAAAATTGTGGACCTTAAGAGAAGCGGTCGCCCTAGAAAATCAAGTGAACGTGATGATCATGTGATAAGAAGGATGGTCGTACGAGGTCCAAGAACCTTCTGCAATACGATTAGACATTCTCTGGCCGTAAAAGGCACCAACGTCAGTTTGAGTACTATTTCAAGACGTTTGGCCAAATATTTTGGTTTATCATCCCATAAACCTGCAAGGAAACCTCGACTCACTCCAAGTATGAAAAAGAAACGACTGATTTTCCCCAGTCAGAATTGGTCAGTACAGAAGTGGAGTAGGGTCTTATTTTCGGATGAGTCAAGTGTACAGCAATTTTTTGCTACAAGGGTCCGTCGCCCAAGTTGAAAAAGATATGTTGTGAGATATGTAGAGAATCAGACGCCATCCTTTAACTTTAAGTTGAATGCTGAAACTTGCTTAATAAAGTTATGAAATAACACAAAGTCAGATATATAAAAATAACTTGAGCTTTTTATTTGAGCTTAATAGAAAAAGGCGGGCGTTGGACTTTAATTGTATATAATATCTTTATAAATTTCAATGGGCAGCCTTCTTAATTACTTGTACTTTACTTAACTAATCCCCAATAAATTTAACTACTACATTTAACTTCATTCATCCTCGCGGCTCAGTAACTTTTCGATAACGGGAGGATTCCCTGACGCCGCTATCTACTCGAATTACTCTTTCCGGCTATAGCCGCTAACAACCAACTTCCCACTCACTTACTTCCAGCTAACCTTCAACTAATTTCCCTCCAACTCACTCTCTTACCTTCCTTCCAACTAACTCCCAAAAGCAATCTTCCTTCTACTTTTATACTATTCACTTTCCAAACTACTTCATAAAATTAACATATTACAATTTACAATTTTAGTTTAGGATAGGAACTAACTCCATTACTCAATCGAATCCTAAAACCTTCGTATTCATGTTTTACTCGCAAAGTGCGAATTTTAATTGTAGCACTTTGCTAGACCTCACAGTTCCTCCCCAAAAGAAAAATTTTATGTAAAAAACCCCAACGGGTTTTTACCCGTGAAAATTTTAAAGTTAATTTAAAACAATGCTATGTTAATTGAAAAATAGCCGCAGTTACTTACTGCTAAAATTAAACAGTATAAGACTTTAGAAAAAAAAAAAAAAAAAAAAAAAGAGGGGGGAAACTTAAATTTAAACTAGACTGCCCAAAAATAACTATTTGCTTTAAATCTAATAGTGAAAAAATGAATTTTAAGAGTGCCGCGCTAAAAACTGCCCACTCAGGAAAGATTTATGATAAAAATACTTTTTTTAAGCTCCATCTGAGGTGCTTTACGGCAGAAACTCCATGCACTAAACTTAGTTAACTTATTTAAAGTCCAACGTATACAGAGGGGAAATACAGTCATCTTTCCTTATATGGAAAGGAGAAAAATTTCATTAATTAAAAAAAAAATGTAGTACAAAAAGGGATCGCTTCAACAGAAAGAGCGATCATTGTTCAATTTAACTTGTAACATAATTTTATTGACAAAAACTTGCTATTTCTTTATCCATCTGCAGGTCAGTCTTGACCCAGAAGACAGCTTTAGAGTGCAAAAAAAATATTTTTCAGTTGTCCAGAAAGGATTCCGCTGTTGGCACGCTTCCAAAAGAGCACATTTGACTTCCGAAAAGAGAAACGCTGGCACAGTTCCAAAAAAATCGGCTTTAGCATCAAAAGTAACAATTTGTAGAAAACAGATTGGACTTCGGATTTAACGTCTGTACTTCGGGTTTGAATCACCAGAGAACTTCTACTATATAAAAACTCGTTTTACAGTATAAATTTAAAAAAAAAGGACGTGAACTGCACTTGTATATAAATGACATAATAAGTAAGATAAATGACATAATAATTGTATAGATAAGCAATATTTGAGCTAGCTATTTGCATACGGAAAAAACTAAATTGTTAGTGTATTTAAGGTTAATTGTTAAACGCGAATTTACATGCTAAATAGCTTTAAAAAAAAATTCTCTTTAACCCCATACTAATATATACATACATAGAACTCTTAGTGAAAATTCAAGAGTTTAAAAATAAGAAATATTCATTTTATACAATTTACGACATTTAGAAAAACCTAGATTAGGATACAAAATTTTTCAAAACTGCAGTTGATCGCTGAGAAATAAAAAAGATTTACCTACATGCATATAGATCATTTACAAAACTATAGAGAAAAATGTTTATACACTTATAAAATTTCATGTTATACAATTTATAAGACAGAGAAATATAGGTAAGGAATATATACAAATTGTTAAAAAAGTTTTCAAAACTGGCGTTGTTGGCTAGGAAATAGAAAAAGATTAGAGTATATACATATTGATCATGTAAAAAACTAGAGAGAAAAATTTATATACAAAGGTAAGAAAATTTATCGTACTAATTACTGCAGGTGATGGCTAAAGCAGAAACATTTAAGTACATACGTATAGATCATTCAAAAAACGAAAGGGGGGAAAATTTATATAAAAATATTCAAAAAGGTTTTTTTTTTTTTTTTTTACCAAAAACTGCCGGTGTTGGCTAGGAATAAAAAAAAATTAACGTACATACATGCATACATTATATACAGAAAAAAATTTATGACATGTAAATGATACATGCAATTTCCGAAATTGAAAGTTCATGCTATAAGTTTAAGTTTTGACTTTTGATTTTTTAGAAAGTTCATCTCTTTCAGATAATGATTGAAAGTCCAAATGGCTTTAATACATGTCCTAGATTTTATAACTGCTGTGATAGAAATGCACTTTACAATGGAAAAAATAATTAACCATAGCACCTGACAGATTGATTCCTTGATATCAGCTAAATTAGAGATGCGGGTCAGACTATCCTGTGGAGTTGCTGTTAAACTTTCAGCGCTGGTGGCTTGTAGAGCGGAGTCCGGCATCGGAGAAGAACTTTTCTGGGACGGACTCGAGCCCGGTACCTTGTCACTGTCAACAGTTCCTTGAAAAGGTTCCGCTCGCTCTCTACTCGTTGAGATCGAGGTCCTGGAGGGCTTACAAGCTTTCAAACCTTTCACTTCATTAGAGGAAAGTGCAACATTTTGTGTTACTTTAGGCGGTATATCATTTAAACTAGCGACCGAGTTATCTGACTTTTTTGTTAGATTTACGACTTTATCGTTGAATTTATGCACTGGATGTGCCGAACTAGAATTAGTTACCACTGCATTTTGAACTGTACTGCTTTCCTTTACATTAACTAGTAGATTTTCTTCAAAATTAGTTACGAGATCTTTAGAAGCACAGTGGATAAACTTTTCACTGTCTTTTACCACAGTTTCTGTGAAAATAAAAGAGTCCGTCGACTTGACTGTTTTGGAACTTAATTTATCAGGTGGTGAATTTAAATCACTAGAAAAGTTAGCCGCAACATTTATTAATTTGTCACTGTCGGTCCGTTTAACGTCTTCAGCGGCCGCAGTTATTTTTCCTTTACAATCTCTGTTACCCGAGCTTCAGTTACATTTGATATTTCGGCTTGAACCGGTTGAGCATTTAAATGCGAATGAGGGATATGTGAGGCTTGAACAGTAGAATTTAGCTGAACATTCGTTTCATTTAAAGGAAGGGATTGGTTTACACAATTACGTTCAATCGTATTTTCCTTTTTAGCCGCCGTCGCTACGCTAGATATTTTATCGGATTTTTCATCCGTAGCCAAAGGCTGAAAAACAGACGTAGATTTGTCTGTAGTGCTGGTTAAAGGCGTAGTTTGCGCGTTTTCATTAACTTTTATTTGACTTTTGTCCCCAGAAATACAGTTTTCCTCGCCAGTTTTAGGTTGGTTTAAACTAATAGAGCTTGCTTCCTGTGGTTTTTCCACTGGGTTTACTATTGCTTCCCACTGACGTTCGTGAGTGGGGAGGGAACGGTCATGCTCTAATCGTAATCTATCATCCCGAGTGGCAAAGAGGTCGATTACTCTGCTTTTTAGATCCTGATAAGTTGGATTTGGGCCAAGTGAATGGCAGGCTATTAATCTATGCCACTGTCTTGGTTCTCCTTCTAAGGAATATGCTAACCAAGCATATTTTTTGGATCGATCAATGTTATAAAAGTTAAAAAAATATTAAAGCTGCTCAAAAAATTGCAGCACACTATTAGTGCCGTCAAAAAATATTTGCTCGGTGGGGGGGGGGGGGGATTCGAGCGAATTTGGGCGCCAGTGTAGAGAATCAGACGCCATCCTTTAACTTTAAGTTGAATGCTGAAACTTGCTTAATAAAGTTATGAAATAACACAAAGTCAGATATATAAAAATAACTTGAGCTTTTTATTTGAGCTTAATAGAAAAGGGCGGGCGTTGGACTTTAATTGTATATAATATCTTTATAAATTTCAATGGGCAGCCTTCTTAATTACTTGTACTTTACTTAACTAATCCCCAATAAATTTAACTACTACATTTAACTTCATTCATCCTCGCGGCTCAGTAACTTTTCGATAACGGGAGGATTCCCTGACGCCGCTATCTACTCGAATTACTCTTTCCGGCTATAGCCGCTAACAACCAACTTCCCACTCACTTACTTCCAGCTAACCTTCAACTAATTTCCCTCCAACTCACTCTCTTACCTTCCTTCCAACTAACTCCCAAAAGCAATCTTCCTTCTACTTTTATACTATTCACTTTCCAAAATACTTTATAAAATTAACATATTACAATTTACAATTTTAGTTTAGAATAGGAACTAACTCCATTACTCAATCGAATCCTAAAACCTTCATATTCATGTTTTACTCGCAAAGTGCGAATTTTAATCGTAGCACTTTGCTAGACCTCACAGATATACCATTCAAACGGTGAAACATTCTCCAAGCCAAATGATATGGGGTGCAATGTCTGTGTCCGGTACTGCTAGTCTGTATTTTGTGCCACCTAAAACAACTATGAACATAAAGCGGTACTTTAATTTGTTACATGAGAAGTTGAAGCTTCACATGCGTGTTTACAAATGCTCAATTTTCATGCATGATGGGGCTCCGTGTCACAGGGCGAAGATTGTCAAGAAATATCTGAGAACACAGAAAATGCTTGACTGACCAGGTAATCCAATAGAGAATCTGTGGTGTGTTGTGAAAAATAAAGTCGCCTAAAAGCAAACATCCATCCACTGCTACAACACTTGTTGAAGCAATAAAGCCTGTCTGGTGCACAGACATTTTTAAATCTTACTGCAAGTCTCTTATTTATAGCATGCTTAAGAGGATTGCTCAAGTTATTTAAAACAAAGGAGGTCCTGCAAAATACTAACTTTATTTACAGTAATTTACCATGTACAGTCTATTTTGTTCATTTATATGTAAAATATGCATGTTAATTTTGCAAAATTCAATTAAATCCGATTTTTCTATGGGTGGTCTTAAACTTTTGCAAATGACTGTAATTATACAAATTAAGTTAAACGTGGTACGAATATTTATGTATTACATGGAATTTGGTATATAATTGTATCTTTGTATATAATGTTTGTGGCTCTAATTTTGTACCATTACGGTCTATAAAATTGTACTTTAACAAGGTTCCACCACATTCAACATAAGGAAATTAACATATGTTATTAAAATGTTTAAAAGCATTCCTTCTGTAGAAAGAGATACACAAAAGAATTATGAAAAGTTATGAAATCATTTGGCATCAAATGAGGTATCAAATATATATGTACACAGACACACACATATATATAGATAAATACAGACATATATGTACACTCCTTCTCATATTTATAAGGACACTTTATATTTTGAAATAACTAATGTAAAAGTAATTGTTTACAAGATTAACTAAGTGCACTTAATATATCTAGTATTCTAAAAACCAAAATTGCTATAATTTATTTAATATGAAACAAAATTAATAAAAAATAACGCAAAATGTGTTTTTCTCCACGTTTTTAGATGTTCATAATTATACGGACAATCCAGATTTTTTCGTTTTATTTAAATTACTAGCGGATAAATTACAGTTGACATGCGAATTTGTTAACTACTGGGCTAGATTAATTCATATATAAACCTTCAATTTTTCTTGGACGGACATTACTGATAATTCCTCGAAAAAAAGAACGGTCAAGTAGTGAAGTATGATAAATGTGTTTTTTAAGTGGAAGGATAATTTCAATCAGCCGAATTGCTAATGAAATTCGAAGATCTAAAATTGCTGAAGGAAATGTGATCAAACGTTGAACTGCTGGTTCGATAGGAGAGAGATCTGATGCAAAATCAGAGTTGTTTTACAGAGATCGAAGACTCATAATTCCTCTTACTGTTCTACTCATAATGACTGCTGCTAAATTTGCTCGTAATTTTTAACGAAAGGTTGGGGTCCACATTTATGAATGTTTAAAATAATTAATAATATGTTAAAATGAATAAAAAACCTGTAATAATCAATCAGCATTTAATGGGGGAAAGAACGTCTGTGTTAACGTTGAATAAAGACAATATTAAATGGTAAAATGTTGCATTTTCGGATGAAAAACATTTTATTCTTGATTAACCAAATGGTTTTAACAGTTACTGGCAAGATCTGAAGATAGCGAAAGACAGAGCAGATTTTTTAAAGGCAGATATGAATCGGGCATTTTAAAGGTGGATCTATGGTGCTCTGGGGAGCTGCTTCTACTGAAGGCAGAATGAATTTAGTAATTTTTTCAATTATTATGAACATCAAGAGAATATCCGCAAATTTTAAACGTCGAATTATCAGATTTTTGTTAGATTTTGGGGTAATAATATCTTTTTCAACAAGACTTACATTTTTGCTCTACTTTTAGAGCAATAGGAAATAGTTTGAAGAAAGAAACTTCTGTATTATTGCCTTTCCCATGGTCTAAAAGTTGAAAAAACCTTAACTTATGATATTAGAAATGTGCATGCAAGTGGAAAGCAATTTTAAATAGTTTAAATGTATTTAGAATATCATATATGCTATATGAAATGGTATTGGAACTGGGTATTAAAAAAAAATGTATATATATATACCAGAGAGAATGTCTGACTGTTTAACCCTAAAAAGAGACCCCATAAAATATTAATTTAAAGAATAACTGAAAAAAATTACTAAAATTCGAGCTGTCCTTATAATTGTGAACACCTGAAAAATCAACTTTTTACCATATTTAAAGTTTTTTAAGATAGAAAAACGATAAAACTTTTGAAATATAGTCTATTAATGAAATTCAAATTAATTAAAAATATATTTGTTTAAATAATAGTGTTCAGTGTTTAGTTAATATAGAAAAACGGGTGTCCTTATAATTATGAGAAGGAGTGTATATGTGTTTATATATATAGTAATAACTATTTAAAGAAAATGATCTCTAGAAGTAGGTGTGCATAGACTTAATAGTTGTGTACATGACCAAATAAAATAATTTCGATAAAAGTATACAATCATCCAAATTAAGTTAACTTGGTACGAATATTTATGGTTTACATGAAATTAAGTACTTAATTTTATCTGTATAATCAATGGTATAAATATTAGGTGAATAATTTTAGTTGTGTAATCAATATCAATGTCCCATTTGCATTACTTCATAATAAGTAATGCAAATGGGAGATTGAGTTTCCTGATCCAGAGATCCACTAATATAAAATGCTTCTATTCAAAAAAGTAAATACTGGTCGATGCGAATTTTAAATTGCAAATGTATTGTGGAAAAATGGCAGCTCAATAAATTGATATATGTGTCTGCGGTAATCAGATAGTTTTAAGAAGAATACGCATGAGGATTTTTTTTTTTTTTTTTTTTAAACAAAAGTTATTGTCTATTGAATGTACGTTATAAATTGTGCACTAGGGAATCATATCATATTGGTTGCTAATACTTATCAAACAAACCTTACTGTTATAGTGGATCGGAATACTTATCTAACTCACGCATATTTTCGATCTCACGATACAGTTACGATATATTTATCTGAGATATAGGTGTATCATGTATAGTTAAAATGCTAGTGACAAGAAATACAAATTGTAGAACATGGAGAACACATGAACATAGATTTTTCCTAATCATACGTTTCTTAAATTAACTTTAAACACGATCAATAAAAAGTCCATTCCGGATAAATCTGTTTTAACAAATTTTGATGTTATACTTTTTTTGTAGTAAGTATTTCTCATACTAACATTAAAATTCATAAATTGCATATGCAAAATCTTACAGTGAGTTTTATAATAAGAAGAAAAGACATAAAAATAACCATCTAAATTATTAATAGTATCACATTTTGAAAGAATTTCACTCCATGCTCATTTACTTAATTTATATGTAAAATAAAAAATGTATTGTTATTAGTTGTTATCGCATTGGTGTCGTACGACAAAATTTTCTTTAATTTTCCAATAAATAATTTAATTATAAATTTTCATTAATGTTTCAATTTCATTAAAAATATTAATTTTTAAATTCAGAAGCTATGTACTGTTTCGATATGTAATATATATATATATATATATATATATATATATATACGAATACTGAAACTGTTAAACCAAAAAAAAAAAAAAAAAAAAAAAAAAAACTACATCAAAAATCAGTTATTACAATCAAGTGATAATAATAATTAAAGATAAAAAGTACAAGTAGAATTATCAGAAACGTAATTCACTGTAACTGTATATATAGTTACAATTGTTTGACAAATAACTCTACAGTAACAGTTCCATAATTGGAATTTCAAACAATTAATTTCCTTATTACTTTGTTAAAATAACAAAAGAAAATTTAGGCACTTAATTTTCCAAACACCTCATGTAACATAAACATTTTGCAGTAAATGGTCCAAAAATGTTCACGAGAACTCTCTTTACATTCTTAGTTTCTCCAACTAATTTTCTAGTAATTAGTAACGCGTTAATTATGTGTTAGATTTAGAGTAATTGAAAATCAGCGTTAATTATCATTTGTTTACATTCCATCATACTTCAGTTATCAGAGAGTATTTTGTTTGAATTTTTTTATTGTTTGCGCATGGTGTAATTAATTGGACGGAAAGAATTATGATTTTTACAGAAGATAAAAATTTAAGCACACTTGAAATTTTTATGGTTATTCAAGTTATTTTTTACGAGTTTGGATAAATAAAAGTTTCAGCTATTAAAGATAAATAAGCATAATAATTTTATCTTGCATTGTAAAATATAATAATCTCTCCAAAATATCTAAATTGTCATTAAAAAAATGTCATTGTGAAGTTAATAAAAGAAAGCTTATTTTACGGAATCAAAAATTATTTATAGTATTATTTTAAGAATCAAATGATATATATGTCTATTAAGAACAGATACTGTTATAAATAAGTTTTTTTTTATTCAATTGCTGTATTTAATTATGTATTTTCTTTTTAATTGCTTCATTTTATATAAAAAACCTTAATTAAATAAAATATAATAAATTAATTATTTATATTATAATTCTAAAGCATCAATAAACCAAAGGTAATAAGGTAAATGTTGCCAAATTTTTAAAACACTATTTTGTTGCAAAATCAATTATGTATAAATAATATTCTTGTATAATTTAAACAATAAAGCAATATTAAAAAAAAAAAAAGTAAAATATCACGACATAACACTATCCAAATAATAATAATAATTATAATTATAATTAAGATTTTAATGTGAGAGATTCTATTTACAGTCAAAGAGATTAATATTTATAAATACTTTATTTTTATGATTCTATTTTCAGTTACAAGAAATTTAAATTTGTTATGTTAACGATCCTCAAGAACACACACACACATATATATATATATATATATATATATATATATATATATATATAATTACGATTTTATTTTATTTCATCTAAGTTAGTATTTTTCTAATTTTATTTATCCTTCCATTTAATTTCTATATTAAATTTATCGTGCATTCATGGTTCGTCGGTTTCGATCGGTATGGGTGAATTGGGCAGTGATGTCCGTAAAAGTTTTTAGCTTTAGGCTTACGGTATACAGAAATTCACCTATAATTTGCATACATTATTTAATCACTGCCCCTGTAGAAGTATTGTTTTAATCCATGCTGTCATTCTGGATTTTGAATATCTTATTTTTAATTAAATCTTTCCTTCGTTCATGTAATATTTCATTCATTTTCTGCAGAATGTTGTTTGAAATGGTTTTTCATATATATATTGAATTTTACAAAGTTTTTATGTCTCATTCCAAATTCCAACATAGTAAGAAAAATATGTTAAGATTAAGAGTTCTTTTAGTTAATATATTAAGAGAATAAAACAATGCAACTTTTGTTATTTTTCTTTCTTTCTTTTTAAATTTATACCTTTAACAACATGAGTAGAATTGTAAAAAGAACAATTTACAAGAAAATAATATATTTAGGAAACTATTTCAAGAAACTATTCGCACAAGGAAATTTCACTCGAAGATTTCTCTAGCACTGCTTAAAAATTTTATTTCAGAAAGAAAGTTTAAGAAATTTTAAAGAAAAATTCAACAGTATGTTTCAGTCTGAACTAGACTACGTCTTTAGAATACTAAATGTTTGTGTCAGTAACATGGTAACTTTGTCGGCATTTGCATGATTCCAACTCTGAAGAAAACGTGATAAAAATATTTTTTTTTTCAGTATTCTATTTTTGACTTCGTAGATATCGCTGACTGATTACCGCTTGAATAATTCTAAAATATTTCAACAGAGAAAGAAAATATTTCAATATTCTTGCAGTAATATAAAAACTGTTCTTGTATTACAAAGATAACTTAATTTACAACTTTATTCTCATAAAAGCCTGCTATTGCCTTAACTACACAGAAAGAAAAAAAAACTGTTAAAAAATCGAAAATTTCTGTAATTTTCCTATACAAGATTTCTGTTTTCTAAAACTACGGAATTTTAGTGCAAAACTACTTACTTCGGTAACGAGATGAAATCTGTAATCATTGATGCAGATTTTATCTGGTGGTTATATATTTGTTTCTGTTTTGCAATGAGAGGACTGGTACCAAAACAGGATAGGGGATTTCTGAGTAGCAACACAAATTGTGCTTTCGTGAATGATAGGTAACATCGGCACCAACTATACGGTGGTTTCTGGTGTGATCTTGGCTGGTAAAGCCGTATAATCCTATTTAATGCGAGATTTTTTACAGTGTGCCTTTGCCTTACGTAAAATATCTGCTGTGTACGATAATTTTCTGTATTTCTGTATTATAAAAAATTTCTGTCACTGTAACACATCGGTCAAAAAGTCTCAGGACTAACCCACACAGGGCATCAGAAATGAAATATTTCTATATGGATAAGATAGCGCTGGCCTTCAAAAGGTACACTTCAAAATTTCATGATATTTCGACCATTCATTACCGAGATTTTAATGTTTTAGTGATTCTATTTTTGATGTTTTCAAAACGATAGACAAAGCTGAATTTCGTGTTGATTAAATGATGGGAAAAATGATTTTCATTGATGGGAAAAAATATTGTTGATATACTTATAACACTTTTTAAGCATTTGCTGAGAATCAATAGTACTTTTGCCCGTCGAAAAAGAGTGTTTGATCGAAACACGAAATTTAGCTTTGTCCATCGTTTTGAAAATATGAAAAGTAGAGTCACTAAAACTTTAATATCTCGGTAATGAACGGCCGAATCATCATGAAACTTTGAAGTGTACCTTTTGAGGGTCAGTACTACCCACTGAGCTGAAGCTCACTGGTACTACCTTACTCATTCAGATATATTTCATCTGTGAAGCCCTCTGTGGGTTAAGTGCAGTTTCCACTGCGGTTGGTTGGAAGTTGTTTCGAGCGGCGCTATTCAGAATCCTTTGATGTGGTCAAGCGGTTGAAGGTGGTTCGATCGGTTGGTTCGAAGGGAGAAAGTCCCTGGCTCTAACCCCCAGCTGAGGGGCCAGAGGCAGATATCTTTGTCAATTTTGCATGCTTTCCTTTGAAGTAACTGCGCAATCTGGTTACAACTGGTGACAAGACATTTGGCTCTTTGTGTCGGGAGCGTGATTAATGGTTTTTTTGAACCTCGAAGTTCCAACCGCAATGGAAACCGGCCTTTAGTCCCGAGACTTTTTGACCGATGAGTTATTTTATCTACAGCATGTTTTCAGGCAACTTTGCTGCTCGGAATTAAAAATGTTTTAGTATAAGTGAAAATAGCTGTGTTTCAATCGATAATATATATATTTTTTATTTTTAAGAAACTTATAGAAATATCGGTATGATGTTTAAGACTTTTTTAAGCCTTAGAAAAATATAAAATTCTCTGGATTAATTACAATATATATATTCTATCATTTATATATATATATATATTAATGCAGCAAAACTTTTAAAGTTATTTCACGATCCATAAGATAATTTAGAATTTGCACATTAAAATGAACCCAAAACTACGCTCTATAGAATGAATGATTTATATAGAAATCGCTTATGATAAAGTATTTAAAAATATCGTGCAGATCTGAATTTTTTTTTTTTTTTATTTTAATTAATTCTTCATTAAATAAAATGAATAAATTATCCAAAAGGTGTATTGAATCATTCAGTCGAATGTAGTTTTGGGAACATTTTAATGTAAATTATATATTAATATGCAAATTCTAAATCAAGTTACCTTACAAGTCATCAAAAAAAAAAAAAAAAAAAAAAAAAAAAAAAAAGCAGCTACACTAATAATTTGTTAAATTTTTTTTATTGTAATTTAATTAAGAGAATGAATTTTATAATTTTCTGAAAATTGAAACAGGACATAAACATTATATAAATTTTTGTGTAATTTTAATAAGAATTAAAATTTTATGTAGTGGGATTTTTACTTTATCAGTAAGAAAGACAGCGTTTATTGTCCATATTATAAAAGTATGTGAAATTAAATAACCGTCTTCTTTTAAAAAAACATCTTGTTGTTTGAAAATTTAAGGAAAATTCTTTGAAGTTCAGTAATATAAAATGATGCAATTGTTTTATTTTTTTAGTACAGTATAAGCAATATACAAGCAATAAAGAAGAATACTATAGCAAATTAAAAATAGTGTTTACTCCAGATATGTAGTTCATTTTTTAGGGTATGTGAGGCACAAGAGTTTAAAATAATGGAAAATCATAAATGACAATGGCTTGTTATTTTAAAAAATTTCTAAAACAACTGCAAATACAAATTACATAGGTCTATATCTAAAATTTTGATTTGATAATTTTGGCTAATCTTTGTTTTTTGGTGTGTTGACACCGAAATTGAAGTTAGTGTTTCTCTATCACGTATAGATTTTTATCAATACAGGGTGTCTAACGACACAATTGTTTCCGTGATTCTTCCACCAATATAATTATGTGGAAACTTTTACAGCATGTTTCCATTATTAGTTATAACTACTCATGGACACATACTAGAAACTACGAAATATGAAGAAATTGTGTCGGTAGACACACTGTATTCACAAAACTCTATGCGTGATAGACAAATAGTGACTTTATATTCGGTTTCAGAACACCAAAAAACATATGTATCAGCTAAAATTGTGAAATAAAATTTTGCCGACATTATCTTTGTACACCTGTGTTATTTATAAAAATTCTTCAAAAATGTCAGAATGTTTTATTTATTTATTATTATTATTATTTTTTAAAAGATATTTATACCTACATATACAAGTTTTATTTTTAGTCATTTTGAAACCTTTGTGTTAAATATTTGTAATCTAATTTCTTATGATTCACTCACATTCCAAAGCTTTTAAGCAAGAATAATATGACATTTCGGTTGTTTTTCAAGAGAACGTGACAATTACATGCGTCTTTGGAAATACAAAACGCCTTACAAATGAACCGGACTGTAACCAAATAAGTTGGAAAAAGCTTTTAAAAATTGTAATCATGAGCTAGGAATGACAGTTCAAGGCTTTATGGGTAAATGACGAGTTGATCTTGAAAATTCCCTGCATTTTGTTTTAAAAGCTTAAGAATTGGCAGATTACAGTAATATAACTTTGAAATATTTAAAATTAGAAATAGGAATACAACTTTTAAATATTTAAAATTAGAAATAAGAATTACAGCATTTCATACATCTACTTTATACACATTCTCATAAATCTTATTAAAATTGAATGGGCCTCAATAAGTTTAAAAAATAATAGATTAAAACCACTATTTGGATTTCAAAAAATCCAATTAGTTACTTAATATTAGTAAATAAAAACAAATATTACTTAAAGCTTCAAACAGATTCAATTTCAGGTTTACAAAGTAATACTTGCTCACAATATCATTCGACGAAATTGCTGGTCGAAATTTCTTTTCGAATTACTGCTGTTTTTTTTTAAATGCGTTTCATATTACTTAATTTTTTAGTATTTCTTGTTCTATCAATAAAAAAAGCGTTCAAAAAACAACATTAAGTAATAAAATAGGAAATAATCTGGTATACAAAAACCACATGACTTCCATTACCCACTATTACACATAATATAAAGGAATTTTTTTTTAAGGCCAATTTTATGTTTTCTCACGTCACTGACAATTTTTCTGTAAGAGCAAGGTATTACACTTGTCTTAAAGGAATATAAATTAGAGTGTGCACAGCATATGCCCGAATGAAAAACTGTTAATCCATTTCACTTTTATGCATTAAAAAAAAAAAAAAAAAAAAAAAAAAAAAAATGAAAAGAAACATTGTAAATAGCAAGTCTTCTAAAAAGAATATTTCACATTTTGCGCGGATAAGCATTAACATTAATGTGTGTTGTTAGTATTTAATTTACATTAGTAAAAAATCTGAATTATTCAATTTTACATAAGGTAAGTGCAGCAATAATAATCCTTGTATCAGTAGTAGACACTCCCCATTAAAACTCTGAAAGAAAGAAAAAAAAATTTCTAAGGCTTAGGTTCGTTCGCATTTGAAGTTGGTATTACAACTCTTTATCAAAATTTTGAACTCTGATGATTTCAAAGCACCACTTTTACAATGAGATCAATTTAATTGGAGAATTGTGGTATTTTTTTCATCTTATTGTTTAGTTTTGAACAAGGTAGACTATATTTTATTTATTTTGCATGTACTTATAGTGAGCTTTATTTTGTATTTCTTGTTTCCACATGACTAAAATAGGTATGTATGTATAGTATATGTTAAAATTCTTTTAACATATTCAGTTTTAAATTTTGTCATAGGACATAATGTTTTCATGGGTGTACACATGATACACTAGTACACTAGTGTACTAGTACTATTGTACACTAGTGCACAATATCTCATCATGATACCAATGAGTGAGTATCCCAATTTACAAAGACATATTATTCCTTCGGAATGCGGAGTGGAATTAGAAACATTTTTCTTCATAATTAGATTGAAATACTTTTATATATTAATATGAGGATTTTTTCCCAAGTTTTTTCTGGATATTTGCTTTGTTTCAGAATGACCCCCTCTAAAGAGCTACTATCAGTTGATTCGCTATTACACAGCCAACATTTGTGATATTTAAAATATTAAAGCAAAGCTGTTAGAATTCTACGCGGACAAAACCGAATCAGAAAAAGAAAAGGAACATTAATTAGTGTTGTTTCTAATACCAATTCTCCCGCTTAACCAGACAGACTTCACACCAGTCTATAACAATTTTCAATTTACTTAATCGTAGAAAATGAATATGACGGCTTTTTATTTCAAAAAGTAGAGATTCTAAATCTGATTCTAAATTTAAAATGCTGGCAGCAATACAAATGTTATCAATTCAGAAGAGCTGCTGAAATACTATAAAATAAAACAACTATTAGAAAAAGTGATGAAAATGTGAAAAAATCAAAAACAAATCATCACACACACAGAGAGAAAAATGTATGTATATAGGAGAGAGAGAGAGAGAGAGAGAGAGAGAGAGGAAGCAACAAGATGAACAAAAGTTACAAAAGGAAGATATAAAAATGTTAGCAGCTATGCAAATGTAATTTCAGAAAAGTTGTAGAAGTACTATAAAGTAAAATAATCATTAGAAAAAGTCATAAAAAATGTGAATAAAGCAAAAGCAATGCATAACAGAAAAAAGAAAAAAAAAATGAAAAAAAGATTTAGCAAAACAGCAGAAATCGAAAGGAAAGGAAGAAACTGCTCCAAGTTCCCCGAAAAATTCTAAAGATTTATAATATGCACAAGACCTCATCAATAATTTGCAAATATATGAAAGCGAGGTTGACTAGAATAGTCATTTATAAGATTATCACATTAAAGTATGAGTAAAATGTTATTCACGAACTGAAATTCAATTCAAATAAAACAATTTAATGATACACTTCAATGAAATCGTTATATTTTCAGAAGTAATTTGTTTCCACTTCACTTTCTAATAAAAATTTATATATTTTCCATTTTATTAACACGTAAATGTAACAGAAAATATCTTTTGTTAGTTAAATATATATTTTAAATAGATTCACTTTTTATTTCGTTCTTTTTTAATGCAAAAACTGCAGAATAACTGCTACTAGAAAAGATCCTCCTACCTCATGCTACTGCATTTATATGTAACCTCTAACTGGCGCATTTTAAATTTTCGGCGAACTTTTCTCTCTTTTTATGCTTTAACTTGCAACTTTCGTTGTACAGTTATGCAAATAAAAGATTGATTATGATATCAAACACTGGTTATCGCC
This sequence comes from Salticus scenicus, assembly GCA_963930645.1. Classification (NCBI taxonomy): domain Eukaryota; kingdom Metazoa; phylum Arthropoda; class Arachnida; order Araneae; family Salticidae; genus Salticus; species Salticus scenicus. Next base: position 91,608,403 of record OZ005650.1, read on the forward strand.
AGAGTCTCTAAAATTATAAACAGTACGGGAAAAAAAAGAACTGGTTTATTTTAATTTTATTTTTTATAATGTGTCAGTTATTTTAATGATGTTTTCAGTTGAATTTTCGTACATTGAAATTATATAAAAGAAATATGTCATATACTACTAGTGATCCAAAGTAAAATAAGCTAACTTATTAAATTCTCTCTTATTTGACTTTTCAAACTTTTGTATAAAGATTAATGAGCTTCACTCGTTTATCCTGTGGAAATCTTTCCAGAACTTTTAACGATAGTACTTCAATTGTAAGGTTGTCCTAAAAATTTGATTGTGATCCGGAACAAACAATAATAGTAATTGTAATTATAATAATAAATCATCAAACCTCTCATGTAAATGACCCCATATAGAAAATCTATCTGTAAATTTGTCTTTCTTTTATATCTCAGCATTTCATAAACAATATTTATTATTATTTTTATTTCAAATGGAAGAGGCTTAACAATACAAACATAGAAAAAAAGAAAAAAAAAGTAAGAGCTTAAACATAAAAAGTCATTTTCTCATCCGTCCTCTTGTTTCCCAATATTGCTCAGCAATAGTTCTCGCGCGAAGAGCACAAGAGTGGGGAATGTGGAAGCCATCCACAAAAAATGGCCACGGCAGATGTAACATTGTGGCTTAGACGATAGACCGATGCGGTATAAATGCATGGTTAAACGGTCATGTCCAATGAAGAGTCGAAATTGATCCTTAGATTCCGGGCGTGGCCAGTTGGGAAGGCTGATTGGTCTGAGATCATTCCACTTCTTGTTTTTAGTTTTTTTCCAATAGTAGTTTATGAAAATTAGTGAAGACTTTTTTTTTTATAATTCGTTTTAAAGTTCGAAAAAAGACCAGGTTATTGTTGACTTGTTGCATAGAGTTTCCCTTTTTGGCTAATTCATCAGCCGCTCTTATTACCCATAATTCATCAGAGACCAGGAGTCCACTGGAGAACAACAGATTTACCCAACTCATGTAATTTACCTAGATAGTTTTGGCATTTTAAAACATCACCAAAAGAGGGACTACCCAAAGATTCCGCTCTCATGTCAGAAAGAATGACGACATATGTAAATGTGTCTAGAAAAGAGAAAAGCTGCTCCAAAGTGACACAAATCGCATTAATTTTGCCACCGTAAGCTGTTCTGAAGGTGCGCGCAGGAATGTAAAACACAAAAAGGTTGCTAAAAACGATTATATACGGTTGTTACATTCATAATTGGTTGGGGTCCGAATATAGATCCATGTCTTTGTGGTGTACCCTGGAAAGGCTTTGACTGGTAAGAGATCTGTAGTTCTTTCGCCATGCTATCTCAGCACTTCTTAAGGGAAGATCTTCCTCTCTTCTAGACAAAAAGACTTGATTTGTTACCATAATCATTATTATTATAGTTATAATAATGATTTTTATGTAATATAGAACATATTACATTCGACTATAGCAGATTCACATTCTGTGTAACTATTAAAGATTATATTTTCTGCTTCTATAAATTTTATAGGATATTTTTTTTTAACATATAATGAAATATATAAAAAATGTAATATTTAATCCCCAATAGTTAAAAAATATCATTAAAAGAACCTTAAAAAAAAGTTCTACAGAAATTTGAGACTTATAGCATATATTCGTTTCTTTTCAATAATTAATGAAATAGTGTCTTTTTTATTAGTTAAAATCTACTTTTTTTTCATTTTTTTTAAACCTTTGAAAAATTGTTTTAAATTATTAGCTGTACAAAGAATTCTGTAATCTTAGACTTAGATTTATATTTATTCAGACATTCAAGAATTGGAGAAAAAAAAAATGTCTGGACATTTATTTTACTTTCAAGAAAATAGTTAAGCTTTTTCTTTGTATTAAAACTAAAAAAAGGTAATTTAATTTTTTTTATGATGATGCTTTGGAATTTGATTCTGATTAATATTTTTCAATGTCTTCACATTCAGTATTTTTGCATAAACCATTCAAGAATTGGAGGAAAAAAAAATGTCTAGACATTTATTTTACTCCCAAGAAAATAGTTAACCTTTTTCTTCGTATAAAAACTAAAAAAAAGTACTTTAATTTTTTTTTTATGATGGTGCTTTTGAATTTGATTCTGATTAATATTTTTTAATATCTGCACATTTAGTATTTTTGCCTAAACCATTAATTAAATATTAAATGTAAAAATTACGCTAAATATTATATGAATGAATCATATAATTTGCCTCAAAGCAATATGAAGAAACAAATTTTAACATTCTAAAAATTTCGTTCTTTCATTTGCAGTCACATGACTATTTGACCCTTTTCAAAAATTAATTAAGCATTGTATTTATACATACTTATTATATTTGTTTTACTGAAAAATTACATCAGTAAAAATAATGTATTTATTTTTTGTTTTATGATACATTATTTTAAAAATTACGTCTTAGATGATAATTTTAAAATCCTAATTAACGTATTTTTTTTTTAATTTATTAACAAAAAACTTATTTAACCGAAGTTAAACTTAATATATCATAAAACCTGAATCTTTGTAGTCATTCTTTTAGAAAAAATCGATAGAAAATTGAATTGACTATTAATTGTTAGAAAAATCTCCTGAAGGTAATCGTTCAGACTAATTTTAAACTCTTAACTACGAAACTCAAAATGGTTCATAATTAATTATTTATTCGCTTGGTTGCCATTATTTTTATACTTACCTCAATACTTAAGACAATTAAATTAAGTATTCGATGTTTAAAACAAATTGAGAAGAAGTATGTGAAATCAAAAATTAATCAATTTCACTCAGTGGCGTGGCTGGAAGCTGCATTTTCAGCCTTACCTTAATCGAACTATAATTTCGTAATTCCATCAACTTTGCCGAAGAAATTCTAAATTGGATCCATCCACTCAAGTTTCCTATCCGTGCTTTATTTTGATTAGATTCGTGTAGAGAGTTAGAACTCTAATTGGAGCTTACATCTTAATTTGAATTTCATCCCAACCTAATGGCAGTTGGATGAAATGAACCCTCTGGTTATATTTCTTAAGAACTGTAAAAGATAGCTTGCACGTCAATTTAAAATAAAGCGAAATAAACAAAATCTCCTGAGATTTTGAAGGTTGTTGTCGATTCAGATTTTGGAAATGTTACATTATGTGAAAGTTTACCTCTAATTTCATGATTTTGTTTAATAATGAACGGCTAAATTGTCGTGACATTTCCGATATCAGATGAAGTTGCATTAGAACAAACGTAATTGTGGTAGAGAAAAGACTTTTACAATTCCCAGAAAAGCCTGGAAACTGTTAGTCGTAAAATATAATTCAGTCTTAATTTTTTTTCTTCCAAATTTGATTGAATACTAGATACATTTTTAAACGTATTTTTAACGTATATCATTTAAGCTTACATTTTAATTTCAGATTTATCTCCAATACTGCTAACTTAATGAAATAAACGCATGGCTACTTTACTTAAGAACTGTAAAAGATATATAAATGTACGCCAATTTGAAAAAACAAAGTAAGAAAAATGCATAGAAATTTTAAAAGGTTTCTTTGAATCCAAATTTAACAAACGGTACTTTAAGTGAAAGTGCCTATAATTTCACGATTTTGTTATGTTATACACTGCTAAATCATGGTAACATTTCTAAAATCTGATGCAGATGTGATAGAAGAAACCTAATTGTGATACGGAGTACATTTTTATAATTTTTAGAAAAGTGAGAATTTTGATTTATTCAATTGATATGTGTTAGTGATAAAATATAAGCCAGTGCATGTAACATAATAAAATACACTTTTTTTTTTAAAGACAGATATATTTATTTTTAAGTAGTGAAATAACATTAAAAACAAATCACTTTATTTTTTCTTTTTATCATTATTTTTAAAGACGGTATAGTTTTATTGAAAATGGAGAAAAAGAAACAAAATTAGTAGGTTAAAGAAATGATGCAGTCACCGATGTATCTTCACACAAATAATTTATTTAATTTTGAAAAACATATAATTTTTATTTAATTTATTAAAATAAACTACAGTTTTCAAATCTCGAAAATAATTCTGTTATTTATACTTACCATACAAAACACATTGTCACTATCTTAAAACTTATAATTATTTTTTTGAAAACATCCTTACAAAGAATTTACAGCAGTTTATTTCGAAATTTGAAATGCAAAAAACGATAAAAAACTCTATTTTGAATTATTCTGCAATAAGCAGTTATGCGACAAGATACAAGTATACCAAAAATAAAAAGAACATAGTATTTTTTATTTATTACCATAATTCACCATTTTGCATATGCTAAAAATATATAAATGAAGAAAGAAATATGTACACGATTCGGAATCCAATACCTTTTGGATATTTTTTTCTTTTTGAAATAAATTTTCAGTGAAGCTTTACTTTTTGTAAATCGATAATCTGATATTTTAGGTACGATTTAAATTTCTTTAAAAGCGTAAAACAAGCGTTCTTTTTATTTCTCTTTCTCATTTTTTTCTGTGATTATGCAAAACTAAAGCTTTGGGTTTTACTTTATTGCTTTTATTTATTTTTCGTCTGCTTTATTTTTGTTCCTTGACTAAAGCAAATAACATCCTAATCTAAATTATAAAGATCATTTCTTGTAAAAAGGATTTATTTATTTTTAATTGTGATTTTCTGCTACTGTTTGTTTTTATAAATTAATGATTTCAAGAATTTTTATTAAAATCGAAGAAGCTAAAAATTGAGATTAATTATTTATTTACCATTTTCTTTTTGTATTTCTTTACAACTTTTCTTTTTATTTATTTATTTGTTTATTTCCTTTTAATTAATAATTTTAATAATTTTTACTAAAAAGATCGAAACTAAAACGTAAGATTTAATTTTTCTTTACTACTTTTGTCTTTATAAAAAATAATCTATGTAGAATTAAAAAAATATATAATTATGGAATTCCACAAGACAAATAGAAACAAACAAACAGAAATAAATAATAAAATAAAATAAAATGTGGGCTTAAACAATTGATATGCATTAAGCACATAAAAATGCATTTTCACACAATTAATTTTCTTGAAGCATGCAAAATTTTACTAATTTTATTTTAAATTGGTATTAGGATTTTCATTTGTTTTTTAATAATACTGCAATATTCTTATGACACTTATCATAACCTCATCACTAAAGTTATTACTTAAGTTATATTTCAAGAAAAACCTTAGAAATGAATTTATCGCGCTAAATTTAAAAATTTAAAAGTTAGAAATCAACTAAAAGGCGAAAAGCTATATTTTAAATCACTCTGTACCAGCATTTAAACGGTAAGATACCCGTAATCAAATAATTAAAAGAACATAGTACTTATTATTATAAAACTGCACCATTTTGTGAACGCTAAAAATATAAATGTAAGAAGGAAATACGCACACGATTCGGATTTCAATACTTTTTAGTCGTTCTTTTCTTTTTGAAATAGATTTTCGACAAAGCTTTACTTTTCATAAATCGATAATCTGATATTTTAGGTATGATTTGAATTTCCTTAAAAGGATGAAACATGCGTTCTTTTTATTTTCCTCCCTCATTTTTTCTGGGATTATGCAAAACTAAAGCTCCGGGCTTTACTTTATTGCCTTTATTTATTTTTTGTCAGTTTCTTTTTATTTTTTCTTGTCTGGAAGGAATAATATTATGTTTTATCCCAAAAGTTAAATTTTTAAAAGATTTTATATATTATTTATTTTTAAATTGCTGTTTTTGTGAGAGAGGGAAGAGGGGATAGAGGGTTATTGTTTTTAATTAAATATTTTCGAAATTCCGATTAAAGGCTAAGAATATAAAAAATAAAGTTAATTACTAACTAACCATCTCATTTTTTTCTCTTCATAAATAAATGTAATTTATAAATTTAAAAAATAATTGTTTAATTTTTAATTCTGTGCTTATTTTATAAATTTGAGTTTATTTTATAAATTTGTGTGTGGAATTTCCTTTATGTTAATATTTCCTTAACTAGTATTAACTTTTATACATTTTTTTAACTTTAATAACTTTTTTAAAACTTTAATATATTTATTAATTTTTATATATTTTTTAAAGAATATAATGCTACATAATACGACGAAAGCAAATCAAATGTTTGGTCATTTTCGGAGGTGAACTTCACTTTTTGTTTCTTTATATTTTTTACTTTTTTCTGGGAGTTGCGTCAATTTATTTTTATGTTTAAATATGTATAATAAGTTCGTTTGATAATATCACATTAGTTTTGTTGAAATGTGCCAAATAATTTTGCAAATGTAAAAAAAAAAAAAAAAAAAAAAAAAAAAAACTAATTAAACGTATCTAAGCAAAACAACACTAAGAAAAAGATTATACACTTTCTTGGATGTATTGAAAATACACTAACTATGCAAAATCTTACTGAATTTTTAAAAGACGATCAATAGAAAAAAATGTGTGTAGTAATAAGTTGCAAAGCGATTTTTGTATGACGTCTATAGCGAAATAACTTATCAATCAGTACACAGCGTTTGTGTCACGTGACAGGAACTAGTTAAAAATTATCAAACTGATGCAGAAGTTGGAAAAAAACGAAAGTAAATTTGAAATTTCGAAGATGAAAAATTTCACACAATAAGTAATTTGTTCTTCAGTTCAGTGCATTTGTAATGAATTTCCCCCAAGAAAAAAATGTTGCAAACGTATTCCAGCCAGTCCGTTCTGTTCTCGGGTAAGAAATCGTATCGAAAAGAACATGCAAATTTTGTCTTCGACATTTTAAAGAGGGTAATTTTGATGTTACCGATCGAGAAAGCACAGCTTCATTGAAATTTTGCAAACATTGTTCATACAAGTATCACAAAAACGATTTCCAACCTTTTTTATGGAATAATGAAGATTCAGAAACCTATATGCATTGAGCCAGAGGGATAAATTGAGCCTATCTTAAATTTCTTGAACCTGCTCATCAAGGAACACAGAAAACCTGTGTTGTAGCAAATCGTGACTGGAGATGAAAATGGATATGATATGAAAATTCGAAATGCAAAAACTTTAGGTGAGTCCTTAGAATATCAATAATATGTACTCTGCAAAAAATGTTCTCCCATACATCTGGTGGTTTATGAAGAATGTGCTCTGTTATGAACTAATGCAGACCAGTGTAAGAGTAACCGTAAGCACCAATTCTTTCGATTAAATGGGTAATTGCTCTTTACTGACACAGGTTTATGCTCTGTAAAATTGTTTCGTGATAACGTAAGCCCTCATGTTGAGAAATCGGTCAAAACACATTAATAACACCTTGCTGAGATGTTTTGGAGCACCCTGCGTATAGCCCTGACATAGCCTTTTCAGATTATCAATACAAAAATGTTAAGCTTTTTAACATGTTTGAGAAAATGTGGAACTTTTAATGAACAAAAAATAAATACAGAAATTGTCAGAAATTTGGAAGAGGGAAAAACAAGAGGGGGGGGGGGGGGAACATCAAATCCTATATATATGTATTAACTCTTCATTATTTTGTTTAACTTCTTCAAATCATTCTTCGTTTTTTGTATGGCACTTTAAGGAAAATTAAATCATTCTATTTGGGTTAAGTGTTACAATTTTTTTAACTTTCGCACAAATTAATTTTTAACAAATTCTATTGCTCTTGAGTATCAATGTATCTAGTAAAAAAGACAACAACTATTTTTTTCCACCCTTAAATATTTTTAAGATGTAAAACAAGTTAAAAGAAGAAGATAAAAGTACTAAATTGGTTTTTAAAGACGACTCAGTTGAATTGACAGTATTTTATATGTCACCAAACTAAAAAAGAAACATTATCTTGAACAGCTGCATTCCTTAAAATAAATAAATAAAAAGAAAAAAAAAAAAATAGAAAAAGAAGAAGAAAAGAAAAAGAAAAGTAACGATCTTCAGCGATCTGAAAGTTTACTAAAATGAATATGATCTGAAAAAAATATGTAAAAGAGAAAAAAAAAAAAAAAAAAAAGAAGCAAAGCCAAAACTAAATAAACCATACTTGAGAAAAAAAAATGTATAAACATTTTAAAATATTAATTAGCATGAATAATTCTGTCACAAAGGAAACAGCTTCAAAAAATAAGAAAATTAAAACACTTTTCTTCTTCTTCTTCTTTATTTTAGCTGAAAATAATAGCATTAAAAATTATCGTGTTAACTAATTCACTTTTTTATAAATTTTTTTCCAGGAAGAAATAAAATATATTTTGTAAAAACTTTCGTAAATATTTATAGTCAATATTAATTTTATATATATATCATTCTAACAACCAGATAATATATTTATAGCCTGTTACACTAAAATGCAGTATGCGTTAAAAAAGGTTAACCGTATTCCTAAATTCGAATATTGCTCAAATTAATGTTTTTTACACACGCAACGAATGTTTAAAATTATTTAAATCGAATGCTTTTTACACATATGTAAATGAGATTGTACACTTGAATAATTGTGGTTACGCACATCAACCTTAACTCACAACATCCAATGAATTTAAAAAATCTTTTGCAAAATTTTATGATTGGTCAATTTGGTAGATAATCTGTTTTAAATAAGGTTACAGAGTTTCTCACAAATTTAAGATGTGTGAAATAGTATTAGTATATAAATACGTTACATATAAAAATTTAAATTGCTTTTTTTCTTCCCCAAGAAATACATGTTCTTGTACAATGGCTATCATATAATAGTACAGAAATCCTGATATTTTTATATCAAATTGAAATCCACAATACTTAATTTGAATCGCTTAATAATTAATAATTTAAATTGCTTTTTTTCTTCCCCAAGAAATGCATGTTCTTGTACAATGGCTATCATATAATAGTACAGAAATCCTGATATTTTTATATCAAATTGAAATCCACATTAATTAATCTTAATTAAAATATTATGTCAATCTCGTCTTAACAATCGAAAACTTAATGGAAATCTGTCACCATTTTTGGCAGAAGCATATACTAATAATGTCATACTGTAGGCAGCAAAATTATTGAAGCACTAGCAATAATACCTACTTAAAAGATGGACACTTAATACTGTTTTGTTAAGTAAATACTTCTCGAGTCATCGTCTTAGTCTTATACCGTTTATAAAAAAGTAAATTGATGATAAAAATTAGCGATCAAACTATATATATATATATATGAAAAGTTTGGATGTGTGCTTCAATAATTTTGCTGCCGACTGCGTATCATTTTTCAATGGTAAAAAAAAAAAAAAAAATTATCGTAGTAATAATAATAATAATAAAGAACGCCGAAATATACAAAATTGAATAATTTTAGCTTCCACCGGCAAAATGCATGCGTCTAAACGCGCCAGCTTATACTTTGTATGCAAGTTTTGCAAATTAATACAATATATTTTCAAGTTTTCACGTTTGAACTTAAAATTAAAGTTCAATTTTGAACTTAAAATTTTTACCGTGTATGTCTATGTAATTTTAACATTTATGATACAAAGAGGGCTATTATGAGTAGGTAGAAAAGCTAACTAATAAAATAAGTGCACCGAAGACAGAATCAGTGAAGAAAGTAAAAAAATAAAAAGTGCAAAGTAATCGAAGAAATGAGTAAGAATATGAAAAAAAAAAGAAGTACGAGAAAATTAAAAACATAAATAAGTAAATAAATAATTACTTCATAATAGAAAAAATTATTTCAAAATCACATAATAAAATGATTGGTTGGTTGGTTGGTTTCCTTTTATTGGCACAAGGTCCACAATGGGACATGCTGCGCCAAACTGTGATGACAGAAAAAACAAAGGTAGCTTCTGGATGGGTTTACCCATCCAGATGGTCAAATGAGAAAAAAATAGTAAAAGAAGACATGGTAAACATATAAAAGATCACAAAAGTATAAAAATAGTACAAAACAGAGTAAAGAGTATATAAAGTAAAAACAATATAAAGAGTTATGAGCAGTGTATATATAGTAAAAACAGAAGTAAAAATAGATAAACAGTAAAAAAATAAAATCAAATATCATAGTAAAACCCAGCCTCTTTTAAGAAGTTAGTCAAATTGTACATAATAAAATGAACATAAACATAAAAGTGAAATACTATTTAAGAAGAGTTATTCATAATTAACTATTACAATATGTAGGGGAAAAAAGAAAGAAAGAAAGTGGAAGGGAAACCAAAGAAAATAATTTAGATAAATAAACTTTTCAAGCTGTTGAGAGGATTTTTCAATCTGATTTTGCTCTAACTTTAACAGCGTGATTAAAGAAAAAAAAAAAAAACTTCTAAGAAAAACTAGAATTTAAAATAAGCAGACTAATTTGCACTAAAGAAAATTTTAGTGTTGTTAAAATGAAAGCTACGACCATAATCCTAAGTATATTCCAAATTAATATTTTTTAAAACAAGATATAGAATATTTCAATTTAAACCAAAATAAATGTTTACTGTTATTCGTTATTTAATCATTACTTTTGATACAAAATTTTTAATGCATAAAAAAAGTAAACATTCTTCAGAACAAAGTAGTATATTAAAAATTTTAGACATTAATGAAATTATAATTATAAAATTATGTTCAATATGATCGTAAATGTGTGTAATGTAACTATTACAGCTTCCTCTCTAATAAATATAGCACACGTTTTTCCGATATTTATAGAATGTGCAATATTAGGAAGATGAAAGTCTAAATCTGTTTTTGAACACAATTTGAAAAAGTCAAAAACGTTTCAGCATCACCAAGCAACAAAATAAAAGAATTCTTGCTTCTTTAAAAGAAATAAACAACAAGAAAGAAAACGAGAAAAGAAGGTTGGAGAAAAAACTAAATTAAAAAAATATAAAAAATATATAGATGAAAAGGAAAATAGAAAACATGTGACAATGTTTTAAACGCTTTTATATGTCTCGTATCAAAACTTTCATCATAAAGTATTCGTTAAAAAAAAAAAAAAAAAAAAAAAAAAAAAAAAAACTTATTTTCAGAAAATTAATTGAAAACATGATTATTTGACATTTTATTTGACAACAAATATTCTAATAATTAATAAACCAAAAAAAAAAAAAAAAAAAAGTCCTCAATTTGACACTTAAATGTTATTTTTAAAGAAAAGAAAAGAAAGAAAGCTATGTAAACTTAAACTAAAAATTAAAAATAGGAAATTAAAGACATGAATTGTTTTAAATTAACTAATCCAAAATATAGTCTTAATTTCTATTAAGATGAACGTGATGATATGTGTTTTAATAACAGTTGCAAACATTCTTTTAATTAAAAATAACCAGAACTAAAAACTAAAATCATCTCATTCCATTGATGATATTATTATGGTATGGAACACAGAAACAATTTTAAATAAATATATAGAATGTCTTGGATAATTTTATAAAAATTAATTCGAGGAAACTGCGCTAATAAATAACAATATTTTTACAAGAAAAAAGAATGAGGAAAAAAAAAAGAAATATAGAGAAATTAAATGTATCTATATTATTATTTGATCTTTTTTTCATCACTGAATTACAATTTTTTTTTTTAATCTTTTGTCATTTAGTAGCAGACAAATCAACGTTATAATCACAATTTACATAATTAACACATGTTAAACACATTGAAATATGTTAAACATTTAAAACTTACATAAAGGCATTAAAACTTCCTTAATCTTAATGTTTTTTAAAAATAATTGTACGTAAAATAACCTATATAATATTTCTCTAAAGTGGATTAGTTGCGATTAAATTTTGTAGAAACGATACGAAAGTGAGTTAAAAAAATACGCAAGGATAAAAATAATACATAAGCAATATTTAAACACGCGGACTCAGTTCAGTGATGCAAGAGGGGGGGGGGGAAATGACGACATTTGTCTGATGAGATTATTTTATAGAAAAATCTATTTTTAAAAGTTTCATCTTTACAACCTTTGAAAGTGTAATTTTAAACCTAGCAATATTTTAAATATATAAACCAAATATGAACTTTTGTTATAAATTGACTAAAAAATGAAATTAATTTAAAATATATACATTTAAAATCTTTAAAAATCATTACGTCTCGTAGTTAAAATAAATTTTAATCACATTAAAAACTGAGACAGACATTATACACTAAATCAATACAAACTATTGTTGAAACCGCCGCTTAATAAAATCAGCATCGCCGGTTAATAAACTCAAAAAAATATCCTCAGCAGCCAAAATTATCATTTATACACGCTAAAAAAATTTCATTTACATTTTAATTTTTTTTTTAATAAAAAAAGAAATTAAAGTACCCGTTATCGCTCATTGTCGAAAATTTTACACTTGCAGCATAGTTACAAATTAAATATGCCCCATAACTTATCTCCCTAACAATTTCAAGGAACGCATTTTTCAAAGCGCAGTAATAAGTTATAAACTTGATTTGATTTTCAAATGATATATATATTTATTTATTATTAAAAGACAATTTCTAGTTCTTTTTTTGAAATAGTTATAAATTAAGAGGTTCAAACGGAAAGATTTTAAATTTATGAAAAAAGCGTGAATTTTTGGTAAAATAAAATAATGATGAATTTCTTTGAAGGAAAGCGCATAGAAGATTGGAATGCGTTTAATTTACTTATATTGGAGGAATAATTAATTATTTATCAAAAATTAATCAATATTGTTCACCAATTTCACTTTTCGTTACCTTTTGAAATTTCTTTCCAAATTCCCGGAAGTAATACCTTTTCCTTGAGTGCAGGAACGTTCGCCGGATATAAAAATCAGCCGCTTAATAAAATCACTTTGCCTCAGAACGAATGTGATTTTAATAAGCGGCAGGAACTGTATATATATATATATATATGAAAAGTTTGGATGTGTGCTTCAATAATTTTTCTGCCGACTGCATATCATTTTTCAATGGCAAAAAAATAAATAAATTATCGTAATAATAATAAAAACGAACGCCGAAATATACAAAATTGAATAATTTTAGCTTCCACCTGCAAAATGCATGCGTTTAAACGCGCCAGCTTATACTTTGTATGCAAGTTTTGCAAATTAATACAATATATTTTCAAGTTTTCACGTTTGAACTTAAAATTAAAGTTCAATTTTGAACTTAAAACTTTTACCGTGTATGTCTATGTAATTTTAACGTTTATGATACAAAGAGGGCTATTATGAGTAGGTAGAAAAGCTAACTAATAAAATAAGTGCACCGAAGACAGAATCAGTGAGGAAAGTAAAAAAATAAAAAGTGCAAAGTAATCGAAGAAATGAGTAAGAATAAGAAAAAAAAAGAAGTACGAGAAAATTAAAAACATAAATAAGTAAATAAATAAATAATTACTTCATAATAGAAAAAAATATTTCAAAATCACATAATAAAATGAACATAAACATAAAAGTAAAATACTATTTAAGAAGAGTTATTCATAATTAATTAACTATTACAATATGTAGGGGAAAAAAGAAATAAAGAAAGTGGGAGGGAAACCAAAGAAAATAATTTAGATAATTAAACTTTTCAAGATGTTGAGGGGATTTTTCAATCTGATTTTGCTCTAACTTTAACAGCGTGATTAAAGAAAAAAAAAAAAAAAAAAAAAAAAACTTCTAAGAAAAACTAGAATTTAAAATCAGCAGACAAATTTGCACTAAAGATAATTTTAGTGTTGTTAAAATGAAAGCTACGACCATAATCCTAAGTATATTCCAAATTAATATTTTTTAAAACAAGATATAGAATATTTTAATTTAAACCAAAAAAAATGTTTACTGTTATTCGTTATTTAATCATTACTTTTGATACAACATTTTTAATGCATAAAAAAAGTAAACATTCTTCAGAACAAAGTAGTATATTAAAAATTTTAGACATTAATGAAATTATAATTATAATATTATGTTCAATATGATCGCAAATGTGTGTAATGTAACTATTACAGCTTCCTCTCTAATAAATATAGCACACGTTTTTCCGATATTTATAGAATGTGCAATATTAGGAAGATGAAAGTCTAAATCTGTTTTTGAACACAATTTGAAAAAGTCAAAAACGTTTCAGCATCACCAAGCAACAAAATAAAAGAATTCTTGCTTCTTTAAAAGAAATAAACAACAAGAAAGAAAACGAGAAAAGAAGGTTGGAGAAAAAACTAAATTAAAAAAATATAAAAAATATATAGATGAAAAGGAAAATAGAAAACATGTGACAATGTTTTAAACGCTTTTATATGTCTCGTATCAAAACTTTCATCATAAAGTATTCGTTTAAAAAAAAAAAAAAAAAAAAAAAAAAAAAAACTTATTTTCAGAAAATTAATTGAAAACATGATTATTTGACATTTTATTTGACAACAAATATTCTAATAATTAATAAACAAAAAAAAAAAAAAAAAAAAAAAAAAGTCCTCAATTTGACACTTAAATGTTATTTTTAAAGAAAAGAAAAGAAAGAAAGCTATGTAAACTTAAACTAAAAATTAAAAATAGGAAATTAAAGACATGAATTGTTTTAAATTAACTAATCCAAAATATAGTCTTAATTTCTATTAAGATGAACGTGATGATATGTGTTTTAATAACAGTTGCAAACATTCTTTTAATTAAAAATAACCAGAACTAAAAACTAAAATCATCTCATTCCATTGATGATATTATTATGGTATGGAACACAGAAACAATTTTAAATAAATATATAGAATGTCTTGGATAATTTTATAAAAATTAATTCGAGGAAACTGCGCTAATAAATAACAATATTTTTACAAGAAAAAAGAATGAGGAAAAAAAAAAAAAGAAATATAGAGAAATTAAATGTATCTATATTATTATTTGATCTTTTTTTCATCACTGAATTACAATTTTTTTTTTTTAATCTTTTGTCATTTAGTAGCAGACAAATCAACGTTATAATCACAATTTACATAATTAACACATGTTAAACACATTGAAATATGTTAAACATTTAAAACTTACATAAAGGCATTAAAACTTCCTTAATCTTAATGTTTTTTAAAAATAATTGTACGTAAAATAACCTATATAATATTTCTCTAAAGTGGATTAGTTGCGATTAAATTTTGTAGAAACGATACGAAAGTGAGTTAAAAAAATACGCAAGGATAAAAATAATACATAAGCAATATTTAAACACGCGGACTCAGTTCAGTGATGCAAGAGGGGGGGGGGAAATGACGACATTTGTCTGATGAGATTATTTTATAGAAAAATCTATTTTTAAAAGTTTCATCTTTACAACCTTTGAAAGTGTAATTTTAAACCTAGCAATATTTTAAATATATAAACCAAATATGAACTTTTGTTATAAATTGACTAAAAAATGAAATTAATTTAAAATATATACATTTAAAATCTTTAAAAAGCATTACGTCTCGTAGTTAAAATAAATTTTAATCACATTAAAAACTGAGACAGACATTATACACTAAATCAATACAAACTATTGTTGAAACCGCCGCTTAATAAAATCAGCATCGCCGGTTAATAAACTCAAAAAAATATCCTCAGCAGCCAAAATTATCATTTATACACGCTAAAAAAATTTCATTTACATTTTAATTTTTTTTTTAATAAAAAAAGAAATTAAAGTACCCGTTATCGCTCATTGTCGAAAATTTTACACTTGCAGCATAGTTACAAATTAAATATGCCCCATAACTTATCTCCCTAACAATTTCAAGGAACGCATTTTTCAAAGCGCAGTAATAAGTTATAAACTTGATTTGATTTTCAAATGATATATATATTTATTTATTATTAAAAGACAATTTCTAGTTCTTTTTTTGAAATAGTTATAAATTAAGAGGTTCAAACGGAAAGATTTTAAATTTATGAAAAAAGCGTGAATTTTTGGTAAAATAAAATAATGATGAATTTCTTTGAAGGAAAGCGCATAGAAGATTGGAATGCGTTTAATTTACTTATATTGGAGGAATAATTAATTATTTATCAAAAATTAATCAATATTGTTCACCAATTTCACTATTCGTTACCTTTTGAAATTTCTTTCCAAATTCCCGGAAGTAATACCTTTTCCTTGAGTGCAGGAACGTTCGCCGGATATAAAAATCAGCCGCTTAATAAAATCACTTTGCCTCAGAACGAATGTGATTTTAATAAGCGGCAGGAACTGTATATATATATATATATGAAAAGTTTGGATGTGTGCTTCAATAATTTTTCTGCCGACTGCATATCATTTTTCAATGGCAAAAAAATAAATAAATTATCGTAATAATAATAAAAACGAACGCCGAAATATACAAAATTGAATAATTTTAGCTTCCACCTGCAAAATGCATGCGTTTAAACGCGCCAGCTTATACTTTGTATGCAAGTTTTGCAAATTAATACAATATATTTTCAAGTTTTCACGTTTGAACTTAAAATTAAAGTTCAATTTTGAACTTAAAACTTTTACCGTGTATGTCTATGTAATTTTAACGTTTATGATACAAAGAGGGCTATTATGAGTAGGTAGAAAAGCTAACTAATAAAATAAGTGCACCGAAGACAGAATCAGTGAGGAAAGTAAAAAAATAAAAAGTGCAAAGTAATCGAAGAAATGAGTAAGAATAAGAAAAAAAAAGAAGTACGAGAAAATTAAAAACATAAATAAGTAAATAAATAAATAATTACTTCATAATAGAAAAAAATATTTCAAAATCACATAATAAAATGAACATAAACATAAAAGTAAAATACTATTTAAGAAGAGTTATTCATAATTAATTAACTATTACAATATGTAGGGGAAAAAAGAAATAAAGAAAGTGGGAAGGAAACCAAAGAAAATAATTTAGATAATTAAACTTTTCAAGATGTTGAGAGGATTTTTCAATCTGATTTTGCTCTAACTTTAACAGCGTGATTAAAGAAAAAAAAAAAAAAAAAAAAAAAAAAAACTTCTAAGAAAAACTAGAATTTAAAATCAGCAGACAAATTTGCACTAAAGATAATTTTAGTGTTGTTAAAATGAAAGCTACGACCATAATCCTAAGTATATTCCAAATTAATATTTTTTAAAACAAGATATAGAATATTTTAATTTAAACCAAAAAAAATGTTTACTGTTATTCGTTATTTAATCATTACTTTTGATACAACATTTTTAATGCATAAAAAAAGTAAACATTCTTCAGAACAAAGTAGTATATTAAAAATTTTAGACATTAATGAAATTATAATTATAATATTATGTTCAATATGATCGCAAATGTGTGTAATGTAACTATTACAGCTTCCTCTCTAATAAATATAGCACACGTTTTTCCGATATTTATAGAATGTGCAATATTAGGAAGATGAAAGTCTAAATCTGTTTTTGAACACAATTTGAAAAAGTCAAAAACGTTTCAGCATCACCAAGCAACAAAATAAAAGAATTCTTGCTTCTTTAAAAGAAATAAACAACAAGAAAGAAAACGAGAAAAGAAGGTTGGAGAAAAAACTAAATTAAAAAAATATAAAAAATATATAGATGAAAAGGAAAATAGAAAACTTGTGACAATGTTTTAAACGCTTTTGTATGTCTTGTATCAAAACTTTCATCATAAAGTATTCAAGTATTCGTTAAAAAAAAAAAAAAAAAAAAAAAAAAAAAACTTATTTTCAGAAAATTAATTTAAAACATGATTATTTGACATTTCATTTGACAACAAATATTCTAATAATTAATAAACAAACCAACAAACAAAAAAAAAAAAAAGTCCTCAATTTGACACTTAAATGTTATTTTTAAAGAAAAGAAAAGAAAGAAAGCTATGTAAACTTAAACTAAAAATTAAAAATAGGAAATTAAAGACATGAATTGTTTTAAATTAACTAATCCAAAATATAGTCTTAATTTCTATTAAGATGAACGTGATGATATGTGTTTTAATAACAGTTGCAAACATTCTTTTAATTAAAAATAACCAGAACTAAAAACTAAAATCATCTCATTCCATTGATGATATTATTATGGTATGGAACACACAAACAATTTTAAATAAATATATAGAATGTCTTGAATAATTTTATAAAAATTAATTCGAGGAAACTGCGCTAATAAATAACAATATTTTTACAAGAAAAAAGAATGAGGGAAAAAAAAAAGAAATATAGAGAAATTAAATGTATCTATATTATTATTTGATCTTTTTTTCATCACTGAATTACAATTTTTTTTTAATATTTTGTCATTTAGTAGCAGACAAATCAACGTTATCATCACAATTTACATAATTAACACATGTTAAACACATTGCAAATATGTTAAACATTTAAAACTTACATAAAGGCATTAAAACTTCCTTAATCTTAATGTTTTTTAAAAATAATTGTACGTAAAATAACCTATATAATATTTCTCTAAAGTGGATTAGTTGCGATTAAATTTTGTAGAAACGATACGAAAGTGAGTTAATAAAATACGCAAGGATAAAAATAATACATAAGCAATATTTAAACACGCGGACTCAGTTCAGTGATGTAAGAGGGGGGAAAATGACGACATTTGTCTGATGAGATTATTTTATAGAAAAATCTATTTTTAAAAGTTTCATCTTTACAATCTTTGAAAGTGTAATTTTAAACCTAGCAATATTTTAAATATATAAACCAAATATGAACTTTTGTTATAAATTGACTAAAAAATGAAATTAATTTAAAATATATACATTTAAAATATTTAAAAATCATTACGTCTCGTAGTTAAACTAAATTTTAATCACATTAAAAACTGAGACAGACATTATACACTAAAAATATATACAATTTAAAACATTAAAAACACAAAACGTTTCGAGCCTTTTACAGGCTCCTCATCAGTAAAATCATCAAATGTAAATGCTGAAAAGAACAACAGACTTTCATTAAGCTAGTACAACGTATTCAACGGGAACTGCACATGCCTCATTAAGTGGTGAAAAATATTGATTTGTGTACCAGCCCTCCAGGAAAATTCTTGAATGATAATTTAAACAGTTAGATATGATTATTTTTGTATTGTTAAAAATCAGGTAAATGGTCAGTTTCTATAACATGTTGTACAATTTTCGAATGTATATCACGGTTTTTGAATTTTTTTTATGTTCCAGAATTCGAGTACGAAGAGAACGGCCTGTTTCACCACTATATACCGAGCTACAAAATTTACAAAGGATATTATAAATAACACCTCTACGGGAAAAAGGGGGTGGGGGATAACTGGTTTAAAATTAGAAAGGAAATTACGAATTAGAAATTGTGGTTTATAGGAAACAGATAAATTAACAGTGTGTAAAACTTTGGCAATAGATTCAGAAATATTTTTATAGTAAGGAATAGTAACGAACGATTTAGGTGATTTAGAGGAATTAATTTCATGATTATCCTTATTAAAGTCATACTCTTTTAATTTTCTTTTAAGCCAGCGAGATGGGTAATTATTACGCTTTAAGTCCGAAAAAAATCCTTTTTAATTCCAATTGGAAAAGCTCATCAGTACTGCAATATGATTTTGCGATGCGAAGTAAAGTATGGAAAACAGCAGATTTATGTGAAGAAGGGTTAGCTGAATTAAAATTTAAATACTGGCCTGAAAAAGTAGGTTTCCTATAAACAGAAGTAACAAATTTAGAATAAGTATCAGAAGGCGAACGTTCAATTAAAATATCTAAGAAATGGAGTTTATTATCTTTTTCTTGTTTTAAAGTAAATTGAATTGATGTTTATAAGAAACCTACTACTATAGTTGCTTCTGTATTAATTATTAGTATTCTGAAGCATTTATTAAAAAAAAAAAAAAAAAAAAAAACGAAGAAATTTTTTTATAAAAAAATGTGAAGTAGAAATTAATGTACAGGAAAATAAGGAAAGTATATGGAAATGTTTTTAGCACCATAATATGCGTATCAAAGAAATATTTCATTACGAAAAAAAAAAAAAAAAAAAAAAGTCAAAAGGTTTTTCTTACTTTGAGAGAATAGTATTAACAGAAATAATATATAAGAAAATAAATGCAACAAAATAATAATAAAGTTGAGTCTTAATGAATATATAAAAGTTCTCATGAACACGGTAAAATAATAAAAAATATTCAATAAAAAAATTTAAGATTCGTTTGGGATGTGAAATATAATTTTAAGAATATAAAATTTAGAATATAATTTTAAGAATATGAAATATAATTATAATTAAGACAAATTTATATAAAGTTAAAATATACTTATTATTTGTAGAACAGTAATTATTATATAAGATAAAAAAATTATTACATAACAGATTATATTTAACTAAGAATACTTATTTAAAATAACAGAGTTAACATCTTTAGGGGAAAAAAAAACTTACTTCATAATTATTATCCATTTAGCATTAAGATTATTTTTGTCAATAAATATTTGAAATAGAACTGAAACTTTTTAAATATTTATACCATTATGCAGAAGGAGGCTTAAACGTTGCTACTACACTTAAGGAAAAAAAATCGTTTCTTTTTTTAATAATTAATTTTTTTTTTTGAGTATTTGAATATAAATTGATTATTATTATTATTACTATTATTATTATTATTTTTAAGGGGAAAAAAAAAAGAAAGAAAAAAGGTTTTTAAATACATTTTAATTTACATTAACGCAATATTTTTATATCTGCGTTTAGATTTTTTTTCAATTTCAAATACCAATTACAGAAATAAATTTTATCAGACTTGAAACAGTATGGTTACTTTTACGGGTAGTATTCTTCAAATTTCACTAAATAATTAAAAACCACGTGCGAAATAACTATTTAAAAGAGTAAAATCCGCTGTAAAAGGCACGTTAAAAATATTTAAAAGAATTTTAAAAGGTTAAAAAACAGTTAGACAACATGTTTCGTGCTGACGAGACCTGATGATGTGCTAGTAAATAAGCACGAAACATGTTGTCTAACTGTTTTTTAACCTTTTAAAATTCTTTTAAATATTTTTAACGTGCCTTTTACAGCGGATTTTACTCTTTTAAATAGTATTCTTCAAATTTTACTTATTCAGTAAAAAATTTCGATACTATAAAAACATTTTTTGAAACAAAACTGTTAGATAAACAAATGCACATTTCTTTTTTAATATTTACGATTAAAATGCATATCTAATTTCATTACTTAAACCTGTCATTAAATTATCGTTGAAATAATATTTTTAATAAGCTTTGAATCAATATTTTTCTTTCGGGAATTTTTCTTGTATAGTCATAAATCAGAAAATGTTTCAACAATTTCCCACAAAAATAAATAATCGTTTCTGATCTATAATGCATATTTTAATTTTAGGAGATTTGTTTTTGAGAATTAATCTTTACTAAGGGGGAAAAAAAATAAATAAGAAAAAGCATTGCAAGATTTGCCTTTTAATATAAACTAAATAATTATAAGATTTAAAAAAAAAACTTTTTATATACCATGTTTTTAAATTTTCTGATGAATAATTAATTATCCGACGATAAAAAATAATAATTAAGCAATATTTAAGCACGCGGACTCAGTTAAGTGAAATAATAATAACACTGAAAAAAAAAAGTTATTTTTAAAAATAAAATATTACTCCTTTTAGAACAACGTATATTAGCATCGTGAACTATATTAGCACTCATCAATGTGTATAAAATTTTTAAAGTGATAATGACGTCAATTTTGTGAGATGCATAATTTAACTTTTTATGATTTTTTAACGTTCATGTTGAATCAAATGTATTTATTTTTATGTCGAAAGAAAATGAAATCGTAATTTTTTTTTGGCAACAATTAAATTATAGCTAATATTTTAATGGCTATTTTATTGTTATTAAGAGTTTATTATTTTCATATTTTAATTAATTAAAAGAAAACTATTCGAAAATTCGAAAATCTGACTTCTAAGTATTGTGTTGTCACCGTGTTCTGAGCTACTGTGAAAGTTTCAAATGTCTAGCTAGTAGGGAAGTTAGTTAAAAATAGATTGCAAGATTTGTACCGGATAAACAAACAAGAATCGAAGTTAATAAAAAAATAATCTATTTAAAAAAACTTTTAAAACCCAAATTCTTATTATAGCGTATCATATAAATCTTTTCGAAGTTAGAATAAAATTTAATTTGCAAAAAAAAAAAAAAAAAAAAAAAAAAAAAAAAAAAAAAATGCAACTTTTTTGTTTATTAACCAAAATTGGGGAAATTTGAACTGTGTTAAGAAAAGAGAAATTATTTCTTAAAATTCACAACAGATGGCAGCACCACACGATTGCATATAAGTTTTGTGATTTCATTTTCTGATTAAGGGCCAATATGTGCAATTTAATTATTCGTTTGAGGCACCTTTTTATTATTATTTTAGCTTATTATTATTTTTTTATATTATAACTTAACATTTTACTGATTTGGTTAATGTTTATGCGTTTTTCCTAATCATTTTTATTTTGTATTGTTAATTGTTTCATTGACATTTTAGTGAATATTCCGCCCAATAGAAAACGCTTGTAGTCCACAAAAAACTCTTTTTTGCTTCTAAAAAGAGATGTAGGAAAAAGGCTTCTTAAAAGAACTCTTCAAAAATTCTTAGAATACTGTGTAGTCAACGATAAATTTTCTTTTATCAATTGACATCTTTTCTACTAAGTGTCTGCAAAAATTAACACTCCGGACATCGAACGCGGGACCATCGGATTACTAACATGGCGCTCTTACCAACTGAGCCACGGAGAGACAAATGAAAAAGCTTGTATTTACCTTAAAATAGAGGCTCATTTTTTATTTGATTGAGATTCACAAACATACCGTAGTGAATGACAGTAAGTACATAAGAATTTGGGAAAAACATGGTAAAATAGTTCAGCTTAAGTATTTTATAAAAATAAATTTTTTGATAAACTTAAATAGATTAGGGTCTTGATGAGTTTAAAATTTAAAAATGGTAAGGTTTGTAATAAACGATGTTTATTGTAATGCTCACATACTTATTTACAAAATAAAATTAAAATTTGATCTTTGGAAAATAAATAAAGTTTATGGTTTATCGAAATTTAATTACATTTTTTAAAGAGCAATAGTTAGCGAAATAAAGAAAAGAAATGAAAGAAATAATTAAAAAGTTTCGACTTGTATAGCAAGATAGAAAACTACTGATATTCATCCCAGTGTAGTTTCAGAATTTTTTTTTTTTTTTTTTTTTTTTAATTCCGTTTTTTAACTATTTATGAATCTTAATTTGGTTATTTGTTTTTAAGTTTTAAATTTAACTTGTAGTTTTATTCTTTTTTTTTAATTTTTAGTAATCAATTTAATGCAAAAATGAACACTTAATCCAAAACATTATTAATTTATTGTAAAATCTTAGTATTCTTCCATAAAAATGTAGATAGAAGCAAAAATAGAAAAAAAATGAGGTCGAAGATTTAACATTAGAACAAATCAAGTATTTTAAATATTTGGCTTTTTAAAAGTTTGTTTTTATCTAAAAGGTAAAATTACAAAAAAAACAAAACTCTTTTGAGATAAAAATAAATTAATCGCAAAACAGTTTTAAAATTAAATAACACTTAATGCAATAAATAGTAATATTAATGTCAAAGTAAGAGATATGATAGTTGAAAGAAGCAATCGATTATTTGAACACATGATTAAATTAACCAACTTTTCTTTCTTTTTCTTTAAATTTTTTTTTTTTTTTTGGTTTGTTGCTTAAAATAATACTGCGATAACTCGAACACCTATTTAAAAAATGAATAAATAATAATAATAATAATAAAAACAGTTTTTTTTTTTTTTTTTTTTTTTTTGACAGCAAATTTTTTTTGACAGCAAAGTAAAGAAAAAAGTAAAAATCATGCTTTAAAAATTTTATTTCAGATTAATAATAATAATAATAATAATAATAAAGATAAAACTAGAGCAAAAACATTAGTAGTATTTAAAAAAATATTTTACGTTTTTGGAAAAGTTGTTGGAATCTAAAATGTTTATTTAAAAATATTTCCTGACCATTAACATAAACATAATTCATATTTTT
Organism: Salticus scenicus; assembly: GCA_963930645.1. Classification (NCBI taxonomy): domain Eukaryota; kingdom Metazoa; phylum Arthropoda; class Arachnida; order Araneae; family Salticidae; genus Salticus; species Salticus scenicus. The sequence goes on from OZ005650.1 coordinate 91,632,405, forward strand.
ATATTTTAATAACACTTTTTCGGAAATACTCACAGAATAACTATTTGTTTGATAAAATAAGATATTTATAACAAACAGACGATTATTTAGAAACATAATAATATTATTTATAAAAGTCTTTCTTTCTCTCTCATTCTCTCTCTCCTTTTTATTTTTATTTTTATTTATTTTTATTTCTTATTAGAATTGAACAGAAACAACTGAAACATATACTTTAAATAAAATACAGATATATATATAAATAAAAATGAAAACAAGAGAAACCAGTAATATTTTATTATTTTTTTTCGACCTGACATTTCCTTTAAAAATTTCATTACGGATTGATTCTAACCAACAAGAAAAAGATAAAATTCGAAAGAATTAAATAGTATTAGCATTTAATACAGTTTTTAGCATTTTAAAAAGGAGATTTGTATTTAAAACACATTTTTTTTTAATTTGTTGATATAAATTTATTTCTCACAGATAACTTACCTTTATTTTACTAAAAATATTAGTAATTTTCTTATTCTTTTTCCCTCCCCCCATTTAAAATTTATTGACCTAAATATACCGGTAACAGAAACAATAATATGTATGTATTATACACACACACACACACAATTTTTTCTTAAGTATAATAATTCTTAAAAAGAATAAAATTATAAAAATTACGCAAACTGTGTTTTAATTTTTTAAAATTAGTATTATAATAATTATTATTTTAAAAATGCATGTTTTAAAATTAACTATTATTTTTTATATTTTAATGTATTAATAATAATTATTGTAAAATACCAAGGGAAAAATATTTGGAGGCTCGCCAGCTATGCTTTAAATCAATAATAAAATTTACTTTTAATAATTAAAATAATAATAATAATAATAATAAAAAACGCTGCTATCTGATTTACAAAAAAATTAATAAATGACTGGAAAATGTTTCTGTCTAAAAGCTTTAATGAAACATTACGGAAAATCACACCAATATGCATTAAATAAAAGTAATAACTTTTTTTCCCACCACAATTTTTGTAGAATAATTTCCTCTAATATCTTAAATACAATTATATAAGGAAAAAAAAAATACTTTAAAAAAGTGGTATGAGAAAAAGGCGCATGCTAACAATGCTACAGAATAAACTAAAGATGTCGTCGGCCCAGCGATATATACAGTAACCGCCGCTTAATAAAATCACTGGTTAATAAAATCAGCTGCTTAATCTGATCAAATCGTCAGGACCGGAGTCAAATCAATACAAACTACTTTTAAAGACGCCGCTTAATAAAATCAGCATCGCCGGTTACTAAACTCAAAAATATCTTCTCAGCAACCACAAATATCATTTATGCACACTAAATTTTTTTTTTACTTACATTGAGATTTACTTTTATTATTATTATTATTATTATTATTATTATTAATAGAAAAATAAATTAAAGCACAACAAACCCTCCGTTATCGCTCTTTGTTCAAGATTTTATACTTGCAGCCCCAGTTACAAATTAAGCAACTTATCTCCGATAATAATTTCAAGGAACGTATTTTTCAAAGAGCAGTAATAAAATACAAATTTGATTTTAAATGATTTTTTTTCTAATTATTAGAAGGCAATTTCTAGTTCTTATTTTGAAATTACTATCATTCACGAGGTTTAAACGGAAAGATTTTAAATTTATAAGAACAGCGTGAACTTTTCGTAAAGCAATGATGATTTTCCTCTAACGAAAGTGCACGGGAACTTATAATGCGTTTAATTTACTTATATCGAAGAAAAAATTAGTTAATTTTCTACCAAAAATTAATTAATATTGTTTACTAATTATATTATTCGTTACCTTTTGAAATTTCTTTCGAAATTCAGGGAAGTAATACCCTTTCCTTAAGAGCAGGAACGTTCGCTGAATATAAAAATCTGCCGCTTAATAAAATCACTTGGGCTCAGAAAGAATGTGATTTTAATAAGCGGCGGGAACTGTAGATGCAAGTGAATGCATAATCTATTTAATTATGTCATTTAATCTTCTATTATTAACAATAATTATTTATTATATTCCTGGTATTACAATTTTTCATTAAATACATCTCAGAAAATCTTAAAACGTGGTTTATTTTTAAACAAAATGTCAACGAATGCACAAAATATATTAATATCGCAATTTAAGAATTTATTTATTTCAAAATATAAGCAAATAAACAAGTGTAGGAAAAACTAATCCCGATTTGCTTGGGAAAAAATCAAACATCGGCGATATTATAATAAATTTCTGTTTATTGAACAATTCCAATGACAGTAATTTAGTTTTAATTCTCTAAGTTTACATTTCTGAGATACAAAGCTTGAATCAAAGATTTGAAGATTTAAGAAAATTCGCTTTACGATATTCTTCTCTCCCTACTTTCCTCCAATTTCATTTTTAGAAAAGCTAAAAATGTCTCCTATTAAATAACATTTAAAATGAAAATTGGATTCCTTAGTGGATAGCATACACTTAATCTGCAAGAAAAAAGAGATAGAGAAGCATAATGATGGATTTTCAATGTTCTTCGATGAGATGAAATTTTATTAAAAATAATGTCATGAATAATGATTTTTTATTTAAAAAAAAATTGTTTTAAAAGCATATCTGTTAACTCAAAAATGAAACTCATTCCATTTTTTATAGTCGTTAAAAAAACCGACTAAGCATGAGATTATTAAAAATGACTAAAAGGCACATAATGAAGGATCAGAAACTGGCATCTATACTCTGTAGAAAATGATATTAATGACATTCTTTTTTCTTCCGGCAAGACTTCTTCTCTTTTTTTTTTTTTTTTTTGTAAGTTTTAACTATTTTTTTGTTTTCTTAAATCTGCTTAAATGAAATTTTAAAGTTGCTGAAATACATAAAATATTTTTAAAGCAAAAACACGTTATATATATATATATATATATATATATATATAAAATCCGTATCATTTTTAGTTACTCCCTTTCATCTCACCACTTTTTTTTGTAAAATAATTTTCTCTAATATCTCAATTACAATTAAATAAAAAGAAAAATAATAATGTTAAAAAATGCAATATCTATTAAAATGAATGCACGAATTTGTAAAATTAAACAAGCAAAAAATTCTTAATGAAAACTATTGTTCAAATTATGATTTTAGAAAATAAGTGAAAATGTTTAACAATGAACACATCATGAAATAACACAAAAAGTATCTCCTTAGTCGATTAAATGCCTCTTCCGACTTTTCACCACGCTTTTGTTTGTTCTGAAAATACCGAAAAAAAATTCTACAGTCGGCAGCAAAATTATTCGAGCGCTAGCGAAAATTCCTGTTCAAAAAAAGTACGCTTAATACTGTTTTGTTGAATAAATCCTTGTCGAATCATGTTCTTAGTCAATGTAAGAACATTATTCAACAAGGATTTATTAAAAAAAAAAAAAAAAAAAAAAAAAAAAAAAAAAAAGCAGTATTAAGTGTACTTCTTTAATGTAGGAATTTTTGCTAGCGCTCAAATAATTTTGCTGCCGACTGTTTCTAAATAGAAGACAATGTTTATGTAATTTATTTCTTTTACAAGGTACGTCTTTTGTGACTATAAACATTTACATATTTTTGTTTTATATTAAATCGGGCACTGTGATTATTTGAAATTGGAAAACCTAAGCTTCCTGAACTACCAGTAATTCTTCTAAAGAAATTCATTGGAAGAGGGAAAAAAGTTTCCTTAACTTTTCCACTTAGTTGAATGTCAGTTAACCAGTAGCTTATTGTATTTATTTATTTATTTATTTATTTTTCCTTATCATTGCAAGTTAAATATAAATGTATGTTCTGTTTTAAAATCATTTTTATGCCACTTAATTTTAGCACGAAGATACATGTTACATACCTGCAAAAACTGAAAAGGACCAAAATAAGGTAGATTATACAAACTGCATTTTCAGATCTAGACAATAATTTAATCCATGCGGTTTAAATTGTCAAAAAATCTTTCTGCATTATTTAAATTTAATTAGAAAGTAAAAAATCTAGTAATTATTAATTAAAAATAGTGCTACCCATTGGGACATTAGATAATTTTTTTTTAGCAAAAACAAAAATCTGCTTAGAAAGTTGAAGATTTCTTGGAGTTTTTGATAAATTACATGCATAACTTTAAAATACTCAGAAAAAGGGTGAAAAGTATGTGGATAAGAGAGAATGGTTGACAGTCTCAAAATAAGGGAGTCTTTCTCGGAAAAAGGTAGAGTTAATAAGTATGGTGCCAATTTCTATACTTTTCTAATGTTTGCCATTTATCTGCCCCCTTCTAAATATATTCTGATTTCCCTTAAATATTGAGGGGGCGCTTGAAAGATGTTTTACGATATATTTATTAGATAATTAAGCCATGTAGAAATACTTAAAAGTTTATGCATTGAAGTCCCCTTGTAGAATTAGATATAAATACAGCTCCCTCTACTTTTTATAACCTGCATGCATCACAAATAGTAAAATAAAAAAACCAAACTCAATGTTAATAAATTCAGTTTTTAGATGACAATATTTGTAACTAAATCTAAATATGAACAAACACATAAACTCAATAAAAACAATCCCAGTTTGCTTTTAACTATAAAACATCGACCATATTATTTCCAAATTCGGATCAGTAAATATTTCTTATGGTAGTAATTCTCTGAGATACTAATCTTGAATCAAAGATATAAAGATTTAAGAAATTTCCTTTACCGATATTCTCCTTTCCCCCACTTTCATTTTTGAAAAAGCTAAAAGTGTCTTAGATTAAATAACATTTATAATGGAAATTGGATTCTTTAGTGGGTGTAGTACATATTTCATATGCAAGGAAAGAAATAGAGAAGCAGAGTGGTGAATCTCCAATGTTCTTCGAGATGAAATTTTTATCAAGAAGAATGTAGTATGTAATGAATTTTCTTTTTAATTCGTTTTCAAAATCACTTCTGTTAACGCAAAAATAAAAATCATATCATTTTTTGCGGTGGTTATTAAAAAATACCGACTACGCATAAGATTATTAAAAATGACTAGAAGCAACGTAATCCAGAATCAAAAAATGACTTCTACAATTTGTGGAAAATGTTATTAAAGATATCTTTTTTTTTTTTCTTTCGTCAAGATTTAAAGATAATTTTTTATTAGTACGTTCATTTATTCTCTTATTTTTTAATATGCTTTAGTAATATTTTTTAAATTTCTGTAATACAAAAAAGCATTTTCCTTAAAGCAAAACAATGCATTAAAGATGAAAAAAAAAAAAAAAAAAAGTAAAATAAGAATCAATGTAAATGCATAAATTTAAAAAATTTAAACTTATATATATATACATAAAAAGAATAGAAAATTTTGTTTAATTTCTTATTTTAAGAACAATGAACATATATTTATTGGATAATTAGGATACGGAGAGATACATAAAGATTTATGCATTTCATTTCTTTTCTAGAATTACACGAGTCTACAGCTAAAATTTTAATTCGATAATTTTGGCTCATGTTTATGTTTTTTTTTTTTTTTTTTTTTTGGTGAGCAGAAACTGAAACAATTTTTCTCAAATACGTACAAATTTTTGTCAATACAGGGTGTCTAACGACCAGTGTTGCCAAATTTGGAGAAGTTTTATTCAATATTCACCAATAATATTGAGGAGTGAAATTTGATATGCATAACAGACGATTAATCTTCAAAGTGATTAGGCAACCTTTAAAATTAAAATTTAGTGATAGCTATTGAATAAAAAGTCTCCAAATTTGGCAACACTGCTACCGACACAATTTCTTCCGGGATTCTTCCCTTTATATAATTAACTTTTATAATATGTTTTCATGATTAAGTATAATTCATCATGGAAACACTTTAGAAACTATTGAAAGTGAAGACATTGTGTCGGTAGACAATATTAATGAGGAATTAAAACTGGCTACATTTTCGGTTTAACCCTACAAGGCTCATTTTTTTTTAGTACGCGACAAAAATATATAGGTTGTAACTAGTGATCAGAAGATAGGGAAAACTTATAAAAATAAAACCATATTTTACGGAAAAATCAACTTTTTATTTCAGTTCCACATACGGTACACTGAGCCTTAACTACACTTTTTGGTATTAAACTAGTACAATTGAATTGTTTTGGAAATAGTATTGTATATTGAACGCATATACATAGAACAACACAGTATTTTTTTCGAGTCAAAACTGTTCAATAACTATTCTTTTTTTATTTTTGAATTCAGACAAACGACTAACGTATCACTTTCCTTCAAATTTCAAAGTGAGTGTGCACTATAACAAAAAAACAAACGACATCTTTAGGTAAAGATTTGTATTACTACATTGCTAAATGTCAGTAGCTTCTATCAAGATGTCAAGAGATGTTGCTACTAATAGTTTTATAGCTATAGGAACGATTAAAGTCGGTGTTCCACATATGGAACTGGGTGCCTTGTAGGGTTAAGCACAGCAAAAAACATATGTATCAGCTAAAATTATCAAATCAAATTTTGCCAATTTTATTTTTGTATACTTGTATTATGTATTATTCCAAATTTCTCAACTTTTAAAAACTTGCATGTATGATAATTAATAGAAGAAAAAACAATCTAAATGCAAATAAATACAATTTCAGAGAACGCGTTCACATATATGCCAAAATACAGACAATAAAACAAACTTAACAGAAACAATTCAAGTTCGTTTTGAAAAATCAGATTTCGACAACATTATTTTCAATTTCGGATTAGTAAACATTTCCATCAAGAGTAATTTAGTTTTTATTCTCTAAGCCTCTATTTTTGATATACTGACCTTGAATCAAATATATGAAGATGAAGAAAATTCATTTCCTGATATTGCCCTCCCCACCCCCAGTTTCAGTTTTGGAAAAAATTCCCTACCCTTCCATTAAATAACATTTAAACTGAAAATGGGATTTTTTATTATAGTAAATAGCATGCATTTGATTTGCAAGAAAAAGACATAGAGAGGCGCAAAGATGCGTTTACAATGTTCTTCGAGATGAAATTTTATCAAAAAAAAAAAAAATAAATAAATAAAAATAAAAATAATGTTGCGGATAATGATTTTTCATTGAAAAAAATTCGTTTTTAAAAGTATATCTGTTAATTAAAAAATGAAACTCATTCTACTTTTTATGGTTATTAAAAAACCGAAAAAGAATGAAATTATTAAACTGACTAGGAACAATATAATGAAAAAGCGAAAAATTACATTATCAATTAGTAGAAATCGTTTATTTTTTTATATCCTTAAGTTTTCAAACGTTTTTTTATTTGTAAGTTCATTCAATCTTGTTTTATTTATTACTTTTTTTTTAATTCTGCATCTATAACTTTTTAAAGTTACTTAAATACACATTATATATAATAATAATAATAATAATAAAAATAAACGTTAAAAAAAAAAAATGGTATTTGTGAAAGTAAATGGATAGAATTACAATATTTAAATTTACCAATAAAAAGAAAGTTTCAGTTAGTTATTATTTTAGAAAACGTGCCATAGTAAATTCTTAACAGTGAGTATATACTTATAAAATAATTAGACTATGTGTGTTGGCTTAGATGTATTCTTAATGTCGTCCCTTGCAGAATTATATGTCTTTGCAACTTCCTCCATTTTTTTTGTAACTCACACGAATCGTAAAATAGCAAAATTGAAAACCAAATTTAAACTTAATTTTTAATTTACATGTTTACATTTATACCAAAAGATAAACACACTACCTTAATAAAAACAAAATAGCCCGGCTTGTTAAAAAAAAAAAAAAAAAAAAAAAACATCAACAGAATCATTTTCAATTTCGGATTAGTAAACAGTTCACCAATGATTGTAACTTAGTTTTCATTTTGTAAGTTTACATTCTGGAGATATTAATTTTGAATTAAAGATATGAAGATTTAAGAAATTTCATTTCAGGATATTCTCCTCCTCTCCCATTTCATGTTTTGAAAAACTAAGAATATCTTCCATTAAGTAACATTTAAAAATCAAAATTATCTTCATTATTCCATGGCATGCTTTAGAATTTCAAGAATAAAAGATGAAGTGAAGCATAATGATGAATTTTTAATGTTCTTAGAGATGATATTTTAGGAGACAAAATGTCACATGTAAATTTTTTAAAATTCATTTTAAAAAGTGTTTCTGTAAAGGCAGAGATAAAAAAAAATTCATTTTATTTTTTGTGGTTATTAAAAACTGAATAAGCATAAGTTTATTAAGAATAACTAGAATTAATATTGAATGGGAAAAAAATCCTCCCGTCAAATTTTTAAATATTTTTTCTTTTTTGTAAACTTGTTTTTGTATAAAAAAAAAGTTATTTTTTTTTTCTTTATTTAATTTGTCATTTTCTTTTAAATGCCCATGAGTAAATTTATCGTCACCAAAGTACACAAAATATTTTGAAAGCAAAAAATAAATAAATAAAATAATTATCTTTTAATTTCTTTTTCTCTTTTATTCTCTATTTAAATAAAGCAGAAAAAAACATTTTTCGTTAATGTTTTTCACTAATTTGAATCACCGTCAACAATTTTTCTGACATTCAATTTTACTTTTGTATTCTATATTTAAATAAAATGCTATCTGCATTTTTATTTTTAAACGATTTTGAATTTTCTCTAACAATTAAATAATAATAATAATAATAATAATAACAATAAAAGACGGACTGAACCAATCTAGTATAAGGTTTCAGTATATTAATAAAAATATTTTCTTTAAAATATCGTTAAAAAATAACCAATGGATCATAATAATATGCTTTGCGATACATATATAAAGAAGAGAATAGTTTTTTGCCCAACATTTATCCACGTAAAAGTAGTAATCGATATAATTATTGAAAAAGGAAAAAACAATGTTAAGTAGAATAATAATAATAATAACAATAATAATAATAATAACATATACTCCAATATTTCAAGACAGTTTTTTATACTTCAAGACAGGTTCAATATGATAATTAAACAAAAAGTCTCTCTCTCTCTATTTCAAAATTGTTACACAAGTGTGAAAACACTACTGTGACTGTATCCATTTCTTGATTCATAAAAATCTTTTAAATACCACAAATTATCGTTTTAACTGATGTGGAGAATAACTATAACTACAAATGTTATTCTTTATAAAATAGAATAAATCATCCTCCGATGGAGAGGAAAGTCAATAATATCAGTAAAAATTGTCGTGTTTTCCCGTTAAGTGCATCAGTATGTCATATTATTTAATATTTGTGAGAATCATCCTGTGCAAATCTACTGAAATAAACCATCTATGGGTGCCATAGAGACGTAAAAGGCGATTTATTGGGCAACACTTAAACCTTTACGATGTTGCATTATATCTATCGTTCAGGAAATACGACCCTCATTCTCTTGCACTTAACTGTCTTCATTCTATAGTAAACCTCTAATTCTACCACAAATATATTAATATTTCATTTTTTTAGTATCAGAAATTTGTAATACAACTTATAGAAAATATTATTTTTACACGATAATAAATTTAGTGAAATCTTTTAAGTTAAAGAATCTAACTTTTGCGTTAAAAAAATAAAAAAAATAAATAAATAAATAAAATAATAAATAAATAAATAAATAAATAATAAAAACAGACGTCCAGAATTCAAAGGATAATTTTAGAAAACTATTTTCGTCCCCCAAAAATTAGAACACATTTCAAGACGCCAGTTATAAAGTTATTTGTGTTTTATTATAATAGTTTATTATAGGTGCAATAAATAGCTTGAAGTAAGTTCTTTCAGGTAGTTAAAAGTTACTAAATTCTACAACTTACGGTCCCCCCCCCCCTCGAAATTTGGCGTAAACGCCATATTTGTCCTCAAGTTCAATTAAAAAGAAAAAAAAGGAGTCTTCCTAATTCAATGTTTAAAATACGTTAAATATTCTCAAAAATTTCCTTGTATTTATCAATTGTACAAAGCATAATTTTGCTCTAGATAAATAGATTTTAATCAGAATTAGTGTTCTATTTTTCAAATCTAAAATAAATAATACTTGCGAAATTGGCTTATATATATAATGTAATAATAAATAATTAAAAATAAATAAATAAAAATGAATAATCGATTCCTTTTTTTTAAAGATCATTTCGTCCATCAATAGTTTTTTAGAAAGCATGTTTTACATAAGAAAAAGCTTTTTATATTTTCTATATTAATATTTTACAACTAACGAGCTTTGCCCACTAGCGGGTCGCTATTTTTAAAGGAATCACTATAATTTACGAAATCTCAAAACTGCATATTATCACTCATAAACTTTTAGTTTTAAAAAAGGAAGAAAAAAAAATAATTTCTGATCAGGTAAAAACTTGCACCAAGTCCCACTGCCTTCGGCAGCGCAGACCCGTGCGCGCTGCGTGCGATTCACTATTTTTAAATGAATCACTATAATTAATGAATCACTTATTAATATTTGTAACTCATTTATTTTTATACCTTAAAAAAAAAAAAGAATCTGGGAAAAAAAAAAAAAAAAAAAAAAAAAAAAAAACATTTACGATCGGGGATAAATTTATTCCTGGTCTCCACTGCCTACGGTAGAGCAGGTCTGTGCGCGCTGCACGCGCGCAGTTTTTTCGTCCCTCTTTACGAATAACTATATTAATATAAATCTTAAAAAAAAAAAAAAAAAAAAAAAAAAAACAGAAATAATTTTTTTTTCATCGGTGGAATCATGGGTCCGTGTCCCGACTGCTTGCGGCAACGTAAACACGCGCATGCAGCCCGCGTATTTCTTCATTCACCCTTCCCTAAAAATTCTACATTTTCGAAAATATACGCAATCGATTTACCGGGCATTGTTACCTAATAATACCAATTTTCAAAGCTTTAAATCTATTTCTAAAATTCTGCCCCTTCCTGCCATTCCTAATAATTTTACACTTTCGAAAATATCCTTATTCGACTTGTAGGCCTCAAAAATCTTTATATACCAATTTTGAACGGTCTAACTCAATTTATATTTTTTTGCTCCCTTTTCCCCCCTTTCCAGCCTCTCCTAATAATTTTATACATTAGAAACTATCCTCATTTGACTTGTTGGCCCAAAAAACATTCGACTTATAATGGTTAAATCTTGGTTTAAAATATAAGTATTTTCAATATTATATAAATATTCCTTTTTTTTTTTTTTTTGCTTAAATTGTAAGAAATTGTTTAGGTATAATCATTGACGCTTAATATGTTATTGTTAAAAGTTAAATTTAATAACGTGATTGATAAGCTCAAGTCATATTCTTTAACTTTCTTTTCAAAAAACCCAAAACATCGCGTTATAGACTTGAAAACTTACCTAAAATTGTTCGTTCAGTATTACAGAACAGTGCTCATTATTTGCAATAAAACGTAAAAAAGGATTTGAAAATTACCGCAAAGAAAAATGAAACTAGTATTTTAAAAAGGTAACAAAATACTTTAATCAAAAAGCAAACTTAAAATTGCTTAAAAATTACGTGGAAAGTTAATTAAAAGTAAAACATGATGAAAACATTCAGGCATGATTTTTTAAAAGACGTATTTATGACACAGCTAGAAATCTCAGAGGGAGTATAAGACACTTTTACTAACTCATATGTGTAGGAATTTAAGTATCAAGTTACATTTAGTCAGAGTCGTTATACCCCAGGTTGCGTAGCAACTAATTCATCTCCCATAAGGCCAGAAAAAGCATAAAAATGTTTTCATAGGCGATTTGTGGCCCAGGAAGTTTCAAGAGTTCATTTTTATCTATTTTAGAAGTCTGAAGAACATATATAGAAATACGTAGTTCTTAACGCAATATCGTAAAGCTTCTCCGTTTACCCATAAAGCGGAGTTCCCGTACTTGAAGGATGTTGGAGTCTGGAGTTACTCTCTTCCTTATAGATTATTTATCTAATCTTTTAGTTGTGTGGCAGACTAAAAGCTATACCTCTGGTAAAAGTATTAAAAACAACCATTAAAGCGAAAGTTGAGTAATTAAATGCTAATTTCATGGAAAGACCCTCGCTGTTGGTTATCGAATAACTGCTCATTAAATTATACTCAGTTGTAAAATGTCTATGGTGTTGTTTAGATGACTTAAAATAATATATAGAAATTTAAATCACCCTAACGGGATTGTAAACATAATATGCATATACATATACACATATATAAATTATGTTTTTTTGCCTGTTCTATATTATTTTATCCTTTTTATTTTATTTATATTGACATTAGCCTAATATGTGCTTTTTTTGTTAAACTGTCTGCCTGGGGGGGGGGGGGGTGAGTTGTGATCATTTAAAAGCATTCTATAATCCCACACGTATGTCTGAAGACATACGAGGCTTTTTTGGCAGTTTAATTAATTTATTTTATGTTTCTGGAATAAGTTTTACTTCTGTTTTGTTTCACATTTTTTTTTAAATTTTCATGTACAGTCGGTAACAAAAGTGTCCGAACATTAGCAAAAACTTCATACGGTTTTGATCAATAAATCCTTATAGAATCATGTCCTTAGACTGACTAAGAACAGGATTCGACAAGGATTTATTTAACAAAACCGTATTAAGTGTACTTTTTCTACATAGGGATTTTTGCTAGTGTTTGACACTTTTGTTACCGACTGTATATATATACATATAGTATATATTGTAAATTATTGTCTTAAAACTATAATAGAAATTCAGAAGTATATTTATAAAATATTAAGTATATTAAAAAAACATAAAGTTAATAAAGTTATATTCAAAAATTTAAGTTTTTTGAAAATTTTTTAAATGCTTCCTGTCGCTAATTTTTTAACTTTTTTCTCAATTACATTTTAATAATAATATATTTCAAAATAATTTGGATACTACTTTATGAATTCACTGATAAAAATTTTAATATTTTTATGTTTGCAATAAATCGAAATATAAAAGTATTTTTTAAAGTACTAACTTATGAATGAGTACAAAGTAATACACAGATATATTTTTAAAATAAGTTCTTAAATATAATAATATAAAATTGAGGGAAAAAATAATATTTAACAGAAAGCATTTTAAAAATTAATTAATTTATTATATATTTTTTAAAGTGAAGTAGATTTTGAGAAATTTCAATACATTTAATATTATTGTATTTCAATGCATATGTGCAAAAGTTTTCACAGATAAAGAACAGTAATAATAATAATAATAAAAAGAAAGATTTATAACGTGTGCCATTCTATTAAATAGTATGTTTTTAAAAAAGAGAGTGGGGATATAATAATCAATGTGTGTCAAATATATTGAAAATAAGATTATGAAATTATAATACATTATAATATTAATGGGTACCGTGCTTTTATATTCACTTTTTTATGCAAGTTTTCCATTAACTTCATTCGTATAGTATTTACATTTTTACTTTCAATTTATTTAAGGTATTACATTTTTTACTTAAATAATTTGGTGTGTCACTCACACAACTTCCTCTTACCCTGAAATTTAATACTATAAATACAGGTTAAAGATTAAGAGATAAGATAAAGAGTACTGTGTTAAACAATTCAACAAACAAACCTGTGTTAAATAATTCAAATTAGGCTTCGGAAGAGTTTTATATGATAATCAGTTCTGTGTGAGGGGGGCTACCGCCCCGAGCTCTTTTGAAAGATACCCATCATGAAAATTTACTCCCCTCGAGGGGGGACTCCCCCCCAGGGGGGGGTGAGGTGAGGCTCCTACATACACAAAAATTTTTTTCCAGTTAACTATCTCTATTACAAAAAATATGTATTCGCTTCATTTGGTTTAGTGCAGTCTATAGATGTTAAACTCTACTTACCTGCAATTTCCCCCCATAGACGTAATGTATTTGAATACTTTTAAGTGTCCCTGTACACGAACCATCTGCTTCATCTCAACGAAAGCTTCCTGTAGCATCCCTATATAATACACATTCAGAATACCGAGTTTCGAATTTGTTCTTGAGATATGCTGATAACAGACACACAGACAGACAGACAGACACACAGACCATTCACTAAAAACATGATTTTTCGTATTCAGGGGACCTCAGAACATGTAAATTTAAGAAAAACTCACGGTCGAAAACTTGACCCTAAAACAATACTTTCTCGACCCTATGGGTAAGATAAAGTAAAAATTATGTAACCCATTGTACTAAACAATAATTTATTTCTTAGAAATACATAGATTTTCAAATGTTTCTATGATTTTTTTTTTAAAGAGCTTCATGTACCTATTTTACAAAGAATTTTCACCGAAAAATTAGAGAAAAAGTATGTTTGTTTAGAGAATATTACAAAATAAAATTAAATAAAAGTAAATAAATAAATGAAAAGGTTTTAATTAGCTTTTTTCATCTAGTCTTTTTTTTTTTTTACTTTCCGAACACTATAGTGTGGAAAGTATTGTAATCATGTCAAAAATCCGAATTCGAGATTTTGATGTTTCTATACGTTTTGAGGTCCCCTGAGTCCGTTTTCACTATTTTTACGATGATGTATGTATGTGTGTGTGTATGTGCGTATGTATGTGTGTATGTGTGTATGTCTGTGGGTGAACACGCTAGCGTCTAAACGCTTCGTTCGATTAACCTGAAAGTTGGTACGCATATTGTAAGTCACCATAGTACGAACCCTATAGATTTTGGTGAATCTAGCACTTATAGTTTTTTTACAGGGACACAAAGAAAAATTCTTTATCATTATGGCCTATGGGAGCAAAATCTTAAAAGTGCGATAGCATCTAAACGCCTTATTCAATTGATCAAAAATTTTATACACATATTATAGATCACAAATACTCAATCTGTATAGATTTTGGAGAATCTAGCACTTATAGTTTTTTTACAGGGACACAAAGAAAAATTCTTTATCATTATGCCTATGGGGCCAAATTTTTAAAAATGTGATAGTGTCTAAACGCCTTATTAATCCGAGCAAAAAAATTGTACACATGTTATAGATCACAGTTGAACTAACTGTATAGATTTTGGTGAATCTAGCACTTACAGTTTTTTTACAGGGACACAAAGAAAAATTCTTTATCATTATGGCCTATCGGACTTAATTTTTAAAAGTACGATAGCATCTAAACACCTTACTGAATTCAGCTGAAAATTTATATGAGTATTATAAATCACTGTTGCACTAACTATAAGCATTTTGGTGAATCTAACATTTATAGGTTTTTACAGGGACACAACGAAAATTTCTTTGTCATTATGATCTATGGGCTCAAAGTTCAGTAGCGTTAAATAAAACAACGTGTAATAGATGGAGAAAAATACTCAAACACTCTATTATGGTTTTCTCTCTTTTGTTTGTTTAACAACTACTCTTTCTTTACTTTATCTACAAAACTGTTAATTACTCAATGTTCGGAAAGTCGAGTGGAGTCACTCCAGATTTTTTTTTATTAAGACTGAACTAAGTATTAGGCAGAATTTCAACTGTACATACATCATATTTTTGTATTATCGGAAAGTTTATAAAAATATTTCTTAAATGAATTATAAATAGTGTTGATATAATAAAATATATAATTAGAAATATTGAAAAATAATATTAAAAAATGAAGCATTGCTCTAAATAGAAGATATTTTGAAAACAAAAGTTTAATACATTTTTGTACGATAGAAAGCAATTCGTAGACATAAAAAAGAGCAGTGGAAAATATACCAAATAAAGCATTATAAGGATATAGTCGTATATCCATAAATTGGCACTTACCTCTATAGCATTGCCAAGGGGTATTGTTTATTTGCAACAGGGAGTAATACAGTGGACATTTATGCTGCCAATAATGTGATATACTAACGCAGTTGGGGGCTAAGTTCTACGAATTTTCTGGAATATTTGTATTATTTTGTTGTTCGTAATCGATAGTTTATGGCCTGCAGTCCATTCAATGCATCGGCTGGAGATGATCTATCGGAACTACCTTTATCGGAAGAGAAATAAATTATTTCTAGTTACATTTTGAAGTGGATGATATGAAGAAAACTATGCTTTTAGATATGATATATATAAGAAATATTTGCCCATAAAAGTGATGAAAAGTTTTCAAGAGGATGTATATTAGTGTATATGAGAAAAGTTTTCTCATAAATAAAAGTTAAATGTGATATCCTTCGATACCTGTACTATTTATTTCATTGTTTTTCTTTTAAAAGTGATTCAGTGTTCTAAGAGCCATAATCATAAATAAGTTTTTGGGGAAAAAAAACATATTTGTGAAGTTTGTAGATACACTCTATAACAAACAAAAACAACAAAAAAAAAAAAAACGACGCACCAAGAAGAAGTGGGAACAAAAATTGGTAGATGGGGTGGAATGGGACAAAAATTGGTAGATGTCATGTACATGTGGAGAAAAACAAATGATTACAGTTTCAGAAAATTTCTTGGTATTAATTGATAGAGTTTGCAGATGTGCTCCTGTGAAGTATTGTGCTAAATTCTGTCCAATTGTTGCGTTAGATTGGTAAAATCCCGATCTGGTTGTAGGACCCTTTTTATGATGCTCCAAAGGACCTCAGTGGAAGAGAGATCCGGGGACTGAGCTCAACACAATTTCACTGAGCCGCCTTTTAAAAGTATTTGAAGTCACTGAAGTACCAGTTGCACCTAGGATCGACGATAGTGATGAATTTGTGCTTGATTCCATCAAAACCTGTATGTATGTCAATTTGTGTCCAGTTTGCATTAATCCTTCTTGGTGCGTCACTTTTTTTTTATTATAGAGTATATTTGATTCAGATTTTTATTATTTAATGAAATTTTTATTTGTACAGTATATTCTGATTATCCATTAAATTGAGTATCACGGGTTTCGCGGATTAACTGCAAAAAGACAGATTAAAAAAAAATATTCTATCTGAAAAACGCGATTTTGAAAAATACACCGGAAAAAACTCATCTCCTCGAAGAAAAAAAAAATATTAATCGCAGGTCTGTATAATATACGTAAACGTTTCAATAAAATTTTAACGTGCACAGGCCGCAAACTTGGCAAAAAATTTTCAGTAAATTATAATCAAATATGGCACAAAAATAAAAGAAAACACAGAGTTATACAGTATATTAAACAATACGTAACGATTGATTTGATGTTAAAATCTTTAAAAATTGATTCTTTTGTTTAATTCGTTAATTTCGATTTTGTTAACTATTATTGTGTAAATTTTTACTCAAAATTTATAAATAACTAAAAAAATAATAACTTAAATTAATTTTATAAAAAAAAAAAAAAAAAAAAAAAACGGAAGTTAAATTTAATTTTCTTGAAAGTTATATTGTCTAATGTTAATTTAATAAATAGAGTTTGTAGATTATAGGATCATATTATTGTCTTATGTTCAGATCTTAACATTCAAAATTCAAAATATGTTATAAATGCATAAAATTAGAGTTGAGCACTGCATTTTCGACTCTGTATGGATGTTATTTTGATGAAATACTTGTGCGATAACTCACAAATCAATATTTTAAATTATAAGTTAAATTAATAATACATTTTAATCGTTTTTTAAACCTATCTTCAGTTATGACAAACATTAAGTTAGATATAATTTAAATTAACGGCCCTCTTCACTTACCGTTGCCGGAAGCCCGAGCCAATGTTAGTCTATGGGAAATTTTCCTTACAAATAAGTTATTAACTAATACATATTTTTAAATTTTGTTTTCACATTCAGAAAATTCCCAACTGTTAAATTGACGAACCTTTTTTAAAAAAAAAAAAATATATATATATATATATATTTAAATATTTTATTTTGAAATTGCAAAGTAAAAAATTTCACATATTGAAAATTCGTATTTTGCAGCTTCAAAATAAAACATTAAAATTAAAAAAATACTTTTTTAAAAAGGGTCCGTCCATTTAACAGTTGGGAGTTTTCAGAATTTGAAAACAGAGTTCAAAAATATATATTAGTTAATAAGTTATTTGTAAATAAAATTTCACATAGAATAACATTAGCTTCGGCTTTCGGCGACAGTGAGTGAAGTGGGCCCTTAAGGGAGGGATAGAGATTTCATATTATATATAAATTATTAAGTTTTTTTTTTTAAATTATTATTTAGTCGAGTTTATAAATTTATTTTATTTCTTTCTTACTTTAAAAAATAGTTACAAGATATATGCAAAATAGTTTTTGCAAGAATATTTTGGATTATGATTTACAATTATTTGTAATATTAGTTTTAGGCATATTTATTAGTAAATTTTTAAACTACTTTATGTCAAAACGACGGTAACATTTCATAGTGGATAAATTTTACTTCCGTTTTACTAACAGTGACAATCAATAACATATTTTATAAGAGAAATAAAATGCTATGTTGAATACTTACACACAATACTTTCACAAAATGAAATGAGTGATAAGAACATTCTACGTAATGAATATTAAAATACCTATACTTCATCAAACAAAATCATACGTTTCATTTAGAGATACTCTTAAACTCTTCCTTGATTGATGATCACATCAACGGTCCATCCAACAGTCGTTTTTATTTAAAAGTAAAAAAAGAATCTAACCTTACGGGTTATCTAGTAAACAGAAATAGAGCCCCTCCTATGTCATTAAGGGTTGGGAGTACCCTCAAACTAGCATCTCTCAATATAGCTCGGTGTGTTCTCCCTGTATACTCTACACAGATCATCATCAGTCAAAAAGGTTGATAGCATCGGGTTGAGGTCTAAGCTCATTTTCTCCGTCAACCACTAATATGCCATATATTGAGAATAAGTAAAAGATAAAAGATGTTATCTTTGTACTCCACATCATCACCGATTTTATCTCGGACTTTAATGTTTTGTACTGATGTAGAAGTTTAATGACGACTTGGTTAAAAGATGGCGGAATAGTTAGAAGGATGATGACACTGGTGAATGGTTCATATTAAATTTCAGTGAAAAAGTATTCATGATTTATTATTAAAATATAAAATACCAACCAGCCTAACTATTCAGTTTATAGCAATAATTATCTATAAAGCTATAGTATAAGTCTAAAATATTTATAATGAATTTATAAATATGATTTATAACCATATTGTGTTATAAATTAATTATGCATTACATAGTAATTTATAATTAAATTACAAACAAGATATTATTCAAAATATTCTATTACTGAAAATAATATATATTGTGAATTTGTTTGGTCTGTTTTTCACGAGTAACAATATTTTGTCACAAAATGAAAACATTAAAACTAGAAAAAAAATAATGTAATGTATGTTTTAATAAAAAACAAAGATGCGTAATGAAAAGTTTCAAAGTTTCAAAAGTTGTGATATTTTGTTTAAACATAGCAAATAAAAAGAATTACACTTTAGTAATGATGAAATATCTCTTATTAAATAAACTGCAATAAGATCTAAAATTTTTCTATAAAAGAGTGTTTATATTTATAACATTACATTAATTCTTGCAAAATTTTAATCGTGTTATTTGTAATATTTTTAGTTTGATTTTTATGAAATATTTCCATCGCACGACAAAAAAAGAATCAATAATTAAAATATTTATCTTAATAAATTAAATCTTGCAAAATTTTATTTTCGATTACGATTATAAAATAATTACGTCATTTTTGGTAAATTTGAAAACACAAAATTTAATTTCTTAGTTAATTAAACAAATTTTCTCAATTTACCACAAATAGGTGATTTAATAATATATTATTTATTTATAGAAATGTTTTTCATGTTAAATTATCATTATTTAGAAAAGTTTAATGGACATTGATTTAAGATAAAATGATAATAAAAAGGAATATTTTATGATAGATTTTCTTTGCATAAAATATGAAAAATTGACGCAAATAAATGCTTCAAGAAAAATATAATACGTTTTTCAAATACGCAAATATATATAATAAAATAAAGCAATAACTTGCCTTACACTACCATCCTCGTTAGAAAGATCCATTGTATATTTGCTTAGTATTTTAAGTCAGAAATATTCTTACCTAAAAGGAAAAGTAATATCGTTTTAAGTTTATTTAAATGATGAGCATAAAATACATTTAAAGTATTCTGCCACATGATTTGGTGATACATTTTACAGAAATATAAATAATTGTTTTAAGGAAAATATTAACTTGAAAGAATTTGTCTAAAGTCGAACTTAAGAAATATAATACATACTATATATACATAAATTCAAAAATAAAAAGCAACATTTTACACATATAATTAGTAAATAAATAAATACTGCATTACACTTTACGTATACTAAATGCTATAAAGATTGATTCGGACACTGTTGAACGTTTTTCCGTGCATGTTTACTTTATTATGCAGGGTTGTTATACTGCAAATAAGTAAATATGTGGTATCTGAGTGGTAAGTTGTATATATATATATATATATATATATATATACATATTTTAATGCAATTCTTCAACTCATTTTCAACATCAGTTACAATGTAACACCTTATGTCTATCGTGATCATTGTACATATTTTAGAATAATAAAAATACTTGAAAACACTAATCTAAATATTCAGAAATATTTAGCCAAGAACCGTTCGCTGTGTGGTCAGAGTACAGAGCTATGCACCCGAAGGTTGCGCGTTCGATCCTCGCCGCTGAGAAGAGAAAAAAAAAAATACATATAGAGGTTTTTACGCATTTCACAAAAATTTTTAAGATAGAGAAAGAAATTAAATGGTAGGACTGGATATTGGAAGGTATTTTTGAAGTGGAACACTATAAATTGGTAACGACGCAAAATGCCAGATTGAAAGAAATAGTCCTGTCGTACTAATAAAAAGACATGCTAATTATAATTAACATTTTAAAACATGAGCCAAAAATGAAAAAATGAATATTTAAAAATTTGTGTTTTTTATTTAAATAATGGAATATGAGTAAAGAAATGTATCGTTAATTATTTATGAAAATTTGTTTCGGTATGAATTCTACAAACTTCTAGATGCAGAAAAAAACTACTACATTTAATCACTCTCACTGGAAATTAAAATCTCGAAAATCGTAAGCAAGATTAAAATCAAAAAACGAATTTACAATGGCATTTTAAAAACATCAACTACAACTTTGCTATTCAAAAATACGCTGCAAAATAGCGTGCTGTTAGTAAAATCATATTTCCACCACTAAAAAAGTGTTAGTTCAAATTGTGACTATAAATATCAACTTGGGCAAAATTACATAGGCGTTTTCGAAGTGGAACACAAAACGACGCAAAATGCCAGATTGAAAGAAATAGTCCTGTCGTACTAAAAAACAAAATATTTAATATAGATACATATAACGCACAGGTATTATTATTTTATCAACAAATTTATTTTGCACATTTATTATAATATTTATTTAACCTTTATTATAGTTAGTGGTAATGTATATTTTACCTTATGCATTATATGAATATCTTGTACATTCTATGCAATAAGTTACGTTTTCAAAAAGAAACACAATAAATTATTGTATAAATTAAATGTATATTTAAAAAACAACGAAATGAAATCAAGTTTTAATATCAGTTTCAATTGACTCTGACTTTTTAAAAGCTTTTGAAATAAAAACTACACCTAGAACATTTAAGCATTGTTTTGTTTTTGAAAGACTGCCTAATCCATCCTGAATATACATATAATAAAAAAAAATTATATACACAATGATTCGTAAATATGTCTATAAAATTCTGATGACGATATAATTTAACATTCATTTAGAAGGGACTTTATTTTAATACAGGTGTATCATGAGCAACAATTGTATATAATGGTATGATGAAATTTAAACTTATCTATAACCTCTGTAGAAAACCACATTATGGCATTTGAAAATACTCAGTATTTCCAAATACATATTACTTTGAACCTTTGGTAGTGTGATTAGGTTTTATTAAATATTTAACGCATATTACTTTCAATATCTCCATTTTCGTTTGATAAAATGTCGCAGATACCGAAAATACATTACCTTGAAAGGACGTTCAACTAATTTACGCTGTCAAATTCCAGATTGACATCAAGGTTATTTAAGGAAAATGTTCGAATTAAAGATTCGGATGTCAGTCATTAATTTTAAAACTATTTAGAATTAGAATTCTGTGGTTGTCACAAACCTTTTCATATATTTGAGCACTATTGTTAAGTATTCTTGTATTGCAACTATTATATAAAAATGTGTTGCATTTTTACCCAGTAAATGCTAAGTTACAACTGCAACATTCCTTTCTAAAAGCATAGCGTGCAATCTAATTATTAAAAATATTTTAACTGTTAAAATTATCTTGTGTGTAATGTATTTTAGCAAATATTTTAGAAATCATGTGATCAAAGCGATATTCAATAAATAGTTTTCCTTAATCCATACTTAATAATAATTTTGGCACAATTCCTTTTTGCAGAAGCCGAATACAGAGAACAGCAAAGCGACGAAATCTTTCTCGTCAATTTACAATAAAACTATATCATACTTTTTTATAATAAATATATCGATCCAAGTACACGTGCCAAGACGTAGATAGCATAAAAGTCAGAAATACAACGAAATAACAGTGTCATCTGTTGAGACAAAAATATTACAATCTAATTTGTACCAATTTATACCAGCTATCAATTACACTGAGAAAAAACATATACCGCTTTCATCTAGAACGAATTGGTGGTCCTTTTCTAAATCCCTAAACTAGAAATATAGATTTCCGAGCTATCAGTATAAGGCACGCCAATACACTGAGAAAAAATTCTGTAACTGACGTCTAGAATCTAAATTGAAGCTCTAGAAAAAATAGTTCCATGTCATTCTTATAAATATTTTTTTAGTCCCCTTCGAAAGAGAATTCTAGAGAATTCTATTAGAATTCTTGAGCGTTTGCCTATACTATCGAGGACAAACCTATTTGAAAATATCTCCAAATAAATGAGAATACAAGAGGCGGGTTTCAGCAGCTATAATCTTGGTTTATGACCCAATTCTAAAAAATTAAGCGAGAATTTCTCGTGATACAAAAGATTCAGAATATTCAGAATATTGTTGCACCACCTAGAAATGTGTAGACTTGAAATTCTCGACAATTTCATCTATTCAGGTTATTAGCGTGTTTTATGCGCATAGCTCGGAAATCTATATTTCTAGTTTAAGGATTTAGAAAATGACCATTTATTCATTCTAGATGAAGACGGTATATTTTTTTTCTCAGTGTAAGTATATAAAGTTTTATGAAACGATATGAAGTTATATTACCATATAGTGTCTATAAAATTTTTGAGGCATATAAGCGCTCGCAGGCAGACAATGATAAGAGTAATCCGTTAACGTGTACGCCACATTAAAATGTTTAAAACAATGAAATTTATTTTATAAATATTTAAAAAGTAATTATCTGAAAATAATTAAATCGTTATATTTTTTTTTCATTTTTTTTAACCTCACATTGTAATGCAAAAAATATATTTCTGAATAACATCATGCACAGTTGGAAACTATTAGGGAGGCATTACCTAAAATCTAAATTTTATACTAATCATTCGTGGTTTAATTGCTAACAATATTTTCTATAGTAAAATTTAAGTAATCATTTCAAACAAATGTAACGTTATCATGAAAAACTTTCACACCATCTAAATGGTGTGGCGCAAAGTGTGAAAGGTGATCCTTAAAACGTTTGTACAAATGTGTTAATAAGTTATATTCAAGAGGATAGAAGAGGTATTCTAATCTGCCTAGAACTGAAGATTCAGTCATTTATCAAACTGTCAGAAAATTTGATATGCTTCTGACACACAACAGACAAAAGATAAAGGCTGAAGATATTCTCTTTTAATTGCCTGAAGAATCATTTAACATTCAGTTTTTTTTTTTTTTTTTTTTTTTTAATCTTCTTTTTGGCTTTGTACTGCTCTTCTTTGTTTTTCTAAGTTGTGCATTATTCTACTTATTTGAATGTAAAAAAAAAAAAAAAAAAAAAAAAAATATATATATATATATATATATATATATATATATATGGACAAGTTTTTCAGCATTCTCCACATTTTTCTGTTTTCAAAGAAAAAGTTTTAAATAGCTGACGGATTTGTTATGGTCAAATTTCATTGAATGCAGTCTTCATTCAAATAGTAGAACTCAAGCTCTCGTATACACGAATGATTTTTTTTCTTTTTTTAAAAAGAAATTTAAAGGCTCACTTCTAAAATGGAGGTTCTTATTGAAGTATCTACGTAAAATATTGTAACTTTCTTTATATAACAAAAAATCATAAAGTTAATATACTTTAGTTAATATAGTTTACTTAACTATTTAGAATTAAAGGATTATTAAAAAAAAAAAATCTAAATACAGTAAGTTTTTAAAATCATAAGTAAGAAGAAACATTCTAATCTGCAAATAACTGAAGTTTCTGTCATTTGTCAGAAAATGCGATATGCTTCTGACATGCAGCAGACAAAAATGAAAGCTCAAGATATTCTCTTTTTAATTGCCGGGAAAATCATTTAACATTCCGAAGATTCTCCTTTCTTGTTTTTAACTTTATACGTGTGTCTTTTTCAAAAAAATTTGCATTCTTTTACTTCAAGGAACACATCACCTATTATGCCGTTCACAACCAAACATGTTATTCTATACTGAAACTGCAGAATTACTCTAAATATCAGAATTACTTTTTACCTAATACATAAAATAAAAAAAAAATCTTCTTTTAGATTTAGAATAATTTGCAAAAGTGACAATAGTTATTGCACTTTATAAACTTATTTTTAAACTTTAAAACCTGTGTTTGAAAGTATAAAATTTGAAAAATGTACTTAGTCATATTCATATTTTTCATTCTTTATGTCCTTAAAAATAAAATATTAAACATTTTAAAATTAAATTTTTACAAAATAAAGGTTAGTTTAAAGGCTGTGAATTTTCTATGTGTGAGAACGGAATTTGGAAAGACATATTAGGTAATCAGTAATTTTGATAACATTGTTGTTTTTGTTTAATGGTATTGTGGAGATTACTATTATTTTTTGTTAAACAAAAATTAATAAACATATCTTTGTTAGGATTTCAGTTTCAAATTATATTATATTAACATTTCACTGTGTGTTGCTTTTTTCCTTGCTGTGCTCATATCTACTTTATCTACTTTTTTTAATCTCTAATACAGGGTCTTTTTAATTATTTCCATCCAAAACAATTGTAGCATATATACATTTTTTTTTTTTAATTAGGGTTATTTGCTTGCATAATTTTTTTTCTTAATATTACGATATTCAAAAGTCTGAAATGAAAACAACGTTAGAAGTATTGAAATCATGAAATTCATAAAAGATTTAGTATTTAAAGGCGGAAAACTAGAATTATTTCGACTGCTTTGTTTTGGAAGCGATAACAGAAAGTTAAGTATATAAATTTTATTCATTTTTCTATTTAAGTTTAGACAAATTAATTGATTCACATGTTGGAAAGAAACTGCAAAACGCAGAAAAATAATTACTAAAAACTGCTGTTACAACAAAAGCTCTCTCTCTCTTTTTTAAAATAAAAACAACGAGGGAAAAAGCAACTGATTCGCAATTTAAACGGAATTTTTAAAGCTTTCTTAGTTAATTGTATTCGAGTTAAAAAAAAAAAAAAAAAACTGTAAAAGTTCCCTTATAAAACAACATTTGTGTATTTCTGCTTATTTAAATGTTTTACAAAGATCAACGTATAATAATTCTTCCTGTTTAAAATAAAGAACGTAAAAACAAACAAGAAATGCAATTTTTTACAACACGTAAAATGGTATAAAAAGGAAAAATTGTTGACTTCATTAATCATAACTGTTTGGTTTACCAGTATATTGTTTGACTAATATTTTGCTTCCAAAAGATAAGCAGGCTTACAATTTGTTTTGCTAACAAAAGTTTTGGAGACAATTTATAAAAGAAACCGTAACTCAGTATTCATCTTTAAATGGCTATGTTTGTGGAAACAGTCACTTTAACTAATATTTTCTAAATTTAGATGAAAACAAGTAACAATCTATTAAAAACAGGTTAAAGGTTTAAAATAATAATAAGATTTTAAGGGGATTTTTAACAAAATTTGCACAATTAGTTTAAATTTTTTAATGAACATTTAGAAAGACCGACGATTCGTTAATTTAGTACAATAATTTTAAAAGTTATTAATTATACAATTTTTTTCTTTTTCAAGAGAAATTAATGCAAAAGCTCTTAAGATTTTTAAATAGTGACAGTCTTTAATTATTCGTTACGTTAAAGATAAATTAGGAAAAGTAAAAACAAGAAATGAAATATTTCACGACACGTAAAAAGGTGTTAAAGAAAGAAAAAATGTTGACTTAATAATTATAATTGTTTGGTTTACCAGTAAAAAGTAATGTTTTAATGCTTTAATTTTTTTTTTCATGCGTAATTTTTTTGCATCTGTAATTATTGTTTGAATATGTTATATATATGGCTCGCAAAAAAAAAAAAAAAAAAAAAAAAAAAAAAAAGAAGACTCAAAATTTGTTTTGCTAACAAAATATCTGAGACAATTTATAAATATATATGTAATAAACGGAACAAAATGTTTAGCGTTAAATGTCTAAGTTTATGTGAACAGCCAATAATTTCTTAATTTAAATTAGAAGATGTGAAAGTCTATTAAAAACAGCATGAAAGTTAATATAATCGAAATTAAAATTTTTAGATTTAAATGAAAAGTAAGAAAGTCCGCTTATGCGTAAATGTAATAAAATAATTTAAAAGTTATTTTTAATACCTATATTTGTTATTTTAATGAAATTTATTGCTGTAATGAAATCTAATCATAAAAATTATTAAATAAAAAAACATTTTGTTGTACAGTTATAATGGTTTTATAAATTTATAATCTATTTTCTACACGAATAAATTTTATTACTCTTTATTAGGAGTAATAATTATAAAAGTGCTTAAAGTTTTTAAACTGTAAAAGTTTTTTAATATATATATATATATTTAATTTTAAATTGGTTATATTCAATTATTTTCATTATATTGAATTTTTTTTTAAATATTGATTTTTAACTGTTAGATTATCAATAAAACGTAGCAAAAGATTCTTTAAAAAGTTACATTTCATATGCAGCATTAAGAAGTAATATTCAAGTACATTAATAAAATTATTATTATTTTAAAATAAAAAAAAATTCTGTTGTTTAAAATGAATGCCGTTATAGAACAACTCCTACTTGTCCCACAAGATACGATCTAAAAAATGTACTTTCTATTAAAGAAAAAATATATTGTAGTATATTAGAAAATCGAAGTATTTTTACAATTTTTTTAATAGTAAGTATGAAATAGTTTACGCTGGGAGCACCGTTATTGTTATAATTTATGAATAGGGGCATAACATAGAAGGATGAATTTTAGATAACAATATCAATAACATCTAAATTACTTTTCCAATGTAAAAATAATAATAATTATAAAAGTAACTTAATATTTTCAGTGTAAATTGAATCTTTCCAATAATGCAAGATTTGTGAAATTAAATAAAGTAAATTTATTTTTCAACAATTTGTACACATTTTTTGTTTTTGTTTTTAAGCACTTTTTCAAAAACAGGATAACGCCTTTATTTAAAGGACATTAGTATTCCTTAAAAAAAAAACACCAAATAACAAATCACATTTTTTTTTTCAGTATTTGAATCAGAATTGAAAGTGTAATGAAAAAAAAAATAAATAAAAAAATTCGGAAATAAAAACAATGATATATTAAAAAAAAAAAAAAAAACCGTGTATTTCACAAATGTTTTTGCATGATAAGGAAGGAGCGCTAAAAATATTTCTAATTATTTACTTTCGGACAGAAAACAAAGTGTGAGTGACTATTTTTATATATTATTTTTCAAGTTAAATTAATTCGGCAATTCTTCTTTAAAAAAAAAAGTTTTTATACTTTTAATAATTTTTTTACATGTGTAAACTTTTATATTTGTAGTTATTACATGCAAATAATTCTAGAAAAATATACAGAAATCTACACCAAAAATAAATTTGTTCTGTAACACCGATTAGAAAAAAATTAAAACTGGTGAATAATAGTTTAAAAGAAATTTGTAACACTCTTATAATTATAAGAAATGAATTCATGGTCGAAATAACAAACTTAACAGTGGAAGTTCTTTTATAAATAGTCTTTGTTTATTGCGCTCATTTAAACGTTTTACAAAGACTAACGAACAATAATTCATTGCTTTAAAGATAAAGAAGGGAAAAAAAAAACAAGAAATGAATATTTCACAACACGTAAAAAAGTATATGCATTAAAAAAAAAATTGCTGGCTTCATTTATCATAATTGCTTGGTTTACCAGTATATTGTTTGATTGTTTTGTTTCCAAAAGATAAGCAGCCTTAAAATTTGTTTTACTAACAAAAGTTTACGAGACAATTTATGTATAATGGAAACCGCAACACCATGTTTATCTTTAAATGGTTATGTTTATTCTCTAATTTAGATTAAAGGAAATAACAACAACGCATTAAAAAAAGTTAAAAATTTAATATGATAACGGGATTTTGAAAAATCCTTGTATAGCTGAATTAATTATTTGATGAAAAGTGAGAAAGACGATCGATGCTTAAAATTTAATAAAATAATTTTAAAAACTACTAATTTAAGAAGAAGTAAATTGTTATTTTTTGTTTCTTTTGAGAAGAAACTAATTGCCGAAACGTCAGTGGAGGCCTCTCTGTTGAGACTCAAAAATATTTTGGGTTCCGTCTGTTTGTCTGTGAGTTTGTCGCGCGATAGCGGCCGCAAAAATCCCGCTATTGACTTGAAATTTGGCACACATGTTCATGTTCCTAACGGAATCAGTTGTATAGTTTTGGGTGTGCATTCCTTTTGTAGTTCGTGTAAAGGGGCACGCCAAAGTTTTTCTTGTCATTACGGTCTATCGGAAGAATCTGTATGTACCGCGATAGCGACCGCAAATATCACGCTATTGACTTGCAATTCGGTACACATGTTTATGCGTCACATGGAATTAGTTGTATAGTTTTAGGTGTGTATTCCATTTGTAGTTCTTTACTGGGATACGCCAAAGTTTTTCTTATCATTACGGCCTACGGGAAGAATTTGTATGCACCACAATAGCGGCAGCAACATTCGCGCTATTAACTTGCAATTTGGTATAGCAGTTAATGAGCCCAACGGTAATAGCTATACAGCTTTAGGTGTGTATTCCATTTGTAATTCGTGTACAGTGATACGCCAAAGGTTTTCTTATCATTACGGCCTATAGGAAGAATTTGTATGTACCGCCATAGCGACCGCAAAAATCACGCTACTGACTTGAAATTTGGTACACATGTTTACGAGCTACATAGAATTATCTGTTTAGTTTTAGGTGTGTATTCCATTTGTCGTTCGTGTACAGGCCACACGAAAATATTTCTTATCATTACGGCCTATGGGGCAGAATTTGTATGTTACACAATAGCGGCCGTAAAAAATCCTCCAATTGACTTACAAATTGGCACACATGTTCAGGCTTTGTATAGAAATATCTGTATAATTTTTACGTCTATATTTTTCATGAATTGTGTACAGGGACACGCCAAAATTCTTATCATTACGGGCATATGGGTAAAATTTATTTAAACGCATTTTAACATCATTACTTCGCAGTAGACTAAATTAGGGATTAGCGTACATCAGGGAGATGCTTAAACTTATGTTTTCTGCAGAAGATATGTGCTCTTAGGCTTCCTAACTAATGTACAGGACCTTACAGAAATGTTTTGACGATGACACGTAATCATCCAAAATATGTCAAATTTCGAACAATTACTCATGAAAAGCGTAGAATAATCTGAATATTTTAAACTGGTGTATACAGCGCTTACGGCTCGTTTGCAGAGACACACAAAAAAATTTGTCACATTAGAGTCTATGGACGATTTTTTATTTAAGCGCACTTTAATGCGTTTATGCTGCATTGAACATAATGGAATTAAAATACATTGTAAATATGCTTAAAAGCATGTTTACTCTTAAAAAATGTGTAGACTAAATAAATTATTTATGGGACAACGCAAAATAATTCCGATGACGTACTGTAATTAATTGGTAGTATTCTTATAATTGGCGTATATAATAACTGTGGCTATTTTTCTGGGATACATAAAAGAATTTCGTACTATTACGGTCTATAGTCGGTATTTCTTAAAAATGTATTTTAACATAGTTACACCCGATTAAATATAATGGAATTTTATTAGAATTTTAAAGGCATGTTTTGCTGTTGAAAAGTGTGGGCATAGAACTTTTCATTAGTTTACAGGGTTACACAAAATTATACCGATATGCTATGTAATATTTTTTAATGAAATGTGGTACAAATATTTATTAATTTCAGGGAAATAATACAAAACTGTCAGCTATTAAGAATGCATATATGTGATATACAGCTAGGCATAGAAATAGAGGTACGGGGTGGCAGACCCCTAAGGAACGTATCTTTTTATGTAGCAAGTCAATCGAATACAAAGAGGAATAAATACAAATGGCCTGTTGAACAATGTGTGATGTTAATAGGACGTTGAGGCTTCAGACCTGCAGATTCACTAGTATAAAAGCCTCTTAATGGTTTTTAAATAGTAACAATTGATTAATCATTCGTTCCGTCAAAGATAAATAAGCAAAATAAAGCAAGCAAGCAATCAAACAAATAAGAAATGAAATATTTTACAACACATTAAATGGTGTTAAAAGAAGAAAAAAAGTTGACTTTATTAATCATAATGTTTTGGTTTGTCAGTATATTGCTTGACTGTTTTGCTTTCTAAAGATAAGCTGATTTGAAATTTGTTTTACTGACGAAAATTTCCGAGACAATTCGTAACAGATTCTCTGTCTTTAAACGTTAAAAGTATGAAAGCAATCACTTTAACTAATTTTCTTCACATCTTAATTTAGATTAAAGAAATAAAAGTCCATTTAAAAAAAAAAAAAAAAAAGAAACAGGATCAAAACTAAATATAATATTAAGAATTTTAATAATTGCTACATGACTTTTAACAAGAATCGTACAAATGGTTTAATATTTTTTTATTTTTTATTTATTTTTTTCTAACAAAAAGTCAAAAAGAATCTTTCTGCGTGAATTTAATAATATACTTTTAACAGCTACTTTTAAAACCCATATTTAATATTATTGAAATGATGCTTTATCTTTATAATTAAATCTAACCATTGAACTCAAATAATTTTATTTTGTACGGTTACAATGGTTTTATAAATTTATAGTCAATCTATCATAAAAAAATAAAAAATAAAAAGAAATTCCTTATAAGGGGTAATTGATATGAAAGCCTTTCATTTTATTATTATTATTATTATTTTAATAGTAGTTATTCAATCGTCCTTCTTTACACTATTTTGCAGTTTTATTTACGAATCCCCATTGGCAATTTTTTTAATTTTGGCGTTGAAGTACACTGAACATATTTCGCCAAGAGCTTTAATTTAGTATTAGCCATTTTAAGCCAAGTAGTGCATCAAAACTATAAATAAATTATAAAATATTGCAGAAAAAGTATTGGAATAGAAATAATGTTACATAAATGATCTACGTTTATCTGAGTAGACAACTTTATGAAAAAAAAATAAATAAATAAAATGCGGTTTTAGAAGTTGAAAATTCATTTCAACAAGCACTATTTTAAACCTAAAAACTATCAAATATATAAACAATGTGAAATATAAATTAACGAAAAGGTGCCACCAACAAAAGTATAAACAAAATAGCTACTGAAAAAATCCCCCCCCCCCTTTAATGCAAGAAATAATACAAAAAAAAAAAAAAAAAAAAAAAAAAAAAGATCGCCAATATGGCGACAAAAATTCAAAAGCCGGTGGTTTTACTTATTTATTTACTTTTTGCATATATCAATTAGTATGCTAATTTAACATGTTTATAAATGAGCTGCTATTTGTGACTGCACTTCCACGCACAAATATTGGATTTATGCAAATTAATATTTACATAAAAAAATAAAAGTAAAAATATTTTAATGGGATACCACAAAAATATTAGTTGTCTAAAATCCGGCTGAAACAGCGCCCATAGCATTTTGGCCAATGACAAAGAACAGCAATTACACGCAGCAGGCACACTGGGCGTGTAATTGCTGTCATTTTATGGTTGACAGGATACATCAAATAAAATATAGGTAATAATGGGACAATAAATACTTAGTACGCAAAGTGTTGCTTATTTATAGTTACGATTTAAATATAAAAGTCTACTTCGATATTTTTCGATACTCTTTATTTCGAAACTGTCACCCGATAAGCACACAGATTGAAGTTCACGAGTAAGGCGTTGTCACAAGCACCAGATGCAACGTCCTGAAACGTTGTGGTGAAGAAATCTCTGCTGAAGGCAGCGAGGACCTGAAGCGAAGTTTTTGAGCAATTTCAAAGAATTTTCTTTTTCAATTCCTATTCGTAAAGCGATATAAGAGTGATGATTCTTTTTTTTTTTTTTTTTTTTTTTTTTTAGTAATTCATTTAGATACAATGACGAGCGAAGCGGGCAAGGCCTGCTAGTATATTTATCATTTCTCTTCTGCGTAAGTACTTTAACTTGTTTTTACTAATCATTGGTACTCAAATTAAATTATCACCGTTACAATAATTTTATTCGAAATAAATCTCATTTAATATTTAATTATATGTTGGTATTTTCATCTATCTTTTGTTTGCTGAGTGTTACAAAGGTATTAAATTATTCAAATTATATATTAAAATTTTCTAGTAGCCAAATAGCGTGAAAGTTACAACTCTTTGTCCCCATAAAATAAATAAATATATAATAATAAATAAATAAATAAATAAAAATTAATACTTTTTATTAAGGAAAATACTTTTAAAAATATATTAAAAAATTGATTGCTGAGTATTATAATGGTTTTAAATTATTTAATTTAAAAAAGTCAGCTATTTTTTGAAACTTTTGCAATGGTATTTTTGAAATAGACGAATTTTTGTACCATCATAGTTAGAAATTGTAAACTT
This sequence comes from Salticus scenicus, assembly GCA_963930645.1. Classification (NCBI taxonomy): domain Eukaryota; kingdom Metazoa; phylum Arthropoda; class Arachnida; order Araneae; family Salticidae; genus Salticus; species Salticus scenicus. Next base: position 91,665,464 of record OZ005650.1, read on the forward strand.
GGGTACAAAACAGGAGTAAGAATGTCAAAATTTTATTATTCAGCACTTTTCAATATTTTGTTTCAGTGCCTTTTTCCAAAAATGGGGACCTACCAGCGGCCGAGCAGTTCTGCGCTCAACACTGGTATATGGGAAGTGTCGGGTTCCGCCCCAGGTCGCGCTCATCGACCTATCCGTTCGGGGGTTTTCGTAGTTTTCCCCGAAACTCGCGTAAATACGGGATAGGACCCCCTTAGAAAGACCCCTCCACTTATAGGCCTAGAACTCTCGCGTAGTCATTCGGCTTTAAACCCTACAACCAAAATCAACCAACCGAAAATGGGTTGCCACCTTCATTTAAAGACAGTATGTAAAGAGATATTGTTTTTTATTAAATAAATAAATAAATAAAAATGAATAATTATACTTTTGTTATGATTTCAATCCGAATTTATACTGCAATAAACAAAAGTTAATTCAGGAATGAAAATGATGCTAGGAACCACAAATTCATAAAATGATAAAGAGAAAACACAAACCTAGTGCTTTCTTTTTTAGGATTCAAATACGTGTTAAGTGCGCTAATTTATTTTATATTTTTTAACTTAAACGAATTAAGCAATTTACGCGGAAAAAAAAAAAAAAAAGGTAAACAATTAGTTAGACAAACGTTAAACAAACTCATACAAATAATTGCAGAAAAGCCACACAAAATTCTACAACAACAAAAGACAATTTACTTTTTCAAGTAAAAGCAGATGGGAAAGAAACTAGTAAATAAAAGTTTAAACAGAATTTTCAATGCTTTTACAAATAAAACAATTACATTTACGGTTAAAAAAAAAATCAAAATTAACTGCGAATGTTCCCGAAATAAGCCTTTGTGCATTTGTGCTTCTTTAAATGTTTTACAGAACACAATTCATTCCGTTAAAGATAAAAAAGAAGAAAAAAACTAGACATAGAATATTTCACAACACGTAAAAAAAAAAAATTGTTGACTTCATTAATCATAATTGCTTGGTTTACCAGTATAATTTTTGACTAATGTTTTGCTTCCAAAAGATAAGCAGACTTAAAATTGTTTTGCTAACAAAAGTTTCCGAGGCAATAAAAGAAACTGCAACACAAAGTGTATTTTCAAATGGCTATGTTTATGGAAACAGTTAATTTAACTAATTTTCTTCACCTCTTAATTTTAATTAAAGAAATAAAAGTCCATTAAAACAGGCTAGAAGTTTAATATGATAATAGGAATTTAAATAATGGTAACAAGATTTTAAACAAACGTTGTACAATTAATTATACTTTTTTTAATGAAAGTCAAAAGGAACGCCGATATATGAATCTCCTTATATTATTAAAATCTGTGCGCGTCTGTCTTTCTGTCTGTCTGTCTGTCTGTCTGTCTGTCTGTCTTTCTGTCTGTCTGTCTGTCTGTCTGTCTGTCTGTCTGTGAGAAATGCCTTGTGACCGCTAAAGCTCCGGCGCTAATGGTCGCATCGCTTCGAAACAGGTGTCGACAGACGCAGAATTTCTTCATCTCGACATCGCGATAATTCGCTAAGCGATGCGACCCTAATTAGCGGAGATATTAATTAAAACGTCCACCCTTGTCTACCGAAAAATGACCCAGAATTCATGATTAAATGCTTAAAAAGCGACATTTTTACGGAAAAAGTGGAAAATAAATTAGAAATATCAGTCGTATCGTTACAAATAAGGTATCAAATGAAAGGTCCGATTTTTCTGAATCCGACGGTTTAAACAGCTTATCGATAGGGCAATTAGATTTTTTAAAATTAACTAAAGTATGAAAAAAAAGGTGGCAACAAATCACAAGAGTTTTATTAATTTCGCAATAGACGTATTTCGGTTACCATGGCGCCAGGCGAAAGAATAAATAGATTTTACTTCGTGCTTTACTGATTTTGTACTGGAAATAAAAATTGCAAATTTCAAAATGCTTCAATTTTATTCAAAATTATTTCAAACTTGCTACACACTTTTAACATCACAAGACGAAGTAGCAGTTCAAATTTCACTGGGTTTCCAAAATAAATAAGAAATGTACAATTTAATTGCAAAATAAATTTTACTCTCATACGCGTATTTCAAATTCTAACTATGATTAAATTATTTTTAATACATCATTCGAAAGATATTTTAAAGTACTTTTACATTACCGAAAGTGGGATTCAAGATTTCGCTTCATTTACACGTTTTGAGGTCTCCTGAATCGGTTTTCTTTTGTATCTCAGCTACTAATTAAAATAATTTCATAAGTAGAAGCTTAGTACATCATTAGATAGCTTTGTTGATTTGGAATCGAACAGTAGATTACAAAAATTTCTACCGCCAGATGGCGCTGTAATATTTTCAAATTTCAATATTTCAAATTCTAATTATGATTAAATTATTTTTAATACATCATTCGAAAGATATTTTAAAGTTTTTTATATTATCGAAAGTTTTCACCAGATTTACACGTTTTGAGGTACCTGATTAGGTTTTCTTTTGCATCTCAGCTAATTCAGTTAGACCGTTCAAAATTGATATATGTAGGTTAATTAGGAAGGGCTGAAAGGGTGGGGAAGATATAGGCGTGCACCGCGCTCACGGGACAGCGCTGCCGAAGGCAGTGGGGACCTGGTCCGACTTTTTAACCGATGAGAAATGATTTTTTTTTCAATTTCTTAAGAAAAAAATTTGACTTGAGAAGGAATATGTGCGCGTAGCGCGCGTATACCTTCACACGTGCGCGCGCAGCGCGCATGGGTCTGCGCTGCCGAAGGCAGTGGGGACACGGTGTGAGTTTTTACACGATCAGAAATGATTTTTTTAGGGGGCACGAAGGGTCAGGGAAGGAATACGCGCGCGCAGTGCGTGTATTCCTTAACTTAAACGCGCGCAGCGCGCACGGGACTGCGCTGCCGTAGACAGTGAGGACCCAGTCCGACTTTGTACCTGATGAGAAATGATTTTTTAAATTTTCTTTTCTTAAGAATAAAAATTTGATTTGAGAAATCAAATTTTATTTGGACCCGGGCCGTCTTTTTACCCAATCAGAAATGATTTTTTTTTTTTTTATTTTATTTTTTTTTTTAATTTCTTTTCTTAACACTAAAAGTTACTGTTAGTGATTCATTAATTTTAGTGATTCATTTGAAAATACTGACCCGCTAGCGGGCGAAGCTCGCTAGTATAATAAAATAATTTGAAAATTTATTTTTAGAACCTATATTTATTATTATAATGAAATTTTATTGTTCCAAATAAATGTATCCATTTACTTAATAAATTTGAGGAAAAAAAATAATACTTTTTCTATTTTCTTAGAAGAAAATATTGATTCGTGAAAGAAATCTGAATTTCCGGTTTTCAACAGATTTATTCATTTTCAGAGGTCCTGAACATGATTTAATCATTTTTAGAAAGCGATCAACTGCCTGTCTGTCCGTCTGCATGCATGCATGTAATCAAAATTTTGTAGTAGCTCTAGCTCAAGAGCCAATGCATGAAATTTCATAAAAACTTTTATATAGTTCCACCTTGACATGCATTAAAATAGTTTTCAATGTTTGTTGCATATTTCGAAACTCGTAGCGTAGCCATGCAGCACTTTTCTAATTTATAGAAAAACCATATCTCTGCTTCTATAGCGTATAAGTGCATAAAATTTGACATGTATGAGGATTATTATGAAAAACTCTGCTGATTTAACATGTGCATATAGACCGATGGTAGCACTATCGTGCTGCAATTTTGTTCATTCACAGGAAGGCTATATCTCCGCTTCCACAGCGCATAAATTGATCAAACTTGATGTGCGAGATGTCCATTATAAAAAAGAATGCCGACACAATGTGTGTTTATATATTTTGGTGGTGTATTACAACTATTCATCTGCGATTTTCCATTTTCAGTAGGACAGTTAATACATATTATTAGGTATAAACGGTCAATAAAAAATCTATTTTAAAAAATTAAAGATTTTTTCCCCTCTGTCAAATATATATATAACAGTTAGACAACTAAATATAAAACCAAATTATATATTACAAATCTTCTTTTCTCATAAATAGAGTTTCTTGTCAGTAACAAAAATTTAGTGGCATAAAAAGACCACCTAATTTGTGATTTAGTTGTTATAAAATATAAAATGATCGACAAGCGTATACAGTTGCACGCTTTTTACTTTTACTGTGTATATAGATACTCTTATGTGGAAGTAGCAAAAATATTTCAGCGTTAAGATTTGTCTGTGTGTCTTTAAATATTATTTATTTATAAATAATAATTCACACAAAGATAGAAATTTTTAATTTTAACAATTAATTTAAATATGCAGATTTTTATTAATTGGGAATAAGATGCAAAGAAAAAATGACTTCGCTATAAATAACAAAAACGCGGGATAACTGTGTCAGTTCAATATAATTAAGCAATATCTTTCAGTAACAACAACAACAACAACAACAACAAAAAAGCAGGCATGAATGCTATGTGCAAGCAGCAACGCAATGTAGTAGCAAAGTTGTTTCTGTACAGTACCTTAAATGTAAAAGAATTTTAAAGTCCATTATTCAGCTAGTAGCGATAATAACAAGCAATGAAAATAAGCAATGCAAGCTTATTTTGAATATGGTAATTCAAAAGGTTTTCTTTAACCGAAAATTTGTAAATATCAAACTTTATTTGTTACTCATTTTTATTTTTATCATTATTATTATTATTTTTTTTTTAATTTATTTATAAATCGAAACTAAAAGACAAAAAAAAAAAAAAAAAAAGTTTATAAAGTATTTTAGGCGTATAATATTTTGGTGAGATTAATGGCTATGTTGCCGTGCTGGCCTGAACCTTACCCATAAGCTTGATTATATACTACAGAAAATATTTATATTTTCTTATAAAAGGAGATGCTATAAAAAAATCTTGCTGTTAACACTGTTGAAAGGAATTGTCACAACATACTTAACCGCGTAATAACGAATCTCGTTACACCGAGAGTATTTCAAAACAGTTACTAAAGATATTTTGTCAGTTATTATCGATAATAGCTATTGTCGTGTTACATGCTAATATCGATATCAGATATTATATACTAATATCGATATTAGTTGCAATTTGGATACAAACAGCTAATATAATTATATGCGGCTCTTTTAGCATTGTTTTTTTAAATCTATAAATTTAATTACTTACACTGAAAAACACGGACTATTATTTACCTTAAAAACTTTTAAACAAGCATAATGATGCAAATAATAAACTACACATAATCTTCTGTCATCAGAGAGGTGCACTGACATCACGGAACTGTTTACGCTCATCTGATAAAGGATAAATTTTTGTTCCTCTATCTATTAACCAATTTTTCTAAATAAAAATTTTTGAGACTCGCCATCATTTGTTTTCATTACCCTCATCAAAACAGTCACAAACTAGTTGCAAAGTGAAACATTCCAGACTCCATAAATTGGAGTTGGCCTCATAAATCAACTCAATAGATACTCTCTCCACTCTCGACTAAACTCTCAGCCTAACAAGATAAAACGACAACTTATTATGTTTAATTGTTTGCGATAAGTTTGAAAGTTGGCACTAAAGCCAAAATAATGCGTGTCTTTTTTTTCTCTTCTTTTATTTTTACTATCAAAATGGATAGTTTGTAAATATATTTTTATCAATATGTTTTATTTTTTTCTTCACTTTTTAATAAGTATCAGAACAATATAAGGTATAGTTCTTGGCACAGATCCCTCTTCTTTTGTTGGATCTAAAATTTTGATTATTTATTATTATTTTTTATATAAATCCCTAAATATAACTTTCTCAAAAAATACTTGGCTAAATTTTTAAGTTTGCTATTCATAAAGTAAAAGAAATTAGAGTGCATAAAAAGTTTTTTAAAATTCATAAAGTTTTTTAATAAATGCAAAATCTTAAATTGCATTTTAAGGACAGTAATTTTTATTAGTTATATTTGATTAACAAATATATTACCATATTTGTCATTTGTTTAGTTCATCAAAAGGAACATTTGGAGATTACAAAGAAAGTCAGTTAGTTACTCGCCCGTCCTCGATCATCGTTGGGTTTTATAATAGGTATAGGCAACCCCAAACTATATTCGACAACTGAAATTTTAAATTATCTTAATTTCTCAAGTATTTTCAGCTGTGTCAGGTTCTTTTGAATTGACACAAGTAAATTCCACCAGTAAAAATCACCAATAAGTGACACCATTAAAAAAACACCAGTAAATCGTGGCTTTTTTCCCTGATTTTCTATCCGTTTTTTAAATCATTCTGTTAACATACCATATAAGAAAATGTTTATGTTGACCTAAAATAATTTACACATTTTAAAGCAATATAGAACAAAAATTTACATCTGATTTTATAAAAACCATAGATAGAAAGTGCAATAAACTTCTTTCGCTAAATTTACCTTGAAAGTTTTCACCCACGAGCACTGACTTGAAGATCTACTATTTTAAGTCTTTTGACTATAAAACCTACAGTTATGCTAAACAAATCGATTAACTGTTTTACATTTTCAAAAAAGGCAATAAAAGATTATTGAAAACTGATATTAAGTAATCAGTCTTCTTGATATACATAATTTTTAATTCTATGTTCACCATATAAGAAAATTTCTTGTAGTTAGAAACATTATAATAATTAATTCCAATTAAGTTTTAAAAATGTTTAATTTAAACCAAAAAGAAAAAAAAAAATATGTAGCCGTAATGTTATGAACTCACTTAATTTTTTTCTTTTAAAAATATTTCAATAATTAATAATATTAAACAAAAAAAGTTCAGTTGCGTAAAGCAACTCTGGCATTTTATTTCTTCGGTGATATGTTTATCAATGGTTTAACTTTCAAATTAATTGATTAAATTTAGAAACGATTTTAGGACTTCATTGTTATTTAGCCACTTCTCTACTAAATAAAAATATTCACCGTATATCTATATAAAAACTTTTTTGAAGCACGATGACAGGCCGCTGGAAGAAGGATGGTGCGCCACACTCTATGCATCTAAGATGTTCAAATTTATATTTACAAAATTTATATTCAATATAAATTTGTTTATTAATATTAAATATAATAAAAATAAAACTATGAATAAACACCATAAAATGCAATAAACTCAACAATTGTTTCGGGTCGAAAAAACACTAGATCTTTCGTTGGGCAAATAAAGTGGGCACGAGTGCTGCAATCAAAGCGGCAACGCACCTTGATTGCAGCAGTCATGCCTATTTTGTTCGCCTGACGTAGTGTTGTATATTTTTTCAACCCGAAACAATTGTTGAGTTTAATGCATTTTATGGTGTTTCTTCAAAATTTTGTTCTTATTACTTTAAAACGCCAGTGTGGTGCTTTTTCTTATTAATATTAAATATAGTCTTCTTCTTCTTCTTAACAATAGATATTATTTTTATAAAAAAATTCTCTGCAAAACACGTGTAAAATATATTTAATTAAAATCGTAAAAAAAAAAAAAAAAAAAAAAAAAAAAAAAACACATCGTGTCAAGGCCTTTCGCCCTGAACATCAGGGCATCATCAGGACAGAGCCATTTTAACTAGAAGTACAGTAACATTTGATTTATATATACATAAAAACCATATTTCGGTTACAGTTATTATACATGAAATAGATGAAACAGTTGAACACAGATCAATCACAAATGAAACAGTCCGAAGGCTTAGAGTCGAGCTTCACTTGGTTTACTATGGAGACACATTTGTGGAATAGTTGAGGCCATGCATTAATTTGTGTTGAGGAACATGCTGAGGAACTTGTATTAATTTAGATCTTTACAAGGAAAGGTTTTCTACAAATACACGTGTGGTTATCATGTCTCTATATATAATAGATATTATTATCAAAAAGTTAGGATCAGGGTTATTATTCAACGGAGAGATAATGATATCTTGTATCTTATTGAAGATAAATGGTTATTTTTTTACTCTCTATTTTAGTTTTGTTCAACTTGAGGAAAGTATCACAATTTGAAAACTAGTTTCGTTTCAACACGTCAGAAATCGTACGCTTATGAGCGTATCGCAAGATTTAAACCAGATACCACCTAGTTACAGTGATTGATGGCGACATTTACAAGCCAATACGATGACAGAAGACTGTTGCTGATTTAAAAGGTTTTAAGGTTACATTTTCAGGAATATTAGAGGACAATCTCGCATGTCGCTGTACTCCACTCCCCCCTTTTTTAAGTAATAAATCATCGTTCTGCTCTTATTTGCAGTTTTAATAAATATTTTTTATGAATTTATTTAAAATCTAAAAAACTTTGCGAAAAAGAAAAAAAAATCGTATATTTTAAAATACAAATTTAAATTTAATTAACTGTTATAATAGTATTAACAATAATTTATTTAGTATTTTTGGAGTTTTTTTTAAGGGTTTGTATTTTTCTTTAAAGTTAAAATTGATAAAAATTTAAATACTATAATAAATTTTGGCATCATAGAGGATCAGACCAGATCAAAACAATATGCACAACAATATTGGAAATATTTTTAAGTTTTAATATTTTTCACGAAATAATAACTTTTAAAGGTTATATTTAAATTTAGATAGAATTATAAAATAAATACAAAGTAAAAAATAAATACTAAATAAATAAAATAAAGTAAAATAACAAATATTTTAAATTTATTTGAGATTATTGCATAGTATATCCCTGATTTAAATTAAAAAAAAATTATATCTTAAAAAATAATTACGCAAAAACCCTATAAATCGTAGTTATTATTTTTAAATTTAAAATCTTAGGGGAGCGCATATATATCATAATAAAATAGTGGCGAAATTCTAGGTATTGAGTTTTCTAAATAATTATTGCAATAGAGATTTTTTTTATTATGAACTTATAATCTATGTAACCAATTTTCAATTTTATTTAAAATCTGTAACTAATTCAAGATTTTATTTATTATTATTTATTATTATTATTTTTTTTCACCTAACATGATTTAAAAATTGGAAGGTTGACAGCTTGAAAATTTTTAAATATCGATGCAAAGTAACCTGGAAAAAAAAAAAATTAAACGAATTTAGAAATTTTTTTTACTGTAATATAATAGCTATTTATAGCAAATTTTAAAAACTGTTAACTGTACGTTTATAGAAAATTCTAAACGAAGCAGACGATTTTATTTCCCTATTTCCGTGCTTGTTTAAAGAACTGTTTTATTTGCCCTACAGAAATGGAGATGAGTGATTCAGCATTAAAAAACGAAATGCGTTGTGCCATAAAATTTTGCTACCGTTTGGGCAAAACAGCTCCAGAAACAGTTAAGTTAATGAAAGAAGCTTACAAAGACAAATGTTTTGGTGAGTCTACGATTTTTAGATGGCATGGTGATTTCAAGAAAGGCCGTTTGTCTGCAGAACTCGCTCCTAGGCCTGGGCGACCAAAAAGTGTTGTGAATGATCGAAATGTTAACACTGTGTGGGTAATCCTTCAAGAAAATCGGCGAATGACACGTGAGGAGATAGCAGCATCAACAAACATTTCGAAAACGTCGATATTTCGCATTCTACACAACAATTTACTGCTTCGCTATGTTTGTTCCAGATGGGTCCCTCATCACCTTACTAAAGAACAAATGAAAACAAGAATTCACCAATGTTGTGAATGGAAACAGATGCTTCAAAGTGATCCAAATCTAGTAAAGACTGTAATAACAGGTGATGAAACTTGGGTGCATCATTATGATCCGCTTACCAAGTCCGCAACAAGTGTATGGAAACATACTGATTCTCCGCCTCCGAAAAAATCCGACAAACCAAATCTGCTGGAAAGGTCATGATGATTATTTTCTTTGATCATAAAGGTGTAATCTATCAGCATGCTGTGCCTCCAAAAACTACTGTGAATGGTGAATATTATATTTCAGTTTTGAAAATTTTGCGACAACACATATCGAGAAAGCGTCATGAACTGGTGGGGAATTGGACATTACATCACGATAATTCTCGCCCGCATGTCGCTACTTCTGTTCAGCAATATCTTAGTAAATGCAATATTAAAATCATGCGACATCCCACTTACAGTCCAGATCTCGCACCATGCGATTTCTGGCTGTTTCCGACGTTGAAGGAGAAGCTTCGTGCCAGAAAATTTAATACAGATTCTGAAGTTATTTCAACAGTGGAAGGTTCTTTGAAGCAGCTTCCAGAACAGGGCTTCTCTACTTGTTTTGAAAAGTGGGTTGAACGACGGGACCGTTGCATATCATCTGACGGAAGGTATTTTGAAAAAGAATGATGTATTTTTTGCTGTAAATATATATCTTGATTTTTTATGATTTTACTCTCAGTTTTTATGGAATGCCCTTTGTATTTATATATAGGAAAAAAAAAAAAGCGCATTGAAATCTGTTTATTCGTATGGAAGCTACAGTGCCACAGGCAAACGAAGGCTTCAGATTTATAACACCATCTGTTTTTGTTCGGAGGTTAATACAATATAAATAATGTTACATCTTCTTAATAATTTTAAAACCTCAATAATACCATTGAACGTTTATGATTACTTCAACATTCATTTTACAACGTAAACCACTGTTTCTTTTCTTTAATTTGAAGTATTTTGAACTTCAAAAATAAAAAACTGGAATTGTTACATATTTTTGTTGAAATACAGAATAAAATATCCGCGGAAAATAAACTATACTAGTTAATTGGGAAATAATTGTGACTTTAATATAGATTTCTAATTGTTACATAACAACTTCGATTGGTAAATATTCAAGAACAAAAAATAACAATATCCGTTATAACATTATACCAATACATTATAACAATTATTTAGTTTAAAGTAAAATATGGCACAAATCTTATCATGTACGTGTAGATAAAACAAATAAAGCACAACACAATTATATAAGAATTACTTTTAACCAAATTCAAATGTTACATAAAAATATCGGGTTATATGAATCAGGAAATATGTATTCATATATACATATACACCATATGTTTTGTAAGCAAGGCAGGCTTATTTACAGGCAAGGATCAATCTTTATGCAAAAAGGAAGGAATATACATTGTAAACATAAAAACACAGTTTTACTGGAAAATCACCATGCGCACATGACTGCGTTTATGTTGTTAACAAGTTCGAAACAAAAAACCAGGCATGATTCCAAAGAATACTATAAGCTTGGTGAATGATGATGATGCATCGCTAAAATAATGACTCATCAGGGATGAAAATGGCGTGTAGAAGAAAATGTTCTCGTTTAAAAATCTCCTGGGAAAAACGTGTTCATAATGTCTGATGATGACAAATAGAGAAAAGACTCTGTTTTTTATGTAGCGTTACGGGAGGTGCAGGAAAGTAGTTGTAATCTGCAAATTCGAAGCTTCTTTTTCCATCCTTATAATGCCTTACAGTAAAAACTTAATTTTTTTTTATTAAAGATAAAATGCTATAAAGAATTCAAGTTCAACAATTTAAGGTACTGTTAAAAATTTCAACAAATTATTACGGAAGAAAAAATCTTAAGATTTATTTAAAATTACACTGAAAAGTAAATGAAGATGTTAAAAAATACATTTTGTGTATACATTTTAATGACTTATAATAATTTAACCTTTTACGGCCGGCAGATTTTTTTTTTTTTTTAATTTAATAGTAAGTTTCGACTTCTGGAGTTCCTGTAAAATGTCACTGTGACAAAAGATTTTAACTTATTCCTGTCAAAATCACTTAAACTTTATTTACAGCAACTGATACAGCAAATGTAACTATCCTATCTGTGTACCTCTATAGCACTGAATGAATTAAACATGAATACGCAAAATACTTTTATTATTTATGTACTTATTTATTTTCTTAGATAATGAATTATTTTCGGGAACCCTTGAAGACGGTGCTTTCTTTTTCTGTTATTTGCACACACGCCTCCACAATTTGTTAATTAACTAACAGCAAGAGTATATTAATGATTTATAATATTTTTTCTGAAGTAGAAATATTTATTTTTGAAAATTTTGAGAAACAAAACACTTTAACAAAAAATAAAATATAAATAATGATTGAGAATCTCGATTATTTAATTTTCACTGAAAATTATTGTAGATTTATAGATACTCTAGTTAAATATTTCAATAAATTTATAGAATTTTTCTACATTTTACAAATTTTTCAGTGAATTTATTTTATATAAATTGTTATTACAAACCATTATGAATAGAAGGGTTTGTAAAAACAATTATGACTTTAAAATTGTTATTACTGGAACTGCTATTACAAACTGAGTAAGTTGTCATCTTGAAAAAATTCAAGAAGACAAAAAAGTATAAAAAAATTACTATAAGGAAAAGAAAAAAAAAAAAAAAAAAAGAAAAAAAAAGAAAAAAAAAGACTTACCACGCGAATTAAAATTTATCATGGGGAGTATATTTTCATTCGAAAAAGCTCTATGTTATGTTGTAAGTTTTAACTGTAATATAATAAGCATGACCAAATAAACAATCAAATAATTGAAAAACTTAAATCGTTGAAATTATAAATTTAAAAAAGAATATATAATAATAAAAAAGCAAAAATACAAACAAAAAATAAACTTTCTTAAGCATTTTTGTTTTTTATTTGTTTTATACATTCTATTTTTATTTTGTCCTCGAATTTTTATATTGTTCTTAATTTCGAAAAGACCTTGCTATAATGAGGCTATTCCAATTCCTTTAATTCTCCAGCTCTTGAAACTCTTTTATTTTCCTATTTATTTTATCCTCTGTTCTTTTCTCTTTATTTTCTCAAATACTTTTATTCCTTATTTCTTTTTTTTATTAATTGAATTCTCGGTTCTGTAATTTTGTTAGTCTACTTATCTCTATGCAGAAAACATATTTTTTCCTTAAAATAACTGTTTAGTTCTTCGATAATCTTCTGTAACCAATCGAAAAAAGGAAAGATAAAGAAAGATAAATAATGCGGTTCGCGTGGAATATGGGACACTTTTTCAACTGTAATTACTCATTTCATTGTTTATCCGTTACATCGTCGTTTAAAATTTAATTTTAGATTTATAATGATTTAGATTAATATTGTTATTAGTAGTATTAATAGTAAAAATAGTAGTATTAGTAGTAATTATGGAGAAAGATATATCACAGAAACTTGCTTTATTTCATGTGTCCAGACTACTCTTCAAGGTGAGTCTCAGACTGGCGCCAATTCCCCTTAGTGTAGAACTAACGCGCCGTAACATCCACCAAACAACAGCCTCGCTTTACTATTAAAATACAAAACATAGAATAAATTACTTTTGCTTAACTCTGTATACTGTTAAAAACCACATACGCTGATACGCACCATACAAGAGGCTAAAAACTTAATATGCTCTTCAAACAATTTACACTTATATTTATTCCTAATCTGACAGTTTGGTTGTGATTCGATAACTGAAATAAACTTATAAAGAATCAGAAGAAAAGGCTTTTGATTGCAATCTAATATTTGTTTGATAATATATAGGGGAGACTGGGGCACAGTGGACCACCCCTATTTAAATCTTTTAATATTTAACTCTTTTAGTTTATATTGAGACTCATAGATGACACATGGTACTACTTGTATACATCCAAAAAGCACATGGTAAATGCTAAGGTAGCCATTTTATGCAATTTTTAAGTTTTGAGCTGCTCAAAGTAATTTTTCAAGCTTGAAGTTTTCTTTATTTTTATTTTATAAAGACTTAACCATTGACTACAAATATTGGATAGTTGCTAAGAAAAGGTACGATATTGTTGTTTTTAAATTTATAAAAATTAATAGCATATTTATAGTCTATATATATTTTTAATATTATTATTTGCTTTGTCTATACACGGGGCACAGTGGACCACCTCTAAATGGGGCACAATGGACTGCCTTCCAGTGTGCCTAAAAGTCCAAATTATATTTAATACCTTATTTATTTTAGTTAAATTAGAAATAACATGTAAAAGATAAAAGCAGAATAATTTTAGTTAAACTTATCTCACAAATATAATGTTAAGTATTAATATCTCAAAAACAATTAATAAAAATGTTTGAATAGTAATATAATGTTTAATTATATATTTCGTAATTTTTATAACTATAGAACATTAATAAACAAATTAAAAATATATCTCATTGTTTTTAGTGATGGCACGAAAAGGCAAAGGAAATCTGATATAGGATTCTTCCTTTAATTTGATTTCTTATTTACTTTGATTTCCTTTAAATTTTAGTAATTTTATTTCATGAAAATGTTCGAATTAGTATTGCATAGGAAACTAATTTCAGAAGGAAAAAAAATGAGCAATTTATATTAATTGAACATGAACAACAGAGGTTGGTCCACTGTGCCCCGTTGATGGGGCACAGTGGTCTACTTTGTGAGTGCACACAATTTATTTTTTTATTCATAACATATCCGAAGTATTGTTATAAAAAAATTAGGACAGGTCAAGAAAAGTTTAAAAAATGTTTGCTAATTTTTTCAAGTACCTTGTTATTTTATTTTTGGTGAAAAAAATTTATAAGTGTAAACGTGGTCCATTGTGCCCCAGTCTCCCCTATATATATCCAAAAATGTTTTAATACAACCCAGAAAAAGAAAAAAAAAATTAGAAGCTATCTCTATGCTGTCGATGATAGTTCTTGAATTAATAAATCTATTTCAATGAAGTTTGCTGCAGTTTAAAGCTATAATTTAGATTTATATACAATTAGAAATTCAAAACTATTCAATTTTTGTTTTACGATTCATAACTTTAAATAACTATTAGAAATCATATAACAATGAATATAAGGCATTTAACATTAATACGATATATATAATAAATAAATAAATATACTGCCTGTTTAAAGAAGAACAGAGCTCCGTTCAATACGCACGCGTTTAAAATATTATTTGATATTAATAATTATTTGGTTTTATAATGATTTTAAATGTGATTTATTTTATAAACTTATATATATATTTTCCTTAGATGTTGAAAAGGATTTTTTTTTTTTTTTTTTTTTTTTTTTTTGAAACATTTGTTTTATTTGAAATTTTATAATATCCATACATACATGCGCATTTTATATACATATTATATATACATATTATTTATTTTTTATATGTAAAAAGTGAAATGGCTGTTAATCAAGTAGTATCCTTATTGCAAAAAGCTATTAGTTTTTCTCATTTTATGTAATATTACCCATTTTTGTTTGTGACAGAAAATAGTTTACTGAAGTTAGAAAATTTAAATAACAATTCTGAAAAATGATCGCGCAATTTATAATAACAAACACCATAAATACATCAACTTTTGTAAATAAAAACCATATTTGAGCATCGCGGTGCGTAAAAGGAGAGAGAGAATTTTTTCCTTTACAGTAGTTTTATGGCATCCATTCCACCAGAAAAGTAACGGTAAAACCAGGGGAGAGACGAGCATATCGCGTAAGGGCTATAAAAGGTAGAATCATGTATGTATAAATCGCCACTTACGTCCACCATATTGCCATGGGATATACTTCATTTGCCCGAGCAATCATGAACTAAAGCTCCGAGCACATTTTATAATGGAATGTGCAGCCAAAAAAGGAAGGAATTTTGTGAAAATTTATAGATTTTTGCTTTCATAGCGAATTCTGTTTATTCTTTGCTGAAGGTGGCTTTTAATGCTTTTGAATGTGGTGATGGATCACAACTATCTTAGTATCTGCGCAAGATGAATTGCAAGCAAAAAAGTTCGTATTCTTTTGCGAAGAAAATGAATTACAAAAGCTTGAAAAGTTATGTGTATGGGGAATATGAAGTGTAATGCTCTGTTAGAGCTATTTGTTATATAAAACAACATTTATCTCCATGACCGCAGATCTATTTTTTTCATTTTCTAAATAATAAAATATCAAAAGCACAAAATGTTAAATATTCCCAAATGTTTCTATGGTTTTGGTAGAGAAAATGGGTTAAATAAATCATACAGGATAATCGATCTATACATATTTAAAAAAATAATATTTATTAAAAAATAAATAAATAAATAAAAACAGCCATTTAAAAAAAAAAAAAAAAAAAAAAAAAAAAACTTTTTTTTTTTTTTTTTTTTTTTTTTTTTTAACTATGTACTTGAATTTTGAGCTTCGAATTTTCTCATATCTTCTTAAATCATTTAGGACATCATGATTTTGTGGGATCTGTTACAAAAATAGCCTATGAAACTGCAAAAAAAAATTAAAAGTATGCCGTTTATGTACAGTCCACAGCAAAATTATTGAAGCAATAGCATTAATTTCTGTTTAAAAGCTGTGCACCTAATACAGTTTTATTAAGTAAATATTTGTCGAGTCATGATCAAGTTGAGAAGTTGGGAATAAAAATTAGCAATCAAACTAAAAAAAAAAAAAAAAAAGCATGAAAAATGTGGATATGTGCTTCAATAATTTTGCTTCCGACTGTATTATAGCATAAAACTTAATATAGTCTGCAAAAATGTAATTTGTTGTAAAGTTATTAATTAAATATTGCCTTTTATTTAATTGTGGATTACTGAAGAGGTGGAGCCATCCCTTCATCAAAAGATCAACATTGAGATGGCCTGTCTCAAGGGGTGATTTACAGACCGTCACCAATTGCACACCGCATAGCTTTAGTACCACGTTCAATCTACTTAGCTCAACTCAACCGAATAACCCTTTCCTTTAAACATATTACATATGAATTTTTTATATATACATTGGTGGACAATTGCTAAGGACAGATGACAGTAGCAATGATAGCAACCATAATATGGAAAGCATTTGGAAACTAGCATACATGTAGAATACAGTAAAGACATGTTGTACGTGTGCAAATTTTGGATTGGCGAACTTGTACGTTACGGATAGCGCCGGTAAGAGACATGAAGGATTTGACGCGTATTGGTTGTTGTCGTTCAAAAGCAATGGTTAGCGGAAATAAATAAATTGACGAACTTGTAATTTATAGGTATGTTTTCATGACATCATTTAAATGATTTTACGCATGGCCGTATTATTGGCAAGATTAAAGAATGGAGAAAAATAAGAGATTATGCCAGGGAGTTCGATGTCAGCCACAGTGTTCGTTTAGGGATTCGGAAATCATTTCAACAAATGGAATGTGTAACAAACGTCACGAAGGAGGTCGTGTTCGCAGTACGACGCCTGCAGAAGATAGGTATATAGTGCTATCGACAAAAATGAGCCATGGCAGCACAGTTACTGAAGTAGCAAATCAAGTATTTTGCTTCTACTGGGAAGCGAATCATCTAAAAATCTGTAGCCAGAGGTTTGCATCAAAGAGGACTATACATCCGCCGTCCTATTATATGTACTTCATTGTCTAGCCGTTACTGTTCCGCTCGTTTGCATAAATTACCCCAATAGCTGCTGAATAATGTTGTGCAAAGAATGACACGACGTGTGGAATATTGCATTGCTCTCCATGAGGACCGTATCCCGTATTGAAATTAAAATGCTTACGGACGGTAATTGCATTTTTTTTTCCCACACAAAATGACCATTTTATCATTGAACATTTTTTCAAAGTCTTCTGAATTTCAGAGCATAAGAAATTACCTTTATTGTAATATCCTAGTATTCCGGCATTATTTTATTTCAGCTGGCATGCAATCCCACTTTTTACTCGCGTTATTTATAGCCGTTTGCGATCCGTCCTTAGCAATTGTCCACCAGTGTGTCTTATCAAAATTGGACAGCATAAGAATTTAAAAATTAAATATTATAGTAATTAATATGCGAGATATTATAGGACATTATAAGATTTTTATTAAGATTATTAAGATTCTTATTTATAAGATATTGTAAGATTCCAACACTTTGTAACTTACATTTTTTAAGGTTGCGAAGTTTTTAACATTATACTTGGAATGCATATTTGAATTTCGTAAATTATGAAGCTGAAATAAAGTAAAGCAAGTACTCTGAATAAAAAATTTGAGTGTATAATTGTTTTATAGATAGAGTTAGTTTAGACAATACACTTGTAAAGATTTAATAAGAGTTTTAACGAGAAGTAAGATTTTAGGTGGAATTTTGAAGAAGATATATTTAAGATGACTTTAGCATACTTTGCGAAAGTTAAGCGAAGTTGCAAAAATGCTCATTTTATTCTCTGGAGTATAAACAACAATTAACACGGAAGAACGGTATTAGAGTGGTTGGCAACAATTATAAGAGTTGTTAAAGGAGTTTAACATAATTGAAAATTGAGGTTGTCCTAACACTAGTCAGGCGCATGAATCAAATGGTTAGATAAATATTAAGGTAATATCTTTTTTGTGGATAGTATATTCAAATATTCAAAATACGGAATAAAACAGAATTCCTTTACATCAGAATCTGATCGAAATATCTCGCTGTGTTTGCAAGGAGATTTTTATGAATTTTGTCTAGAGCGAACTGAATTTGTTTCGGAATGATGCGCAAAAACTCTGTATTCCGTGAGAGAGAGGAGGACCATATATCCCAACATTCGAAACAGTCTCTATTTCGGAAAAAATAAAAGAGCAATGAAATTGTCCATGTAATTTTTATCTATTTACTCTCAAATTTATTTAGAATAATAATAATTAAAAAAATCTCTATAATTGACTATTAGTAATATTTTAACGCTATTTTATTATAAAGGTACTCTACTACGGTTACCCTGTAAGAGATTCCGATTCCGAGTTATAGGAGGTTTACATAACATAGGTTTACATAACAGTAGTCGTTATCTTACCTCTTAATCTCCAACCTGTATTTATAGTATTAAATTTCAGGGTAAAAGAAAGTCGTGTAAGTAACATATCAGATTATTTATTCAGTAATCAGCTATAATTTTAAAAAGTGATATTTGATATACATAATAGACGATTTTAATCTTCGAAGTGGTTAGACAAACGTCACAATTAAAAATTGTTGGTGATTATTGAATAAAAAAACCGCTAGATCTTGCAACACTGCCAGCAAGTAGCTAGCCCCTTTTATGCCATAACAAATTCAGTTGCAATTTTATCCATAGCTTGTTGCTATGCCTAGGACCCTCTTGTTGTTAATAGGCCTTAAACTTAACACCAACACCATAGCTTTTTTGCGTCCATTTTTGTTTAATGAGGTATCATGAATTCAGTTGAGGATACAACAGCAAACGGTACTTTACAAATATTAGAAACATATTCAAATTTTAGAACCATTCTAGCCATCTTAAGAAATCGTAGATGATGATGTACTGGAAATTTATTTAAACCTTTAGAAAACTATTGTTAAAAAAATTAAGATTATTTTTTAAATATAAAATCATAATATTTATCTTAATAACATATACAAATTTTATGAAAACAACAAATAGTACAGCATTCAAATTTTTTTTATGTTCTCGAAAAAAAAAATGCAAGTATTATTTAAGATGAAATTTTTGACATGTTTGTTAATAACAGAAAAAGAAAAACAGCAGAATAATTTTTTTTATAATAATTAAAAATATCTAATGAAATTCTTTATTAACTTGGAATCTGATAATCCGAAAAATACCTTAATAATTGGGAAAATTGGAAAAATAAATATTTCATTAAAAGAAAAATATATTATGCATTAAAAAGTAACAATACACTGCATTTGATAAAAGACCTAACTTCTAATATAATATCAAGTTTACGTGACTTCCGTAATTAGAGCATCTTAATTAATACACCTCTGTAAATAACGACAGGATAAAAGAAACAAACTCCAAAATTACAATAGCAAGCCATCCCTCATAACATTTGTAGCCACCCAAATATCATAACTTATTCACAAGAAACGTTACTTATTTTTAATAGACACGACAAACTTCCACATAAAAAAAAAAAAAAAAAAAAAAACTACTCTGTAGCTACCCCATGCACTCTTCTACAGTTCAATATTTCCATGGAAACCTAAGAATCGTTACAACGCTTTCGGCAAAATATTTCTTTTTTGCTAAAAAGTGGTACAAGAAAAGATAGGCAGATTAAATGAATTAGAAGCTACCTCTGATGTTAACACAATTGTTCTAAATAATTCTAAGGAGAAACATTTTATTTTATTTTATTTTTACTTTTTCTTACGCATATATATGGTAGAGAAAATATTGTTTTTGGGTCAAATTTTCGAAATTGAGTTTCTGTTATTCTCATGCGTTTTGAATCCCCCTGAATCCGAAAATCATATTTTTAAAGGCTGGTCTGTGTGTATGTCCGTCTGTCTCTGTGTGTGTCTGTTATCAGAATATCCCACGAACAAATAGTAGCATAAGTTCAAAATTGGCATTCTAAATCTGTATAATACAGTGATGTTACACTAAACTTTTCGTTGAGATCAAACAAATAGTTCGTGTATAAGGACATCCAAGAAGATTCAAATTCATTACGTCTGTGGGTGAAATTTCCGGTAAGTTCAGTGCAAAATCTATAGGCTGCTCTAAACGAAATGGAACACATTTTTTTGCATGCATAAAAGCATGTTTTCTGTAGATTGTCGTATTTAAATCCTTCATCATTCGTCTACAGGCTAATAACACAATTGCTTTTCAACACTTTTTAAGCTTATTTCTTTTAATCGAAAATGAAACAGAATGAATAGAACCGTTAAAGTATTTTGTTAAATTAAAATCTGTCTTATTTTGTAACACTTTCCAACAAACTTGGTCTGGGTTAGTCTCTCCGTTCATCCGTCTGTCCTCGCTTTCAAACAACTTTAATTCAACTAAAGTTGTAAGAGGGGAGATGTATGCATTTAAACAAAATTAATAAATTAAAACAAACATTTAAAATCATCTTTTTCATGTCAGACAATTTCGAAAATAAAAAAAAGTTTTTATAATAACAACTCCTCCCCGCACCTGCTCTTATTACAAATTCGCTATTTACAGTTTTCTGGTTTACCTCAATGGAATAAATTAAAAGTGAAAAGGCCAGGAAAATCTGAAATATTGTATGGCTTCTAAGTCATACAGTAAATCCATGTTTACAAGTGCAAGCATGTGTAATCATGCATATTTATACTTCCGGGAAAACTCAGAAAGTCAGGAAGCTTATTTGAAAAGTACTTGTTTACACGATATCATACAAATTTTATACCGTTTACTTAAAAAGAGAGTTTAAAATTA
Source organism: Salticus scenicus (assembly GCA_963930645.1). Taxonomy (NCBI): domain Eukaryota; kingdom Metazoa; phylum Arthropoda; class Arachnida; order Araneae; family Salticidae; genus Salticus; species Salticus scenicus. The sequence goes on from OZ005650.1 coordinate 91,686,613, forward strand.
GCGTTAATTCTCCATATTTTCTGTCTTTCATTTAAATTTAAGCAAAAGCAGTTTATTAAAAATCCGATGGAATTTTCAGTCGGTATATATAATTTAAAGAAGGAAATATATATACATATATATATATATATATATATTAAGTAGATGTTTATTTGCAAATATATTTGCCGAACATAAAATAAAAATATGTTGAACTATAGAATACATATTTTATTTTAAGTACTATAAACTTTTTATGTGAATTTAGACTATATATGATAGAATAGACTATATAGTCTACGTAGTAGACTACATATCTACAAAGATATTTTGATTCTGATGATCGGTTATAATAAACCTGCCTAGGATATATTTGCACAAATTAATTAATAAATAAAATACAGGCTGTACACAGTTAATTTTCTGCAGTATATATATCAAGAATACGTATTTTAAGTAAATTAATAAAAATAATTATGTTTTTTAATTATTCTCTTTTCTATCTATGCTTCATATTACCATCATCTATGTTTCCACACTGCAGAATACCTTTAATGCGAACTTCGTGAGAAAAAAAATAAATAAATAAATAAATAAAAAGTTCTCCTGGAAATGCAAAAGAGAATTTCAAATCGATAGACACAGCTAGTTTGTGTTTGTTATGCCGAAAAAATTCCGTTTCTTGAAATCCAACACGTTTAATGTAATTATTTTACGACAATGAATATCGTTTTAAATAGAAATCACTCAAATACAAGACCAAAAAAAAAAAAAAAAAAAAAAACCCGAAACATACCATAGATGCCAACATTTTAATTTATTCCGGAGTATTTTAAGCCCCGCCTTTATTTCTTAGAACTTATTGTTTAACCATAGCCTCCTAAACTAGATGCCTGTCGGGTTGCTCGTAAACTTTTCAACAGTTGAAGCGGTAGACAGCGCCACCTGGGACAGATTGCGCGACGTTTTTATTCAACAGCCACCAATAATTTTTAAAAGTGGGATTTAATATACATAAAAGGCGAACAGAATCAAAGAAACGTCGATTATATATATCATATATCACTTCTTAAAATTATTGGTGACAATTGAATAAAAACGAAATCTGTACCAAATGGCACTGTCTACCGCTTCAACTGTTGCCAAGTTTACGAGCAACGCGACAGGCATTTAGTTTAGGAGGCTATGGTTTAACAGTTTCGCGACAGCATGCTTTACTCTTTTTGACAGCATATCTCGCCTGTGGGCTTTATTCTCCCAAGTTAAGACATTTCAGGATAAAATTTTCTGTATTCACATTTATATTACAAACAGATATACAATGTAATTACACTATTTCTAATGAAAGTATTTGTTTCATAGTATATAGATTGTACAAATATGAATATTGCGTATATTCTTAAGAAATAGATACAGGAGTCGTACTCTCTGCCCTTTTACAGGACACTCTTAGTAGTAAGAAATTACTGCTTTTTTCGCCACCACTAATTTCATGCTGGAATACTTTTAGTATACGTATGCGTCATGATTTTACAGGATAGACATTGTATAAAAATAGTGGTAGAAATAAATTTTAAAAATTCTCATCTATGAGAGTGTTCTGAAAAAAGGGCGGAGAGTTCGACCCCTGATAAATAAAATACAAATTTCGAAAGAAACGCCCACTGGTGGAGTTACAGATTTTCAAATGACGCGAATCTACGTCAGCGGTCGCGAAAGTGTTAAGAGCATTTTATTCTTATTTTATCAAAGTTCTAAATTAGAGAAAATGTTTCAATAAATAAATTAGTGCAAAAGGCGGGGCTAAAAATACTCCAGAATGAATTCAAATGTTGGCGTCTAAGAATATACGAGCGTGCACATACACTTGTATCTATGTTTTTAAAACTGGTGCTTAATTCACAAATAATAACGCACAGTTGTCTGTTTTTTTTATTTTTATGGTAACTATTTTGCAATAACAACGACGACAACAAATCAGTTAATCATGAATAAAAAGATGCCTATCTTTACTTAAGTTTTAATGCAGTCCTACATAGTCCTATATAGTCCTAGTCATCGTGCAAATCTTCTCATATATTACTAATAAGTTGTATGTTACTGAAATAAAAGAATTTGAGGCTTAAACAGACGTAGAAATAAGGTTTATTTATCAATAATTTCAGCGTTCTTTTTCCTCAAACAGGAAAGATTACACAATCCATAGATACTTATTTAGATATACTTCAAAATACAAGAATATTTTAATATTTCAGCTGATTTATCAATAAGTCAGTTATCCCCCATATTACTTATCTCCAGATACCCTTTACAACAAGCAATACCTGAACAAAATCCAATAAAATTTAGAATTCAATAATGGTAAAAGTTCTAAGAACAGAGTTTCCCTGTATTTAAGTAATCCAACTACAGATGGTTGGAAAGATAATCGCACGTGCGTATTTCTAGTTTATGCTTGCTATAAAAACTGCTTCTTCCTGTCAGCAGGCGGCTCACTTCTCAACTCAACTCAGATTTTTTTTTTTCTCCATCTTCACATGAGATGTGCGCGTACTTTTTATCGCTGAATCCAGAGGAAAAATGTCCGTAGGCTGTACTGTTTCGTGTTTTATAAGCAATTTTGTAAAACTATCAAGTTTAATAACCTCAGAGGACTGCAAAACGATTCCCGACTCCAGCAAAATTTGTTTCCTGTTTTCTCATATCGGGAGAAAAATAGATTCAGGGAGAGTAATAAATAGATTAAAAAAGTTCGTTTATGGTTGGAGGAACGGCGGTTTTACGGATAGATAGAAAACATTTGGCTATTGTGATAAAGCATCTGCTTTAGGTTATATATATATATATTTTCTTTTACATATTGATATGAAAATAAATTGGAAATAGATTAATATTTCTAAAAGGTATTTTCGAATAATTTAATAAAAAACTAACGGAATAGCAAATTTCAGAATTTTCTCTCTTCTTGAGCAACATCTGAAGCAAAAAAAAATTATTATTATATATATATATATTACTTCTTCATTAATAATTTACTTCTCTTCATATAAAAGTCAAATTCATTTTCAAGTACTCGCTTAGTGTAAAATAAATATTATGATGATGACGCTCAACGTATTTCCATTCAATTTTATTTAAAATTTTGATGCGTAATTTAATTGAAATTTTCATAACAGTGAAAATCTCAATTGGATTTACGTGTGCCATCAAGGAAAATTTTTTAAAAGTTAAACATAGTGGGCATATTTTTTTTTTCTATTCATTGCTTTATATTTTTTCAACATTTTTTATTAAAGCTTATCTTTTCCTTCCAATTCACATCTTTCTAGTATGCATTTTATTTTATTCTTCTATAATCATATTTATTGATGCTTTTTTTTTTTTTTAACTTGTTTATAACAGTAGTGTTAAGCTTATCTACGGTTGTAAAAGATACAGTTATAGTTGTGCTTTGCTTTGTAGGAAATGTTTTCAGCGGACAATAAAGAGAATCAAAATAGTGACCAAGTATAGCGGAGATATAACGGAAGACAAATATTCGCATGTTTTCATTCATATAACTGTGCTTTGAATATCCGTGCTTTCCTCCCCCCCTCCCCTTTAATAATAATGATAATGCTCTTTTGTTATCCGAGAATTATTCGTATTAATATATTCTTTTTTAAATAGATAAAATGGATAACAAATAAACAATAAGAGTTTTATTGAAATTCTAAGCATTTAATTTCTAATGTAAATAATATTTGGTTATCTGGGTCGAGGCATTTCTGATTATTTCAGTAATTTTCCCGAAACTAGCATAAATATGATCTAATCCCTTAAAAAGGTTCCCCCGCCTATGGTGCGGGCATTTCACCGAGGCCTAAGACTCACGTGTAGTCAATCGGCGAAATCTATACTAACACCAACAACCGATTATTCGTTTAATTCAATGTCTAATGCATATTCATTGCAATTGCTATTAAAAAAATAAATAAATAAATAAAATCGCTGGCTGTTTTTATGCAACTGATTTTTAGACATAAACTCGGGACATTCTCGAGATTTCTATTGAAATTTGTAAGGATGGAATTGCGTGTTCCATTTTTATTTAAATGCAGTATTCTTTAAATTTTAATTGATTAATTTCTAACTAAAAACCTTTCCATGACTCTGGCATATTAAAAGGAAATTCATAAACGACATTTTATGGGAAGTAGCTTCTGCTTATATTAGAAAATGGAAAATTATTAATCTGTTTTATAATATTTGAAATAAAATACCTCCGAATTTCAAGCATTTAAGAATGAAACACGATTACTTTGTTCGTCAAAAATCTATAAATTGACATAAAAGAACAAAAGGAGGGTATTAAAATTTGGGCAAAATACCGTAATTTCCGGTGTATAATCCGCAGATCAAATTTAATTACTAGCAACATCTCTCTCTCTCTCTCTCTCTCTCTCTCTCTATATATATATATATATATATATATATATATATATATATATATATACAAAGAAAAACATTTTTCAAATATAATTTTGTCTGTTAATTAAATTTTTTGATGTAAAACTGATTTTTTAGACCCGTGGATTATTCACAAGAAATTATAGTCCCACTGCTTTAAAATACAATGAGCTCCTCTATTGGAGCAAATATCAGCAATGAAACAGATTAAAATGAATTTTTCTTAATACGCATATATTTTAAATAATATTTGCGTTTGAAATACTTGCTTAAAAATATAACATTAGGTTTTCAACGTTACGTTTGTCAGATATTTACATAAATAACGAATCATAAAAGTATTTTTTAAGTACAGACTTCTGCAGTGAAAATCACCCGCTGTAAGCCGGAGAGTGAAAATAAAATCTGTGAAGTGATGATATGCGTGATGTTATGCCATTCAAAACGAACATTCATTACAAGAAAAAAAAAAAGAGTTCTTTATTCAATTCATCACTAACCAGATGTTACTATAAGAAAATTTATTGGAAGAAGATAGAAAAATCTATTATATACATTCCATGAAGAATAAATCAGCAAAATTCTTTTTGAAACCAAACCTAGCTTAAATTAAAGAACGTGGTCGAAAATATAGGGTAAAGTGCAACTTTTTGGCAACAACTCATCCATGAGTCACGATAAGACCCTAGAAACTTTAGCTCTTTTACCAAAATCAACAAAACACACAGAATCAGCGGGCAAGAACGGTTGGTTCAGTGCCAAAGTGTTAGACTTGAGAAAAGAAGGTCTTCAGTTCGATCCCGCTTCGGTCGAATGTTGCATTTTTTTTATTCTTTTATTCTTTTATTTTTTTTATTTAAAACATAATACCAATATTTAGTTCAACATAAAATTATTAATCGTGGTGGTTGCAGCTACTCCAGTGCCATGTTTTGGTGCAAACTAACACTAAATTTTTAACAGTGTAACAGCACACTTATTCACAGTACATTTTCAGGACGTTTCTGGGATGACTTTCCATCCTGAAGATATCTTGAAGATATCCAGGGGAAAAGATGAGCTGTTAAGGGTTAAACAATCTCACAAAATTATTATTATTATCATTATTATTCAAAAAATTGTAAGTCAAATTCACCAAGTTAAGACCCTGTAAGAAAAAAGTGGTTAGACTTCTGTTTAACATGATTAACCCTGTTGCTGTGTTCGGGTCCATTTTGACCCAAAATCAACACTTATGAAAATTTGTGTTTTATGCAGAATAAATACTCTTCGTAAAAAAACAATATGAATTGTTACATAAATTTAGTTCAAAAACTGAAAATGAAAGTATTGTTATGTATTGAAATTAAAAACAATGGGTCTGTCTGGACTCCATTTAATACATTAAAAAATTACTGTTCATTTTGACCATTCAAAATGAACACATCAGCAGGGTTTAAAATAATGTAATTGTGGTCTAACTTGTTCACACCTTTACAATTTAACGAGATTTCATGCAGTAAAATCTGGGACATCCATTTCTTTGCAAATTTGTCTAATTTCGACTAACATAAATTTAACAATCACGCACAGTTATGAAAATCTATGTCTTCATTTTCTTTTATTTAAAAAGCTGATATTATATTTAAAAGCAATTCTTTAATTTTAATTAAAAAACCTCTTTAATTAAGTCGTTCAAATAAAGTGATAAAGAGCAAAATGAAAAACGCAGCCATATCTTCATCAGACAACCGAAATAATGTTTGATATCATATGTAATAATATCTTAAATGCCCTTTAGTAGAAAGAGAAATTTCATGAAAATCAAGCCTCTTTTAAAGTTGTTCAATGCGAGTAATAACTCCAGAAAAAAAAAAAAAAAAAAAAAAAAAAAGATATTCACGAATTCTTTGCTACGTTTTGATCGCTCATTTACTAACTCACAGATTAAATTGCTCTCATGACATCTTGAAAATGAAATGAATTGGAAAATTATTTGTTTCGAGTATACTTGTTCTAAGTATTCAATATTATACGAAACGAATATGTTTAACTTTAATGCAAGATAATAAATGTATAATAATTGAAGATTTATGATTCACTTTATAAATATGTATAACAGACTAATAAAATATTGTTTTAAATAGTTGAATAAATTTAAATAAATAGTTGAGAGCGAATTTAAATATTAAATTCATCGGATGGAGTAGACGAGATATAAATTAGTGATGCGTCTGAGAAAGATAATTACATTTTTGTACGTAATTAATTATAGTCGAACCTAGTTAACGTGAACACTGTTAACGTGAATAACTTTTAACATGAACTGTTTTCACAATCCCTGTCAATATGAAGATTAGTTACTGATAGCATGAACTACTGATAACATGAACGCATTTTTTTATCCCCCTTGAGACTCACGTTAACCAGGTTCGACTGTATATAGAAATAATTAGGTTGATATGCGAATAAATATATATGTGACAAGCGTAGAAGATATTCCTCGGCATTGCTATTTGATACTTGAAATATAGTAATTCACAAAATGTCTCCATATTACCCCATTTTTCTTCTTTTATGACACTATTTGTGCAGAAAAAATCTGCTTACAAAGCTGGTACACAAGAGATGTCGAGTTACATCCCACGTCGCGTTCGTTGGCCTAGCCGTTCAGAGTTTTTCATTTTTTGTTTTCAAATAAGCATGAATACAGGCTAGGACCCCTTAGAAGGACCCTTAACGAAAGATACTCTTCCCCCAGGTCCCACACGCGTAGTTTATTGTGTTCAACAACCCATAACACCGACGCCATCAACACCAACATTTTTTAATAGACCGAAAAACATGGAGTCATGACGATTCAATTCCTATTTTTTGCTCAATATTAAAATTATCTTGCATAATACTTTACTTAATACATTTTAAATAATCTGGTGTGTTATTAAAAAATAATTTATTAAAATTATTAAAAAAATTATCTTTTATGATAATGCAGGCGATTACCATATTAGAGAAATAGTATAACTCTAAATATATATGAAAAAAAGTTGAATTTATATTCAATATTACATTTAAAAAAAAAAAGTTAGTTAAAAATGAAAGAAATCGATAACTTTATTTTAAATTATCGCAGATAGATGGTTCAACCATTCGTTTTAAAGGTATTGGCGAGCTCTTTTGAAAGATACCCATCATGAAAACTTACTCCCCTCGAGGGGGGACTTCCCCCCCCCCACCCATCGGGGGAGGCGGGGCTCCTACATACACAAAATTTTTTTCCCAGTTGACTATCTCTATTACAAAAAATATATATTCATTTCATTTCGTTTAGTACAGTCTATAGATGTTAAACTCTACTTACCTGCAATTTCCCCTATAGACGTAATGTATTTGAATACTTTTGAATGTCCCTGTACACGAACCATTTGCTTCATCTCAACGAAAAGCTTTCTGTAGCATCCCTATATGATACAAATTTAGAATACCGAGTTTGGAATTTCTGCTACTATTTGTTCTTGAGATATGCTGATAACAGACACACAGACATCCATCCACACAAACACACAGACAGACATACACACAGACAGACACACAGACCATTCTTTAAAAACATGATTTTCGTATTCAGGGGCTTTCAGAACATGTAAATATAACAAAAATTCACGTTCGAAAATTTAACCCTAAAACAATACTTTCTTGACCCTATGGGTAAGAGAAAGTAAAAATGCGTAGAAATATTTTATATAAATAAATATTAAATGTTAATTTAACATATAAAGATTAATGAAACTCCTAATAGTTATTAAATACTTTAATTAAAATAAAAATGCTTTCCATTATATAGCGAACTTGAATAAATTGCAAGCTTGCATTAGCTCTATGCCTACAAGTTAGCTTATCACACACATGTATGAAACTCGCTGTCATCTATTTCTGGTATTAAATATCCGATATTAATTTTAAAAATGGCTCTTTAATTTAAATTAGAAATCTTCTTTAATTGAATTTTTCAAATAAAATGGCAAAGAACAAAATGAATACGCAGCAAAATCATCATGAAACACCTGAAAGTATATGGTATCTATGTAATAATACCTTAATTGTATTTACTATAATACCAAAAGAAATTTTATTAAAAGTCAATTTTTATATTTGATCGTTCATATAATTTAAAGCTTTTAAATGTTCTGATACCACTTTTTTAATAAAGTTTTTTTTCGTTTTTTGGTTTATCTAACGTTTGGGGGGCAAGGTAATTTCACTCATTTAATATCAAAAGCTACCAGAATTTCCGACCAATGTTAGAACAAAAGTAATAAATGAACATTTTCTGCTAAGTTTTAAAAGTGAAATTTTGAGGAAAGTTTCCGGGATGAATTTTTGCAATAGGTAACTAAAATTGAAGATGCATGTACGAGCATCACCACCTTTTATTAGGTTAAGGAGACAAAGAGACTTGAAATTAATTATTTTTGTTTTACATTCGATCACTTCTCAAATCAAATACAACTGCGATGGTATTTATAGTTTTTAGAAATATAGCGTATTATCATAGCCTCCTAAATTAGATGCCTGTCGCGTGGCTCCGAAACTTGACAACATTTGAAGCGGTAGACAGAGCCACCTGGTACAGATTGTGCGACATTTTAATTCAACTGTCACCAATAATTTTAAGAAGTGATATATGATACATATAATCGACGTTTCTTCGATTCTATTCGCCTTTTATGTATATCATATCCCACTTTTAAAGATTTTTGGTGGCTGTTGAATAAAAAAGTCGCGCAATTTGTACCAGGTTTCGCTTTCTACCGCTTCAACTGTTGCCAAGTTTCCGAGCAACGCGACAGGCATCTAATTTAGGAGGCTATGGTATTACATGTAATTTTAAAAACGAAAATCTATCTTTTATGGGAAAACTAATACAAAATTATGCCCAATTTTAAAATGCTTTATGCGAATTCTAAATAAATTTAAATGCCCAATTTTTTTACTATGAGATTTTTCAATGTAATTTAACACATCCGTGCATTCAATTCATTGGGGAAAAAAAAAAAAAAAATCTGTGACTGATGTTTAAAAACTAAATTGTGGCTTCAGTAAAAATAGTTTCATGTCATCCTTATAAATTATAGTTCCTTTTTCTAGCGAATTCTAAAAACCCTTATTAGAATATTAGAGCGTTTTTCTACAATCAACAGCAAAATTAGTGAAGCGCTTGCAATGATTCGATTTTAAAAGATGTGCACCTAATACTGTTTTGTTAAGAAAATATTGGTCGATTCATGATCTAAGTCTTTGATAAAAATTAGCGATCAAACTATTTATATATATATGAAAAATGTGGATGTGTGCTTTAAAAATTTTGCTGACGCCTGTATATTATCGCGTTCAATCTGCTTTAAAAATCTCTGAAAATAAATGCGAACATAAAGAGGCGAGTTAGTAACTATAATTTTGGTTTATGACACAATTCTAGGAAATCAAGCAAGAATTTCTCACAATTCAAAGGATTCAGAATAGTTATAATAGTCATAATATTTTTTCACCATCTAAAAAAATGTAGACTAAAAATTCTTGATCATTTCATCCATTTTGGTTATTTGTATATTTTATATGCATAACTCAGAATTCTATATTTTTAATTACGAGATTCAGGAAATGACTACTTATTCGTTCTAGAGGAAGGCGATACATTTTCTTTCACAGTGTTTTTTTATATATCTAATTTACAGAATTAATTACAAACGAAATAAGTTTAAAATTTGAAATCTTCATAAATTTTCATTATGTGAATTGAATTTGAGAGTTCGTAATAAAAGTAATAATTTCTTAATTTCAAGCTGAATCCCAGTTTTGTGACAAATGCACTGATTAACACTCTTACCAGTTTTTAAAAGAGAACTGGATTTAAAAAAAAAAAAAAAAAACAAATCGAAAGCAGCATTATAAGTAATTAATTATTCCATAAATTTGGTTTGTTGGTTGGGTTTTACGTCACACTAGTGCTGCGCAACGGGTTATTGGCGACGGTCTAAGACTCACCCCTAGAGGTGATCCAGAGATATGCCATCACAATTTTGATCCTCCACGGAAGGAATTGCTCTCCCGTTTCGGTGACTGCCAGAGGTATAATTTTTTATGGGAACATAGAGGACACTGCGGCCACGACAGATTTTACATGCACGAGCCACCATTCGTGTACACGACGGTCTTTGGTCGGCTCGAGTACCGAACCCGCAATCTTCAAATTCCGAGCCCGGTGCTCTACCGACAGGGCAACCGCGACCCTTGTACCCCCTAAATTTCGATACGAAGAAAAATAAATTTAAAGTTCTGTAAAAACTTTTTAAAAATGTTTGGGAAATTGTAGAGTGATATAATTTTTAAAAGAATTATATCGCTTCTAACATTTTAAAATGATTAATTATCTAGATATTTTTAGTTGCATATATTTTGATAATTTTTATCATCTCTGTTTCCCTCAATTAAAAAATATTACTGTTTAAATAAAGCAAAAATTTCTCTCTCTCTAAAAAAAAGAAATAAAAATAAAAGATATTCACGAAATATTCGCAACGTTTTAATATCTCATTCACTATAACTTATAGATTAAATTTTCCTCACGACATTTTGAAGATACTGGAATTTTATTTGTTCCAAGTATATTTACTCTAAGCACCCAGTATTATAAAAGACGAAAATGTTTAAACTAATGTATGTTAATAAATGTTTACTAAATGAAGATTTATGATTGACTCTATAAATATGCATAATGGACTAATAAAATACTATTTTAAATAATTGAATAAATTTAAATAAATAGTTCAGCGTGATTTAAATAATGAATTGAACGAATTGACCAAACAAGATAAAAATTAGAGTTTAACCTGTTTTTTTTTTTTTTTTTTTTTTTTTTTTTTATGTTCCATGTGACTGAGTTTTTAAAAATTTCCCTCAATTTTACATTATTATAGTTTATCTATATATTCTAAACATATCTGGGCATTCATTTTTGGATTGATTGATAAATTAATTTAAAAAAATATTTTTATGTTTGAATATTGAAGTTTCATGCAATTTTTTAGCATTCAAACATAAAAATATAAATAAATAAATAAATAACCCCAATGAATCCAAAAATAACACCCAAATGTGTTTAGTGTATTGATAATATAATAATATAAAATGGAGGGAAATATTTAAAAATTGGAACATTATAAAAAGTTTGAAAAAAAAAATGTAAACTTTTAGAATTTTAATAGTTTTCGAGAATTTTCAGTATATTTAATATTGATACATTTCGATATACATGTATGCACACTTTCATAACTCTATATCAGTAATTTCAAAAACCGATTTTTAACGTCCACTGTACACTTAAAATTTAGAAAGAAAAAATCATTCGTTCTATATTGCTATCTTTCTTTTATTAAACCATTAAGCAAATAAAAACCGTATATTTTCAATTTCTATTTTTTTGCGTAACATCTAATTTTGTATATTATTTGAACTGTTATATAATTTTAAAACGCACACATTTTATATGAATTTTTATCAAATGTTACTTTAACACATAAAGAATAATGAAACATTTAATATTGATTAAATACTTTAATTCAAATAAAAATGACTTTAAATAAGTGACAGATCTGCATAAACTGCAAACTTGTATAACTTCAATTCGGAGCTAAATCATGTAGAGCTAATAAAAACGATGCCTTCATTTCTGTGATTAAATAGTTAATTTAAAAATTATTTTTAATTTAAATTAGAAACCTTCTTTAATGGGCTCTTCCCACCTGACGTCAGAGGTCACATGATAGAGGAAAAGCAAATAGCAGACGAAATCTTGTTTATCTATAGCGATTGCTGAAATAACATATTTTCTATTCTTATTTTTGATCAATCGTATTTAATCTGTGTTATTTTTTTATTCATCATCATTTTTAATCCACTTTATAATTTTATTCATCTTATTTTGTTTACTGTATACATTTACAATCACCATTTAGTTTATATTTGTTATGGATGTTCATGAAGAACATGTTAAATACTCTGATTTTTGGTACTTAAATCAGTGGCAGTGCAATATTGTACTGCGTAAATCAATTTAGACCAGTAACTAAGTTAATTAACTTGTTGTAACAACTTTATGCAATTAAATTAAATGAAAACATTTTAAAATTTCAAATTATTCTACAAGAATAAGCTATTATTTATTGCTAGATCAGTTAACGTAACAGTTACACTCGAACATACAAAAATCGATTCTTACAGTTGAAAATAAATAAACACATAAAGTGTTTTTTAAAAATTATTAAATTTACAAATACAACTATTCTACTGTTTACAAATGCATAATATTACTTTTATTTTATTTTATTTTAAATATTAACATTTTTGTTCTTAAGAACAATATTTAATTGAATTCGACTCTCAGAATTCGATTATTCGTTTTCCTCTATGACATGATTGAGCAGACGAAACTGGGAATAGTCCATTAAGTTGTTTATAAACATAAGATCAAAACGAGAACGTAGCTAAATCTTCATCAAACACCTGAAAGTGCATGTGATATCTGTCTAATAATATCTTAACTGCTCTTAAATAAAAAGAAAAATGTTCATAAAAGCCACGTTTATTTATTTATTTATATTTTTATTTGTTCATCTAGTGTGCAAAATTTAAACTCTGGGGGATATAAAAAAAGATATTCACGGATTCTTGGCAACATTTTGATCCCTCATTTACTAACTTAAAGAATAAATTGTTCTCTCGACATCTTAAGGAAGCAATGAATTGGAAAGTTATCTGTTTCGAGTATACTAGGTCCAAGTATATTATACGAAACGAAAATGATTAAATCTAATGAAAGGTAATAAATGTTTAAAAAAAAATATTTATGATTAACTTGATAAATATGCATATAACGGTCTAATAAAACGCTATTTTAAATATTTGAATAAGTTTAAATAAATAGTTGAGAGTAATTTAAATAATGAATTCGTCAGCAGGAACAAACGAAATATAAATTAGAGAAGGGGTTGTAAAAAATATTTTTTTATTCGTAGCTAAATATGTATATAAAATTAGTTATTAAGTGTAAAAATATAACATGTGCTAAGAGCAGAAACTATTTGTTGCCTTTTACTTTAGGAAAAAAAGTAATTAGCAAAATATCTCTATATTGCTATCTTTTTTTTATTAGACCTCTGAACAACTTGAAATGTTGATGTTTCGATTTTATTCTTTTACTTAACCCTTTAACGATCATTGGTTTCGCAGCGAAACCAAACATTTGACATAATTTAACAATTTTTATGCAGCAGATTTTGTATTATTTCTCCCTTGTTTCAATCAGGTTTTAAACTTTTGTTCCTTTTCTGCTCTGTAGATAACATCACTATTCCAAAATTTAACAAATAATGCTTCAAAGGAAGCTAAATGCATAAGTCACTTGACGTTTCTTAGAGTGCGCGGGTGCGAATTGTTGGTTTCATGATGCACTCATGTGTAGTTTTTATCATTTAATGAAGAGCTGGACTATTATTATCACCTGAAACAACTTTTACGACTTTTCGTAGTCGATAATGTTTACTTACAATGTGTTTTATTTATTAAATTAAATGTTATTTGAATTTAATAAGGTTAAATTATAGATATCTCAAACCAAAAATTCTCGAAAAGGAACAACGCTAATTTTATTATTTTTTAAATATTCATGATCAGCTACGTGCCGAAAAGCCATTTTTAAAATTAGTTTAGTAATTTTGAAAATAAATTAAGTAGTGAACGTTAAAGTTCTGTAAAAACTTTTTAAAAATGTTTGGGAAATTGTAGAGTGATATAATTTTTAAAAGAATTATATCGCTTCTAACATTTTAAAATGATTAATTATCTAGATATTTTTAGTTGCATATATTTTGATAATTTTTATCATCTCTATTTCCCTCATTTAAAAAATATTACTGTTTAAATAAAGCAAAAATTTCTCTCTCTCTAAAAAAAAAAAATAAAAATAAAAGATATTCACGAAATATTCGCAACGTTTTAATATCTCATTTACTATAACTTATAGATTAAATTTTTCTCACGACATTTTGAAGATACTGGAATTTTATTTGTTCCAAGTATATTTACTCTAAACACCCAGTATTATAAAAGACGAAAATGTTTAAACTAATGTATGTTAATAAATGTTTACTAAATGAAGATTTATGATTGAATCTATAAATATGCATAATGGACTAATAAAATACTATTTTAAATAATTGAATAAATTTAAATAAATAGTTCAGCGTGATTTAAATAATGAATTCAACGAATTGAGCAAACAAGATAAAAATTAGAGTTTTACCTGTTTTTTTTTTTTTTTTTTTTTTTTTTTTTATGTTCCATGTGCTGAGTTTTTAAAAATTTCCCTCAATTTTACATTATTATAGTTTATCTATATATTCTAAACATATCTGGGCATTCATTTTTGGATTGATTGATAAATTAATTTAAAAAAATATTTTTATGTTTGAATATTGAGGTTTCATGCAATTTTGTAGCATTCAAACATAAAAATATAAATAAATAAATAAATAACCCCAATGAATCCAAAAATAACACCCAAATGTGTTTAGTGTATTGATAATATAATAATATAAAATGGAGGGAAATATTTAAAAATTGGAACATTATAAAAAGTTTGAAAAAACAATTTAAACTTTTAGAATTTTAATAGTTTTTGAGAATTTTCAGTATATTTAATATTGATACATTTCGATATACATGTATGCACACTTTCATAACTCTATATCAGTAATTTCAAAAACCGATTTTTAACGTCCACTGTACACTTAAAATTTAGAAAGAAAAAATCATTCGTTCTATATTGCTATCTTTCTTTTATTAAACCATTAAGCAAATAAAAACCGTATATTTTCAATTTCTATTTTTTTGCGTAACAACTAATTTTGTATATTATTTGAACTGTTATATAATTTTAAAACGCACACATTTTATATGAATTTTTATCAAATGTTACTTTAACACATAAAGAATAATGAAACATTTAATATTGATTAAAAATTTTAATTCAAATAAAAATGACTTTAAATAAGTGACAGATCTGCATAAACTGCAAACTTGTATAACTTCAATTCGGAGCTAATTCATGTAGAGCTAATAAAAACGATGCCTTCATTTCTGTGATTAAATAGTTAATTTAAAAATTATTTTTTAATTTAAATTAGAAACCTTCTTTAATGGGCTCTTCCGACCTGACGTCAGAGGTCACATGATAGAGGAAAAACAAATAGCAGACGAAATCTTGTTTATCTATAGCGATTGCTGAAATAACATATTTTCTATTCTTATTTTTGATCAATCGTATTTAATCTGTGTTATTTTTTTATTCATCATCATTTTTAATCCATTTTATAACTTTATTCATCATATTTTGTTTACTGTATACATTTACAATCACCATTTAGTTAATATTTGTTATGGATGTTCATGAAGAACATGTTAAATACTCTGATTTTTGGTACTTAAATCAGTGACAGTGCAATATTGTACTGCGTAAATCAATTTAGACCAGTAACTAAGTTAATTAACTTGTTGTAACAACTTTATGCAATTAAATTAAATGAAAACATTTTAAAATTTCAAATTATAATCCATAGACATTCTACAAGAATAAGATATTATTTATTGCTAGATCAGTTAACGTAACAGTTACACTCGAACATACAAAAATCGATTCTTACAGTTGAAAATAAATAAACACATAAAGTGTTTTTTAAAAATTATTAAATTTACAAATACAACTATTCTACTGTTTACAAATGCATAATATTATTTTTATTTTATTTTATATTAAATATTAACATTTTTGTTCTTAAGAACAATATTTAATTGAATTCGACTCTCAGAATTCGATTATTAGTTTTCCTCTATCACATGATTGAGCAGACGAAACTGGGAATAGTCCATTAAGTTGTTTATAAACAAAAGATCAAAACGAGAACGTAGCTAAATCTTCATCAAACACCTGAAAGTGCATGTGATATCTGTCTAATAATATCTTAACTGCTCTTAAATAAAAAGAAAAATGTTCATAAAAGCCACGTTTATTTATTTATTTATATTTTTATTTGTTCATCTAGTGTGCAAAATTTAAACTCTGGGGGATATAAAAAAAGATATTCACGGATTCTTGGCAACATTTTGATCCCTCATTTACTAACTTAAAGAATAAATTGTTCTCTCGACATCTTAAGGAAGCAATGAATTGGAAAGTTATCTGTTTCGAGTATACTAGGTCCAAGTATATTATACGAAACGAAAATGATTAAATCTAATGAAAGGTAATAAATGTTTAAAAAAAAATATTTATGATTAACTTGATAAATATGCATATAACGGTCTAATAAAACGCTATTTTAAATATTTGAATAAGTTTAAATAAATAGTTGAGAGTAATTTAAATAATAAATTCGTCAGCAGGAACAAACGAAATATAAATTAGAGAAGGGGTTGTAAAAAATATTTTTTTATTCGTAGCTAAATATGTATATAAAATTAGTTATTAAGTGTAAAAATATAACATGTGCTAAGAGCAGAAACTATTTGTTGCCTTTTACTTTAGGAAAAAAAGTAATTAGCAAAATATCTCTATATTGCTATCTTTTTTTTATTAGACCTCTGAACAACTTGAAATGTTGATGTTTCGATTTTATTCTTTTACTTAACCCTTTAACGATCATTGGTTTCGCAGCGAAACCAAACATTTGACATAATTTAACAATTTTTATGCAGCAGATTTTGTATTATTTCTCCCTTGTTTCAATCAGGTTTTAAACTTTTGTTCCTTTTCTGCTCTGTAGATAACATCACTATTCCAAAATTTAACAAATAATGCTTCAAAGGAAGCTAAATGCATAAGTCACTTGACGTTTCTTAGAGTGCGCGGGTGCGAATTGTTGGTTTCATGATGCACTCATGTGTAGTTTTTATCATTTAATGAAGAGCTGGACTATTATTATCACCTGAAACAACTTTTACGACTTTTCGTAGTCGATAATGTTTACTTACAATGTGTTTTATTTATTAAATTAAATGTTATTTGAATTTAATAAGGTTAAATTATAGATATCTCAAACCAAAAATTCTCGAAAAGGAACAACGCTAATTTTATTATTTTTTAAATATTCATGATCAGCTACGTGCCGAAAAGCCATTTTTAAAATTAGTTTAGTAATTTTGAAAATAAATTAAGTAGTGAACGTTAAAGTTCTGTAAAAACTTTTTAAAAATGTTTGGGAAATTGTAGAGTGATATAATTTTTAAAAGAATTATATCGCTTCTAACATTTTAAAATGATTAATTATCTAGATATTTTTAGTTGCATATATTTTGATAATTTTTATCATCTCTATTTCCCTCAATTAAAAAATATTACTGTTTAAATAAAGCAAAAATTTCTCTCTCTCTAAAAAAAAGAAATAAAAATAAAAGATATTCACGAAATATTCGCAACGTTTTAATATCTCATTTACTATAACTTATAGATTAAATTT
This sequence comes from Salticus scenicus, assembly GCA_963930645.1. NCBI lineage: Eukaryota > Metazoa > Arthropoda > Arachnida > Araneae > Salticidae > Salticus > Salticus scenicus. The sequence continues at coordinate 91,704,591 of OZ005650.1, forward strand.
TTCTCACGACATTTTGAAGATACTGGAATTTTATTTGTTCCAAGTATATTTACTCTAAACACCCAGTATTATAAAAGACGAAAATGTTTAAACTAATGTATGTTAATAAATGTTTACTAAATGAAGATTTATGATTGACTCTATAAATATGCATAATGGACTAATAAAATACTATTTTAAATAATTGAATAAATTTAAATAAATAGTTCAGCGTGATTTAAATAATGAATTCAACGAATTGAGCAAACAAGATAAAAATTAGAGTTTTACCTGTTTTTTTTTTTTTTTTTTTTTTTTATGTTCCATGTGCTGAGTTTTTAAAAATTTCCCTCAATTTTACATTATTATAGTTTATCTATATATTCTAAACATATCTGGGCATTCATTTTTGGATTGATTGATAAATTAATTTAAAAAAATATTTTTATGTTTGAATATTGAAGTTTCATGCAATTTTGTAGCATTCAAACATAAAAATATAAATAAATAAATAAATAACCCCAATGAATCCAAAAATAACACCCAAATGTGTTTAGTGTATTGATAATATAATAATATAAAATGGAGGGAAATATTTAAAAATTGGAACATTATAAAAAGTTTGAAAAAACAATTTAAACTTTTAGAATTTTAATAGTTTTTGAGAATTTTCAGTATATTTAATATTGCTACATTTCGATATACATGTATGCACACTTTCATAACTCTATATCAGTAATTTCAAAAACCGATTTTTAACGTCCACTGTACACTTAAAATTTAGAAAGAAAAAATCATTCGTTCTATATTGCTATCTTTCTTTTATTAAACCATTAAGCAAATAAAAACCGTATATTTTCAATTTCTATTTTTTTGCGTAACAACTAATTTTGTATATTATTTGAACTGTTATATAATTTTAAAACGCACACATTTTATATGAATTTTTATCAAATGTTACTTTAACACATAAAGAATAATGAAACATTTAATATTGATTAAATATTTTAATTCAAATAAAAATGACTTTAAATAAGTGACAGATCTGCATAAACTGCAAACTTGTATAACTTCAATTCGGAGCTAATTCATGTAGAGCTAATAAAAACGATGCCTTCATTTCTGTGATTAAATAGTTAATTTAAAAATTATTTTTTAATTTAAATTAGAAACCTTCTTTAATGGGCTCTTCCGACCTGACGTCAGAGGTCACATGATAGAGGAAAAACAAATAGCAGACGAAATCTTGTTTATCTATAGCGATTGCTGAAATAACATATTTTCTATTCTTATTTTTGATCAATCGTATTTAATCTGTGTTATTTTTTTATTCATCATCATTTTTAATCCATTTTATAACTTTATTCATCATATTTTGTTTACTGTATACATTTACAATCACCATTTAGTTTATATTTGTTATGGATGTTCATGAAGAACATGTTAAATACTCTGATTTCTGGTACTTAAATCAGTGACAGTGCAATATTGTACTGCGTAAATCAATTTAGACCAGTAACTAAGTTAATTAACTTGTTGTAACAACTTTATGCAATTAAATTAAATGAAAACATTTTAAAATTTCAAATTATAATCCATAGACATTCTACAAGAATAAGATATTATTTATTGCTAGATCAGTTAACGTAACAGTTACACTCGAACATACAAAAATCGATTCTTACAGTTGAAAATAAATAAACACATAAAGTGTTTTTTAAAAATTATTAAATTTACAAATACAACTATTCTACTGTTTACAAATGCATAATATTATTTTTATTTTATTTTATATTAAATATTAACATTTTTGTTCTTAAGAACAATATTTAATTGAATTCGACTCTCAGAATTCGATTATTAGTTTTCCTCTATCACATGATTGAGCAGACGAAACTGGGAATAGTCCTTTAAGTTGTTTATAAACAAAAGATCAAAACGAGAACGTAGCTAAATCTTCATCAAACACCTGAAAGTGCATGTGATATCTGTCTAATAATATCTTAACTGCTCTTAAATAAAAAGAAAAATGTTCATAAAAGCCACGTTTATTATTATTTATTTATTTATTTATATTTTTATTTGTTCATCTAGTATGCAAAATTTAAACTCTGGGGGATATAAAAAAAGATATTCACGGATTCTTGGCAACATTTTGATCCCTCATTTACTAACTTAAAGAATAAATTGTTCTCTCGACATCTTAAGGAAGCAATGAATTGGAAAGTTATCTGTTTCGAGTATACTAGGTCCAAGTATATTATACGAAACGAAAATGATTAAATCTAATGAAAGGTAATAAATGTTTAAAAAAAAATATTTATGATTAACTTGATAAATATGCATATAACGGTCTAATAAAACGCTATTTTAAATATTTGAATAAGTTTAAATAAATAGTTGAGAGTAATTTAAATAATGAATTCGTCAGCAGGAACAAACGAAATATAAATTAGAGAAGGGGTTGTAAAAAATATTTTTTTATTCGTAGCTAAATATGTATAAAAATTAGTTATTAAGTGTAAAAATATAACATGTGCTAAGAGCAGAAACTATTTGTTGCCTTTTACTTTAGGAAAAAAAGTAATTAGCAAAATATCTCTATATTGCTATCTTTTTTTTATTAGACCTCTGAACAACTTGAAATGTTGATGTTTCGATTTTATTCTTTTACTTAACCCTTTAACGATCATTGGTTTCGCAGCGAAACCAAACATTTGACATAATTTAACAATTTTTATGCAGCAGATTTTGTATTATTTCTCCCTTGTTTCGATCAGGTTTTAAACTTTTGTTCCTTTTCTGCTCTGTAGATAACATCACTATTCCAAAATTTAACAAATAATGCTTCAAAGGAAGCTAAATGCATAAGTCACTTGACGTTTCTTAGAGTGCGCGGGTGCGAATTGTTGGTTTCATGATGCACTCATGTGTAGTTTTTATCATTTAATGAAGAGCTGGACTATTATTATCACCTGAAACAACTTTTACGACTTTTCGTAGTCGATAATGTTTACTTACAATGTGTTTTATTTATTAAATTAAATGTTATTTGAATTTAATAAGGTTAAATTATAGATATCTCAAACCAAAAATTCTCGAAAAGGAACAACGCTAATTTTATTATTTTTTAAATATTCATGATCAGCTACGTGCCGAAAAGCCATTTTTAAAATTAGTTTAGTAATTTTGAAAATAAATTAAGTAGTGAACGTTAAAGTTCTGTAAAAACTTTTTAAAAATGTTTGGGAAATTGTAGAGTGATATAATTTTTAAAAGAATTATATCGCTTCTAACATTTTAAAATGATTAATTATCTAGATATTTTTAGTTGCATATATTTTGATAATTTTTATCATCTCTATTTCCCTCAATTAAAAAATATTACTGTTTAAATAAAGCAAAAATTTCTCTCTCTCTAAAAAAAAGAAATAAAAATAAAAGATATTCACGAAATATTCGCAACGTTTTAATATCTCATTTACTATAACTTATAGATTAAATTTTTCTCACGACATTTTGAAGATACTGGAATTTTATTTGTTCCAAGTATATTTACTCTAAACACCCAGTATTATAAAAGACGAAAATGTTTAAACTAATGTATGTTAATAAATGTTTACTAAATGAAGATTTATGATTGACTCTATAAATATGCATAATGGACTAATAAAATACTATTTTAAATAATTGAATAAATTTAAATAAATAGTTCAGCGTGATTTAAATAATGAATTCAACGAATTGAGCAAACAAGATAAAAATTAGAGTTTTACCTGTTTTTTTTTTTTTTTTTTTTTTTTTTTTTTTATGTTCCATGTGCTGAGTTTTTAAAAATTTCCCTCAATTTTACATTATTATAGTTTATCTATATATTCTAAACATATCTGGGCATTCATTTTTGGATTGATTGATAAATTAATTTAAAAAAATATTTTTATGTTTGAATATTGAAGTTTCATGCAATTTTTTAGCATTCAAACATAAAAATATAAATAAATAAATAAATAACCCCAATGAATCCAAAAATAACACCCAAATGTGTTTAGTGTATTGATAATATAATAATATAAAATGGAGGGAAATATTTAAAAATTGGAACATTATAAAAAGTTTGAAAAAACAATTTAAACTTTTAGAATTTTAATAGTTTTTGAGAATTTTCAGTATATTTAATATTGATACATTTCGATATACATGTATGCACACTTTCATAACTCTATATCAGTAATTTCAAAAACCGATTTTTAACGTCCACTGTACACTTAAAATTTAGAAAGAAAAAATCATTCGTTCTATATTGCTATCTTTCTTTTATTAAACCATGAAGCAAATAAAAACCGTATATTTTCAATTTCTATTTTTTTGCGTAACAACTAATTTTGTATATTATTTGAACTGTTATATAATTTTAAAACGCACACATTTTATATGAATTTTTATCAAATGTTACTTTAACACATAAAGAATAATGAAACATTTAATATTGATTAAATACTTTAATTCAAATAAAAATGACTTTAAATAAGTGACAGATCTGCATAAACTGCAAACTTGTATAACTTCAATTCGGAGCTAAATAATGTAGAGCTAATAAAAACGATGCCTTTATTTCTGTGATTAAATAGTTAATTTAAAAATTATTTTTTAATTTAAATTAGAAACCTTCTTTAATGGGCTCTTCCCACCTGACGTCAGAGGTCACATGATAGAGGAAAAACAAATAGCAGACGAAATCTTGTTTATCTATAGCGATTGCTGAAATAACATATTTTCTATTCTTATTTTTGATCAATCGTATTTAATCTGTGTTATTTTTTTATTCATCATCATTTTTAATCCATTTTATAACTTTATTCATCATATTTTGTTTACCTTATACATTTACAATCACCATTTAGTTTATATTTGTTATGGATGTTCATGAAGAACATGTTAAATACTCTGATTTTTGGTACTTAAATCAGTGACAGTGCAATATTGTACTGCGTAAATCAATTTAGACCAGTAACTAAGTTAATTAACTTGTTGTAACAACTTTATGCAATTAAATTAAATGAAAACATTTTAAAATTTCAAATTATAATCCATAGACATTCTACAAGAATAAGCTATTATTTATTGCTAGATCAGTTAACGTAACAGTTACACTCGAACATACAAAAATCGATTCTTACAGTTGAAAATAAATAAACACATAAAGTGTTTTTTAAAAATTATTAAATTTACAAATACAACTATTCTACTGTTTACAAATGCATAATATTATTTTTATTTTATTTTATATTAAATATTAACATTTTTGTTCTTAAGAACAATATTTAATTGAATTCGACTCTCAGAATTCGATTATTAGTTTTCCTCTATCACATGATTGAGCAGACGAAACTGGGAATAGTCCATTAAGTTGTTTATAAACAAAAGATCAAAACGAGAACGTAGCTAAATCTTCATCAAACACCTGAAAGTGCATGTGATATCTGTCTAATAATATCTTAACTGCTCTTAAATAAAAAGAAAAATGTTCATAAAAGCCACGTTTATTATTATTTATTTATTTATTTATATTTTTATTTGTTCATCTAGTGTGCAAAATTTAAACTCTGGGGGATATAAAAAAAGATATTCACGGATTCTTGGCAACATTTTGATCCCTCATTTACTAACTTAAAGAATAAATTGTTCTCTCGACATCTTAAGGAAGCAATGAATTGGAAAGTTATCTGTTTCGAGTATACTAGGTCCAAGTATATTATACGAAACGAAAATGATTAAATCTAATGAAAGGTAATAAATGTTTAAAAAAAAATATTTATGATTAACTTGATAAATATGCATATAACGGTCTAATAAAACGCTATTTTAAATATTTGAATAAGTTTAAATAAATAGTTGAGAGTAATTTAAATAATGAATTCGTCAGCAGGAACAAACGAAATATAAATTAGAGAAGGGGTTGTAAAAAATATTTTTTTATTCGTAGCTAAATATGTATATAAAATTAGTTATTAAGTATAAAAATATAACATGTGCTAAGAGCAGAAACTATTTGTTGCCTTTTACTTTAGGAAAAAAAGTAATTAGCAAAATATCTCTATATTGCTATCTTTTTTTTATTAGACCTCTGAACAACTTGAAATGTTGATGTTTCGATTTTATTCTTTTACTTAACCCTTTAACGATCATTGGTTTCGCAGCGAAACCAAACATTTGCCATAATTTAACAATTTTTATGCAGCAGATTTTGTATTATTTCTCCCTTGTTTCAATCAGGTTTTAAACTTTTGTTCCTTTTCTGCTCTGTAGATAACATCACTATTCCAAAATTTAACAAATAATGCTACAAAGGAAGCTAAATGCATAAGTCACTTGACATTTCTTAGAGTGCGCGGGTGCGAATTGTTGGTTTCATGATGCACTCATGTGTAGTTTTTATCATTTAATGAAGAGCTGGACTATTATTATCACCTGAAACAACTTTTACGACTTTTCGTAGTCGATAATGTTTACTTACAATGTGTTTTATTTATTAAATTAAATGTTATTTGAATTTAATAAGGTTAAATTATAGATATCTCAAACCAAAAATTCTCGAAAAGGAACAACGCTAATTTTATTATTTTTTAAATATTCATGATCAGCTACGTGCCGAAAAGCCATTTTTAAAATTAGTTTAGTAATTTTGAAAATAAATTAAGTAGTGAACGTTAAAGTTCTGTAAAAACTTTTTAAAAATGTTTGGGAAATTGTAGAGTGATATAATTTTTAAAAGAATTATATCGCTTCTAACATTTTAAAATGATTAATTATCTAGATATTTTTAGTTGCATATATTTTGATAATTTTTATCATCTCTATTTCCCTCAATTAAAAAATATTACTGTTTAAATAAAGCAAAAATTTCTCTCTCTCTAAAAAAAAGAAATAAAAATAAAAGATATTCACGAAATATTCGCAACGTTTTAATATCTCATTTACTATAACTTATAGATTAAATTTTTCTCACGACATTTTGAAGATACTGGAATTTTATTTGTTCCAAGTATATTTACTCTAAACACCCAGTATTATAAAAGACGAAAATGTTTAAACTAATGTATGTTAATAAATGTTTACTAAATGAAGATTTATGATTGACTCTATAAATATGCATAATGGACTAATAAAATACTATTTTAAATAATTGAATAAATTTAAATAAATAGTTCAGCGTGATTTAAATAATGAATTCAACGAATTGAGCAAACAAGATAAAAATTAGAGTTTTACCTGTTTTTTTTTTTTTTTTATGTTCCATGTGCTGAGTTTTTAAAAATTTCCCTCAATTTTACATTATTATAGTTTATCTGTATATTCTAAACATATCTGGGCATTCATTTTTGGATTGATTGATAAATTAATTTAAAAAAATATTTTTATGTTTGAATATTGAAGTTTCATGCAATTTTTTAGCATTCAAACATAAAAATATAAATAAATAAATAAATAACCCCAATGAATCCAAAAATAACACCCAAATGTGTTTAGTGTATTGATAATATAATAATATAAAATGGAGGGAAATATTTAAAAATTGGAACATTATAAAAAGTTTGAAAAAACAATTTAAACTTTTAGAATTTTAATAGTTTTTGAGAATTTTCAGTATATTTAATATTGATACATTTCGATATACATGTATGCACACTTTCATAACTCTATATCAGTAATTTCAAAAACCGATTTTTAACGTCCACTGTACACTTAAAATTTAGAAAGAAAAAATCATTCGTTCTATATTGCTATCTTTCTTTTATTAAACCATTAAGCAAATAAAAACCGTATATTTTCAATTTCTATTTTTTTGCGTAACAACTAATTTTGTATATTATTTGAACTGTTATATAATTTTAAAACGCACACATTTTATATGAATTTTTATCAAATGTTACTTTAACACATAAAGAATAATGAAACATTTAATATTGATTAAATACTTTAATTCAAATAAAAATGACTTTAAATAAGTGACAGATCTGCATAAACTGCAAACTTGTATAACTTCAATTCGGAGCTAAATCATGTAGAGCTAATAAAAACGATGCCTTCATTTCTGTGATTAAATAGTTAATTTAAAAATTATTTTTTAATTTAAATTAGAAACCTTCTTTAATGGGCTCTTCCCACCTGACGTCAGAGGTCACATGATAGAGGAAAAACAAATAGCAGACGAAATCTTGTTTATCTATAGCGATTGCTGAAATAACATATTTTCTATTCTTATTTTTGATCAATCGTATTTAATCTGTGTTATTTTTTTTATTCATCATCATTTTTAATCCATTTTATAACTTTATTCATCATATTTTGTTTACTGTATACATTTACAATCACCATTTAGTTTATATTTGTTATGGATGTTCATGAAGAACATGTTAAATACTCTGATTTTTGGTACTTAAATCAGTGACAGTGCAATATTGTACTGCGTAAATCAATTTAGACCAGTAACTAAGTTAATTAACTTGTTGTAACAACTTTATGCAATTAAATTAAATGAAAACATTTTAAAATTTCAAATTATAATCCATAGACATTCTACAAGAATAAGCTATTATTTATTGCTAGATCAGTTAACGTAACAATTACACTCGAACATACAAAAATCGATTCTTACAGTTGAAAATAAATAAACACATAAAGTGTTTTTTAAAAATTATTAAATTTACAAATACAAATATTCTACTGTTTACAAATGCATAATATTATTTTTATTTTATTTTATATTAAATATTAACATTTTTGTTCTTAAGAACAATATTTAATTGAATTCGACTCTCAGAATTCGATTATTAGTTTTCCTCTATCACATGATTGAGCAGACGAAACTGGGAATAGTCCATTAAGTTGTTTATAAACAAAAGATCAAAACGAGAACGTAGCTAAATCTTCATCAAACACCTGAAAGTGCATGTGATATCTGTCTAATAATATCTTAACTGCTCTTAAATAAAAAGAAAAATGTTCATAAAAGCCACGTTTATTATTATTTATTTATTTATTTATATTTTTATTTGTTCATCTGGTGTGCAAAATTTAAACTCTGGGGGATATAAAAAAAGATATTCACGGATTCTTGGCAACATTTTGATCCCTCATTTACTAACTTAAAGAATAAATTGTTCTCTCGACATCTTAAGGAAGCAATGAATTGGAAAGTTATCTGTTTCGAGTATACTAGGTCCAAGTATATTATACGAAACGAAAATGATTAAATCTAATGAAAGGTAATAAATGTTTAAAAAAAATATTTATGATTAACTTGATAAATATGCATATAACGGTCTAATAAAACGCTATTTTAAATATTTGAATAAGTTTAAATAAATAGTTGAGAGTAATTTAAATAATGAATTCGTCAGCAGGAACAAACGAAATATAAATTAGAGAAGGGGTTGTAAAAAATATTTTTTTATTCGTAGCTAAATATGTATATAAAATTAGTTATTAAGCGTAAAAATATAACATGTGCTAAGAGCAGAAACTATTTGTTGCCTTTTACTTTAGGAAAAAAAGTAATTAGCAAAATATCTCTATATTGCTATCTTTTTTTTATTAGACCTCTGAACAACTTGAAATGTTGATGTTTCGATTTTATTCTTTTACTTAACCCTTTAACGATCATTGGTTTCGCAGCGAAACCAAACATTTGACATAATTTAACAATTTTTATGCAGCAGATTTTGTATTATTTCTCCCTTGTTTCAATCAGGTTTTAAACTTTTGTTCCTTTTCTGCTCTGTAGATAACATCACTATTCCAAAATTTAACAAATAATGCTTCAAAGGAAGCTAAATGCATAAGTCACTTGACGTTTCTTAGAGTGCGCGGGTGCGAATTGTTGGTTTCATGATGCACTCATGTGTAGTTTTTATCATTTAATGAAGAGCTGGACTATTATTATCACCTGAAACAACTTTTACGACTTTTCGTAGTCGATAATGTTTACTTACAATGTGTTTTATTTATTAAATTAAATGTTATTTGAATTTAATAAGGTTAAATTATAGATATCTCAAACCAAAAATTCTCGAAAAGGAACAACGCTAATTTTATTATTTTTTAAATATTCATGATCAGCTACGTGCCGAAAAGCCATTTTTAAAATTAGTTTAGTAATTTTGAAAATAAATTAAGTAGTGAACGTTAAAGTTCTGTAAAAACTTTTTAAAAATGTTTGGGAAATTGTAGAGTGATATAATTTTTAAAAGAATTATATCGCTTCTAACATTTTAAAATGATTAATTATCTAGGTATTTTTAGTTGCATATATTTTGATAATTTTTATCATCTCTATTTCCCTCAATTAAAAAATATTACTGTTTAAATAAAGCAAAAATTTCTCTCTCTCTAAAAAAAAGAAATAAAAATAAAAGATATTCACGAAGTATTCGCAACGTTTTAATATCTCATTTACTATAACTTATAGATTAAATTTTTCTCACGACATTTTGAAGATACTGGAATTTTATTTGTTCCAAGTATATTTACTCTAAACGCCCAGTATTATAAAAGACGAAAATGTTTAAACTAATGTATGTTAATAAATGTTTACTAAATGAAGATTTATGATTGACTCTATAAATATGCATAATGGACTAATAAAATACTATTTTAAATAATTGAATAAATTTAAATAAATAGTTTAGCGTGATTTAAATAATGAATTCAACGAATTGAGCAAACAAGATAAAAATTAGAGTTTTACCTGTTTTTTTTTTTTTTTTTTTTTTTTTTTTATGTTCCATGTGCTGAGTTTTTAAAAATTTCCCTCAATTTTACATTATTATAGTTTATCTATATATTCTAAACATATCTGGGCATTCATTTTTGGATTGATTGATAAATTAATTAAAAAAAATATTTTTTTGTTTGAATATTGAAGTTTCATGCAATTTTTTAGCATTCAAACATAAAAATATAAATAAATAAATAAATAACCCCAATGAATCCAAAAATAACACCCAAATGTGTTTAGTGTATTGATAATATAATAATATAAAATGGAGGGAAATATTTAAAAATTGGAACATTATAAAAAGTTTGAAAAAACAATTTAAACTTTTAGAATTTTAATAGTTTTTGAGAATTTTCAGTATATTTAATATTGATACATTTCGATATACATGTATGCACACTTTCATAACTCTATATCAGTAATTTCAAAAACCGATTTTTAACGTCCACTGTACACTTAAAATTTAGAAAGAAAAAATCATTCGTTCTATATTGCTATCTTTCTTTTATTAAACCATTAAGCAAATAAAAACCGCATATTTTCAATTTCTATTTTTTTGCGTAACAACTAATTTTGTATATTATTTGAACTGTTATATAATTTTAAAACGCACACATTTTATATGAATTTTTATCAAATGTTACTTTAACACATAAAGAATAATGAAACATTTAATATTGATTAAGTACTTTAATTCAAATAAAAATGACTTTAAATAAGTGACAGATCTGCATAAACTGCAAACTTGTATAACTTCAATTCGGAGCTAAATCATGTAGAGCTAATAAAAACGATGCCTTCATTTCTGTGATTAAATAGTTAATTTAAAAATTATTTTTTAATTTAAATTAGAAACCTTCTTTAATGGGCTCTTCCCACCTGACGTCAGAGGTCACATGATAGAGGAAAAACAAATAGCAGACGAAATCTTGTTTATCTATAGCGATTGCTGAAATAACATATTTTCTATTCTTATTTTTGATCAATCGTATTTAATCTGTGTTATTTTTTTATTCATCATCATTTTTAATCCATTTTATAACTTTATTCATCATATTTTGTTTACTGTATACATTTACAATCACCATTTAGTTTATATTTGTTATGGATGTTCATGAAGAACATGTTAAATACTCTGATTTTTGGTACTTAAATCAGTGACAGTGCAATATTGTACTGCGTAAATCAATTTAGACCAGTAACTAAGTTAATTAACTTGTTGTAACAACTTTATGCAATTAAATTAAATGAAAACATTTTAAAATTTCAAATTATAATCCATAGACATTCTACAAGAATAAGCTATTATTTATTGCTAGATCAGTTAACGTAACAGTTACACCCGAACATACAAAAATCGATTCTTACAGTTGAAAATAAATAAACACATAAAGTGTTTTTTAAAAATTATTAAATTTACAAATACAACTATTCTACTGTTTACAAATGCATAATATTATTTTTATTTTATTTTATATTAAATATTAACATTTTTGTTCTTAAGAACAATATTTAATTGAATTCGACTCTCAGAATTCGATTATTAGTTTTCCTCTATCACATGATTGAGCAGACGAAACTGGGAATAGTCCATTAAGTTGTTTATAAACAAAAGATCAAAACGAGAACGTAGCTAAATCTTCATCAAACACCTGAAAGTGCATGTGATATCTGTCTAATAATATCTTAACTGCTCTTAAATAAAAAGAAAAATGTTCATAAAAGCCACGTTTATTATTATTTATTTATTTATTTATATTTTTATTTGTTCATCTAGTGTGCAAAATTTAAACTCTGGGGGATATAAAAAAAGATATTCACGGATTCTTGGCAACATTTTGATCCCTCATTTACTAACTTAAAGAATAAATTGTTCTCTCGACATCTTAAGGAAGCAATGAATTGGAAAGTTATCTGTTTCGAGTATACTAGGTCCAAGTATATTATACGAAACGAAAATGATTAAATCTAATGAAAGGTAATAAATGTTTAAAAAAAAATATTTATGATTAACTTGATAAATATGCATATAACGGTCTAATAAAACGCTATTTTAAATATTTGAATAAGTTTAAATAAATAGTTGAGAGTAATTTAAATAATGAATTCGTCAGCAGGAACAAACGAAATATAAATTAGAGAAGGGGTTGTAAAAAATATTTTTTTATTCGTAGCTTAATATGTATATAAAATTAGTTATTAAGTGTAAAAATATAACATGTGCTAAGAGCAGAAACTATTTGTTGCCTTTTACTTTAGGAAAAAAAGTAATTAGCAAAATATCTCTATATTGCTATCTTTTTTTTATTAGACCTCTGAACAACTTGAAATGGGGATGTTTCGATTTTATTCTTTTACTTAACCCTTTAACGATCATTGGTTTCGCAGCGAAACCAAACATTTGACATAATTTAACAATTTTTATGCAGCAGATTTTGTATTATTTCTCCCTTGTTTCAATCAGGTTTTAAACTTTTGTTCCTTTTCTGCTCTGTAGATAACATCACTATTCCAAAATTTAACAAATAATGCTTCAAAGGAAGCTAAATGCATAAGTCACTTGACGTTTCTTAGAGTGCGCGGGTGCGAATTGTTGGTTTCATGATGCACTCATGTGTAGTTTTTATCATTTAATGAAGAGCTGGACTATTATTATCACCTGAAACAACTTTTACGACTTTTCGTAGTCGATAATGTTTACTTACAATGTGTTTTATTTATTAAATTAAATGTTATTTGAATTTAATAAGGTTAAATTATAGATATCTCAAACCAAAAATTCTCGAAAAGGAACAACGCTAATTTTATTATTTTTTAAATATTCATGATCAGCTACGTGCCGAAAAGCCATTTTTAAAAATAATTTAGTAATTTTGAAAATAAATTAAGTAGTGAACGTTAAAGTTCTGTAAAAACTTTTTAAAAATGTTTGGGAAATTGTAGAGTGATATAATTTTTAAAAGAATTATATCGCTTCTAACATTTTAAAATGATTAATTATCTAGATATTTTTAGTTGCATATATTTTGATAATTTTTATCATCTCTATTTCCCTCAATTAAAAAATATTACTGTTTAAATAAAGCAAAAATTTCTCTCTCTCTAAAAAAAAGAAATAAAAATAAAAGATATTCACGAAATATTCGCAACGTTTTAATATCTCATTTACTATAACTTATAGATTAAATTTTTCTCACGACATTTTGAAGATACTGGAATTTTATTTGTTCCAAGTATATTTACTCTAAACACCCAGTATTATAAAAGACGAAAATGTTTAAACTAATGTATGTTAATAAATGTTTACTAAATGAAGATTTATGATTGACTCTATAAATATGCATAATGGACTAATAAAATACTATTTTAAATAATTGAATAAATTTAAATAAATTGTTCAGCGTGATTTAAATAATGAATTCAACGAATTGAGCAAACAAGATAAAAATTAGAGTTTTACCTGTTTTTTTTTTTTTTTTATGTTCCATGTGCTGAGTTTTTAAAAATTTCCCTCAATTTTACATTATTATAGTTTATCTATATATTCTAAACATATCTGGGCATTCATTTTTGGATTGATTGATAAATTAATTTAAAAAAATATTTTTATGTTTGAATATTGAAGTTTCATGCAATTTTTTAGCATTCAAACAAAAAAATATAAATAAATAAATAAATAACCCCAATGAATCCAAAAATAACATCCAAATGTGTTTAGTGTATTGATAATATAATAATATAAAATGGAGGGAAATATTTAAAAATTGGAACATTATAAAAAGTTTGAAAAAACAATTTAAACTTTTAGAATTTTAATAGTTTTTGAGAATTTTCAGTATATTTAATATTGATACATTTCGATATACATGTATGCACACTTTCATAACTCTATATCAGTAATTTCAAAAACCGATTTTTAACGTCCACTGTACACTTAAAATTTAGAAAGAAAAAATCATTCGTTCTATATTGCTATCTTTCTTTTATTAAACCATTAAGCAAATAAAAACCGTATATTTTCAATTTCTATTTTTTTGCGTAACAACTAATTTTGTATATTATTTGAACTGTTATATAATTTTAAAACGCACACATTTTATATGAATTTTTATCAAATGTTACTTTAACACATAAAGAATAATGAAACATTTAATATTGATTAAATACTTTAATTCAAATAAAAATGACTTTAAATAAGTGACAGATCTGCATAAACTGCAAACTTGTATAACTTCAATTCGGAGCTAAATCATGTAGAGCTAATAAAAACGATGCCTTCATTTCTGTGATTAAATAGTTAATTTAAAAATTATTTTTTAATTTAAATTAGAAACCTTCTTTAATGGGCTCTTCCCACCTGACGTCAGAGGTCACATGATAGAGGAAAAACAAATAGCAGACGAAATCTTGTTTATCTATAGCGATTGCTGAAATAACATATTTTCTATTCTTATTTTTGATCAATCGTATTTAATCTGTGTTATTTTTTTATTCATCATCATTTTTAATCCATTTTATAACTTTATTCATCATATTTTGTTTACTGTATACATTTACAATCACCATTTAGTTTATATTTGTTATGGATGTTCATGAAGAACATGTTAAATACTCTGATTTTTGGTACTTAAATCAGTGACAGTGCAATATTGTACTGCGTAAATCAATTTAGACCAGTAACTAAGTTAATTAACTTGTTGTAACAACTTTATGCAATTAAATTAAATGAAAACATTTTAAAATTTCAAATTATAATCCATAGACATTCTACAAGAATAAGCTATTATTTATTGCTAGATCAGTTAACGTAACAGTTACACTCGAACATACAAAAATCGATTCTTACAGTTGAAAATAAATAAACACATAAAGTGTTTTTTAAAAATTATTAAATTTACAAATACAACTATTCTACTGTTTACAAATGCATAATATTATTTTTATTTTATTTTATATTAAATATTAACATTTTTGTTCTTAAGAACAATATTTAATTGAATTCGACTCTCAGAATTCGATTATTAGTTTTCCTCTATCACATGATTGAGCAGACGAAACTGGGAATAGTCCATTAAGTTGTTTATAAACAAAAGATCAAAACGAGAACGTAGCTAAATCTTCATCAAACACCTGAAAGTGCATGTGATATCTGTCTAATAATATCTTAACTGCTCTTAAATAAAAAGAAAAATGTTCATAAAAGCCACGTTTATTATTATTTATTTATTTATTTATATTTTTATTTGTTCATCTAGTGTGCAAAATTTAAACTCTGGGGGATATAAAAAAAGATATTCACGGATTCTTGGCAACATTTTGATTCCTCATTTACTAACTTAAAGAATAAATTGTTCTCTCGACATCTTAAGGAAGCAATGAATTGGAAAGTTATCTGTTTCGAGTATACTAGGTCCAAGTATAATATACGAAACGAAAATGATTAAATCTAATGAAAGGTAATAAATGTTTAAAAAAAAATATTTATGATTAACTTGATAAATATGCATATAACGGTCTAATAAAACGCTATTTTAAATATTTGAATAAGTTTAAATAAATAGTTGAGAGTAATTTAAATAATGAATTCGTCAGCAGGAACAAACGAAATATAAATTAGAGAAGGGGTTGTAAAAAATATTTTTTTATTCGTAGCTAAATATGTATATAAAATTAGTTATTAAGCGTAAAAATATAACATGTGCTAAGAGCAGAAACTATTTGTTGCCTTTTACTTTAGGAAAAAAAGTAATTAGCAAAATATCTCTATATTGCTATCTTTTTTTTATTAGACCTCTGAACAACTTGAAATGTTGATGTTTCGATTTTATTCTTTTACTTAACCCTTTAACGATCATTGGTTTCGCAGCGAAACCAAACATTTGACATAATTTAACAATTTTTATGCAGCAGATTTTGTATTATTTCTCCCTTGTTTCAATCAGGTTTTAAACTTTTGTTCCTTTTCTGCTCTGTAGATAACATCACTATTCCAAAATTTAACAAATAATGCTTCAAAGGAAGCTAAATGCATAAGTCACTTGACGTTTCTTAGAGTGCGCGGGTGCGAATTGTTGGTTTCATGATGCACTCATGTGTAGTTTTTATCATTTAATGAAGAGCTGGACTATTATTATCACCTGAAACAACTTTTACGACTTTTCGTAGTCGATAATGTTTACTTACAATGTGTTTTATTTATTAAATTAAATGTTATTTGAATTTAATAAGGTTAAATTATAGATATCTCAAACCAAAAATTCTCGAAAAGGAACAACGCTAATTTTATTATTTTTTAAATATTCATGATCAGCTACGTGCCGAAAAGCCATTTTTAAAATTAGTTTAGTAATTTTGAAAATAAATTAAGTAGTGAACGTTAAAGTTCTGTAAAAACTTTTTAAAAATGTTTGGGAAATTGTAGAGTGATATAATTTTTAAAAGAATTATATCGCTTCTAACATTTTAAAATGATTAATTATCTAGATATTTTTAGTTGCATATATTTTGATAATTTTTATCATCTCTATTTCCCTCAATTAAAAAATATTACTGTTTAAATAAAGCAAAAATTTCTCTCTCTCTAAAAAAAAGAAATAAAAATAAAAGATATTCACGAAATATTCGCAACGTTTTAATATCTCATTTACTATAACTTATAGATTAAATTTTTCTCACGACATTTTGAAGATACTGGAATTTTATTTGTTCCAAGTATATTTACTCTAAACACCCAGTATTATAAAAGACGAAAATGTTTAAACTAATGTATGTTAATAAATGTTTACTAAATGAAGATTTATGATTGACTCTATAAATATGCATAATGGACTAATAAAATACTATTTTAAATAATTGAATAAATTTAAATAAATAGTTTAGCGTGATTTAAATAATGAATTCAACGAATTGAGCAAACAAGATAAAAATTAGAGTTTTACCTGTTTTTTTTTTTTTTTTTTTTTTTTTTTTTATGTTCCATGTGCTGAGTTTTTAAAAATTTCCCTCAATTTTACATTATTATAGTTTATCTATATATTCTAAACATATCTGGGCATTCATTTTTGGATTGATTGATAAATTAATTTAAAAAAATATTTTTATGTTTGAATATTGAAGTTTCATGCAATTTTTTAGCATTCAAACATAAAAATATAAATAAATAAATAAATAACCCCAATGAATCCAAAAATAACACCCAAATGTGTTTAGTGTATTGATAATATAATAATATAAAATGGAGGGAAATATTTAAAAATTGGAACATTATAAAAAGTTTGAAAAAACAATTTAAACTTTTAGAATTTTAATAGTTTTTGAGAATTTTCAGTATATTTAATATTGATACATTTCGATATACATGTATGCACACTTTCATAACTCTATATCAGTAATTTCAAAAACCGATTTTTAACGTCCACTGTACACTTAAAATTTAGAAAGAAAAAATCATTCGTTCTATATTGCTATCTTTCTTTTATTAAACCATTAAGCAAATAAAAACCGTATATTTTCAATTTCTATTTTTTTGCGTAACAACTAATTTTGTATATTATTTGAACTGTTATATAATTTTAAAACGCACACATTTTATATGAATTTTTATCAAATGTTACTTTAACACATAAAGAATAATGAAACATTTAATATTGATTAAATACTTTAATTCAAATAAAAATGACTTTAAATAAGTGACAGATCTGCATAAACTGCAAACTTGTATAACTTCAATTCGGAGCTAAATCATGTAGAGCTAATAAAAACGATGCCTTCATTTCTGTGATTAAATAGTTAATTTAAAAATTATTTTTTAATTTAAATTAGAAACCTTCTTTAATGGGCTCTTCCCACCTGACGTCAGAGGTCACATGATAGAGGAAAAACAAATAGCAGACGAAATCTTGTTTATCTATAGCGATTGCTGAAATAACATATTTTCTATTCTTATTTTTGATCAATCGTATTTAATCTGTGTTATTTTTTTATTCATCATCATTTTTAATCCATTTTATAACTTTATTCATCATATTTTGTTTACCTTATACATTTACAATCACCATTTAGTTTATATTTGTTATGGATGTTCATGAAGAACATGTTAAATACTCTGATTTTTGGTACTTAAATCAGTGACAGTGCAATATTGTACTGCGTAAATCAATTTAGACCAGTAACTAAGTTAATTAACTTGTTGTAACAACTTTATGCAATTAAATTAAATGAAAACATTTTAAAATTTCAAATTATAATCCATAGACATTCTACAAGAATAAGCTATTATTTATTGCTAGATCAGTTAACGTAACAGTTACACCCGAACATACAAAAATCGATTCTTACAGTTGAAAATAAATAAACACATAAAGTGTTTTTTAAAAATTATTAAATTTACAAATACAACTATTCTACTGTTTACAAATGCATAATATTATTTTTATTTTATTTTATATTAAATATTAACATTTTTGTTCTTAAGAACAATATTTAATTGAATTCGACTCTCAGAATTCGATTATTAGTTTTCCTCTATCACATGATTGAGCAGACGAAACTGGGAATAGTCCATTAAGTTGTTTATAAACAAAAGATCAAAACGAGAACGTAGCTAAATCTTCATCAAACACCTGAAAGTGCATGTGATATCTGTCTAATAATATCTTAACTGCTCTTAAATAAAAAGAAAAATGTTCATAAAAGCCACGTTTATTATTATTTATTTATTTATTTATATTTTTATTTGTTCATCTAGTGTGCAAAATTTAAACTCTGGGGGATATAAAAAAAGATATTCACGGATTCTTGGCAACATTTTGATCCCTCATTTACTAACTTAAAGAATAAATTGTTCTCTCGACATCTTAAGGAAGCAATGAATTGGAAAGTTATCTGTTTCGAGTATACTAGGTCCAAGTATATTATACAAAACGAAAATGATTAAATCTAATGAAAGGTAATAAATGTTTAAAAAAAAATATTTATGATTAACTTGATAAATATGCATATAACGGTCTAAAAAAACGCTATTTTAAATATTTGAATAAGTTTAAATAAATAGTTGAGAGTAATTTAAATAATGAATTCGTCAGCAGGAACAAACGAAATATAAATTAGAGAAGGGGTTGTAAAAAATATTTTTTTATTCGTAGCTTAATATGTATATAAAATTAGTTATTAAGCGTAAAAATATAACATGTGCTAAGAGCAGAAACTATTTGTTGTCCTTTTACTTTAGGAAAAAAAGTAATTAGCAAAATATCTCTATATTGCTATCTTTTTTTTATTAGACCTCTGAACAACTTGAAATGGGGATGTTTCGATTTTATTCTTTTACTTAACCCTTTAACGATCATTGGTTTCGCAGCGAAACCAAACATTTGACATAATTTAACAATTTTTATGCAGCAGATTTTGTATTATTTCTCCCTTGTTTCAATCAGGTTTTAAACTTTTGTTCCTTTTCTGCTCTGTAGATAACATCACTATTCCAAAATTTAACAAATAATGCTTCAAAGGAAGCTAAATGCATAAGTCACTTGACGTTTCTTAGAGTGCGCGGGTGCGAATTGTTGGTTTCATGATGCACTCATGTGTAGTTTTTATCATTTAATGAAGAGCTGGACTATTATTATCACCTGAAACAACTTTTACGACTTTTCGTAGTCGATAATGTTTACTTACAATGTGTTTTATTTATTAAATTAAATGTTATTTGAATTTAATAAGGTTAACTTATAGATATCTCAAACCAAAAATTCTCGAAAAGGAACAACGCTAATTTTATTATTTTTTAAATATTCATGATCAGCTACGTGCCGAAAAGCCATTTTTTAAATTAGTTTAGTAATTTTGAAAATAAATTAAGTAGTGAATGTTAAAGTTCTGTAAAAACTTTTTAAAAATGTTTGGAAAATTGTAGAGTGATATAATTTTTAAAAGAATTATATCGCTTCTAACATTTTAAAATGATTAATTATCTACATATTTTTAGTTGCATATATTTTGATAATTTTTATCATCTCTATTTCCCTTAATTAAAAAATATTACTGTTTAAATAAAGCAAAAATTTCTCTCTCTCTAAAAAAAAGAAATAAAAATAAAAGATATTCACGAAATATTCGCAACGTTTTAATATCTCATTTACTATAACTTATAGATTAAATTTTTCTCACGACATTTTGAAGATACTGGAATTTTATTTGTTCCAAGTATATTTACTCTAAACACCCAGTATTATAAAAGACGAAAATGTTTAAACTAATGTATGTTAATAAATGTTTACTAAATGAAGATTTATGATTGACTCTATAAATATGCATAATGGACTAATAAAATACTATTTTAAATAATTGAATAAATTTAAATAAATTGTTCAGCGTGATTTAAATAATGAATTCAACGAATTGAGCAAACAAGATAAAAATTAGAGTTTTACCTGTTTTTTTTTTTTTTTTTTTGTTTTTTTTTTTTATGTTCCATGTGCTGAGTTTTTAAAAATTTCCCTCAATTTTACATTATTATAGTTTATCTATATGTTCTAAACATATCTGGGCATTCATTTTTGGATTGATTGATAAATTAATTTAAAAAAATATTTTTATGTTTGAATATTGAAGTTTCATGCAATTTTTTAGCATTCAAACATAAAAATATAAATAAATAAATAAATAACCCCAATGAATCCAAAAATAACACCCAAATGTGTTTAGTGTATTCATAATATAATAATATAAAATGGAGGGAAATATTTAAAAATTGGAACATTATAAAAAGTTTGAAAAAACAATTTAAACTTTTAGAATTTTAATAGTTTTTGAGAATTTTCAGTATATTTAATATTGATACATTTCGATATACATGTATGCACACTTTCATAACTCTATATCAGTAATTTCAAAAACCGATTTTTAACGTCCACTGAACACTTAAAATTTAGAAAGAAAAAATAATTCGTTCTATATTGCTATCTTTCTTTTATTAAACCATTAAGCAAATAAAAACCGTATATTTTCAATTTCTATTTTTTTGCGTAACAACTAATTTTGTATATTATTTGAACTGTTATATAATTTTAAAACGCACACATTTTATATGAATTTTTATCAAATGTTACTTTAACACATAAAGAATAATGAAACATTTAATATTGATTAAATACTTTAATTCAAATAAAAATGACTTTAAATAAGTGACAGATCTGCATAAACTGCAAACTTGTATAACTTCAATTCGGAGCTAAATCATGTAGAGCTAATAAAAACGATGCCTTCCGTTCTGTGATTAAATAGTTAATTTAAAAATTATTTTTTAATTTAAATTAGAAACCTTCTTTAATGGGCTCTTCCCACCTGACGTCAGAGGTCACATGATAGAGGAAAAACAAATAGCAGACGAAATCTTGTTTATCTATAGCGATTGCTGAAATAACATATTTTCTATTCTTATTTTTGATCAATCGTATTTAATCTGTGTTATTTTTTTATTCATCATCATTTTTAATCCATTTTATAACTTTATTCATCATATTTTGTTTACTGTATACATTTACAATCACCATTTAGTTTATATTTGTTATGGATGTTCATGAAGAACATGTTAAATACTCTGATTTTTGGTACTTAAATCAGTGACAGTGCAATATTGTACTGCGTAAATCAATTTAGACCAGTAATTAAGTTAATTAACTTGTTGTAACAACTTTATGCAATTAAATTAAATGAAAACATTTTAAAATTTCAAATTATAATCCATAGACATTCTACAAGAATAAGCTATTATTTATTGCTAGATCAGTTAACGTAACAGTTACACCCGAACATACAAAAATCGATTCTTACAGTTGAAAATAAATAAACACATAAAGTGTTTTTTAAAAATTATTAAATTTACAAATACAACTATTCTACTGTTTACAAATGCATAATATTATTTTTATTTTATTTTATATTAAATATTAACATTTTTGTTCTTAAGAACAATATTTAATTGAATTCGACTCTCAGAATTCGATTATTAGTTTTCCTCTATCACATGATTGAGCAGACGAAACTGGGAATAGTCCATTAAGTTGTTTATAAACAAAAGATCAAAACGTGAACGTAGCTAAATCTTCATCAAACACCTGAAAGTGCATGTGATATCTGTCTAATAATATCTTAACTGCTCTTAAATAAAAAGAAAAATGTTCATAAAAGCCACGTTTATTATTTATTTATTTATTTATTTATATTTTTATTTGTTCATCTAGTGTGCAAAAGTTAAACTCTGGGGGATATAAAAAAAGATATTCACGGATTCTTGGCAACATTTTGATCCCTCATTTACTAACTTAAAGAATAAATTGTTCTCTCGACATCTTAAGGAAGCAATGAATTGGAAAGTTATCTGTTTCGAGTATACTAGGTCCAAGTATATTATACGAAACGAAAATGATTAAATCTAATGAAAGGTAATAAATGTTTAAAAAAAAATATTTATGATTAACTTGATAAATATGCATATAACGGTCTAATAAAACGCTATTTTAAATATTTGAATAAGTTTAAATAAATAGTTGAGAGTAATTTAAATAATGAATTCGTCAGCAGGAACAAACGAAATATAAATTAGAGAAGGGGTTGTAAAAAATATTTTTTTATTCGTAGCTAAATATGTATATAAAATTAGTTATTAAGCGTAAAAATATAACATGTGCTAAGAGCAGAAACTATTTGTTGTCTTTTACTTTAGGAAAAAAAGTAATTAGCAAAATATCTCTATATTGCTATCTTTTTTTTATTAGACCTCTGAACAACTTGAAATGGGGATGTTTCGATTTTATTCTTTTACTTAACCCTTTAACGATCATTGGTTTCGCAGCGAAACCAAACATTTGACATAATTTAACAATTTTTATGCAGCAGATTTTGTATTATTTCTCCCTTGTTTCAATCAGGTTTTAAACTTTTGTTCCTTTTCTGCTCTGTAGATAACATCACTATTCCAAAATTTAACAAATAATGCTTCAAAGGAAGCTAAATGCATAAGTCACTTGACGTTTCTTAGAGTGCGCGGGTGCGAATTGTTGGTTTCATGATGCACTCATGTGTAGTTTTTATCATTTAATGAAGAGATGGACTATTATTATCACCTGAAACAACTTTTACGACTTTTCGTAGTCGATAATGTTTACGTACAATGTGTTTTATTTATTAAATTAAATGTTATTTGAATTTAATAAGGTTAACTTATAGATATCTCAAACCAAAAATTCTCGAAAAGGAACAACGCTAATTTTATTATTTTTTAAATATTCATGATCAGCTACGTGCCGAAAAGCCATTTTTAAAATTAGTTTAGTAATTTTGAAAATAAATTAAGTAGAGAACGTTAAAGGGTTAACAGCAAGCTGGCATTGCCTTGAACATTGACCTTACTTGAACTGTTATAGTTTAAAAATGCACAGTAATTTATTTCAAGAATACTTATTATCCTCCAATATTGATTGAGTACTTTGAAATACAAAAAAAAAAAAAAAAAAAGGTAGACTTAAAGAAATTCAATGCATAGAAAGTAATTACTTCCGAACAGTTATGAAAATCTATGTCTTCATTTTATATTATTAAATATCTGATATTCATGTTATATGCGAATCATTAATTATAATTTCCAACCTTCTTTACTTCACTGTAAATACTTTCTGTAAATTTAATCAAATATTTATCCAGAGTCTCAGTAAATTTACAAAATTTTTTAGTTAAATGAGATTCTCCATTTTTGTACTGTAATTTTATCTATTTTAATTATTTTATTCATTAATTAAAAAAAAAAAAAATGCTTCTACTTTAAAAAAGCATTCTATGTCACAATTATATTCTCGCCAATATTTAATTAAATTAATATTAGTCATTAACATGTAATTCATAAAATATATTCTTTAACATTTCCTTTTATTTTTCTTCATAAATTTACATAAGATTTATGATAAACGATTGCCAGTAGTTTTGTGTCGAAATTTTTAACAGTGTTGAGTCATTGAAAGAAAGTTATAAATAACAAAATTAACACGAGAGGAATTTTTATTTATCTTTTGATATCTGATATCTATTTAATAATATCATAAATGTTCTTTAAATAACAAGAAATTTTTTTTAAAGTAGTAATTTTTTTAGATTTCTTCATTCAGTGCGCATAATTTCTTAGAAAAATATATATATATATATATATATATATATATTCACGAATTCTTGGAATCGTTTTAATCGCCCTTTTACCAAATTACAGATTGAATTATTCTCACGACACCTTGATGATGCAATGAATTGGAAAATTATTTGTTTCAGGTGTATTTTCTATAAGAGAGTATTCAATATTAGACTAAGCGAAAAAGTTTAAGATAATGTAAGATAATAAATGTTGAATAAAGAAAGATTTACGATTTACTCTATAAATATGTATAACGGTCTAATAAAAGACTTTTTTAAAATAACTGAATAAATTTAAATAAATAGTTAAGAGTGATTTAAATAATGGATTCATCGAATGGAAACGACGAGATATAAATGTGGTTTGCGCATAAGAAAGTCAGATTCTCATTCGTCTTTAAATTTGTGGTGGAGAAATTATGTATTGTCTCTTGTCAGGTGTACAGTAAAAAATTTCTATAAATTTACTGAAATGTTTATCTAGATTTTTAATCAAGACTCTCAATCTTTATTTTGTACTTTATCTATTTTTTTTTTTAATTTAGTTTCTTTATAAAAAATCTGGTGTGTCTCTCATAGGTGTTTTTCTTACCCTGCATTTCAGTACTATAATGGTTGGTTGCATATTAAATCTTAAGATTAATAAATAAAGTAATAACACTCAGTGTGGTTTAAAAATAATCTAAAATAGGTTTAGAAACAGTTTTATTTGACGTATAATTCTGTGCGAGGGGACTACCGCTCCCCACAGTCTAATGTTCAATTATAGTGCCTGCATTTATTTAAAAAAAAATAAGAAGAAGAAGAAGAAGCAATTATTAATTTGCATTCAAACTTGTCAATCATCATCAAATGTTTCAGGTGGCAACCTACTACGAACTTCAAAATACCAAATTTGAATTTCCTGCAGTTATTTGTTTTTAAGTTATGTTGATAACAGATGTACATACAGATCAACTGCTAAAAATTGGACTTTTGTAATCAGGGTATCTCAAAACGTGATAGTATGCAAAAACACAGAAGTGAAAATCAAACCTCAAAAAGTACTTTGGCTAAGAAAAATTAATTTTCCTTCCTGACCACTGTCCGTCGACATCGTGAAATGTAGCAAAACACTTCCATCATTTAAATTCAATAGAAAAGAACGTTTAGCCCAATTTTGGGTAGCCCTGTATATTTTCTATAAACAATATGCACTACAAACAATATTTTCTACATAAATTTAGTCCTATATGAAGATATATAACATAAAATGAATTATAATTCCAGTAATTTCAAAATATAATTCCAATATTTCCAAATACGTTGGTTAGCCCTGTAAACGAATGATGAATGATTTCTATACCACAATTCATATGCAATACATGCTTTTATGCATATAAAAAAACATATATATTTATTTCATTTCATTTACTGCAGCCATAGATGTTAAACTGTACTTATCTGCAATTCCCCTCATATATGCAATGCGATGGTATACTCTTGGGTGTCCCTGTACACGAACCACTTGCTTGATCTTAACGAAAAGTTTAGAGTAGCATCCCTATATGGTACATATTTAGTATACCGAGATTCGACTTTCTACTATTACTTGTTCTTGAGATATGCTGATAAAAGACATACAGACAAACACACTCTCACACAGACACACTCAGAGACACACAGACCAACCGCTAAAACCATGTTTTTCGGATTCAGGAGACCTCAAAAATGTGTAAATATAACAAAATTCCGATTTCAAAAACTTGACCCAAAAACAATACTTTCTCTACCATGCATACGGGTAAGAGAAGGTAAAAAAACCCGAAGATAAATCTGTCTTTAATTACGAATATTAAAAAAAATTTAAACAGGTCATTATTGTTAATGATATTATTATTATTAATACAATTATTATTATCATCAATCTAATCACATTGCTAGAAAAAACTATTTATTTTTATCCTACAAAAAAAATCTTTTATCATACTAAAATGACATTTAACGGGTTATTTATTAAATGTATATATATATATATATATATAACGTATTTCGCTTGGAGTATAGCCAGAAAAGAGAAAGCAGCCTTTGTTTGAAACATCGCTTTCTATTACGAACTAAACTCTCAAGAGGTACCACTCACATATGTTGGCGAAGCAAATGAATTATTTTGTCCAAAATCACAAACCTTTTTTTTTTTTTTTTTTTTTTTTTTTGTTGTTGTTGTTGTTACTTTGTTGTGTTACCTTTTATCAGCAAAAAATTTTATATATTGTTATTACACAAAGAACCATTGTTAAATTTTAGTATATATTTAAAATAACAGGAATTTATTTTATTTTACAAATATTCCATCATAGTCATCAGTTTTTGGATATCAGAAATTGTGCTTTTTGAAAAGTTTATATCTATCAGAAAAGCTGTTTATATAAAAATATAACAGTAATACTCATTTTAGTGGGGTGGTTTATATACTACAAATCTATAAATTTTTTCTATTTTCAATTTTTAAAGCACATTTAATATGAAATCTCTGTTCAGTAGAAAATATTGTTTTGGTAACTAGTACACACACACGCACATACACATATACACAAGAATGAATAAACATTTATAATGTAAATGAATACATTAAAATAATTTATTCCCTTTCGAAGAAAATTCGAAATCTTATAACTAGGTTAAATAACATGGAAGAAAAGTTTTAAACAACAGGTTTAGGAATAGTTTCATTTGGCATATAATTCAACCCCACGTGCATCAATAGTGCCTACAACTATCCCCCCCACCCAAAAAAAAAAAAAAAAAAAAAAAAAAAAAAAAAAAGACTGTTATTCATTTTACTTTAAACTTACCAAACATGATCAAATTTTTAAGTGGCAACCAAATGCAAAATTTAAAATAGAAAATTCGAATTTCTTGCAGTTATTTCTTTTTAAGTTATGCTGATAACAGATATACATACAGATTAACCGCTGAACAAGAATCGAGGTTAATAAAAATAAAATATAAGATTTAAAAAAAAAAAAAAACTTTTTATATACCATTTTTTAAATTTTCTGAAGAATCATAGAGCTCTTATCAATGTACATAAAATTTTTAAAGTGATGTGACGTCAATTTTTGTGAGATGCATAATTTAACTTTTTATAATTTTTTAACGTTCATATGTTTAATTAAATGTATTTGTTTTTATGTCGAAAGAAAATGAACTCGTAATTTTTTTTGGCAACAATTAAATTATAGCTAATATTTTAATGGCTATTTTAACGCTATTAGGATGTTATTATTTTCATATTTTAATTAATTATAATAAAACTAATCAAAAATTCAAAAATCTGACTTCGAAGTATTGTGTTGACAACGGGTTCTGAGCTACTGTGAAAGTTTCAAATGTCTAGCTAGTAAAGAAGTTAGTTAAAATTCGATTGCAAGATTTGTACCGGACGAACAAACAAACAAGAATAGAAGTTAATAAAAACATGGTAGAATTGGACTTCCGTAATCAGGGCACAAAAAATACAAAGTTGAAAATTGAACTTCAAAAAATACTTCCATTACAATATGGATATGAAAAATTAATTTTCCTTCTTGAGCAGTGTTCGTCGATATAGTAAAATGCAGCAAATCAATTCCATCAATTACATTCAAGAGAAAAGAACGTTTAGCTCAGTTTTAAGTACTGTATATTGCCTGTAAACAATATGTTGTGTAAACAAGATTGTGTACTTAAATGTGGTCTTACTTGAAAAACATCTAACACAAAATGAATTACAATTCCAGCAATTTCCAAATATAGCCCCATTATATCCAAATATTTCCGTTAGACCCGTAAACGAATGATGAATGATTTCCATACCACAATCTGCACAAAACAGGCTTTTATGCGTAAAAAAAGTTTTGTTCATTCAGTTTTGTTTAGTCAGCCTATGGATGTAACACTTATTTACCCGAAATTTCCCATAGATGTAATGTATTTGAATCCTCTTGGAAGTCCCTACATAAACCATTTGCTTGGTCTCAACGAAAAGTTTTGTGTAGCGTCCCTATAGGATACACATTTAGAAACCGAAGTTTGGACTTTCTGCTACTATTTGTTCTTGAGTTATGATGAAAAAAAGACAGACAGATACACACACACACACAAACACAGACACACTCACACACACACAGACCAACCACTAAAAACATGATAGTCTGATTCAGTGGACCTCAAAACGTATAAATATAATAAAAAATGAGTTTCGAAAATTGTACCCATAAACAATACTTTCTCTACGATATATATGGGTAAGAGAAAGTAAATAATGAAGCATACTAAATTTTAATTAATTTATTTATTTTTCATATTTTTATTATTGCTTTGGTGCAATACGTTATGAATCATTAAAACTGAAAGATATTTTTAAAAAAAGTAGAAATGTCATAGAGTTAAAAGAAGAACTTTTCTGAATTAATAGTGTAAATTGGATTTTATCTAATTTGTTATGCACAGGGAAAAGAAAAAAAAAAAAAAAACCTTAATAATTAAAAAAGTTCATTATGTAATGTATTTTTTGAGCAATATTTATTATTATATTATATACAAAATACTCATTCGTAAAAAAAAAAAAAATCAAATACATTAGAGACAGTGTTAAAACAAAGCGTCTTGTAACAATAAGAAATAATATGAATGTAAAGAGATTAAAAAATAAGTAGCATGCAAATTTATGAATGCAAATTAGAAGAAAAAGCTAACATATCGTTATAAAGTATTTTTTACATCGCTTTCAAATACTTACAAACAATTAAATTGCAAAATATAATTTTTTACAAATATACTTTGATGCCCGTAGAAGGTAAAGGTATCTGAAAATAATATGTAAATTAGCCATGCAAATGTATTTCGAATATGCATTAAAAAAAAAGTCAACAGGGACAAAAGATCTGCTTAAAAGCAATTTTTTTATGTATTTGTGATGGGTATTAAAAAGGGTATGAAAAAGAAAAATAGAATCCCACTCAGCTTTTTGGAACAATGCCCATTTGAAAGTAATTTGCTAGAAAACTGAAAAATTCAACTTTTTTTTTTTTTCATGAATAAGTGACTTTCAGAATCCAAATAATGTATTTAATTAGAAAAAAATATGTAATTTACATTCCTGTTTTTTTATTTTTTAGAATAAAAAATGAAGCCTCTCTGTTCATAAAAGTTTAAAGTGAAAACGACTGTAGTAATGAAGAAACACATTTAAACATCATGCATGTAAAAAAAAAAAAAAAGAGAATGAAAAAGAAAATAAAGAAATTATATTATGTTGAATGAAATGGCTGTAATACAAATCAACAACAATTTCTTTGGAAAAGACAAATTCTCTAGTTTTTTTTTTTTTTTTTTTAAATCGCTAAAATTTCAAATTACAATAAACATGTATAATTTTAATAGATATTATTTCTTTTTTAAAATTTAAAATTCATAAAAGAGTAATAAAAAAGAGAGCAATTTTCCACGAACATCATTTACTTTTATATACAATTTCTGAAGTGAAATATCTTTAGAGGCACTGGATCCTATCTCTTTCATAAGAGTGAATTTATCTGGACATTTGTTAAAATACTTTTTATTTTAACATTCAGCGTTAGTTATTTTCAGCGTTAGTTTTCAGCAGTCAGTAATTTTTAGCATTACCTAATATATGCAACAAATTATTTTGCAGGCAAACAAGACCCATCAGTGGTCGAGAAGTTCTGCTCTCGAAGTTGAAAAAGGCAAAGTGCTGTGTTCATATCCAAATGGTACTCGTCGGCCTAGCCGTTCGGAGTTTTCCGTAGTTTTCTGCGAAACTCGCGTTAATACCGGTTAGGATCCTCTCTCAATTAATCACACGGACGGAATCCCACCAAGAACCAGATCCTCATGCAGTCAAATGACCTTAACTGCAATACTTACATGCACCCGATCTTTATAACTGAAGTTTAAAAGAAGGCGCTAATTCTAAAGAAAAGCTCCATTTTTATCGATTTTTATAGGATGGTGGTTATTCATTATTATTATTAGCGTGCGGACAAAATTCCGTAAAGCTTGGATGATGATTAACATAATCGTGGTTAAAAAAAAAAAAGAAATTCTGTTGAACTATTAAGAAGTTTAAATAGCTTTGAGACAGATGTCCACTGTCTGAAATAAATAAATATACAATGATAAATTTATGCGAGAACATTTAGTGACGTTTAAGTAATTAAGTACATAAAATAAGACATAACCGCCAAAATTTGCATATTTTAATAAAAGTAGGAGATTAGTTGAGCACTGAAAGTGAAGAATATTGAACAGTTAACAAAAAAAAAAAAAAAAAAAAAAAAGATAACATTTAATTTTTTACTTTTATCCGCTTTTATTTTTTTCATATAATTAATGCTGTGTTAAGAATATTTATATGTGAATGTTGAATTTTCATATAGCTTTCTAACACATTTTAAAAGTGTTGATGAATTCGGTCTCTGTCTGTCTATCTTTATGTCTGGTTCTAACTTTTATAAATATTATTCAAATACTTCGAAATTTCTGAATGTTATTCTGGTTTACAATAGCAAGCTTTTTATTGAACATATTTTTGTATATATAGGGCAAACGGTGCATATACAGTGGCATAAAAGATAATTTCCAATACACTGTAGTCTATGAGTGGTCATTTTAAAAGCGCACACTTTGTTATACCTGGTATAGCGTAAAATAAAATGAAATTCACATGCATTTTTCATAAGCACAAAGTCATGTTTCCTATAGAAAATGTTAGGAACAGCATTACTAGTTTGTTTGTAGTTTCAAAATGAATAAATAAATAAATAAATGACAAATAAATCCTTTGCATCATTGGCTATCACTGAAAATATATGAGATTATATTTTCAGTTGTGCAATGCAATTTTATTTTTAAATTTAAGATTTTTTACAGCATCATAATATTTATTTATATCAAATTACTTATTTGTTGAAATAAAATTACCCATAAAAATATTCTCATAATACAGATATCACATTTCGAATAGATTACAATCATAATAAATGTTTTCACCTTGGCATGTGGTCTTAAATATACACTAATTTTTCATGAGAGAGAGAGAGAGAGAGAGAGAGAGAGAGAGAGAGAGAGAGAGAGAGAGAGAGAGAGTGAGAGAGAACGTCAAAAAATTAATTTGAATTGACAGTAAAAAAAAACAACTATCATTGTTATCATTGTTTAATATCTCATTCCAAAATTTTATCTCGCTCAAAGAATTGAAATTCTTTATTTAAAAAGACAATTAAATGTAATAAAAAAGTACGTTGTCTAAGATAAATATGTATCTACAACATACATAAAAAGAACAAAATTTCATTAAAAATTATCTATATTGAATTCCAGCATTTAATGTTAGACTTAAATTTACTATTAAATGTATTCTTTTCACATATCTTTGCAATTTATATGCAAACAAGTTATAAAGGAATAACTAATTACATCCCGCCTATAAATATCGTTAATCAATTCACTCGAATTCAATTCACTGAGAGCAATAATATATATTTCATTATTTTAGGTATTACTGTGCATACAGAGAATAATACAATTGTGTTAAATAAACAGATGAAATTTAATAAATATAGATTATGTAAGATTCAGCATACTAATCCAGATGTGTCCATTATAAATTGATGACAAGGTTTATTGCATCGAAATTCCTAACACTTCCATGACGATTATAGATTTTATAGGCATTAGTACGTTTGATAATAAGTCACTATGCTAAATCAAAGGCAGACATTAATAGAAAAGATATGCGATTATTTCAAATGATTCCAGTCTTTATTGTAAGAAAAGAATATTAGATGTAAATATTTAACTAAATACATATTATTCATTTCTCTTTGAAATTAATACACAAACTAGTTGTAAAGGAATAACTAATTGTAAACATATATTCGAAATATCTATAATTAATTTCCCATCGTTCTCTTAAATCATTTCACTGAGAACAATTCTGTACTGATAAGTATAAAGGATTTAAGTCCAAAAATGTCAGTTTTGAGTTAAGTACATAGTCAGACCCAGAAAAAAATTCTCTATCGATTGGTATAAAGGATTTAAATCCATGTCATTTAGGCTTTGAGAAAATCCATTGGTAAAAAAAAGATTCAAGTAAAAAATTTAGCATTAATTCTTTGTATAAAATATTTAATTCAATTTTTTCCCTTTATTAAATGAAGGTTGACAATCACTGAATGGTATAAAGGGTATAAATCAACATAATCCCTTTTTAATAATCGATTCTTCTGATTAGTTTTTAGTTAGTTTAACTTTATTTGTCATCTCCTGAAAAATGAAGAATATGGACTTAAATCCTTTATATTTATCAGTACAGAAAAATAATAGATTATTTTAGGTATTACTACGCATACAGATACGTATACAATTGTATTAACAAAACAGATACGCCTTAATAAATACTCTTTAAGTGAGCTTGAACATACTAATACAGATATGTCCCTTATAAATTGATGTCAAAGTTTATTACTCCCGAAAATTCATTACTATTTCATTAAGATTAAAGATTTTATTGGCATTACGACGTAAGTCACTATGCTAAATCAAAGGCAGACATTAACAGATACACTGTTAAAAATTTCTGTAAAAATACAGAAAAAGTATTGAGAATCTCCGTAAATGTACATGAGTTCACTGTTAAAAGCAGTGAATCAAGAAACTCGGTTCACTGCCAAAAATTTCTGTAAAAGTACAGAAAAAGTATTGAGACTCTCCGTAAATTTACATGAGTTCTCTGTTAAAAGCATTGAACCAAGAAACTCAGTTCTTAATTTACAGATATTTCCCTTTTCAAAACAACGTTTTCCCTGTAGGGATTTTGACTGATACATAAAATAAAAAACTATGTAAATGCATAACCTTAAATTATTTTGATATTAAAGTAAATACACACACACACACACACACACACACACACACACACACACACACACACACACACACATATATATATATATATATATATATATATATATATATATAACTAGAAGTTTTGAAGGCAAAAATATACTGAATAGTTTGTTTCATTGCAGTGTACTATTACGTAAAAAGGGGAGGGAAAAGGGAACGTTAGGGAAAATTAGATTGTTTCTGCGGAATGTTTATCTTCGTATCTAGATCTACACATTAAAAGTTTGTTGTTGTTGTCTGTATTGAAGAACTTAAAGCAATTCATGTTTTCATTTGGAATTCATAATTAGGTAAGTTAAATTTTATGTAATCTTTTATCCTATTTTAATAATCAACAAAAACAATGACTGTTCATGTTAGTTATATTAGCGGTTATTTTTTTTATATTTAAATCCTGAACCTTATAAACAGAGTTATTCAATTTAAAGATACCTAGAATCTAGTATGTAAGTATCTAGCTTCGTATTTCTGTTACATAATACTTTATGTATTTACGGCGGAGGGCAAAATTATAGAAATTATTTCTTATAATCTGAGCCGCTTTTTCTTCTAGAGTTTAGAAGAAAATTGCTTTAGCAGAAGATATACAAAATAAACATGGATATATTAATTTGTTAGAAAGCAGTTATTGTAAAGGATGAAAAAAGTGTGTGTGTGTGGGAAGGGGGGTGTTAAACACAGTTTAGCACATCCATAAAAACAATTTAGCACATCCATAAAAACAGAGAAACATTATTACAAATTATATATGAGTATTTGATGTTAAACACTAATTTTTCGGGGGAGGGGAGTTGTACATCAACCCAGCAATGTTTTTTTTTTTTTTTTTTTTTTGTGAGTGTTAACATTTAATATATAAATTAAGAAACAATGCAAGAAAAACGATAAAATTATTTTTTTTTCCACAGCGATAATACTGGAAGGGGGGAGTTTAATTAACAGGGGAGTTTAATACTGGAAGGGGGGAGTAAATTTTCAAACTAGTAGCACAATCTACTCACAAATTGATGTTTAACGATTAAATGTATAGTTTATGAATCAAGCTGAGTAGAGAAATGTTTAATACTACATTTTACACAGGCTACATTCTGTGAATAAATTCAAATCGAAGTTTAAAAAAGTTCAATTTAATTCGGAATTATTTTGAAGTATAAAAACAACTGGATTGTCGAATTACACTAGATAAATGTTTCCTAACCATACGTTGCCGAAACTACACCTACACGCTTATACGGCGGGGCGGAGACGTTGATTACAGGTTAACTGCAATTAAAAAAATACTTTTTTGTTGAAATAAGTCTAACTTACACTGTCCTATCAACACAAAGTCCGAAAACTTTCCGACAAGATTTTGGTATGAATTAAAACATTGTTTCTTAAGCGTTTCTTTTCTTTTCTTTATTTTTTGAGAAGAGCATATGTCTAATGGCCAGAAAAGTTTATTAAATGAGCAATGTTTTTCTCCGAAAGGAATAAGGTTAAATTTGAATCAGAACCATAAAGACCAGAAATATTATTGCGAATTATATAGATCTTTGATGCTAAACATTTTTTAGTGTGCGTGTGTGTGTGGGGGGGGGGGGATGGGAATGATTTGTATGGATACAAACACAATATTTTCAGTTTTGTTTTCTGAGATGTTTGAAAATCTGTTTGTGTGTACAATATTTTAACAAAGCAGAAACAAGCAACATAGAAAAACTAATAAAATCGTTTCTTTACCCGCAGCGGGAATGAATGGGGAAGGAGTTAAATTACACTTTCAAACTTGTTAATTTTCTGTGTACAAATTGATATTCAAAGATTGAAAACATAACATTAAGTTGTACGAAGAAATGTTTAAATGAATGCGAAATTTTATCAAGGTTACATTTTTCGAACCAATTCAAAACTACAACTTTCAAAAGTATAACTAATGCACATATGTCTTTTGTACTTTTGTGCCGTAACTACAGTCATGACAATATTTCGTCCACAAATTTATTCTGTAAGGCAGAGATAGCTGAAATGACAATTGGCTGTAATTTAAAACTACTTTTTCGCTAAAATAGATCTAATTGATACTGCCCTATCAAAACTGGGCCAGAAAATATACAATTAATTTTTTACATACACACACACACACAAAAAATCATGTTAAGCATATTTTTTTTTCTTTGTGAGGTGTGTGTGTGGGCGGGGGGGATTTTAAAGAACCAGAAAATTTTGTTCTGAGGATTAGACAGTTTAGACTGTTTTTAGAAAATGTCTGTCTCTGTGTGTGTGTATCACAAATTTTGTGGACGCTGTATCTCACGAACCAATAAACGAAATTTAACCAAACTTGGTGTTTAGTTGGACCCTGACATTAACTAGTACTGATTAGATTTATGGAACAATGACTCAACAGGTGGTGCTGTGATCGCATTTTTCTAAATTTTCAACATAACAATACAGGACAAAATTTCGTATAAATGTACATAATGAGAGTTATTTTAATCGTGTGATTGTAAAATTAATATGAATTATTGATAATAGTAGTAGTTAACTAGGGGGAAAAATTTGCATGGGGGGCATCGCTCCCCCCCTGGGGTTAAGTACCCCCCAGGGGGAGTAAATTTTCAATATGGGTATCTTTCGAAAGATATCGTCAATACCTTTAAAACTAATGGTTGAACTATAGATCTGTGATAATTTAAAACAAAGTTATCCATTTTTTCCTTTTTTTTTTTTTTTTTTTTCTTCTTTTAACGAAAAAAAACTTGGAAAGAAGTCATTTCTTTTGATTTGGAAAAAAGACATCTTTCGGCATTTAGTGATAATTCTATCAGATAAAAATCTTCTGCATTTATAATTGAAAAGAATTTGATAATTTAATAAGTAATTTTTATTGTATAAGTTTTGTGTAATATTATATAGAAGAAAGTCATGTGGTGGCCACATCCTATTAGTTTTTAGTTTAATATCGTCTGAAACTTCTATATGTTTTCTTATATATTCTTTTTACAGCCTCTTCCTGTCATTAAAAGTGTTTGCTGGCATTTGCTGAAAGACTGAAAAATAATATAGATTACCTTAAATCAAAATAGTAGGAATTGAGAAAAAGTAAGTCATTTCCACATTATCTAATTAATAGTTTAAATAATAAAAAATAAGTAAATTTAAAAATCGAAATACAAAATAAAGATTTTATTGATGGGAGTTTTATCCGACAATTTTTTAAATTATTTTTTAAGGGAGGGGAGGACGGTTTGTATTCTAAACCGTCCAATGTTATTAATTTTGCTTTTGGAAAATTTTGAAAATCTGCTTGCGTGTGTATATGTATGCATATATATGCACAAGTTAAAAAACCACAATGTGAGAAAAAGAAAACTATTGTTGCAGTTGCCGAGCAATGGTAATAGAGGGGTGGGTTGGGGGACAAATTAAATTTTCTGACAAGTTAATATTTTTCAGAATACAGCTTGATATTTAAGGATTCAAAGTACAGAGTGTATATTAAATTGAGTGAGGAAATGTTTAAATTAATACGAAATTTTATCCAGGCTGTTATATGTTGCGGACTAATTTACTATATCTCAAAATAACCGATCCACATAAAACGTTACTTTTAAGTACAAAATTCAACTGTATTTTTGAATTATC
Source organism: Salticus scenicus (assembly GCA_963930645.1). Lineage (NCBI taxonomy): Eukaryota > Metazoa > Arthropoda > Arachnida > Araneae > Salticidae > Salticus > Salticus scenicus. Next base: position 91,742,107 of record OZ005650.1, read on the forward strand.
CTGGATGAATATACCATAATCATAAGCATGCTAATACTGCAGATACATGTTTATGTAGGGAGGCGGACGCAGACGATTGTGAAGCAACTGCAATTTAAAAATACAGTTTCACTGAAATATAGCTAATAGACAGCGTTGCCAGACTTGGGGACTTTTTTATTCAACTATCACCAATAATTTTGAGAAGGGGAATAGGACATACATAATAGTCGATTATTCTTCGAAGTGATTAAGCAACTGTTACAATAAAAATTTAGAGGTGAATGCTGAATAAAAAAGTCCCCAAATCTGGCAGCGCTGCTAATAGATTCTGCTTAATAAAGCATTGTCAAAAAAATTTCAGACAAGTTTTTGCATTGACAGAAATAATTTTTCTTAAACATGTTTTCTCTTTTCCTTCTTTGTAAGGGGAAGATTTTAATAACTGGACAGTTTTTAATTCGGAGTATTATAAAGTTATGAGAGTGCTTGGAACTAAGGCCGAGTCCCCCCCAGTTTCGAACATTTGTTAAAAAAAGAAGAAAAAAAAGGGGGGGGGGAGGGGAACATAGGGGCAAACTTTAAAATTTCATATAGGAAGGGGGGGGGGAGTCTTTTAAAAGCTCGGGGATAAAGTCTTTTCAAAGCAGGCCTAAGACCAGCAATTAATCGGCCTTATTCCCAAATCCAATCCAATTCATACTTGATTTTAATATAAAATACTTCAAAAATATTCCTGCTACACTGGCGTTCATAAAATGGTGCTTAAATATCGTATGATTTCATTATATAAGTGATTTTTTCCTGTATTAATGATTTAAAATACCATGTATATCTACTTTTATTTTCTTTAGATGATTTTTTTATTAGATTCTATTTAGATGGAGTATATAAGATACACTTTAAAATTCGCTTATGTATACTTAATTTTTTTTAGTGCCATGGAATTACAATCCTTTCTTTTCATTATTTGCTTAAAATGTCATAGGATGCAGATTTTGTTTTAAAAATTTATAGTTAAAGTGTTTTCCTACAATAGTAATTTTTCATCATTTTTCTTTTTTCTTGTTATAATGGAAATTGATCCTGATATAAGAAACGAAACAAGTTGCCTAAGAAATATGAAAATAGAAAATGCCGTAAAATACCCTCATCAAAGACATTTACAAATACCAAATATTTATCCTGTTAAAGAATTTTTCACCATTTATCTTTTATTAATCTCATTTAGAAAAACAAGATACATTCAGTGTTATGTTAGTAAAATAAAGTTTAATTTAAATCTAATTCAGTATGTTTTATTTTTTAATTATTTTTAATTGTATGTTTTCTTAGCAGCAAAGATGTTTTTCTTCTTAGTGAGCTTTTTGCAATGATTCTAGTAAATTACCAGGATGCTGCTTTCATGTGTAAAAGCGTAGAATTTGTTTCTTCTTTAGATCCTATTTTGTAGAAGAAAAATGTTTTAAAATTTGTTTTTGTAAAGAAAAAAAAAAGTCAAAATATTTTTAATTCAAAATAATCTAATGGTTTCTTTAACAAAAAGTTATATATTTTAAAAATTTGAATTTATGGAACTAGTGACGAAATCCAAAAGAGTACCCGATTTTCATCTGCATTTAACCCTAAATTAATATTTAAAAATATTAAAAGCTCTATATTTCTTTATATACTATTTAATACGTACGAACATTTTCTCTCCACTTGCCGTCTATTTAAAAATATTTATATCCCAGAAACTGAAGTAATTAAGGAAATTATTCTACACATTGCAATGAATTAATTATAAAAAATAAAATTATTTAGGTATTGAAACTTTAATATGTTCCTATAATTCTACGATTACGTATTAGAAATCTGATCTGAAATGAGAATTTTTATTTTCTAATAAAATAACTTTTAGAAACCAATTTTATTAAAAACAGAATATTGAAAAATGTTCAAAATTTGTTACAGTTTGAAATAAAATTTGCATCAAATTTGTTAGTCTTGATTTAAGTGACAAGTTATGCATTGCATTAATATGTTGCACAAATTTGCTTTTTTAATAAACTACCAAAATTGTATGCATAGTTTTTAGAGACCTTTATATGGAAATGAATTAGTAATTTCTTTTCTTTAGCTAATATAAAAATCAATGTGAGTATTTAAAAATTCAAATTCATTTACTACACTACCTTTCCATAAATGACCGGACACTTTCGATTTCAGATGCGTTTTAAAATAACTCAAAAAGTACTGTACAAATCATCTTGAAACTTCAGGAGTGTAAAAAACATGTTGTACCTTATGTACTTCAGTTATTTGTTTGTGCCAAAAGTGAAAAGAAGACCAGTAAAAAATTAAAGAAAAATAAGAGTATTTGGCATCACCCAGTATAAAGTAATGCTCGAAATACAATCTGCCTGTAGCACATGATTATGGGGCTCATCCTCATTTTCTGTATAAATTTTTAAGTCTCTACCGCATGTAATCAGGGAGATATAAAGATTTCTTTAAAAAATTGCTGAACTTTTTTTTTTTTTTTTTTTTTTTGCTATAACATGCAAGGTATTAAATCCAGTACAAAGCTATATTCGGGAAACCCAATATACAACATTAGACACAACATACTGCAATTAGGATGAAAAAAATATTAAATATATAATGAAATGTGAGCATTTTTACTAAATTTTTAACTGCGTATGACTAAGTTTTAGCTAAATTTCATTTGTATAATTTAGTAGCCAAATGCATTAAACTACTTACATAAAAACTCCAAACAAGTATTGTGTAAACTCAAAAAGTTCTACGCCAAAGAATGAACTGGTCTTCAGTTTCTCTCGAAGAAACGCTAAAGTATAAGGAGTTTTACTCACATTTTTATTTTAATTCGATGAACGGTAATGCAATTTTCTGTGATTGTAAATAAATATTGGGAAAGCCCTCTTAACAATTTCTTTGTTGAGGAACAGCAGAAATTCAATTTATTCTATGACGTAGAACTTTTTGAGTTTACACGATTTTTGTTTGGGGTTTTTACATAAGTAGCTCAATAAATTTGACTGTTAAATTTTGAAAAGGAAATGTCACTGAACATTTACGCATGCGCAGTTAGAAATTTAGTAAAAATACTCATTTCATTAGATATTTAATATTTTTTTCATTGTGATTGCAGCATGCAGTGTTTATTATTGTATGTCGAGTTTCCTGAAAATAACTTTGCACTGCCTTTTCATACTTTTCGTGTTATAGCTAAAAAAAAAAAGGAAAATTTTTTGCAATTTTTTAAAGAAACCTTTATCTCCCTGATTATATGCGGTAGAGACATATAAACTTAGAGTTAATGAGAAAGAGTCCTATAATCACATGCTACTACCAGATCGTATTTCAAGCATTAATTATTACAGGGTGAAGCCAAATACTTTCATTTTACTTTAATTTTTTTACCGGTCCTCCTTTCACACCTCTGAAGTTTCAAAATGATTTGTTTAAAATTTTTTGAAATACTTTAAAAAATGTCTGAAATCGAAAGTGTACGGTCATTATGGAAAGGTACCTAACCTTTCCATACCTAAAGGTATGGAAAGATGTACCTAACAAATTTTTAGTACTTCTTCCTCCCCCCCCCCCCCCCAATTTAGAAAGTTTACACCTTTTTAAGAGCATAATGCATTTTAAACGATTAGTGTTTTAATTACATTCTTAATTGTTTTAAGTTAATATCTAATCAAAATGTAATATATATATACATATACATATATTTGTTAAAATATTTTTTTTTAAGTGTATTTACAAAGTGGATGTATGTTTTGAATGAAAGAAACTGAGGTTGTTAACACAGATCTACAAATATAATGTTGGCAAAATTTAATTTATTTTAGTTGATACCTATATTTTTAATGTGCTGTAGCCGAAAAGGAAGCCAATTTTCCTCTGTTACACATAGCCTTTGCCAATACAGGGTGTCTACCGACACAATTCCTTCTCTTTCGGTAGTTTCTAGTATGATTCCATGATTAATTGTAATCAATCATGGAATCATACTATAAAAGTAACCGTCCAATTGTATTAATGGAAGAGTCATGAAAAAAAAAAAAAAAAAAAAAAACAGCGCACCCTGTATTGATAAAAATATGTGATAGAGTAAAATATAGTTTCGGTTTCAGCCGAGCAAAAACCATCAATATCAGTCATAATTATTAAATCAATATTTTAGATTTAGACCTGTGAGATCTTTCACTATTCAGTCATATTCTACATATTGAGTCATATTCTACATAAATGAGGGAATTAAGTTTTTATTTTGGTATGGACTAAATATAACCGAGCAATATTAAGCAAACATATGACATATTTTGCAATTATTTCTGATAATTTTATTAGGAGTACCATAATATAAATCAGCTTCTGTTTTAAATTTTTTATTAAAAGTTTAATGTATGCAAAATGTACCACAACATTAATAAAAATTGTAGTTAAAAACCTGTTAAAACGCATCATTACAAATCCTACCAAAGGTAATACAAGCTTAACCAACTTTATACCTCTGAATTTTAATGTAGTTTTGATAAATATATAGCATGTCTATATATATATACTAAAGTCTGGTCTTCTTGTCCCATCAATTTCCGAGGAGTTCTTATCTCAAAGTTTGAAGGTGGGAGGTGCGAAGTTCGATCTCAGGTTGAGATTTTCAGCCTACCCATTCGAAATTTTCCAAGGTTTTCTTAAAAAACTTTTGTAAATAAAGGATAGAACACCTTAGAATGACCTACACATAAGGCATTCTATACAGGCCTAGAACTCTGGAGTAACCAATGTGATTTTACCACCACAATAATATTATAATAATAATATATTTAGAAGCCTATTCAAAACACTCTAAACTGACGCGCGTTTAAAATAAATCCCAATGCTATGAATTTACAAGTGCAAAAACATCCAACTTTAAGTTTCTTTTCCTTAAGTTGAATGAGAATCTGTACTTATGTAACATATTTACTAGATGATTACCTATATTCATGAAGATAAACTTACTGTTGGATATTTTTGTACTTGTAAATTGATAATAATGAAATTTATTTTAAGTATATGCCAATTTAGAGTGTCTTCGATACGCTTGTAAACATACTAATATTTAATCGGCGTTAGTTAAAGCCGATTGGATGTGCTAGGTTTCTAGACCTGTGAGGATTGCCGTAAGTGTAGGTCTTTCTAAAATGTCTTATCCCATATTTATACAAGTTTTGGAGAAATCCGCGGAAAAATCCGAATGGGTAGGTCGAAAATCGCAACCTGGGATCGAACTATGCACCTTCCGCCTTCAAACGTTGAGAGCAGAGCTTCTCAGCCAATGGTGGGGCCTTCAAATATTAGGTATTTTTACATGGATAAATTTACTGAGATTTTCATAATATTATATACGAAATTTACGGAGACTTGGATGTTCTTACGTATGTAATTTTACAGAGACTTGGATGCTCTTCCATATGTAATTTTACAGAGATTTGGATGATTTTACATATGTAACCTTACAGAGACGTGGTTATTTTTACAATGGTAAATTTACAGATTTATATGCTTTTACATGCTCGAATTTACGGAGAGTTGCATATTTTTACATATGTAGATTTACAGAGACTATGATGTTTCACAGATTTAAATTTACAGAGACTTGAATATTTTGATCTATGTAAATTTACAGAGACTATGATTGATTTACAGAATAGTTTCTCTGCATTTTGACATAATCTCTTTTTTTTTAATTCTCTGTAAATTTACGTAAGACTTAATATAATTAATTACCAATAGATTCTCTGTAAATTTACAGAAAAATTTTTAACAGTGTAATGTATGTAATTATTTCTATGATGCCAGCCTTTAATATTAGAAAATGATATTAGGCTTAAACGCATAATTAAATTCGTACTAATCATTTCTGTTTACAATTAATACACAAAGGAATAACTAAGTTATAAAGGAATAACTAACTATAAACGCATATCCACCATATAAATATCAATAATGAATTTCTAAAAATTCTCCTGAACCTATTTCCCCAAGAACAATAAATAGATTATTTTTATAGGTATTACAATGCACACAGATAATTATGCAATTGTGTTAATAAAATAGATGAATCTTAATAAATATTCTTTAAGTAAACTTGATTATAGTCATCCAGATTTTTTTTTTTTTTATATAAAATTATGACAAAGTTTATTAAACCTGAAACTATTAAATATTTCATAGATATTAATGATTTTATAGGCATTATGATATTTTGCAATAAGTCACTATATTAAATCATAGACAGACATTAATAGACAATGCATGCAATTATTTCAAATCATACTAGCCTTTAATGTTAGAAAAGAATATTAAAATTAAACTTATAAATAAATGCATACTATTAATTTCTCTTTTCAATCAATGCACAAACTAGTTATTAAAGAATAACTAACTATAAACGTATATCCCGAATATAAATATCAAGAATAAATTCCTCAAAGCTACTTTGAATACATTTCAATGAGAAAAATAAATACTTTTTTTTTGCGTACTACTATGCACATAGAGAATTTTTTACTTATGTTAACAAAACAAATAAATCTTAATAAATATTGCTTAAGTAAGCTTGGAAATACTAATACAGATCTGTCCTTCATAAATTGATGACAAAGTTAATTACACCCGAATACTTCTAACTATTTCAGTAAGATTAAAGATTTTGTAGGCATTATGACATTTGGAAATAAGCCACTATAATAAATCAAAGGCCGACATTAATAGGCAATGTATGGAATTATTTCATATATGAGCCTTTAATCTTAATGTTAGAAAAGAATATTAGATTAAACTTATAACTAAATACATGCCATTCATTTCTCTTTAAAATGTATATATAAAAAATATATAAAGGAGTTATATTAACTAATCCTATATAACTATAAATATCAATAATCAATGGCTCCAACGTTCTCTTGGATCCATTTCACTAAAAACAATAAACCGGTTATTTAAGTATTATTATACACATAAAGAATTATGCAATTATATTGACAAAACAGATGGATCTTAATTAATATTACTTAAATAAGCTCGAATATATGAATACGGATCTGACCTTTATAAATTGATGACAAAGTTTATTACACTCGAAAATTCCGTACTACTCCACTGAGAGTCTAGATTTTATAAGTATTATGACATTTTGTAATAAGTCACTATGTTAAATCAAATTCAGACATTAATAGGCAATTTATGCAGTTATTTCAAATGATTCCAGCCTTTAATGTTAGAAAAGAATGTTAGACTTAAACTTATAATTAAATACATACTATTCATTTCTCTTTTCAGGATAAGATATAAAAGGAATTGACTAACCTCGCATATCAATATCAACAATTTATTCCCTAACATAATCTTGAATCCATTTCAATAAAGCCAATAAACCGATCATTTTAAGTATTAGTATGCACACAGAGATTTATACAATTGTGTTAACGAAATAGATCGCTCTTAATAAATATTACTTAAATAAGCTTGAATATACTAATGCAAATCAGTCCTTTACAAATTGATGACAGAATTTATTGTATCGGAAAATTTCTAACTATCCGATTGAGATTCAAGTTTTTATGAAAAATATGACAATTGGTAATAAGTCATCAAGTTAAATCACAGGCAGAAATTAATAGACAATATAAGCAATTATTTCAAATGATTGTAATTAACATTTCCGTATCTATAACTTTTCAGGGTGCTTCATACAGCACATATTATCCTTAGGACATTTCTGGGATGCCCGGTGGATTACAAGGGAAGTGAACGGAATAGTGAAATGAAAAAAGGGGAAAAAATCACTCGCGGATAATTTTTATTTAAGATTCTGTGGCTACACGTACACACACATATATTAAATACATAAATCCTTTATTAATAGCAATAAAACTTTTAAAATAAAAAAAAGTAAAACTGTTTTAAAATGGTTTTTAACGTATAGAAGCATCTGGATTTAATAACAGTTCAGCCCCTGTATTAAAACATGTAAGAAAGAAACAATACAACTAAAAACCATGCAACTAAAACAAAGTGCAAAAAATTTATTGAGATTCATCAAAGTGACTGTTGAATGTCTGTGGAATCAAGTTTAAAACATAATCAATTTCATAATTTTTCAACCCATTGTTTTAAAATAAACAAATTGTGTGCGTACACTTTACACTTAATTTGGTGGCAATTAAGGCAAGAAAAATTGTTCAGAATGAGTTGAAAGGCAACTTATGAACCTCAGTTATAAATATAGACTACTTGCCAAGCATCGTTATTACGAATCATGCAAAGTGTGTTTTTAATTTAAAGCTGCACAAAGGTAAAGTATATAATGGAAATCAACCGAAGGAAGCAAATATAGACATCAATAAAAGAGTCTTTATTCCCCCCCCCCTTCTTTTTTTTCTTTTTAAGTTATTTTTTGCTTTTAGTTGCAAAAAACATTCGTTAATCGAATTATTACGAATAATAATTCAAAAATATATTCTGAATAAATATTTTAAAAAGCATTTTTCAAGTGCTTCTGTAAAATTATATTTTATTGATATTATAAAAATTTGCTTTGACAAACAATTAAATAAATAAATCAGCATATATTGTTACCCTCATCCATGGCTGATTCTGTCACAACTTAGGCATAAGATTAGGCTTAAGAGATTTCCTTCGACTAAGTCTCCTAATTTTCATACTTTAGTCAATTTTTAAAAATCTAACTGTCCGATCGATAAGCTGTTTAAACCAACGGATTCAGAAAAATTGCACCTTTTATTTGGTACCTTATTTGTAACGAATATATATTTAGATTTCTTAAAATTAAATAAAATATGAAAATAAAAGCTTTAAAATACATTTAAAATTTTATGTGTTGCCATTTTTTTTCAGCATAAAATGAAATATGCTTTCCCGTAAAAAAAAAAAAAATAAATAAAAATAAAAATAAATAAATAAATAAAAATGAATTTGGATCCTTGGACTCTGTGTGTGAACGCAAGTTGACACCTAATTTTCATACTTTAGTTAATTTTAAAAAATCTAATTGTCCGATCGATAAGCTGTTTAATCCGACGGATTCAGAAAAATCGCCCCCTTTCATTTGATACCTTATTTGTAACGAATTTTTGATTAGATTTTTTAAAATTAATTAAAATATGAAAATTGACATAGCTTTAAAATAGACATTTCAATTTTTAATTGTTGCCAATTTTTTTTTCAGCATAAAATAAAATATGCTTTCACGTGAACAAATAAATAAATAAATAAAAATTAAAAATTAAAATTAAATATTAAATTTGCTCATGCATATGAAAAAAAATGACATCTATCAGCGATTGTAATGAAATGCTCGCCCTCTGGCGGGCTAAGGTGAAATTACAATTAACATGCGTTAATTCGGCTTCCATTAAGCCGCCATTGCTTGCCGATGTTTAGTTTCACATGTATTTATTGAATAAAAATGAATAAAGCTGGTAAAAAAGATAACACATACTGTTGTGTGCTACAGTGTAACTCCAAAGGATCAAGAAATCCAGAATTAAGCTTCCATTTATTTCCAAATGACAAATTTAAAATTTCAGTTGCTTCGGCTAATGTAAGTAAATAATTAATCAGATGATTTGAAAGTAATATTTGTTCAACTTCAGTTAAAAATCTACTTCCGATAGAACTTTGAATAAACTGAAATATTTTTTTCCAAAAGCAATCAATTTTCCATGATGTAATGGCGGAGAAATTATAGTACGAATATTAAGTAGAATAACAAAAAGAACAATAATAAATACACGTGGCTATTATATTTACTAACAACAAAAGCTGAAAAACCGCCATCTATCGATCATTACAAACGCGGATAAAATAATAATAGTAATTTTAAATTTTAAAGGTAACGAAGAGATAAATAAAGTGCAAACATTTCGCACGGGCGTGCAAGCAAATGAATTATTTGAAGTGAGAAATAAATAAAATTAAATGATCATTTTTCAATGGGCACCTTAGTCTCTCTACAACTAACTAGTATGTATATACTAGGAAGAGACGAATAATCCAGCTTATCTCTAAAATATTGTGAAAAATAGATAATAAATGAATAACCTTAAATGTAGTAAGAGTTGGGAGTGATAAGAGAAAAATCGACGATTTTGTTTTAAATCTAAACGAATTAATGTTAAATCAAAACAGAAAAAAAATATAAAGTAAGATTTTTATTTTATTTTCTATATGTGAGAAAGCAATTAATATATTTTATCTTGAAAACACATAATAGTTTATATAATATGGCCTAAAGAATTTTTTATTTGCGCTAAAGATATGCAGTACTATGTTCTGCGTTATGGAATACGTATGTCTTATGAAAATTACGATAATATTAATTAATAATTTACAAGAATACAAAGCTGATCGTAGTCTCTATTTAGCGAAATTTTATTTTGATCTATAGAATGAGTAATATATATATATATGTATGCATAATATACCATTGTGTATACGATTTACGTGTAATTTTTTACAGATTATTTCAAATACATTTATTAAAATTTAATGGAGACTTACGGGCAAAAGTCGGCAGCAGAGACTCCAGGAAAAGCCCTTAAAAAAACATTTCGACTATAAATGATGTATCCCCCCTAATTTTACATTGTGACAAACATAAAACTTTGAATTAAATTAGAAAAAAAAAATGTATATATTTTTTTAATATCAATCGCTATTTATATGAATGTATAAATAAACTCTGTCAATCAATAAAAATACAATTATATTTTCAATTTTAAATATGAAGTCTTAATTATATGATGTCACTGAAAAGCTAACACTTTGCATTTGAAGGGATTAAACCTTAAAAACACAATTTAATGGCAGATTTGAGAAAACAGATTAACGTAGTTTTACGTAGATTAACGGCTTTTGCTCATAAAAAATGCCAGTGTGCTAAAATAATACTTTCATGGCATCAATTAATGAGCTATGACCGTTAAGCTAGCAAAACGGACATTTCCCATAAAGTTAAATGGTCAAATACCGTGTTACAGTTTTTACTTTCTCTTATAAATATATATGGTACGGAAAGCATTGTATTAGAGTCAAATTTTGAAATCGAGATTTTGTTACATTTACGCGTTTTGAGGTCCCATGAATTCGAAAATAATGTTTTTAACGGTTGGTTGTATGTGTGTGTCTGTTTGTATGTCTGTGCGTCTTTTATCAGCATATCTCAAGAACAAAAAGTAGCAGGAAGTCCAAATTCAGTATTCTAAATGTGTATCATATAGCGATGCTAAACAGAACTTCTCGTTGAGACTTTTCTAGGCAAAATGGAATGAATATTTTTTTTTAATTTGCTTAAAAGCATGTTTTGTGTAGAGTTTGTGTTAAGAAAATCGCTTATTTTTCGTTTACAGGGTTACCCAAAGTATTTGGATATATTGGGGATAAATTGGAAATTGCTGGAGCTGGAAGTTTGTTTTATTTTGTTTTATGTGTTTTTCATGCATCACTAAATTTAAGTACACGATGTTATGCCTATGTAGTTTATAGACAATATGCAGGGCTACCGAAAATTAATTTAAACTTTCTTACCTATTTAATGTAATTAATATAAGTGCTTTGTTACATTTCACTATGCTGATGAATATTTCTCACGTATATATGTATTGTTTTGCTTCATTGACAACGTTTTCTTCTATTTTGAGCTTCGCTATATATTTGCCCTCCGATTTACAACGGAGTCCGTGTTATCCGAGTTTTCGATTATCCGAGGTACCCTCGGTCCACATTACTTCGGATAAGCGAGGCTGTACTGTATTTCAAAATATAGCATATACGTGCGCATTTGAAACGTTATCAATTTGTGATGTGCAATACTCCGTAAAATCTTGAGTTATAAAATATTTAAAACAAAATTACCATTTCAGACCATGCGCCTCATAAGGACAATTTTATGTCTATTTACATACATATAAACGGATAAAAGGGGATATTCAAAAATACATTCACTTCAAAGTGCTTCTAAACTTCTGCGTACGTATAAAATATGCATTAGATCAGAAATCTGAGAAGCAAAACTGCACTTAGAATTTCCTCCACGAGCCATTTATTTTAAGAAAGAGGGGAAAAATGATTATCTTATGCAGAATATAATATGAAAAGTCATATTCGATCTCTGCACCGTAAAAGAACAAGTACATTGCTCTCTCTCTCTCATTTTTGAATAAAATTGAAAGCAAATTTCGAAGTAATTTATTATCTTCTTCAGACCTGTCTCTTTTTCTTCTTCAAAATAATGAACAATGGGAGCAAATTTCAGCTGGGGCACTGCCATTCTGTGAGGTTATTAAAGTGGTTATTTTTCACAAAATCCAGAGTAAAACATAAGAGTTTAGAGCCAGGGGCATTTTCATTTTTTTATGTTTAAGCAATAAAGACTCATGCGCACGTAGCTTATCAGCGACAAAAGAAAAAAAAAAGAGTCGTCTGGACGCAAAGCTCCCGGTAACAGGAAGAACAGGATTTTTATAACATCTATAAAGATCGGAAGTATTTTTCGAGACAGTTTCTTACCGTACCTCCTATAATTTTATATTAAAAAGAAGAATGAGATTTAAAGATCGTGATAAATTGAATTATAGAAGACTAGCGTTGAGAACATTTAGTTCTAATAGTATTTTTATGGTTTTCACTTGAGATAAATAGCTATGTAAGTACCAATAAGAGCTGACGCATCTTTAACCTTTCTCATAAAATTTTATCGGAAATTATAAACTTTTTTTTTAATATTTTAAAACGTTTTGATAAATAGGTTTGGTTGTCAGTTTAACAACACATATATTTCCTCAAAATATATTGATAATTTTTTTTAAAATGCATTTAATATTAGGCTACAAAAATGTTAATTATCATAAAAGAGCTAAGGAAAAAAAAAATCTAAATCGAATCTGGAGAAAAATGCTAATTTATTTTAATAGTTGTCTGGGTATTTAAAAATCCAACCAATGAACGACTCTCATCTTTGACATCATTCTACGTCATGATGACGATTTTCTTTCATTTTATCCCACAAACAATCGAACTACAGCCAATCATAGCATGGAATTTTCCCAAAAACATTGCAAGCGCTGGGCCTCTTGAGAATCGTCATTGTAGTTTTTTTTATTTATATATATATATATAAGTTACGAATTTTGTATATTGATAACTTTAAAAATTAGTACTGTGTGTAATTAGTACGGTAGGGCATTATAAATAATGTACTTTAATATCCAACAAAATTAATTTATAGCTTAAATATCAATCACATTGTTTTTCCATTGACATATTTTTTAAATCCTCGTATTTTAAATAGGATAAACAAACAAACAAAAAAAAAAAAAAAAAAAAAAAAAAAAAAAAGATTATATTCTAGAATCAATTTATTTATTTAACGTATTTTAGTAAAATAAAACATATGAATGAAGCTTATTTATTAAAGCAAAAGTCAGTTTGCAGGTATATATTTCCTATATGTTAAAGGAAGTTTAAAGATAACACTGCTCTAAAATTTATTTTCGAGATCCGATACCATAGTTGTTGATTCTTATGTAAAATGACCTCCTGAATCCGAATATGATTCCCATTTTGCCCAGTCACCCACCGTTTTCTAAATACACCACCCCCTCCCTCAATTTCTTTCCCTGTTAGATAATTTTATGACCATGAATTTGATTTGAAGAATGAAAAATAATTAGTTTAACACCTAAAAACAAAATATATATAAAGTTTAAAAAATAATATTAATAACAGATTAAAAAAATATAAGATATGTAATGCATAATTTCAGTGGCAAATCCCCCCAAAATTTTTCCCTTGTCGCAAATGTCCATGTTTTAGAATTTTCCAACTCTGTAGCCCCTCAGAATATATTTAACGGTTAAAATAATCTGCCCCCCCCCCTCCTACAAATAAAATTTATAGCCATAAAATCACCGAAAAATGATAAAAATAGGGGGCCATTCCTAAAAAACGGTGGGTGATAGGGCAAAATGGGCGTTCTATTAGGATTCAGGAGGTCATTTTACATAAGAATTTGCAAAAATGGTGTTGGGGGCAATATTCATGCAGAGCAATGTAATTAGTGAGGGAGATAAAGGACATTGGAGCCACGACAGGTTTTTTCGTTTACCAGTCACCTTTAATGCACATGACGGTATCTTTGGCTGGTTTCGGAATAAAATCCAAAATATTCTGAATTCAAGCTCTACGCTCTGCTAAGTGGGAGATTACAGGTCCACATTTTTGTTTAAAAAAGCATTTAGACGGAATTATTTCTCTTTATTGTTATGTAGTCTGATCGCATCACTCGAGAAGGTACGATGATGATTTCGAAAGTATGACAAATTATTTTGACAAATTTAACAAGGTATTATTATTTAATTAATTTTTTGAAAAACATCTCAATACACATGAAATTAATGACAGCACTACGTGTTTAGGAAGTTCAAAAACTTCATTTTCAGAATTCAAGTTTAGAAATTGTACATATAATATTTAAGGACATAGCTGCATAGCTCTAGAAGGTTGACGAAATTGCTTAAAGTTATATCGCTAAAGGATTTGTTTAAAAAACAGCTCATGAGAGTTAATACTTCTTAAATCACTGATACTTCTTTAATTCGCATTGTCCGAGCCGTATTTTCATTTGTGTTTGCAACTTCGTTCTTGTGAATTTTATGGTATTAATTATAATATATTACCTATTCCTGAAAATGGTATAATATGCTCTTTTGTATATTTCTGTGTTTACTGAATTTTTCTTAAAAAAAAAAAAAAAAAAAAAAAAAAGAAAAAGAAAAAACTGAGACGTCTCAAGAATAGTCTTAATCTCCATTCACAATGTAAACTTCGCATATTTGAAACAGCGTATAGAGACTGATGACATAATACATAAAGAATATCCTAAAAACGGATCAATCTATTCAAATTTGTATATTCAAAGATATTCGTAAGAAGATTATTTTTATAAATTAAAAATATTCTTCTTACGAATACCTAAAAAATGTAATAAAATACACGATAGAAACTTAAATAGTGCCCACTAAAGTGTTTCCATCAACTTTAACATGAGAACAAATAGCTATTACCTTAATCTTGGTGTCTAGGTAGAATAAAGTGAAAATGTGCTACAAGCTGACTGACTACGGTTGCAGTGCCACCAGGCGGAAAATAACGTAATTAACGTTCTTAAATCAGAAACGTTAGAAATACGGAAAAAAATCTTCTACAAAGTTATACAGCGTCCTCGATTTAGTACGAAAGGATATCTTGCGCACAATAATGCTAAGAACAATATATGTAAAATGCGCATTTGTTTGGTCGAGATTTCCTTAATTCGCGACGTTAAAAAAAATGCGTTTGAAAGAAGAAAAAATAAAATTTGTTTGAACCACGGTGCTTTGATGCATTAATCATGCGCCGTGCAGAAGCCAGTTTTTCGTCGAAAAGATGACATTTTCTCTATCCACCTGTAGTTTTTAACATAATGGATTAGGGAAATCTTAATCAAATCAATGTGTATTTTACACGATGTGTTTCTCAGAATTATTATGGGAAAAGTATCTGTTCCGTGTTAAGACAAGAACGCTCTACATCTTCATAAATTACATTTTTCTCTGTAACTATAATCAATTCCGATTCAGGTACACAAATACCATTAACGGCCATATTCACCATTAACTTCAACTCCCGGTTCAACACAAAAACTTGAAAGACGTCTAAAGTCAGAGTACAGCTTTCCTATAAAATTTGCCACCCTGCTTCTGCTATCTAGTGCCAAAGATTTCATGTACTCTTTGATTGGTTATTTTCATTTAAAAAACCTGAAAATAACAATGCTACTGGATGGCAAAAGCAACGCATCAAATTTTCCGGAAAAGTTGCACCTTGCCTTTATACGCTTTTCGTGTTTTTGTGTTTAACCAGGAGTTGAAGTTATTTGGTGAATAAAGCCGTAAGTGCTGCCCCATGGTGATTTAACTGATATCAATTTATAGAGCACAACCTTGGCACCTCATTTAAAACTATAGCTATTTTTGTGTTCCCACAAGTTAAGATGAGTGGCCAGGATTTAAGTGGACACCCTGTATTATCTATTTTTTTCTTCGTTCCAATTTAAATATTATAAATATTTCCTAATTTTAACATATACGGGGTGATCAATTCAAAAGATTACCCGTTGTTTTTTCTTACTACCCTTAAATATGACGGATGTGGCAACTATTCTAACACTGAAGTATAATTGTTTGAACCTTTTTTAAGTGTGTGAGACAATATTCAATACTGTTGGACTGTTACAACTTTATTTGTGAGGTAAAACAGAAATCGAGACGCACAATTTTTTTAATCCTGTGATAATTTTATATATGAAAAACAAAATTAAACTCAAATTTTTTACATTATCATTCCTACATTACATTTACATTAGCATTAGCATTTTTACATTATCATTTCATAGGGTTTTCCAGAGAAGTCCTGCAAACATCGATGAATTAAAACAGATCACAGCTGAAGAATTCTCGCCAATAACACCGTCAATACTGCGAAGTGAGTCAAAAAATTTGGTTCGACGTGTTCATGTTTGCACTCAATATGGTGGCGAACATTTTCAACATTTTCTGTAAGGAATGATAATGTAAAAAAATTGAATTAAATCATGTTTTTCAAAAATAAAAATATCACAGGATTAAGTAACACTGGGCGTCTCCATTTCTATTTTACCTCACAAATAAAGTTGTAACAGTCCAACAGTGTTGGAAATTGTCTCCCACACTTAAACAAGGTACAAAAAATTATGCTTCAGTGTTAGAATAGTTGCCACATCCGTCAGATTTAAGGATAATAAGAAAAACCAACGGGTACTCTTTTAAACTGATCACCCTGTATACAAAATTAATAATAATACAATATGTTTTTGCACGTTTATAAGTTCAGTAAACTATGTAACAAGAGACAAATGTAAAATTATAAATTAGAATTAAACATGAATTTAACCTTAGTCTTTAATTACAGAAGAACTGAAACAAATTAACTGAATATTAGAAGAGAAGAGATTATTCAACTGAATGTATAATTCCTCACTAAGCCATGAAGCTCAATGGCGTTCGATAAAGTGAGAATTTTAGATGAATTATAAGAGGTTTGCCTAGTAATCTATCAAACTGACAGGGAAGTATCCAGAATTTTCACAAAGTTGTCTGCAGCAGCACGTGGCGTAGTATTCAAATGAGACTCTTGACAAAATAACACTTAATAAATTTTAATGAGTCAGCGATGTTAAATTCTGAATGATTTGCATTCAGTTTAGTTATTTCTATAATAACGTTTATGGTAAATTTAACGATAGTACAAAATGTGGCTTTAATTTATTGCAGATATTCTGCATTTGAATGGAAATAAATATACGATATTGTAAACGATTTTGAAAATATTTGTGCATGGAATCAGCGAAATATATTTGAATGTGAGAGAAAATATAATAATATTTTGAATTAAGATTCATGTAATTTTTTACTTTTGACAAAAAGTTTAAAAGAAAAGAAAGCAATATGGAAAGAAA
Organism: Salticus scenicus; assembly: GCA_963930645.1. Taxonomy (NCBI): domain Eukaryota; kingdom Metazoa; phylum Arthropoda; class Arachnida; order Araneae; family Salticidae; genus Salticus; species Salticus scenicus. Next base: position 91,759,703 of record OZ005650.1, read on the forward strand.
ATATATTTTGCTGACACTAACTTATTATACAGTAGTGCACCGATTATCAGCAAATGCAAGAGCCGCGAAAAAATATTAATACAAATAATAATTAATACTGAAAAACAAAAGAAGGTTGTGTTAACAATCACGCAAAAACTCGAAATGATATGTTTGGATTACAGTATAGGGGAAACAACAGTGCGAGACATTTTAAAGCTAAAAGACAATCTTTGTACAATATTTTGTACAAATGTCTTTGTACAATATTTTTTGTACCATAAAACATAGTTTTTTTTTTTTTTTTGCTGAAATATGGTTTTTTCATGTTTTATGCACCTCAATTTACTCTGTTTTTCTGATTATCTGAGATTTTCACTATCCACGATGCCCTTGCCACCCAATTCCGCGGATAATCGTTGCTCTACTGTATTGCACATAGTGTAGCACTAGTGTGACGTAAGACAGGTGGCGCGCTTGCGCGTCCCATCACCGACTGTCCCAGATACTAAGGGTATCCATACAGTCCAAACTAGTGTGACGTAAAGCTCACCTAACCTCAAGTCAATCAGTTTATTATATATATTTTAATTACGTTACAACGTACATATTTCGACATCTGAAATTTATTATAATGAAGATCGCAATGAACATATAATAATAATAATAATAATAATAAAATATTTTTCGAGAGTCAATCTATTTAGAAATGCTTCTTTTATAAATTAACAAAATAACAGGAACACCATTCACTACGATAACAGCAAAAAATAAAACCCCCTTATTATTCCTTTTTGAAATAATATTTTAGTGCGTGATCTCAAGTGTTTGTTATCCTAAATTTATTATTACTAATAACATAGAAAACGTCTGCTGTACTCTCTGTGGATTGGAAAAATTCAATGCTGATAGTATTCTATTTTCAGAATTTTCAACTTTAATTAAAAAAAAAAATGCTTATATTAAAAAATATAATTAAAAAATAATTTAAATTTTGGAAAGAAAAAAAAATGAGCTTTATTTATTATTATTCCATTTCAGATGATATAGTAAATGCATTAAGTCATAAATACATCGTCCATTCATATTTTTATCTAATGAGTAAAACTGAAATTTTGATTCATTTCCATAACTTTCAGATGGATAAAATTAAAGTTGTAAAACAAGATCTACTCTTAGAGTAAAACGACTATGAAGTATCCCACAAAAATCACTACAATGGTTCCGGTTTTAAATTTTGTAAATTATTGATCCTGTCCCGAAAACTGTGTGATTGCAGAAAATAAAAGTTAAAGACAATTTTGAATTCGATACGATATGATTATCTTAGATATAAAATTTTTTAGAAATCATAAAATACAAATATTTCGATGCCCAACATTCGGCTTAAATTCGTCAATAATTGCATGCAGAGGAAATGAGCAACCCCCTTTAAAATGCAAATTTGTAAATAATAATAACATTTTTTACCAATATGAAATTTATCTCAAAGAAAAATAAAGTTTGTTAGTATGCAAAATGTATCAAGTGTTAACATCCGATTGGCAGATGTTGACATTTATATACATTAAACAGAACCCGTTTTCTGATAATGCGTTTCCATAGATTATGAATATTTTTATGTTAAATTACACACTAATTATTTCATTTAACCTTATTTGGTAAAAAATTCATTACGATGTTAAGTTTCAGCGCGTTTCTCAATGTGCGATTGTACATAATTAATATTTACATTTAAAAGAATTTCACTCATTTATTTTTGTATACAGGACGTTTCATACTAAATCAAAGATGTATACATTTTCGTAATTGGTTTCCGGTCATAGTTTTCGTGATACATTTGATAAATTCTACAGGTCATTACGGAGAATTTATTTCAGTTTTATACGTCATAATGTAGTTATTTTACTGTTAAGCGTCGACAGAAAGAAAACCAGGAGTTAGGGGTAATACGATATTTTTATATTGATTATCTCAAAACAATTTAATATTAAAGAAAGGCTAGAGAGAACCATACTTTAGTGAAGCATTTTTGTATATAGGAAGTTTCATACTAAATCAAATACGATGTATATATTTTCGTAATTGGTTTTCCGTCATAGTTTCTGAGATATATTCGAGAAATTCAACAGGTCATTACGAAGGATTTCTTTCAGTTTTATATTACATCATGCAGTTATTTTACACTTAAGTGCCGACAGAAAAAAGTCCAGTGGTTAGGGGTAACAAGATATTTTTATATTAATTGTTTCAAAACAATTTAACGTTAAAGGAAGGCACGGAGAGTCATACTCTTATGAAGCAATAGTGTTCCCTCAAAATATTTAACTTAAAATAATTTTTAACTAATTATTACAAAGCTATAAATGGTAAAGACAACTAAAACCAAGCTCCAAATATAGAGGGGAGGGTGCCATGCCTCCTCCCCTGTCTACCCATGATTTTATTGTAGATGTTTACTAGCCAGTGTCCATGATTTTATTGTACATACATATTTCGTCTGCCAATAATAATGATAATAATAATAGTTATAATAACAAAAATCACTCTAATGTTATCTCTTTATATGATCTTTGAGTATATCTGGATATATTAAGTACATCTAATAAAGATCGGTGTTGCTCCATAATTTACTCGAAAAACAAAAGAATACGTAAAATCAAACCAAATTGACAATACGTTCTCTGAATACAGTTTAAAAACGCAGACGTAAAACAAATACACAATTTTATTCAAGCGCACTTCAAAGCATTCGGTTTTGCGCAATACGTATTTAAACAAATACTGCTACATAGATAATTTATGAATACCTCCACTAACATAAACACCCAATTAATAATGCAAAAGGTGTAAAATATCGCATCATCTCTAAGCACTTTATTATGCCATGCTAATGAATGCACACCTCATCTGCACAAAGTATAGAATGTGTCTTTGTCGAAACTCTCTCTTAGAAGGCTGGATGATATTTCATACATTTGTATAATGGAAAATTTGACTGGTATCAACACGTGGAGATGTCTTTGAGGGATTTACGTCTAAAATTATGTTTCTACGAGAGAGGAGATTTGGATGCCGCTTAGATACGGAAGTAGAATGTATTAATTTAATAAGTTAAGAAAAGAATTGCCAATTTACATTAAAGAAACTTTAGCTACAAAAATAAATAAATAAATGAAAAGGTTACTACATTAAAAATGAAAATGTAAATATATGAATTTTATCATGTGTTAGAAAAATGAATTTCTCTATCTACATAACTGTCAGAGAACCTAAACTATAATAAATAACCATTCATTTGGTGCCATAAAATACTTAAATATTTCATTTATTTTTTATTATAGATATAAGACTTTGCAGATACTTTAAAGTTTTCTCACTGATTTTTTGAAGAAAAATAAAAACAACAGGTTTGTTTCAGGAAATATTCATTTTTTAAAAAGTTTCATACAGGGTTTATTCCAGATAATCCGAAATATCTGCAGTTTTCTTGAGGGTTTAAAAAAAAAAAAAAAAAAAAAGATTTTCGCCGTTTTTTTTTTTTTTTTTTTTTCTCATGGGTTTACTTAAAAAATATATAGATATACAATTTAATAGAGAATAATATAATATATATGTATATATATAAATAATAGATAACGTAATAAAATTTAATCTTAAGATTTAGCAATTAATAGAACTAAAACAATAACAGCACACAAAAATATAGAACTGAATTTAACATAGAGGAAAGAATGACACAAAAAGTTGCGATATAGATTAAGAACCAATGAGTTACGATAGTAACTTAAAATACTTACGCCGACCTGAATGATAATAAAAAAGGACCATTAAACTTATGAGAGAGAAAACAAATAATTAACCACAGAATTAATTGGATATAAATGCTTAAAATTAGAAGCATACTTATCAAGGAGCGCATACTTCATAAAGCTGTGAAAGCTGCAACGATTTCGTAAAACAATATTGCTAATCATAGCAATTTATATTATTTCACTCCCCGATCGAAGCAGCAAGAACCATAAAGAATGAGAAATAAGTGAAATATTAAATTAAAACAAAGATTAAATAAAGATTAATTAAAATCTTAATGGATACCAAAGTGATAACATGAAAGAAGCATAGTAACCACATGTATAACAGTTAACACAAACTGGAGAAAAGGATGATGCCAAAACCTAAATTGAAGTTAAAATAAAAGCTCGACAGATATCGATTAATCGAATATACTTTAGAGCATGTTCATTAAAGATAAAATACACAGAGTAAATATTAAATGATAATGTTAAAATAGATTTTAAAGTTAATTAAAATTAAATCGTACCATAAACATTAATAATTAAATCGTTTAAGTTAAGGACTGAAGAATGAATGCATAAGACATCAGAATGCAAGCGCCATCTTTCGGTTAGCTATAAAAACAATAAGTCAGTTAAATTATTTCAGGAGAAAAAGCCAATGCAATAAAGAGTGTAATTAAGATGTATTGACTGAAAGATTAAGATAATTTAGAAGTATTGACTGCAAGATTAAGATAATTTTTAGCACCGATCAAGTAATAAGAATAATTTTTAGCACCGATTAAGTAATAAGAAGAATTGAACTTATATGATTAACCCAAAATTAAGTAATCTTGAAGTGAAAGTATTAAGTATTAAATGTTAAGTTTTAAGAAGACTCAATTACAAGCAATAATGCCAAAGAGCACATATAAAAGGATAAGAATTATAAGGCAGTCATCAATAATTAAAATTATAAAAGATTTTTTTTTTTTAATTTAATAATATAAGATATTATTTTTGTTATGCAAATAGATGGATTGTTCAAACTTAACAAGGGAAGCCTCAAGTAGCCAGATGCACATAATTAAATTTAATGATAAAATATATATATAAAGTTGAGAATTGGAAATCTTTATAAAATTTAGATTAAAGAGATGCATTTTTAATGCCAACAACATTCAAATTATTGACAAGAATAAAGTTTTCATAACAAGCATCCATTTTGTATTTTGAATAGTATAAGAAAATTTTCAATTAGATAACAAAAATTAAATTAGTAATTAGAATGAAAAATTGAAATATGTTTATACAGTATATCTATATATATCTATATATATATATTACCGAAAATATTGCGATACCTTAAAATCTGTGGAAATAAAATTATCTAAGAACTGTCTATAATGTATGGTAATTGAAAAAACATACATAATAATAAAACGGGTATCGGGTATTAAAGCTATATGGTTATAATCTAAACTTCTTTTTAATTGCAGTTATGCATTTTTGATACACGTACTGGAATGAAATGATTTTTTATGACTCGATTTTTAAATAAGTGGACTAGTATTGTCTATTCTATAATCATAACAAAGTAAAATATTATTTTTAAAAGAGCGAATTCTGCAAATGCTTAATTTATACGTTACGTGGCATGTAACTTGAATAAATAATAGTTGAATATAGAGTATAAAAAACAGGATAAATTGTTAAAGTCATAGTTAATAAGTATAGAATAATAATAAACTATATCTATTGTAACACGTTAGCATAAACATCTTCTAATTTCTCAGTTTTCAATTTGTCATAAATATTGTCAGATTGCAGAGCAGTAAATTTAGAAGTTCGTTGATTTTCGATGAAATTCCAGTCGTTATGGTGAACAGCATTATTCATTCGAAAGCCACATAAATTCCGGTTATAAATGCCTTATTCATGAAATTTTCACCGAAGCAATAAATAAAACACATATAATCAGTGTTGCCAGATTGGTGATTTTGTCCCCATTTTGGGGATTTTTGAGCTTCTGGGGACAATTTTGGGAACCGAATGTTTGTTGGGAATTTCTAATTTTTTGGGGAGAAATCTGGGGAAATTTTAAACTTTTTTTTTTCTTTTACTTAGTTTGCCAACTGTAGAGATTTGTTCTTAGGCATAGGGACTTTAAACAGTTTTCCTTAGCATGTAGGATTTTTTTAAGGTACTCCTTCTCCCCAGGACAACCTCAGGATATCCTGAGGGTGAAAGTAAATTTTGCGTACATACTCAGCACTAAAGTACTTTACACATATTTATAATTTTCCGATAACTAGTGTGTGTATAAAAGTTATTTTTGTATGTGGGGATTTTTTTTCAAAAATGAGCGTCATTTGGGGAAAATTTTGGGCTTAAATCTGTTGAATATTTTAATAAATTTGTTTTGAGAAAAATTTATCTCTTTAGAAGAAATTGAGTTGGGGATTTTTTGGGGAAAATCCCTCATTTGGGGAAACTTCAAAGCCTGTTTGGGGAAATTGACTGTCGACCAATTGGCAACACAGCATATAGTTGCAGAATGGAATAGGCTGAGAATAATGCATTCAGCAAATATTATATTTATTAGACGTATATTTTTGCTTAGTTATGAAAAAAAAAGTAATTGGCAAAATGAAACTATGTTTTGACATTGATTCTTATTTTAAAGTATTTAAATACTAGGGGAGAGTAGGGAGGGATGAGACAGTTTTGACAAAAATATTTTTTACAAATTTACTTTTACTGGTACAACACTGTAAGTTTCAGTAAAACAAATTGAAACATTTTAATATCTAATTAATTAAATATAAAAACTTTAAAAAGTTTTTATATTTAATTAATTATGTGTAAAGTGCTTCATTATAGTTTAAATTTTATTTATCATTTTAACATCTTCTAAAAATATAAATTTGATGGTAATTATAAAAATATTAATTTTATAGCCGATTAACATAGTCATAAAAATGCCCCATCCCTCCCTTATATGAGGGTGGGATAGCGCATGTTTATAAAGTTAAAATAAATACATAATATACAGACATACTATGAAAAATGACAAAAACAGTGGGACACGATGTATGTAATTTTAATTAATTACGAATACCACCTCGTTAGAGTATAATGTACAACTTAAATAAAAATTTTCAAATGCTCAATCAGTTCATCTTTTTTTTTTTTTTTTTTTTTTTTACTTTTAGCAGAGAAAATATTGTTTTTCAGTTCAAATATTCAAAATTAAATTTTGTTATATTTATATGTTTTGTAGTTCCCTGAATATTAATAAGGTTTTTAGTGACAAGTCTGGGTGTGTTTCAGCATATCTCAAGAACAAATATTACCAATAAATCGTAACTGTAATTGGTGAGTGTAATTTATTTTGTATATTTTACCATGTCCAGGAAAACTGCTCAGGAATGAAAATGAATTCCTCATACATATATGGTAAATAAAGCATTTTTAAAAGTTAAAAGGGTAAACAAAAATCGTGTGAATGCCACACCAATTATTTTCCATGATTTTCAATTTGTTTCGTACATTTTTTTCTTCCATCTATTCATTAATTTGCCTCTTGATATTTTCTGTTTAAGGAGTATCAGAATCTTCATTCTTCTTCCTTTTCTTACATATCCCATCCCTCCCTGAGCTGCTCTGTCCCATCCCTCTCTTTTCATTATTTTTCAAAAAATAAATTATTAGACACATGCTACTTTTAGGCTTAATTTAGCTACTAATTCATAAAAGTTATATTATTACAATTAGGTATATAAAATATGAAAAGTGATTATGCTGACATCAGTGACTGACGTTGAAAACTTGCCTTGAAAATTAAGCAATTGTTTACTTTTAGTTTTATAAAATAGCTTTTTTTTTTACATAGACTTACAGAGTTCTCCAACTAAAATGATACATAGCAACAAATATGGGGCTGTAGTAACTTCACCTGGTGGTAGCGTCAAAAATTAAAAACAATGTTTATTTTAAGAATAACTTTAGGTGTCTCATCTCACCCAATGCCCCATCCCTCCCAACTCTCCCCTACATATTAATGAAAGAAAATATACAAAAATATTTTCAAGTCTATAGTTTAAAAAAATAATAATAACAATATATTTGTTTAAATAAAAAATCCTTTTTTAAGATAATTCAATTAAATAAAATATTTTAATAACTTTTAGATATAAATAAGAAGCAGTATCATCGGTTTGTACATACTCGGACTTAACATAAAGGGTTATTATTAAAATAAAATAAAATAAGATAAAAAAGAAATAAAAAGCTTCGAGTGCTAAAATAATGATGAAAATTTCATAATTAACAAATGTGTTTTTTAAAGTAACGTTTTTATCTCGATTATGATTGTTAAATATACTTCTGAAATAAAAAATTTGCCAGTGAAAAAAAAAAAAAAAATCAGCATTAGAATGCAGACTGGATCAAACCAGTTTATTTAATATATATTGCAAAGAATAAATTATCATAAAAATAAATATTGTTTTTAAAGTGCAAATGACTGAATAGTTGAACAAGGTTCGATTTGATATCACCTAAATCTGAAAAAACCATTCCGGGCAGCTATCCGAAAAAAAATATTGGCCGTAACATGCTGTCTCAGGCCTAAAACTTTATGTCCGTGCATACCTCTAAGGCATACGATAAAATGTTTGAATAAAAGCAAAAAATAAAATTTAACCAAATGAATAAAATTTAAGCAACCATTTTTAATGAATTAATTTTAAATACAAGTAAACTGACGCTTCTGCAAAAGAAACTATTTCATTGAAAAACGATTTGTTATATAACATTTAAGTAATTGACTATTGTCTTCCAGTGAAGTACTCAGTAAAATTTATAGAAAAGATATCTATATATATTAGTTCTTATTATATATTTATTACAAAATAGCTTCAAAATTGAGTTCAGGAAAATTAAATTTAACGTTTTCTATAAGCTTCCGCTACCTCTAACCTATCTTGGGATGCAACAATTTAATTACACGCATAACAGCACCGATAAAGTTATTCACGTAGTTACGTAAACTTGCTAACAATTTAATTAGCTCATGTTTATAATAAGATTTTCTTCAGCTAATGGTACTCTAATTACATTTTTATCCTTCATTATTTATGCAACACTTCTTATTAATGAAGAAAAAAATTCTTGATATTAACGAGACAGATTGTTATGAATACTATCACGGACTAATTTAAGTATAAAAGGTTATTATAAAATTTAATTAAAATGAAATTCCTACGATAAAATACCGATGGAAATTTAACAAGAAACAAAGCGTGTTTTTCTAGGTGAAAGTTTTTATCTAAATTATAAAGTTCTTAATCTCTTTTTAAAATTAAATTAGTCAGTGTTAAAAAAAAACTACTCTATAAAAAATATATTTAGCGAATAAAACTTGCATGTTTGGATATTTATTTAGTTGTAGAACTAGAATGCAATCCGAATCAAATGAGTTCATTTAACAGATTGCATAAGGATAAATAACCATACAAAATAACAATACTGATGTAAAAAAAAAAAAAAAAAAAAAAAAAAAACTTAATAGTTGGGTAAGATTCGACGTTAAATCAATTAAACCTAAATGAACCGTGCCGCATAACACTCAGAAAAAATATATACCGCCTTCATCTAGAATGAATAAGTGGTCATTTTCTAAATCTCTTAACTAGGAATGTAGAGTTACGAGCTATGCGCATAAAGCACGCAAATAAACTGCATAGACGAAATGATCAAGAATTTGTAGTCTACACATTTCTAGACGGTGAAACAATACTCTGAATATTCTGAATCTTTTGTATTGCGAGAAATTCTTGCTTGATTTTCTAGAATTGGATAATAAACAAGATTATAGTTGCTGAAACCCGCCTCTTGTATTCGCATTTATTTGCAGCGATTTTTAAATAACTTTGCCTTTGAGAATATAAGCAAACGCTCTAGAATTCTAATAAAGGTTTCTAGAACTCGCTTTCAAAGGGAACTAGAATTTATAAGGATGACATGGAACTATTTTTTCTAGAGCCACAATTTAGATTCTTGATGTCAGTTACAGAATTTTTTCTCAGTGAAGAGAGAGAGAGAGAGAGAGAGAGAGAGAGAGAGAACAAAAAAATGGGCCGTACCGTGCCGAATAAAATATTTTTGAATAAAATAACGAAACAAAATCTAACCAAATTAATAAAATTTAAGCAAAAGCTTGTATCGAATTAATTTTCAATACAAGCAAATTGATGCTTCTCTAGAGAAAACATACTTCATTGAAAAGTGGTTTATTATCTAATATGTTAAGTAACTGACTACCACCTTCCAGTAAAGTATTCTGTAAAAATTTTAGAGAAGATACATATCAGTTTTATTATATATTTATTACAAAAGATCTTTAAAATTGAGTATAATAAATATTAAATTTAAGGTTTTCTATGAGCTTCTGTTATCTCTGAACTATCTTGGGATGCAACAATTTAATTACACGCATAACAGCACCGATAAAGTTATTCACGTAGTTACGTAAACTTGCTAACAATTTAATTAGCTCATGTTTATAATAATATTTTCTTCAGCTAATGGTACTTTAATTACACTTTTATCCTTCATTATTTATGCAACACTTCTTATTAATGAGGGAAAATTTTTTAATATTAACGAGGCAGGATTGTTATGAGTACAAACTCGGACTTAATTTAAGCATAAAAGGTTATTATAAAACTTAATTAAAATGAAATTAAAAAAAAAAAAATCCTACGACAAAATAATGATGAAAGTTTAATAATAAACAAAACACTTTTTTTTTTTTTTAATATATATATAAAGATAAACTTTTTTTTTTTTTTTTTTTTTTTAGATTATGAAATGTTAATATACTTTTTAAATTAAATTTTTTCCAAGTTTAAAAAGGTTGCCATATAAAAAATATATTTACGAGTAACGAGTAGTTTCTTTTTCACAAGCACAAGCTTTAATCAAGATATAGACTTAAATTTTGACATGCACTCGAAATGGACCCCAGTGGTGCATTTGTAGATTTAAAAATAAAGTTTGTAATTTGACCACCAGAGTAAAATTTACCTTTACATTTAAATTACGAATTTCGGCTGGATTTAATTTACGAACGAATTTCCAATATAGTGGTATGCATAAGGATAAGGATTATTAGTAAATCGTTTCTTTTTGTATTAAGGGCATGCCAGCAAATAATATTTTGTACTAATACCATGAAAATGTACGAAACAAAGTATAAGGTATACACGTTCATAACAATGTTTATTGTAAGTTTATAATGTTTATGTAATTAAGTTTTATAATGTTTTATATAATTAAGTTTTTATAATGTTCATTATATTAGTTTATTATAAGTATACGCTTATCAAAGAAGCGATCAATTGCTAGCGTGCGGTTAAAGCGAAAGTACCGTAAATATATTATCTAATATTTTTAATTTATTCCGCCACATTGTTATTACCCGCCCTTTTACGTACATCGACTTCTTCTTTATTATCATTAAATATTAAAGAAAAATTACTCTAGAAAAAGGTGGTGTGAAAAAGGGTTTATGCTAAGAACATTATGGAATTAATTAGAAATATTGACAAACCTATATCAGTTACCGAATTTCTATGACAGTAAACGAAGTATACTTTTTATAATGTAAATTTGCATAAATTCATTACTTTTTCCTTCAAGATTTCAGAAGTATTTTACACAATATCTGAGCCAAAAGTAACGTATTGTTTGCATTGCTTATTACTGTGTAATCTCTTTAATTCTAAACAATTTGATTTTTTATTATAAAATAAACTTATAACAAAAATCTAATTTATAAATAAGTATTTTAAATTATTATTTAATTATGTCAATATGTAAAAATTAGAAATAAACTTCAAAAACTAGACTAGACTGTACAAACTAGAAACTTTGAAGAGAATGGAGTCTAGCTTTCTGAAAAACCACACACAGACACACACATATATATAAAGTGAGGTAAAACATTGCATATATTTCAAAATTTTAGAATTTGATCTTTTATGCTCAGAGCGGATTTATCACCAATAAAATATTTTTATGCTATTTCACTACAAAAGGGTATAAATTTTGTACTAGCATAAGTAAAAGACATTAATTGTTAATGTAAAATCAAAACTAAATAAATTTATACATTATTTATATCAAGCAATTAATTTACACAATTCAAGAAAAATATTAATTTAATTACTTGTAAGAAAACTCATATCGTAAAAGAAAAGAAAAAAAAAAAAAAAAAAGAAAGAAATTACTTTTCAAAATACAACTTGGCTAGAGAATAAACTGTTAAAATATCGAATGCAATTTACGAAATAAGCATGTATACAAAGAAATAACTTATTTTAAATAAAAATATGTACAAAATAATCAAAATAGTGAAACATAAATTTTCTCGTCAACGATAATTAATTCCGCTTCAATTAAAATCATTGAAGTAGAATATAAAAACAAAATATTTGTTTATACGCACTTTTAATAATTAGCTATGAAGCCCTGTTTACAAATTATATTTTTCCTGACAAACTTTGTTATACGGTTCAACAGTTGCGTAGTGTTAGAGATTAAAATTAAATGCAAAACAAATTTTTCATTATGTTAAATTAAACAAGTCGTGTTTAAAAAATCAATGACCAATTTGTTAAGTTATTTATTTTCAAGGCATATGTTTTGATTGTTAGCTATTTAAAAATTTTAGAAGATAATTTTTAATTCTACCATATAAATAATAAAACGTTACTCATTACAATTTTGATATCTAGAAGTGAAGATTGAGTTAAATGGAAGAAAAATTAATTTTGTTGCATTATACATTTTTAATATGTATGTTGTAACTGCTATCATGATGTTTTTTTAAACTTTAAGCTTTTCTATGAAAATAATATTATTTTAATCATTTATTGCTTCATTGAGCAATAAACCATTATATGTAATAAAACAAGTATTTACTTTGAAAAATAAATATATAAACCTTATATAAATAATGCATACTTTAATTGGATTTTAAATCCTCAGAGTTGCTATTTAATCGTTGGAACAGAGTTCAGTGTGTTTATATTATTTACGTTTACGATTTCTCAAAACTTGCATGCAATTACTTTGCCTGGAAAACTAAATGTGGGGATTTTCCTATGGATAAACCAGATACCTAGAAAATAGCGGGTACTCAACTCATTATTCAATTTCAAAAATAACGTTGGATATCTGGATCAAGACCACCGCGCATATGTGACCGATATCAGGCTCTATACTAAATAATTTTTTTTAACATCACAAATTCATGAATTCCGGAATGCTGGATCCGCTAAAATTAATATACGGTTCATGTGTAGATTTCAATGCCTATATTTCCAGTAGATTCAAAATACAAAATTTTGAATTCAGATTATATATTTTCAGATACATTTAAAAGAAATTTCTTTTTACATATACAGTCGAACCTCGTTAACGTGAACATGCTTAATGTAAATTACTTTTAACGTTGAACTGTTTCCAAAATCCCCGTCAAAAGGAAAATTAGTTTTCGGGTTACTGATAGTATGAACTACTGATAACATGAACAGATTTCTTATCCCCCTTGAGATTCTCGTTAACGAAGTTCAACTGTATTTATTTTTTACATATTACTCAACTGGGGGACTTTCTATTACTTTGTAATTTTTATGATTTAAATAACGTATACTATTTCATTAATTCATGTTTATATATACAAATGAAATTACATTGTGGTTTTTATTTTCATAATCTTATATTATACACAAGATTTCATTTTATTCCCAAGTTCAATCCAAAGAACACTTTCCGCAACTACAATCTTAAAAGATGAAAATAAAGAGTATAAATATTTAAGAATTGGTAAAGGAAAATCTAACTGATGAAAATATGAAAATCTTTAGCGATTCTCAGAAAATGAGGACAGAATAGTTAAAAATGGGGACAAATGTGGCCCTCATTAAAAATGTTCAAAACTGAGAAAGATGTCAAAAAATGAGACGACCTCAGAACATGAGGACGGCTGGTCACCTTACTTTGTCGTTGCTACATGTACTATCTCCAAGCATATTCATATTGTGCCATACTCCGAACAGTATTCATTGTTTTTTTTTTTTTTTTTTTTTTTTGCTTACGTTTTCGTAAAAATGTCACATTTTACCTTAATTACACTATATTTATATACTGATAAATGCATTTTCGATTACAACGTTTTAAAATTTGAGCTGAAGCCTCAAATTTGAAAACATTTCCTAAAACATGTCTTATATATTCAGAGATCTAAATAAATATTTAGAACATATTATCACGATAAGAGAAATATATATTTTTAACCGAAAAGGAAATAGACAAGACTGACATTAGAAATCCGAACATGAACGTTACCTTAACACGTTGAGCGCCATGTCGCCATTCTAGATTCTAGACATTTTGTCATATATCTCTAAGTACTGAAGGAATCATCTTGAAACTTTAGGAGTGTGCAGAACATGTTATACTTCAAACATTTCAGTGAAAGTTTTACCTAGAAAATAAAAGCAGTACTAATAAAATATTAACCCGTTGAGCGCCCTGTCAGTCATCGGTGGTTGACAGTGTCAAATCTTATACTATTAAGTGAGCAATATTTGTATATATATTCTTATACTATTAAGTGAGCAATATTTGTATATATATTTCACTGTTATCGAAAACGGTAGCTCGGACAGTCACGAGATTTAACACAAAGGTGCCCCCCGAAGGGTCATTGTGCACATCGAAGTCAGATTTTCGAATTTTTGATTAGTTTTTTCGTAATTAATTAAAATGTGAAAATAATAACCTTCTAATTTCTGATATATAAGCCATTTTAATTTTATCCATAATTTAATTATTGCCAATTTTTTTTTTCGACAGAATAATAATAATTAAAAAAAAAAAAAAACGTACATTTATTTAAAATGAGGAAAATAAATCAGAAAGATTGGAAAACAAATAAGAAATGTCAGTGGTATCGTTACAAATAAGATACCAAATGAAAGGGAAAAGTTTTGTGAATCCGATGCATTAAACAGCTTATCAATCGGACAATTAGATTTTTAAAAATTAACTAAAGTATGAATTTTAGGTGGCAACAGTAGAAGATTGTATGGAAACCGTTAGGAGAAAAATAAATAAAAAATCTGCTTCACATCAAATCACATGTTTTTGAAGTGGGATTAAAAATGGCAGTTTTCAAATTCTTTTAAATTTTCTCTCACGAACACAAAAACGTAATATACAGCCTGTACCCCACAAGACCAACTTGCATTTCAAATTTCATCAATTTTTTTGGTTAATAAACAAAAAAGTTACATCTTTTTTTTCAAATTAAGTTTTATTCTAACTTCGAAAAGATTTATGTGATCATAGATATATAATAATATATAGACATCTATCATCCCCTTATTATCTTGCAAAGATTTTTGATGCCGAAAAAAAAAGCTTTGGAATCAGCCACTAAGTGGTATTGTAAAAAAAAAAAAGGAAAAGAAGAAAAATGAATTTCAAACTATATCTGGAGTTTTTCATTCCCCATTAGTAAATAAATTATTCATGAATTTTATTTGCTAAAATATTCGTGTGTACTCCCACGTGTATTCACTCGGGGAAAGGCCGCTGAGTGAATACACACGGCAGTCACGTACGACGGTAAAATCGCCGTCTTTTCCCGAGTGAAAAAGAATCCCTTTTTTCTCCCCAATGATCAATCTATATATTATTACTATATCTATGTATATGATGCGATACATTAAGAATTTGGGTTTTAAATGTTTTTTTAAATAGATTATTTAAACTCTATGAACCATATTTTTATTTTATCATTTTCATTAATAGATCCTGCTGGAAGATTTTTTAAATTTTGGATTTAAAGTACACCGAACGTTTTACGACAAGAAGTTTAATATAGCAACAGCCATTTTAATCTAAGTAGCGCATCAAATATATAAAAACATAAATGATTTAGTTTTACACAAAATTTACTCTAAAAATGCAGCTTTAAACATAGGAAATTTATTTCAACAAGCACTATTTTAAACCTAAAAACCATTAAAAATATAAGCAGAATATGACGGATTCTTATGTATAAACAAAAAAGAGTCTGATAAAATTATTAGCAAACAGTCTTCCTCTTTTCATACAAAAAAAAAAAAAAAAAATATCCATCGCTAATATGGCGACAAAGATTCAAAAGCCGCCAATGGAGCGACATAATAAAGTTGTGTAGCACGATAATGTTTACCTATTTATTTATTTTTTTATATAATAATCACTATGCTAATTTATCATACAAACAAATGAACCTCTGTGTGTTGCTGCACTTGCACGCTGTCGAACAGAAATATTTGAATAATTCAAATTAATATTTAAATAAATAAATAAAAATAAAAATATGTTTAATGGGAAATAAATATAAAAATATAAAGATTTTTTGTCTAAAATACGGCAGAAATAGCGCTCATAGCATATTGTTACAAGGGATTAAGTATTATTGTTACAATGGATTAAAAGTCTAAAATGGTGACAGAAATTCAAAAGTCGCCAAAGAGAACTATATTAAGGCTGTACTATCAGGTTTACAATCCATGAATTATATATAAACACAAAAAATTAATTGTCTCATGCGACAGACGTAGCCGGTCACAGCATATTGTAATATTTGGCGTGAAATTGCTGTCATTTTATGGTTGGTTGGATAAACAATATAAACATAGGAAATAACGTAAAAGCAAATATTATGTGCACCACGTATCACATGTAACTGGGATTCAAATATAAAAGGGATACTCCAATTTTTTCGATACTATCTATTTTGAAACTGTTATATAATAAGCCCCTAAATGGAAACTCATTGGTAAACCATTGTCGCAGGTAATAGGGATAAGCGCCCGAGTTTCAGTGGATGACCAAATCGCTGCCGAAGGTAGTAGGGACCTGAAACGAGCTTTTAAACAATTTCAGTAATTTATTTTATTTTATTTTTATAAAGCTATATAGAAAAGAGTTTCCTTTAAATTTAGTGACCAGCGAAGCGGGCAAAGCCTGCTAGTATGATATAAAGCCGTATCAACCATCGGTGGCGGATGTACAATAGGATATAAAACTAAAAATATTTCATTTAATGATTGAAAATCTATTAAAAATTTGCTTAATTTTTATTTTTTACAGGAGGAATCATTATGAAATTTTTATGGATTTTAAGAATTTGCGTGGCGCTCAACGTTTTAAATTTAACGAAAAGTAGAGTAAAACTCTGTCATTTCATAAATACGATATAAATTCAAAACATAATCGTTTCACAAATCTTAGATACTAATATGTTTTTTTTTTACTATTATTGTGCTATAAATCTTATATGTTGTGGCCACCACCACACTTTCTTAGATATTTTCCTGTACAAATTAACGCAGTACAGATCATTTATTGAATTATTATTGCAACATATTATTTTCCATCATGAATGCAGAAGATTTTTATCCTAGAAATACATAAGACTAATTGCATAAAGAAAGTCAATTTTGTACCGACATCAGAAGAAATGCTTATATATGCACAAAATATTATTCCTAGAAATTACTACTATTATGAATAATTCTTATTCATTTCACAATCATCGTTAAAAATAAATCTCATTGTGTACATTTATACGAAATTTTGTTCTACACTGATGCATTAAAAATTGGGACAAAATGGGATAACAGCGTCGCCCGTTGAGCGATTGATGTCCAGATTTTTCAGCACCAGTTTAGGTCAAGGTTAAACTAAATAACAGAAGCAAAAATTAGACTACAAGAGCACAGACGATCTTTTAAAAATTGCAACCAAAATTCTAAAATTGCAATCCATTCAATAGAAACCGAACATATTCCTGACTTCGATAATATAAAAATTCTAAATTCTGGTTTTCATAATTATAAATCGCGTATTTTCCTTGAGAGCTGGCGCACTGCCAAGCATCTCCACACTATCAATGAAGCATGTGCACTGGCTCCTCAATATTCGGTACTCCTTTAAATTGCTTGAGTGTTAATGTAATGTTTGCATATTGTCTTGAGGAAACCCGGACGGGTTTCGAAACGTCTAGCTTTTAATTGTTTTTTTTTTTTGTTGTTTTTTTTTTTTTAAATTTATTTTAACTTAAATTTTCTTCTCTTAAATAAAGCAGTTTTTGCTTTTAATAAATAACAGAAGTTTAGTTAATTTTTTTTTTTTATTACTTCGTGTGATACAGCGTCTAAAAAATTTATGATAGATACACAGAGAGACCGACAGACCTTTTCTAAAAATAGTCAAATCGTCTTCAGGATATCTGAAAACGCGTAAATATATCGAAAACGGAGGTCGAAAAATTCTCACGAATCCAATACTTTCTTCTTATATATAGAAGAAAGTGATAAAAGATTTTTTTGAAATACGAAATTGAAAAATATTCAAAAGATTCTTTGCGAAGCTGAAAAAATAAAAAAGTTCTACATCACTTTTTAGAATCACAAAAAAAAAAAAAAAAAAAAAAAAAAAAATAATAATAATAATAATTTAGTTACAAAGTTCATATTGAATTTACAATATTTATTCATAATCAGAAATTTTAATTAAAATACTGTTACTTTTTCGTCTGAATAGAAATAATAAATGACATCATAAATGAAAATGATGTCGAAACTGAAACTAAACCAGAAAATATAAAGTTTGAATGTGTAAACGTATTTAATTATCATAACTTTATTTTAGCCCTTTCACGCCCAAGGGAAATATTTTTCCCTTCTACAAAAATCGTTATCGATTGTTCAATTATTATTGAATCGATATTTTTTTTACTGAATGTCAAAATAAAACGTATGTCCAAGGCAGCAAATGTGTTTCTGAACGAATAATAAAAAAAAAAAAAAAGTATAGAAAATAGGACACATAATAAATGTGTTATGTGCAATGTCCACTTGTGCTTCACAAGTAAACGAAATTGTTTCGTAGAATACCATAACTAGCTATTTATTTTACTTTTCTGATACTTTTTATATTACAAAGCAATAAATTTTTATTACAAAGCAATAAATAAAATACCGATATAATAAACCTAACTCTTCGTTTATTTACTTTTATGGTCCATAGGGAAAATATTTCCCATAAAATTATAGGAAACCTATACACCCTGCTGTGTTTTTCTGGTAATATTCTCTTACTTTACACTCACAATAGCTAAAATATTGTGTTGTATTGGCATATTTAGTCTTGGAAATCTTATGGTCCTGAAAGGGTTAGACAGACGCAATTTAGAATTAATTAATCGAAATTTGATCCCCAATTAATCGAAATTGGATTATCCCTACCGCAGGACAGTACGGGCTGCTCCAAAAGTGTCCTATTATCTACATTAGGACATTCCCGTCAATTCGGCATGTATTAACATTATCCGAGACAGATGATATTTTGCTAAAACGTGTTTAGAGTCAAATAGAAAGAAACTAGAGGGTATGCGTATCGGATTTAAAAAAAAGAAAAGAAAAGAAAAAGAAAATGTATATTTACCCCTCATTTAAGGGACACCCTAATAAATAATTATGTATGGTGCACTTAGTATTTATTTATTTATTATTTTTTTTTTAATGTCACCCTCCATGAACACAAATCTAGTTTCAAAAATATTTTTTGATACATGTGATTGAATCATTAAAAAAATATCATACAAATCTAATTTTGTTTTTCATAAAAAAAAGTCTTTTTTTTTTTTTTTTTAATTATTATTATTCGTCTGTTGTAATCATTAGTATTTTCTAAACTGAACAATATGTTTTTTGTTTTTCCCTTTAAAGTACGATTCTGGTGTGTTTAGTGTTTTTAAGCAATTAAATATAGCCAGCAAAAAAAATTTCTTTAATTTAAAGAACTTCAAAATTAAATTTTAAATTTCTGGTACTCAGGGAAATGATAATCAAGTATAGGGAAATGACAACAGTAGAAGACCAAAAAATCGCTATTTACAGAAAGACTTATACAGTGTTGGGTATCATTTTTGATTCAGAAATATTTGTGGCTCAGCAATTGATGAAAATTTTCTTATATTCCAGTAAAAATTAATTTACCGTGGTATGTTGTGATATGTTGAAATATTACTCTTAATCTTTATAAGTAAGATATTTTGGCATCTCTTAGTAGTTTTTTTTTTTCTCAGTTTGCTTAATAAAGTAGCAGCATGAGTACATTATTAATCATAATATTTTGGATTGTCATCATTATGAAATCATACCCGTTTTAAAAATACCTTTTCAGAGTCCCGGTTTTAAAAGTTTACTTAAAAAAAAAAAAAAAAAAAAAAAAAAAAATCTTTTCTCGAAATAGATATTTCTAAACCACAAAAATTTTCCATAGTATTTTAGGAGAAAAAATCCATCATAAGATGTGGCATGATAGACACTGTCAGAAACGTCGGGATGTTCTCACCTTACGATAAATCATCTGCCATCGGAATGATGGTTTTAAAGATCCCAACCTTCAATTTGTGGAAGAACCATATGGTTTCCGCTGAGAAAAGGCTGCTAAAAGGATGAAAAAGAGATGAAGAGATTTTATACCTGATGTTGAAAAGGTTTAGTTTTTCTTCCTTGAATGTTTTCTCTGCTTTTTTTTTCTTTTTTTTTCTTTTTTTACTTTCTATCTCTCCTTGTCATTTTTGTCAACATGTCTAACAGAAAAACACACTAGTTATGTCGATGTGCATGTCGTGTAAAACGCTTATATAGTGAAAAGTGAATGAAACATAAGGTAAACTACACTTCTATAAATATTCTACTATAATTTTAGAAAAATACATAATTGATGATGATAATAATAATAACGTAAGTTCCCAGAAAAAGGAGAGATGTTTAAAAAATATTTCCATTATTTTAGGTTAGTCTTTAAATAGAAGGACTGAGAAGCTGCTTTGGAATGAAATTAAAGCACAATAATAAAATGCCCTTTCTAAAAAAAAGAAAAAAAATTAATTTTAAAAAGTTTAATTATAAGGAACCATTCAGTGCACACATATTAAAAATTGGGCATAAGAATTTTTATGTTTTAACTTATAAAAAGTAAGTCTTTTACAAAATAATTTAGAATTTAAATAATTCAACATAATTTAATAATTCTTAAGGGGAGTGTAAAAGGATTGTACTCGACGAATACTTAAGCTTAAATAATATTTTTGTTCTAGTAGGGTAAGTGCTCCAGTGATTGTAATGCTCCAGTAATTGACATCGATTCCGAAATAATTAATAAATAAGAAAAATAATACAATCATAGATTTTACATATAAAAATTTTAACATTTTATGTCAAACACTGGACCATAGGTGCTAATAACAGGTAAAATGAATAACTAACACTGTCAAACACTGAAACATAGGGTGCCAATTACTGATAAAATGAAAAACTGTCAGTGTCAATTACTGGAACTTTGAGTGGGTGTCAAATAAAAATTAATAAATAAAAAAAATAATTGTTATCAAATGGATATATTTTAACATATATGTAGTTCTGAATGTCTTTTATACCATATGTACTAACTTAAGATTTCTAAAAATATTTTCTCATGACAAGAACATTAAAATCATCAGAGATTGCTCTAAAAGTGTCAATCACTGGTGCACTTATCCTACCTTGCGAAGCCAATAATCCGAAATTACAAAAGTCACTCTTATTTAGAAATGTACTATATATTAATGATTAAATCAGTTTACTAAATATATATGCACACACATATATATACATAAATCTGGTAGTTAATATCAATAACTTTATTTTGTCAAAACTGTTATTTGTAGATTAGCAAAACGTTTTTTTTTTTTTTTTTTTGGTTAGATGCTTATATTAGTATTTGCTAATATTAAGTTTTCAATTTTTAACTGATTCTATCTTCATTGGAGGCTGCCTTTGTGATTCGATCTACGCGAGTTCTAGTGCTTATGGCACCAATTGTTATTGTGTTGACACCCTTATTAAAATATATTTTTACTTAGAAAACAGAAGTTTCTTACACCTAATGGAAACTAAATTTTTTAATTGTTCTTAAAAAATATAAAGTTTAGTTCCCTACTCTTGATTTTTTTCTTCTATGCGATCGATTTATACACGAAATAATAGTGGACGTTATTATATATATATATATATATTAATTAATTATTATTTCTATTAAATATATCCTAAATTATAAAAAATTACACACATATTCATTGAAATATAACAATATTAAGTACAATACAATTTATCAAAAACTATTTAAACGAAAAAAAAATTTTTTTTTTTTAATTAAAAGGTTTTTTTAAAATTTATTTTAGAATTTTTTCCTCGTTTTTATACTATTACAGTTTAATGTTATATTTAAACAAGTTTGAGTATAATTTTGTGAATTCACTAATACGTTAATTTTGCCGTATATATACTTAATCGTTCAACCATAAATATAATTTACTAAATTAACTTTATATAATAAAATAAATCAACAAAATAATTAGAATATATTTTTAACACGCAATATTAAGTTATAATGTCAAATCACGCGGGAAAAACTAAAAATTCGCTAACATGAAACATTTTACAATTTTTCAAAAATTAAATTTTTTTTAAAAATTTAAATAGTTTTTAGAGAATTTAATAAACTTAATTAAGTTATATTTGATTGCATATATAGGATAAAATTTTATAACTATAAGACAGTAATAATAATAATAGTAATAATAATAACAAACAAGAACGAAAAACAATGCATTGATTTTTAACATTTTCAACTATAGATACTTGTTGTATTGTGTAACTTTTAATTTTCTTAGTCTACATGACCCCCCCCCCCCACACACACACACACAAAAAAAAAAAAAAATGAAAAGAAAAATGACAGAATGACTAAAATCATACAGATCGACAACCTAAATTCAAAATTACTCTTAATCATTGCTGGGAAGTGTTAAAATGCTTAATGCAAAAGATAATACAGCCCATAAATTCTAATCGCAGCCCTTAATGCATCTGAATATTTTAGTATGGCCTTGCAAATCTGGATGTTAAATCCATATCATATTCTATTAAAAAAAAAAAAAAAAAAAAAAAAAAAAACATTATTTTAGTATACTTACAGTAAGTTTTACTTTCTTTATTACTTTTGCTGTTTAAATTTATTTAAATGTGATTTATAAAAATGCCTGTTTTAAAACGGAATGCATTTTTTTTTTTTTTTTTTTCGGGGCGGGGGGTGTCTTTGCAAACAAGCCACTTGTACAGAACCTATTAATGCCTTTTTAAATAGAGAACATTCCGTAGTGAACGTCAATAACATGAATTAATTTTAAAAATTTCGTTGGAGGCGGAAAGATGGAGAGATAGACAGATGGTCAGTCGGACAGACAAATATACAATTTGAAATCATACTCACACGTAAAAATTGTTAGAAAGTGCTAAAAACTTTTATTGTAACCGAAAATGCGATTAAGCAAATTTCCATTAATGACCCTTAATGTAAGTGAATATTTTTGTGCGGCCCTGTAAATTTTAATGCTAATCATATCATTTTTATAAGAAGCATTCTTTTGTGCATATGAATAACATATTTTAATTTCATTATTATTTGTCCAACACGAAGTTATTGAAACAGGGTTTATAGAAATACGTCTCATAGAACGCAATACTTTCAGGTGTTCCTGTACTCAAACCGTTGATATTATTTACTATATTTTCAATAGAAGACAACCGTTGGTGAACTTGAATAACATATTTTGATTTCATTAAGATTTGTGTAAAATAAAGGTACGATATTATTGTTTATAGAAATATCTCTCATTATATGCAATGCTTTGAAATACTTTCAGCGTCCCTGCACACAAACCAATAATGGTTTTTACTCCATTTTCAATAGGGAACATTCGATAGTGAACTTGAATAATATACATCAGTTTGAAAAAATTCCATGAATTTTTACGGGAGTTATACCGCGGACTGACACATAGAAAAACCGAAAGGACGTGGCCTTTCGAAATCAGTAGTGCGTTCGTTAATTTTATGGTGTGTGAAGAAGTTTTTAAGTTTAAATAATAATAGCTTTAATTTATTAATTATTCTAAAGGTTTTTTTTTTTTTATTGTCCTGTTAAAGTCGAAGCAGAAAGATATTTTTAATTCTAACAGACTTAAATATTAGAAATATTATGAATATTTAAAATAAAATTAATGATCAACGCAGCTCAACAATTAGTTAGTGAAAAGATCATTGGGTAATATACAACCTCTGACAATAAAGTTCGGTGAATGAAGTCAGAACGGCTGATCTGGCAACACTGGCAAAACAAAACGCTGCACCTGCGTAGCGGCAGGTGTTGACTATCTGCCCCCACCGTTGTTCAGTTGAGCGTCGTTTGTGTTCCGTATAAGACTTGTTTTACAAAGTACTTGTTTAGTGCGGTGGTTCTTAACTGAGAACAGGTAAATGAAAAGATGAATTTAAAATTTTGTTTTAAGCTTGGCAAGACACCGAAAGAAACTCATGCGATGCTGGTACATGTTTATGAAGATCAAGCACTGTCCATGAAGTGTGTGTATGAGTGGTTCGCCCGTTTTTGAGAAGGTCGGGAAAGTGTTTCTGGCAACCCCATAGCGAAAGACTGCCGACCTCCGTCAGTGACAAAAACATGGAGAAAGTGAGAAAATTAATCACGAAAGATCGTCAATTAACTGTGCTCATGATAGCTGATGAACTGCAGATTAACCGTGAATCCGTGCGACAAATCGTTACCCAGAATTTAGGGATGAGAAAAACGTGTTGTCGTCTTGTGCCACATCACTTGACTGCCGATCAGAAGCGGGCACGTTTAGAGGGTGGTGCAAACTGAACATCCACCATACTCGCCAGATCTTAATCCTCCAGACTTATTTCTATTCCCTCGACTCAAGCTCGCTTTGAAAGGAAAGAGATTTGACGATATTCCTGACATCCAACGAAATGTGACGACGCTTTTGAACACCATCCCAAAAGAAGACTTCTTGCAAAGTTTCCAGGACATGTATAGCAAATCTCAGCGGTGCATAGTTATGGGAGGTGACTATTTCAAAGGACAGTAAGGCAACTTTCGTTAATATTTCATCTATGTTAATGTTACAGGACTATTCACCGAACTTTATTGTCAGAGGTTGTAGTAAAAAGCTAATGAGTAATTCAAATAACAATAAAATATTTGAACTTAATAAGTAATTTGTTTCAAAATAAATAATGAAACAAAAATTTATTTCCGAAAAATGCTGTAGCATAAACAAATTTGAAATTAATTAATTTGAAAGTTTATGAACTTACAGACAAGAAAATAATTCCCTTATCATTTATTTTATCTATTGCGATTCATTTAAATAATTTAATAACGGTGAATCATATTTATTTTTATAGCCAATACATTTACCTTATCCATAGTGATAAGATAATCACTATAGATAAGATAATATTCCATAAAGCTTATGATATTGAAAAAAAGATTTGATTACAAAACAAAGTATTTTCTTTAAGTAATATGAACGTTCTAAGCTCCTCCCTTTCTCAAATATTTGGAATTCCAAGCTTTTATTACTTGTTATCACGCAAGGATTATATTATTTGTTTCTTTCCTACACACTAAAAATTAAAAAAAGAGACATTTTTCTTTCTTTGTGTGGGTGTGTATTTTTATTGAAAGGAGTCCTCCCAGTGTATCTATGTGCATGCAAATACTTGTTAATATTTTCCTCTGACAGAAATCAATGTAATTTGTGCCCACCTTAATTTCTGGCGTATAATCCGTAAGTAAGAGGCGTCATTTCTCCACCAGAAGTCTTATTTATATTTCATCCATGAAATAGTTCAAACAAATACAAATTTATCACTCTAATAAAATTTCTGGTGCAAAACGGACTTATATAACCTGCGGATTATACACCAGAAGTTACGGTACTTATTCCTCGCTTTCAAGTTAAACTAAACAATGATTAAATGTTTTTCAAGTATAAGGAATAGGTGGCAAAGTTTTCAAAGTAAACACCTTTACATTGAGAAAAAGTTGAAATATTATATACGTAATAATATTTTGTTGTAAAAACAGTTTTTTTTTTTTTTCAAATAAACCAATTCTTTTGTTTGTTTGTTTTGTTTTAAACAAAAATTCTATACCATAATCGAAAGAACCACATCACTCGCCGTAGGTTGCCTGACTATCCAGAGAGATAGTGGTATTTCTTTCAATTATAATCTTTTGTTCAACCGAAGCAAGTTGGTTTCGCTAACTATACAATATATATATTAAAATAATAAAATAAATCTACAAGATCGGTCAAAGAATGTATTTTTGAAACGAAATTCTACTGATATTTCCAAACAGTTCATAGATCTAAATAAAAATTATTACAATATTTAAACGAATTGTTAAAAATAATATATATTGTTTTAAATTCCATGGCGAATTGACTTTTTGCTCATAAATTTAAAGGGAAAAGCATGGATAATTCTTTTAGAATATTATTAACTAAAAAAATTTCCTTCTTAAAATAATAATATTATTATTATTAATAATAATAATAATGAAAAACCGTGTAATAACACAACACGGAGTTTCTTTAAACTACGGACATCAGTTCTCTTCCAGAAATGGACACATACTTACATACATATACACACACAGAAGAAAAAAAATGAAATAAAGTAAAAGTATAGCAGATCAAAAAAGCATCTACTTAGAAAAGGATAATAAAGAAACTTAGTAAAGGATAATAAAGAAAAAGTGAATATTTCGTCAGAAGAACCACCCAGATTTTTTTTTTAATCATTCTCGGTGTAATTCATAGCGACATTATATATATATATATATATATATATAATCTTTTAAAAATAAATTAAGGTATTTTAATTAAATTATCAAATTCAACCGTTAATGGCTCCATGAAAAAAAAAAAAAAAAAAAAAAACGCAGTAGTAAGGCAAAACTCATGCAATGATACGTTATGGTTCTGTGATTAAAATGAGTTAATTAATTATCGTTCAGTTTCCGACAAGGAAATTGAAAGATAATTAATTTCTGATAAAAAACAATGCATGTTTGCCGAAACGTTAGTGGAGGCCCTCTGTTGAGACTCAAAACGGTTTTGGGTTTTGTCTGTGTGTTTGTTTGTTTGTCTGTCTGTCGCGCGATAACGGCCGCAAAAATCAGGCTATTGACTTGAAATTTGGAACACATGTTCATGAGCCCCACGGAATTTTCCATTTATTTCATTTGTAGTTCGTGTACAAATGCCAAAGTTTTTCCTATCATTACAGCCTATGGGAAGAATTTGTATGTCGCACAATAGCGGCCGCAAAAATCAAGCTACTGACTTGCAATTTCGTACACACATTTATGATTAACACAGAATTTCAGCTGTATATAGTTTTGGGTGTGTATTCCAATTGCAGTTCGTGTACAGGGAGACACAAATTTTTTTCTTATGATTACGGCCTATATGGGCAGAATTTGTATGTACCGCAATAGCGGCTGCAAAAATCCTCCGATTGACTTGCAAATTGGCACACACATTCAAGCTCTGTACAGAAATAGCTATGTAATTTTTTATATCTATACTTATCATTACAGCATATGGGGTGAATTTCGTTTAAACGCATTTTAACATCATTACTTTGCTATCAACAAAATGGAATTAACGTACATTACTGAGATGCTTAAACTTATGTTTTCTACAGAAAAAGGACATGTATGACTAAATAATTTATTTTCGGGACCCCACAAATGAATTCCGATGACGTGCTGTAATAATCCAAATGATGTCAATTAGGTTGAAATATTAATGAATTATAATTAATTAAATAGGTGTATTCTTTTTAATGTATATAATTACTGTGGCTCCTTTACTGGGATACATAAAAGAATTTCATACTATTGCGGTCTATAGTCGGTATTTCTTTAAAGTGTATTTTAACATGCTTACACCTCATTAAATATAATGAAATTTTATTAGAATTTTAAAAGAAGGTTTTTCAGTGGAGAAGTGTGGGCATAGAATTGACAATTCATTTACAGGGTTACACAAAATATATCAGATATGTCATGTATTCATTTTGCATGAAATTTGGTACAAGTATTTATAAATTACAGGGAATTAATACAAGACATAACTGATTGTCTTGTATTAATTCCCTGTAATTTATATACGTATAAATAAATAAATAAATATATATATATATATATATATATATATATATATATGAATAGTTATAGAAAGAGGGATACAGCGGGGGGTTGAGGGGGGCAGTAGCCCCCCTCAGAAACGTTTCTGTTTATGTAGAAAATCAATCGAATCAATATATATTATATAATAAGGAATAAAAAAAAAACAATGATCTGTTGAACAATGCGTGATGCAAATAGGACGTTGAGACGCCTGATCTGCAGATCCATTAGTTATAAAAATTTTGCTGTCGTGTCGGTCCGAAAAGTGTATTAAGGCAAACACATGACGAGTCTCTAAAGAAATTTTTTGTGAGGACCACGGATTAAAATACCTTTTAATCTGTGGTGAGAGCAAAATTCTCAGCCTAGCGAGTCATGAAGTAAACGAAGAGGATCACTTGTTGAAGCATGTGCCATTTTAGAATTAAATTTAATAAAAAATATTAATATAAATATATTATTTTTTTAATATTACATATTTTTGAACTGTTATGGGGATTATTGTATGACTTTTAATACAATAATATACGTAATTTTTAAAATGACACGACTATAGTGTTATTTCAATGTTGTTGCATATATTAGATCTGCCGGAAAGTTCTGTCCTTTTGAATTAAAAAAATGACACCGGACGGTTTTGTTTAACAATATGTATATGGTACTTTACCTAAAGTTTCCCAAGAATATCTTAAATATTACACAGGATAAATTTCCAGTTTTAATTATTCAAAAGGGCAAAACTTTCCGGTACATCTAATAATTTGTATGATATAGATCAGCGGACCTGTCACTTATTCTAATTTATTCCTTATATAGTTAAGCCCTGCTTTTTTTTTTTTTACACCAATATATTTGTAGAGTAATAATCTTCTTATTTAATCGTAAGTAGTATATATTGCAGAATATTACTCTACAAATTTACTGGTGTGGAAAAAAAAAAGAAAAAGGCGGGGCCTAACGCTATTGCGGATAATTTAGCATAATTGACAACTTGATCCCTACCGCTCACTAGTGTGCGTTTCAGCTATCATGTTGGGCAGTAGGAGTTTTGACAGATACTGAAGTACTTTCTTTATTTAATTTATTATTTAATTGACTTAAAAAAAGAAGACAAGAAAATTTACTTTGTTAATAGTTATATGCTTTAACTTACTGCAACACTGCTTTGTAAATTTTGCAATGTAAAATTATTACTTTACATTATTCGTTACAATTACTTACCTGGTAACATTTTTAATTTATTTCGGAGTACTGTTAGTCCCGCAAATTTATTTTACACTACTTTGATTACTTAGAAATTTTCTACAATATGTAATTACGATGAAATAAATGCTTTTAAAATATACTGGTGTGAAAAATGAATATGTCTAACAGTATTCCGAAATAAATTACAAATATTACCAGGTATGCAATTACTGTGAATTTGGTGGACGGTTAGAAAATTTTTCTCACTAACAGAGATACAAAAGTAAACGGTAATTATAAAATGGTTGACTACCTCCTGATACAGATGAAGAGAAAATTTATAAAGGTGTAGAAATATCATACTTGCCAACCATCTCATTAATAACCGTACAATTGTTAACGCCCCTGAAAAAACGCCCCTTTTCTCACACCACTATAATTTTAGAGTTATTCTCTCCAAATGTTGTTACGATAAAATAAGACTAAAATTACTCTAAAAAATTACTGGTGTGAAAAAAAAGGCGGGTACTAAAAGTTGTACGGTTCATAATGAGATGGTTGGCAAGTATGAAATATTATTAGCAAACTTTAGGTTTCTGTAAAAAAAAAAAATCTACTGAGATAAAAGAGAATTATATATTAAATTACTACTTAATATTAAATAGAATGAAAATTCTTTGATACACCATGGCTTCTGGAGGAATCTGTAACTAATAAAAAATTATTGATTTTTAACATTTTTTTTTCTTCCCAAAACTATTCCTATATTCTCTTTACATACATTTTTTCTCGGAAATTTGATTCCAGGAATTCTGTAGCAACTATTTTAAATCGAAGTTAACTTCCGTTAAAAGAATAATAATAAAAAAAAAAAAAAAATACGTAAAAAAAAAACCCTCCTTACAAAGAGAAAAAAATGAATTGGAATAGAAAGAGCAAAAAACTGAAATAGCGAAACATAAGCTGTCTGTAGCCTTCTTTTTATTTGCGGTTTCACAGGATGAAAAAGCGGAGTTATGGTCTAAAATTCTCCCCTTAACATTGTCTATAATTCTCTTTCTGGCGCCATATGTTTGGATTACAAATTGAGGGTTAATGCTTTCACTCTGACACTTTGTGTCACATGATTTAACGTTATGGATTTCTTAAAGAAAAGGGTGGAACTAAGATCTAGGGAATAAGGATATTACATAAATAAAAGAAATATATACATGCTGTAGAAAATAAAGTGCTTTTTAGTGTAGCATATGGATAACATTTTGTTTTGGACGGGTGACATACTATCAAAGAAATATTGAGATTCAAAGTAAGGGTAAAGCCATGCTAAAAAACAATTCATTTCTTAAAAAAGAAATATTATAAAAAATGAATGAACTTTTGTTAGGTATCAAGATCTTATTATTTCTCTCTAAATCTTATTATCTCTCTCTAAAAATGTTTAAATCAAGCCATGTTAGTTACAATGTTGTTCGAGGTATGTGCACTTTCATTTCCTTAACTACATAAAGAAATAATTAAAAGTATAATTAATTATACTTTATTAAGAAAGGATTATATTTATACTTTTAATTAAATAAATTACCTTATACAATATCCTATTAAAAACTTAGCAAATATATTTCGGGTATCTCCGTACCCATCTTCGGTGCCAAGTGAAAACGTCTGATCCTCTGCGGTGGTCACTTCGTGGTGTTGTAGTGTTCGTGGTCTCGCTTCACTTCACTTCTTTTTTCGTTTTCTTGTAAAAATTGTTGCCACACCGCTGGAATAATGCAGTGCTCTCGGTCATTAACAACTTGATTGTTAGTCATTATTTTTCACAGTCATTATCTTCCACCGCTTTCTCCTCCACCCACAATACTAACCCTATAACGTTAACTCCATCAATATTAATAAAATAGCCCCGTACAATAATCTACGCACTAAAACGGGAGGCCATTGAAATAATGACTAACAATCAAGCTGTTAATGACCGAGAGCACTACATTATTCCGGCGGTGTGGCAACAATTTTTACAAAGAAACGAAAAAAGAAGTGAAGTGAAGTGAAGCGAGACCACGAACACCACAACACCACGAAGTGACCACTGCAGAGGAACAGACGTTTTCACTTGGCACAGAAGATGGGTACGGAGATACCCGAAATATATTTGCAAAGTTTTTAAAAGGATATTGTATAAGGTAATTTATTTAATTAAAAGTATAATTTAATTATCGAGAAATCTTTGTTTTTGCAAATGATTAGGACGCGCTGTGTAACATTATGGGACATTTTCCTGAAAAGTATGTTTTAAAGTTTCATACTTTCTTATTTACAGGGCTACCACGGGCGACACTTTATTACTACCCAAGTAGCACAGGAACGTTCTGTGAACGTCTGATAACGGTTTCAATAGTTCAAAGACCGTGTTTCGTGTCAAAAGAACGTTCTAAAACACGTTCAGAAATGGTATTATTTAGAACGTTCTGAAAATTGTTTGATTTGTACCATCTATAAAACGTACAATTCTAGTTCTATATAGAACGTTCAAGTGTAACACCGTCATAACACGTTCTGTAACAGTGTAATTATAACGAATATGACAAAATGACTTTTTAGTACTATTGGTTGAGAAACTAGGTTAATCATGAAAATTTTTGACTTCAGTTTTTGATTTTTTTACACGTTTTCTGGCGTGAGGAATCCGGAAGTCAAAAGGTTGGTATGGTATCGGCACCTATTAGCGTGATAGCCCGTTAGTCCATGTACACGATATCTCAAGAACAAATGATTGCAGAGAGATCGGACCAGTTTTAAAATATCGCTGATATATGATATTGATAAGAATCCTATTGAGAGATTTGAAACATTCTAATTTAAAAACTTCGTAAGTTATTCGAAATTTATAATTTTTAGCTTGATAGAGAATAGAGCATTTTTTACATTTTCAGTTTAACGTTTTGTTAGCACGTCAGTAAAGAATGCTTTTCAAGAATCAGTAGCGGTGAGGTGAAAAAAAATTACAAAATTTTAAACTCATGGAAAAATTTTGTGAATTTTGTATTTCATGAATCAATGTATGGAATTCAACCAAACTTGTTACATAATTAGATCTTGCCCTAAATTGGAGGTTATTTAAATTTCATTTAGGATATATCGTCCGATAGATTGCGGTGCTATGTAATGAAACCCTCCATTTATGGGACGGCTATATCTCAGCTTCTATAGTGTACAAATGCATTAAACTTAATATATTGGTATATATCATTATAACCTCTGCTAATACAATTTGGATGTATACATTGTCCAACAGGTGGCGTTGTAATCTGCAATTTAATCATTTTAACGGAAAGGCAATATTTTAACTCTTGTGATTTAACACTTAAATTTTGTGATACACTGAAGTTATAAGTGAAATCGATTTTATGTAAAGCTTTACTGGTCCATTTTGGATGCACATCGGCCAACAGGTGGCGTGGTTATGTTGCAATGTAATCTCATAACGGAAACGAAAAATCTCAACTTCTGTGATTTATAAATGTTGTAAATTTGGTACGTGAAATTAATATTAAGTAAAACTCTACAGATTGCCTTTGGGTGCATATTGGACGACAGGTGGCACTGCCACGTTCCAATATTTTCCATTCACAGAAAGGCTATCTATCAGCTTCTGTAATATATATACTCACCAAACCTTCTGTGTGACATACATTTGATATACATTATTGATTCAATTTGGCTGTATAACGAGTAATAGTCAAACAGTTTTTTTTTATTATTATTATTCATAGGACATTGTTTTTTTCCCTAGGAATAAGTATACGGGGATGGGGGAGGGGTGGATAAAAATTTTCACTATGATTATCTTTCAAAAGAATTCGATATCACCTTTAAAACGAATAATTGAACCATCGTTTTCTGATGATTTAAAACAAATTTACCGTTTTTTTTTTTTTTTTTTTCATTTGTCATAATAATAATAAACCCTTAGAAAAATAAATTTTCTAAGATCTTCTACATAGCATAAAAATGATTGTCTTCTGTCATGAAAATCTGCTAATCAAGGATGTTATTGAATAAATAATCTACTGCTTGATCAGCAAACTGCACAAGGTTCGGTCTGCATTGCATCAACATAATTGAAGAATGTGACAAAAATTTTCGCGCTTTAACTTAACGATAAGCAAGCATCTGCTATTAGAGGAAGTCAAACGGTTTGGCAGTTTTATCGCTAATTTGGCTATTTTTTTCCTCTCTTTAATTATTGCTTATATTTTTCTTTCTTTTCTTTCTCTCATCCACAGATATGGATAAGAAAAATCCAAAATTTGACCCGAAAGTATTGTTTTTGGGTCAAATTTTGAAACTGATTTTTTGCAATATTTTTGCACATTTTGGGGTCCCCTGAATCCAAAAATCAGGTTTTTGTATTTGATCTGTGTGTGTGTGTGTGTCTTTGTGTATGCCTGTACGTGTATGCCAGTTATCAGCACATTTCAAAAACAAATAATTCCAGAATATGAAAACTTAGTATTCTACATTTGAATCATGTAAGGGGATGCTGCACTTAGCTTTTCCTTGAGATCAAGCAAATGCTTCGTGTACAGGGACGTCCAAGATAATTCAAATACATTAGGTATGTGAGCGAAATTTTTTTGCTATTTACAGTTTAATATCTGTAGCCTGTACTAAACAAAAATAAGTTAGCATATATTTTTTTATATGCATAAAAGTATGTTTAGTGTAAAATATGGCATGAAAATCATTCCCCATTCATCTACAGGGCTACCTAGGAATGATAATTAATACTTCAAACCTACAGAGTAAACAAAGAAATTTTTTAAGTGGAAATTTTAACGCTTTTTTTCCCCTATAATTACACGTTTTGAGGTTCCCTGAATACTAAAATCAAATTTTTAATGGTTAATCTTTGTGTATGCCTGTTATCAGCTAATTTTAAAACAAATATTTGCAGATAATTCAAATTTTGTATTTTGAAGTTTATTTTGAGGTTGCTAAAAATGTTTGTTCAAGATTAATAAGCTTGAAAGAGTGGTGAGAAAGAAAGTTGACTGAAAAATTTGGAATGAACTTTTAAATTTAATAATAGCCAAGAATTTTTTATAGTAGGCATTATGCAATATATTTAAACGGGGTCCCCCCCACTCCTCATTGAGAGAGTTATTCGTCAAATAATATCTGTTCCTAAAACTAGTTTGAAATTTTTGAAACGTAGATTTATATATAGTATTTGTTATCTTACACTTTAATCTGCAATCTGCATTTATAGTATTCAAATGCTAGGTAAGAGTAAGAGACAGCCATGTGAGTGTCCCACGAAATTATTATTAATATTTAAATAAAAACAGTCTTTTTTAAATACTGATAATGCATAATTAAGTAGTAATTTTTATTTTATTTTTATCTATTTATTTATTTGGGTTGAGAAGTGATGTGTCTGTCAAATGAAAGAAGAGATTTAATTGATGGTCTACATTCATGATGACGGTCGTTATAAAAAAAAAAATAGCGATACCTTCAAATTTCACACATTATAAAATCCAAAATTTTGCTTCAAATTATCTTGGAATGGCGAATTTTGGTTGGTGGGTATTGATTAAGTGTATGTAATAGGCACTTCGGTGGTATTTCGCGAAACTTCTAACTTACCCGCCGAAGAGGGAGAGTAAAAAGTGGGTAAGACGCTGCCGAAAGCAATGGAAACCCAGACTAATCATGTTGCGAGCGGAAGAACCATTACCAAACGCAGCTGGAACATCAACTTAAGTTTCGATTGATTTCAGCGATTTTTTTTTTTTTTCTTTTGAGATTTTGTTAATAAATGACATGGAGTTTTGAGAATTTATTTAAATATACTATGCAGCAAAGCGGGCAAAGCCTGCTAATGTTTATTTAAAGCATACTTAGATATGCTACACGAAACGTAATAAAATTATCAAATACTGTTCGTATGCACATAAAACATGTTTCCTATAAAATATTTTATTGTTAGCTTAGGATTCACAAGGCCATATAGAAATATTTAGATATATTAGAGGATAATAAGCGAAAATTGATCGAAGTGTGTTTTAAATTTTGTTAAACGTTTTCAACTTTCCAACAAGTTAAAAATATGCTTAAAATTTAAGTTTGTCAACACCATTGTCTGTCTATTCGTTCTCTAATTTCAAAAATATATTTTATAATTCCTCAGTTACATCGTAACCGTGCTCATTTTTTATTGAAAGTATGTGTATACCGTAAGCGGTTTGATATGGGGACTCACTAAAATTTTAAACGTACAAAAGTGTATGTTTAGGTGTAGGGTGCAGGTGTTTTATAAACTAAGTGGTCCGCATGATTTTTCTCTTTTGTTTATTACTAAATATAGTAAAAATGTAGCAATTTCTGTAATATTTCAATAAAAATATAAATATCTTGCGCATTAGTAAAACAGAAAAAAAAAAGAAAAAAAAAAAAACTAGTTATACTGTGACGGCTTTAAAAGTTTTTTTTTTATTCCATTCTATAAAATAGCGTCACCAACGATTTATTCGCACAAAATTTCAAGAAACTTAGCTTCTCACAATTAACTTTCTATACATATAATTTCGTACAATTTTCACCAATAGGTGCTGCTGTATAGGCAACTGGAAATCCCAGACACTAACAGCAACGCCACATTGTGGATAGATTACATCCGAATTGAATCAGCATACATTTTAATAATATAAATATCATATACCAATTTTGGTGGATTTAAATAACAATAAATAACATACGAAATATATATACCTTAGAAGAACTACCTACTCTGAGAAGCAAGGTTTTACCTTATCAGAAACGAAATTAAATTGTCGTCTGTTAGCTTTTTGTACCCAAATAAAATCAGTACAGATTTACATGATTTCCATCACATGTACAAGCTTAGTGTATTTATAACTATAGATGATTAGACGGAGCCTGTCCAGTAGGATTGCAATATAGAAGCAACATGTTATGAAAGCCACATATTAAAATCTAATTAGCAGTAATTTAAGTCTAGCCAAATATTAAGTTTGGTTAAATGCTGTCCACTGGCTCGTGAGAAACAGAGTCCAAAATTTTCTTTCTGACACACATACAAAGACATTTTCTAACAATAGTCGAATCATATTCCAAAAATCACAAACTGTGTGAATTTATCGAAAATCGAAAGTAGGAAATTTTCACGAATCCAATACTTTCTTCTTGACAGATGTAAGTAAAATAATAATAATAATAATAAACGGTAATCATACGCTTGATCAAATCTTGAGGTTGAAATAATTAAAAACAGCTAAAAAAAATGTTTTATTTATTTATTAATTTATTTATTTTCTCCTATATTAACCCTTTGCCGGCCCTAGTGCTCTAAACCGCTATGCATAGTATTGCCAAATTGAGGGACTCTTTTATTTAACGAACACCAATAATTTTGAGGAGTGATATTTGATATACATAATGGACGAATAAACTTCGAAGTGATTAGACAACCGATGCAGTAGAAATTTATTGGTGGATATTGAACAAAAAAAATCCTTAAATTTGACAACATTCAAAAAAGGAGAGGGAAATTCAATAGGACCGGCAAAGGATTAAATTAAAGGTTTAAAGGATAAAATTTCGATCCGTGCAGTCATCTAGAATAACGTTTAGTATAAAAATACACAGATTATTTTTAACTAATGGTTGTGAAATGATTATATATATATATATATATAAATATATATATATATATATACACAATACTGATAATTATTCAAAAAAACTTTTTGTACATTCGGCAGAAAAATTACTGAAGCACACATCCACGTTTCATATATACTAGCAAACCCGTGCGGTATTTTAGCACTTTATTTCTTTTCTTATTTACGTTTAAAATTTGAAACTTATAAATATTATATCAATTTCACCCCTTAATTAAAATTTTAATTTACCAGAAGCCAAATTATTATTAGATCCAAATAAATATTGTACAATAGTGAAACCAGAATTATTCAAAGAAAAGCTTCAAAATAAAATTCATGGTTTATGACTCAGTTTTCATACTTCCGCAGGCAGTACGGTTTTAGTAAAGGACCCCTGTGACGCCTTTTAAATTTTAATCGCCAAATATGCAATGGCATTTTATTTATTTTAGCGTAATTTTTTGTAACAAAGAAAAAAAAAAATCCTAGACTTAAATTGATAATATTTTTTTATGATTGCGTTTTGTAGCGAATTTATGATAATATATCATGTTCTGTTTATATCTTTGAAATATTGCTAGGTTTATACTGACTCTTGCAAAGATTTTGCAGAAATAACTTTCAAAAATACATTTCTCATAAAATAATGTCCTCAAACAAATATCGTCATGTTTTCTTTATTAGATCATTGAACTGAATCCGCGTGTTTAAATATTGTTCATTTTTAAATACTATTTTTTATCCTCACGTATTTTATTAATTTTACCACTATCGTATCATTTCAAAAAATATTAATTGAAATTGGTCCACGTTAGAGAAATATTATATAGATATTAGTTTGATCACTAATTTTTATCATCAATCTACTTTTTTATAAACAGCTTAAGACTAAGATTATGACTCGATAAATATTTACTCAACAAAACAGTTTAGGTGCAAATATTTTGATTTACTAGAGCTTCAATAATATTTCTGCCGACAGTATATGGAGTAGCATCATTCACAACCGCTCTTTCGTGCCGGCAAAATGTTTTTAATATTTTTTGAAATAGCTCACAATTTTTAAAATGAATAGTTGAATCAAGCTTCTGTAATAATTTGAAATAATTGAATTTATATATATATATATATATATATAAACAAATAAATAAATAATATTTTTTTCCATTATTGGTTTTTTTCCTTTCTCTCATTTTTTTCATAAATGTAAAATGCAGAAATAACTGCTTTTAATTGAACAACGTGGATTTGTTTAAGAAAATATAAAATACAGTTTTGTAATGGCCACGACGTACTAGCTTGATTTTGTAATTATCATCCTGTTTAGTTAGATAAGCTTTCCTTGAAGTGGCATTTTATGTAATTCAATAAAACAAGCATGCAACATTTTAAATACACGACGAATTTTTATATCTTGCCTCATCATAAAAATAAACTATTTAACAAAATATTGTTAAATACAAACTCTGTAACATAATATTTAAATAACATTTTTTTAATACAATTGTTGAGTTCTGCATTTTTCATTAAAGTAACTACATAAAACAAAAATAGTTTTTTTCCCCCCTAATAATTAAATAATGACTATGCCACAAAATGAAAAGGACTACTTGTGTTGTTTTATCTCAAAATAGAAAGCTGCCAAATTTGACTAGACCGCCAAATTACCAACAAGGGTTGCCAGTTCCATAATTTTCAGGCGCGAAAACCAAATGATTTCATATCAATTTTCTCATGTTGATGACTTTCTGATTATCAAAGAGAGACGTAA
Organism: Salticus scenicus; assembly: GCA_963930645.1. Lineage (NCBI taxonomy): Eukaryota > Metazoa > Arthropoda > Arachnida > Araneae > Salticidae > Salticus > Salticus scenicus. Next base: position 91,798,357 of record OZ005650.1, read on the forward strand.
GAGTGAATTTACTTTATATATCTTACATACATATATTTTGATACATTATTAATACTTTATTCATACTTATAATAAAAGTTTGTATATAATTATTAATCAGATGCTAAAAAGTTTGACTTGTTATTTTTAAGTTTTTTTTTTTTTTTTTTTATCTCGAGAAATTGAAAAATGCTGTTAATGTAAATCTAACTACTAATTTGTTTTCTAACAGCATTTGAATATTAGTATTACCAATGAATAAATTTTACAAGCAAAACTTGTCACATAATAGTATTATGACATCAAATATTTTTTCTGTTATAAATAAGCGGGATTTTTGTGTAAAAAATAAACATAATTTAAATTTCTCATCAAGAGAAAAAAACATATATTAATTTCTTATAAATCTAATTTTAAGGTATGTGTGCTTGTGTCATTTTGTCAGTCTTAATAAGGGTATGGTGGACGTTGAAAATCTTTCTTTGAAATTATTGTCTTACAATTGTTTGTATTGCATATAATAAGTCGTTCAATGTAAAGTGAATTATTTCCTTCTAAATAGATTTTGAAATAACGAACTTTTTGCAAATTTATATGTAGGAAAACAATTTAAGATTTTGTAAGCATTACCTATTTTTAGCGTTTAAAACAAATCAGAGTAGTAAGAATTTATAAATTATAAGAAAAATAACTTAGAAGTTTCATTTTTATAATTATTTAGAAGTTTTAGTTTTCTGAAAAAACAATGTCAGGCCATTTATGGGATTTTAATGCAATAATTAGAGGTTTTTCACTTTTATAATGAAAGATGTAACTAAATGTGGTAAAATTAAGCAAAAATATTCATATTTAAAAAATGTGGAGTTTACACCGGTTTCACAGCGTATGTTTCACAGTGTCTGTATATGCATTGAAATGTATGAATATTAAATATATTAAAATTTCCTGAATACTACCAAAGTTTAAAAAATTAAAATTACAAATTTTAATCTTTTTTTTTAAATTGTTTAAAATGCTTTAGTCTTAAGTTTTTACTTCGATCTTATATTATTATAGTTTATAATAAATATACTCTAAATGCATCTGTACATTTATTTTGTGGATTTATTTATAAATATATATATATATATATATATATATATATATATATAATTTTTGAATTAGAAAAAAAATAATTGCATGAAAATTCCACAGTTAAAAATATTACAAAAATAAAAATTAACTCATCAATCGATCCACAAAGTAAAGCACAAATGTATTCAGATTATACTAATAAACAATATTAGTGCAAAATCAAGGAGAATTTTCAAAAATTAAATAACGTAGATAATTTTTTTTTTAATATTATGAATTTTATTCTTTTAATTTTTATAACCGTTTATGACCATGCACGTGTGATTCTACTGGTCAGACAGAAAATTATATTTCAGTTTCAATATCCATGTAATAAATGCTAAAAAAGAGATTATGTATTAGTTTTCTTAAATTCAATAACATCGATTTTCTCAAGAGATGTGAGTAAAAGCCTGCTTATAAAAATGCTAATTTAATTTAATGTTGTAAATGTTTACAGTCAGTTACGGTTAATATTAAGAGAACATGTTTAAAAACAGAAATTTATTAAGAAATAAAAACAGAAATTTTACAAGAAATTTTTATAATAACAGTTTCTAAAATTTCCGTTTTATGGCAGACTTTCTTGAGATTATTAATTTTTTATCCAACATTCATTTTAAATTCGTATATTTTTTAAAGTAAAAAAGTTTATTTTACATTTAGCTATTTAAAATATTGTATTAAGTTTCATGTTTTTATATTTTTGACAAAATATACATATATATATATATATATATATATATATATAGAGTTTGAAATTAAGATAATTTGTGAGTTGCGTTTTACTATATAGCAGTTCGTAAGATATCTTTCTTGTAAAATACTAATAGATAGCAGCACTACTCCGAAATTCACTTAAAATTTACGAATGCGTAGTTGCTTTAATAATATTTCGGTGCTTTCTTTTTTCACTTGAAGAAGAGTCGGACTGATAATTTGACCTGAAACAGCTATTGCGTTTCTTTTATTTTCAATTTATAACCTATTTGTCACCTTCAAATCAAATGGTAATGAAGTAAAAGAAAAAAAAAAGTGCATTAAAATTTAAATAAAATCTTATTTATAACCGTTATGTTTATGCATAATGTATAAATTTCATAGTATAACAGCTTTTTACTTTTGTTTATTTTAAATAATTTCTTTAAAAGAGAAATCTTTATTATTTATTTATTTATTTATTTGTAGTATTTATTGGAAACAATGGTACTATATAGCTGAAAAGATTAAACTTATTAAAATTAAAATTTAATTAAAATTAATTTTTTTTTTTTTTTATTCATTCATTTCTTTTTAAAGGAAAATGTACTTTTTCGTTTTATTATATTCATCGAAATCAAATGGTAATATAATGGAAAGAGCAGGGGCTATAAAATACATGCTTCAAAATCTAAAGAGGTACAGTTGACTTTAACATTGTAGTTCTTAAATAATAACAGATCCACCTGTTGTTGATAAATACTCATTTTATCATGAGATATTTAGATGATTTTTTTTTTTTTTTTTTTTTTTTTTTTTTTTAGCTTACTTACTGATTTTTTACCAAGCAACATACATTATATATAATATATATATATATATATATATATATATATATATATATATATATATATCAGTCGAACCTCGTTTACGGGAATCTCATGGGGAATAAAAAAAAATTGTTCATGTTATCAGTAGTTTATATTGTCAGTAACTGAGAAACTGACCTTTGTTTTAGCGGGGATTGTGGAAACTATTCACGATAAGCGGTTTACGTTAATTAGATTCGACTATATATATATATATATATATTATATCAGAAAAAAAAAGTAAAAAATGTACAAATTTAAACTCTCAAAGTACAGAGTATTGTTATAAAGTTTGGAATAAAATCACAACACAAAATATGGAATAGAGTTTCATATTTTTTTCCCTTTATTTTTCTCATATTCCATTTTCAGATTTAATGCATCTTTTTCAGACGTGAATTTTACTGTAATAATTTGCTTAAGTCAACTCTGATAGACAAGTTTAATGCATCTGAATGTTTGCATACATGTATTTCAATTTAATCTTTAAAGCGTTTTTATTATACCTCTTTAATTAATAGATTACGAAAATATGTCTGCTATATTCAATATTTAACATTCTTCAATATATAGCTAATAAAGAAATTTCTAAAAATATTTCTTCTTGTAACCAAATATATTTATGTTAAATGTGTAAAAGTTATTCTCACTTAACCCTTTGAGGGACAAGATAATTTTGATCATTTAAAATTATCTGCCACCAGTACGTACAAACAAATATAAGTGATTAAAAAGAAAAATGGAGTTTTTCTTCTATATTATTAAAGTAAAACTTTGTAAAAAAAATTCTTGGACAAGTTTTTACAGTTGGGAATTAAAATTAGGTTTGATATAATGTATTCCAAAGCCTTTGAAAGGGTTAAACGAATTTAAATAAATAAAAATGTATAAGTCTGCGTAGCTTTATATTTTTCTTTCATCTGAATTATATAGAGATCTACAAAAATATAATTAAGTGAACCTGAACATTAATGTTACAAACAATACTCTGGTTAATATAATCCTTTTTTTTTTTTTTTTTTTTTTTTTTTTTGTATCTGGTTGCGTAAAAACATTATGTAACATTGGGCATTATGTAAAATCACAATGCACAATATTGTTTTAATTTAATCTTTTAAAGTTTTATTTTCATATGCATTTCGCATTATTAAGATATATATTTTTGAAAAATTTAAACTGTTGTTCCGAATTTATCATTTTTGGTGTATAACGTACAAAACTCATAAATATGAAATATGTACATAGTAGACATACGTTGTACAGTATCTAAGAACTACAATGCCGTATATTTATTAAGAGTATATTGTACTGTATGTAATTAATGAATCTGTCAATTTTATTATTAATAATCAAATAGTAATTCAGATAAAGCTAGTCTGAATACACACAAGTGTAAGCACATATGTAATCCACAGAATAATTATTGTGCATCTTTATATACGTATACAGATGATGGGGGACCAAATAAGAAAAAAAGCGATACTTTCGAATTTAAACATTTTGTCGGAAATATTGAGAAACATTTGATGGATACTTTGTGGGTGTAAATAACATGTTATATCACATATGTTTAAAAAAAAATGCCCCAAAGATAAGAAAAGAACCACTAATAAAATTATATTTTTACATATTTGGCACCATCTTGTAATTAATAATGCTTGAAATTTATTGTAGTTTTAGCATGTTTTTATGACGCTCTTTTTAATTATCATTTATAATTCACCATCACAGAAAATTTCTTTAACGAAATTAAAGACTTTCAAGTGTTTTTTATTTATAATAAGCACGGTTTTTAATTTATTATAAGTCATTTTTAGAAAACTTGACATAGTACATTAGACACACCATTCTGTAATCTGAGATTAAGAACATTAAATTTATGCAAAAAAATGAGCATTTTTACTAAAATATATTTATCTGCGCATGCACAAGATTTAACGAAAAAATATTTTGGGGTTTTATTCAGTGAAATGTATAGAACTCATGCAAACATTGTGAAAAATCAAAAAGATATCGTCAACAGAATTAGTTGAAATTTAAGCACTATGAAAGACAAGCAAAAATATAAGTATGTAATGCATATTTTTATTTTTAATAAGTCCTTGGGAATACACTGTAAGTTAATTAAATTGAAATCTTTATAAAACCACTTATCGTTCGCTTCTCTTTCCTACTGCTTTAAATTTAACTAATTCTATCGATGATATGTTTCTAAATTTCCCTGATATTGCTTTGGTTATTTTTTCAGAGTATTTATGTATTTGGATAATAAATTTTGTAAAAAAAAAAAAAAAAAAAAAAAAAAAAAAACTTTGTCACCATTTGTGGATGCAAAGTTAAAACTTATTTAGAAAAAATACTCATATTTCATCTTATATTAATATTTTTATATTATATTTGTATTATGTTATGTCTAATGCACTATGTCAAATTTTCTAGAAATGGCATTAAATTGATCTGAAAACCCTTTATGTTATATAAGCAAAAAATGTTTCGCAAATTTTCAATAAAGTAAAAAAAAAAAAAAAAAATATTCTCAATGAATGCGCGTGATACTGACAAAATTATGAATACACATAAATTAAAGAAGCCACATAAGAATAAATGCTACAGCTACAACGCATTTCAAGTGCAAATTTTTATAAATAAAAATTTACACCCCCCCCCCCCCGTTAAGATCCCTTCTTTTCTTTCTGGACAAAATCTATGCACTTTATCAAGATTTCTCTATGTATTTGACAAAAAGGCTAAATCGGAAAATTACACATTATTTTGCCACTCGTCTGTATATCATGAAAATGGCTAAAAATTGACTTTTAAAGTTTGGAATTCAAGCATTCTCTGGAATAAAAACTATTTATATTAATGGATACAACACGATAAAATTGTTGTGAAATATAATTATATATATATATATATACAAAAGAGCAATAGTTTTATTTATAAAGTATTTATACAAAAGCTATTTCTATATGTTTTCTTTCTTTAATTTTTCTTTCTTTCTTTTTTTTTTTTTTATACTAACCTTCTGAACCAGAAACTAATGGCGTCCAATAAGTAAAAATTATGTTTTTAGCATAATCATAGACAGAGATTGGGTGAGGACGGCTTTCTTTCCTTTTACTTATGTCTAACATAATATAAAAACGGAAAAGGGAAAACGTTATCAAAACAATAAATAATATATTTAATAAGTAAATAAATAATATACTAAGAAATGATACATTAATTATAAATAATATACTTACTATATGTTTTATTAAAAATAATAATAATAATTACATTTGTTTATTATTTAATATGCCATGATAGCATAATTACATCAAATGAGTAAAAATTGCGTTGACTCATTTTAAAGAAATTTAAACATTTAATGATTACCAATTACATTGCCATGTGGAATAAGTTTAAATATCTGTAAACATAATTTTTGTAAACTGCTGCTGTAAACTGAAAATATGAATACACACATGCACTGAAATTTAAAAATATGAAGTATGTTAAATATTTTGATTAAAAAAATTATATTTAAGTATTTGTAAATTTTTAAAATTTCTTCCTTCTAACTAATTTTTAAATTTTCGTTTCAATTTCTTATTATTATAAATTAACAATATATTCTAAACTCAATTGCATATAATTTTAGCGGTGTATTGGTGCATTAATTTTCGAAAATATTTTTTATGTTGGAATATTAAAACTTTCTATGAACTTCAGCATTCAAATATATTTTTAAACTATCCATGGACTTACAAAGTAGTACCCAGAAATGTTTAGAATATACAGGGTGCAAAGTCGAGAGCAGGCCTTTTTTTGCGCAACAATTGGTCTCAGACGTTCTCCAATTACAAAATGTATTTTCTAAAAAAATGTAAGCATTCATTATATGACATGTTTAAATTAAAAAAATCAATTTATTCAAAATAACAAAAATTGGTAATTTTTATACGGTTTTCAGGACGCTAGTAGTAAAAGTTGACTTTCAACTTAAAAAATATAACACGAAAAGTTTCACTTTCGTGCGCCCAAAATTGTCTGAGATAGTTAGTTTCAAAATTTAGGATTATTTCGCATTTTCTCGGGCTTTATTAAAAAGACAATGAAAAATTCTTTAATAAAGCCCGGGAAAAAGCAAACAAATTCCAAATAGGATATTTAAACCGATCCCTTATTGAAGGCCGAAATATGTTAGAAAATCTAAACTTTAAATATCTTGTTCATTTTGGGAGAATATAAATGAAACTTTTTGTTAGGATGAGTGTCAATTTTTTTAAATATCACTATAGGGATCTGGAACTGTATAAAAATTTAGTTTTTGTAATTTTGAAAAAATAGATATTTTAAATTTAAACTTGTCATACTGCTCATATTTTTATAAAAAAATTTTTTTAACTGAAACTATATGTTTGCGACCAATAGTTGCGGAGATAAAGACATTCTCGTGATTATCTTTGTACCCTGTATTAAAAAAAATTAATATATATATATATATATATATATGTATAAATGAATTTTTAATCGTAGTTAAAACCAGGCAACCGATATAAGATCACTGAAATCACATAGAACAATGAGAAGGAAATTACAACAAATTTAAATAACCTGTGGAGACTGATTGTGATTTATTGAAACATTTATTTTTGTTTATTTATTTTTATTTTATTTAACTTCAATCTAATCATACATTTATTCCTAGATTATTCGTTGCAATTTTAATAATTTTGCCGGTGCGTAAAAACGACATGAAACTCAAATCAAAAGATACAAACAAGCAACGAGAAGAAAAAAAAAAAACAGCATATTTTTTTTTAAAGGAAAAGCTCAGAACGGTGAAAAAGAAGAAGAAGAAAAAAAAAAAAAACTCGTCAGGGGTGACCTTTTTCACCGTTGAGCACCAATGTACGATTTCGTTCGTTAGCAGCTATACCAGCGGACACCCAATCGTACAAGAAATTAATTGAAGTTAAAAATGAAGAATAAAGTGGAATAAACCAGGGGTGCAGAACATGTCCGAACGTCCGAACGAGGTTCGGGGGAAATTTTGAATATTTTTTTAAGAGAAAATAAAAATGTAAATCAAAAATAACAATTTGCTACTTTGAAGTGCTTATACACTAACAGCGATATTTTTATGTTACACTGTATGTTTATTCTCTTAAAGATTTATTACATAGAACAAATGACTTTGAATAGCAAAGTAGATTTTTGCATTATTGAGGGAAATTTATACTGTGTTTGGGGGAAACTTCCGAGGTTTGAACATTTTCTGCACCCCTGGAATAAACTATTAATTCAAGAACACAGAGAATCAAACAGAAAACAACTATAAAAAACAAACATTACTCACAGGATGATGCATCCGGAATCCCAAGGATTAAAACAAGCAAAATAATTCAAAAGTTTAGTTGTACATAGCAGATGAAGAATGATACAACACAGCAACAGGGATATGAATTATTTTTTTTTAAATTCAAATAATGTTTGAGAAATTTGAACATACTTAATTTAGACGTATATGCATGAGAAATTCCATATTCTACGACAGTAATTCCCAAAAATTGTCATAACGTGAAAGTCAACACTATATCCCTTAAAAAATTCCTTAAATTTTTGCATTTAAAAAAAAAAAAAAATCTTTTTTTCCCCTAATCTGAAGATAATGGCGTTATAGTATTAATAACGAAACTTTAATAAACACCATAAAAGGCAAGAACTCGCAGCTGCTACAAAAGAAAAGAAAAAAACCGGCAACGTATTCAACACACTCAACGTGCTTGTTTGCAGCTCTCGCGCTTACATTGTTCGCCTGATGAAGGGTTGTGTCTTCTTTTAACCCGAAACAATTGTTTCGAGTTCTTGCATTTTATGGTGTTTATTCAAAGTTTTGTAATTAATACTATAACTTCATTATCTTCAAATCAGGGGAAAAAAGAAATTAAAAAAAAAAAAAAAAAAAAAAAAAAACAATGAAAAAATTTAAGAAATTTTTTAAGGGATAAAGAGACGTAATGGCACTTTTTTCGGAAAACTGTCATATAATATCGAATTTTTGATGCATATTACGTTAAAATTAAAGGAATAGTAAGTATGTTAAAATTTCTCAAACATTATTTGAATAAAAAAAAAAAAAAGTAGTTTATAATCCTGTTCATGTGTTGCATCATCAGCTATGTAATTTTTAATAAAAAAGCACCACAAAACTGGCGTTGTAAAAATTATTACTTACAGACTTTGAATAAACACCATAAAATGAAATAAACTCGCAACAATTGTTTCGGGTCGAAAAAACAAACGACCCTTCATCAGGGGAATAAAGTAAGCACGAGTGCTGCAGTCAAAGCGGCAACGCACCAATTGCGTTGCCGCTTTGACTTCAGCACTCGTGCTTACTTTATTCGCCTGATGAAGGGTCGTGTGTATTTTCGACCCGAAACAATTGTTGCGAGTTTATTGCATTTTATGGTGTTTATTCAAAGTTTGTAAGTAATAATATGTACTTTTTACTTTTAAACGCCCGTACTGTGGTTTTTTTTTTTTTTTTTATAATGACGTCACAGTTTTTTTTTTTTTTTTTTTTACACTATTTTAGAACGCTTACAGTACGTTTTCTAGAACGTTCTGAAAATGTGTATAACGTTTTGAAAACGTTCTAAAGACGTTTAGAACGTTCTGAGACCGTATACGTAGAACGTTCTCAGAACGTTTCTATAACACCGATGGTGATAGTTACACGTTCATTGAACGTTCTCTGAACCGTACTATTGTACGGCTTCAAGATGGACAAATAGACGTCTATAACACGTTCAAAGTGAACGTTCTTAGAACGTGTTTGTAGAACAATTTTTGAACGTTCAGAGAACGTTTCGGTGCTGCTTGGGTACGTACAAGCAAACCCGTGCGAAACTTTCGCTGTTTATTTCTATTCTTATTTACCTTAAAAATTTGAAACTCATAAACCTTAGGCCAATTTTCCCACTCAATTTTAATTCATCAGAAGCAATTATTAGAAACAAATTAATATTAGAACAAATTATTAGAAACAAATTAATATTGTGTGATGAAATGTTAATGATAATCAAACCAATATCATTCACGAAAGGCATAAAAAATAAAATTCATTTTTGACGACCTAATTTTTGCACTTTTTAAATTTTTATCACCATGTTGGCGACACATTTTTATTAATTAATTTATTTTGCCATAATTTTGTGTTAAAAAAAAAACTTAGTACCTATTTTGATTATACTTTTTATTATTGCGTTTTTTAGTCAATTTATGACAAAAGTTCATATGGGGCTTATATCATTAAAATATTGCTAGATTTAAAATGCCGCTCGCAAAGATTCAAAGTAATAATTGTAAAAAATGCAACTTTTAAAAATACATTTTTCTACAAAATGATCTCATCAGACAAATGTCTTTTTTTAAAAATTAGATTACTGAACTGAGTTCGCGCGCTTAAATATTACTTATGTATTATTTTTTATCCTCGCGTATTTTATTGAGTCACTATCGTATCGTTTCCAAAAAAAAAAAAAATAATAATAATCGTAACTGGACCACGTTAGAGAAATATTATATAGCTTATTTTCGTACCACTATTTCCATAACATGAAATTTATAATAAATTTATGCAGGCAAATTGAGGATTTGCATACGAAAATATAATATAAATTTTATTTTTGGAAATAGTGGTACAAAAAGAATATTAATAATCTGGTGTGTCACTCACAAGACTTTCTCTTACCGTGAAATTTAATACTATAAATATAGGTTGGAGATTAAGAGGTAAGATAACGAGTACTGTTATGTAAACCTATGTTAAACAATTCAAATTAGGCTTCGGAAGAGTTTTTTATGATAAATAGTTCTGTGTGAGGGGGTCTACCGTTCCCCTCAACACTCCGTTTCATTAATGCTCCTACATTTATATAGAAATTAATTCGGTTATTAAAAAATAATTCTGTTTTTAAAAAATTATTTATTAAAATTATTATTTAAACAATTTATCTTTTATGATAATGCAGACGATTTCCATATTAGAGAAGTATTATAACGCTAAATTTAAAAAAAAAAAAAAAAAAGCTGAATTTATTCTCAATATTACATGATTTTTTTTTTTTTTTTTTTTTTTGTTAAAAATGAAAAAAATCGATAACTTTATTTTAAATTACCGCAGATCGATGGTTCAACCATTCGTTTTGAAGGTATTGGCGAGCTCTTTTGGAAGATACGGAGCTAGAGAATGCGAAAAATGAACTTCATGAGTTTTTTTGCACTTCATAACTTGAATGAAACTCAAATGAAAACAGTATTAAAAATTAAACAAGTAAAAATTTTTAGAATCAAAAACAAATTTAATGAATGTGAATTTTCTGAATTTGAAAACGGTGTTTAAAAAAATACTTTATTATTTAAGTAATTCTGGTAACAATTTTACCCATAGTATTACATCGGATTTGATGACAGAGAATGGGGAATTATAAAAGGTAGCGAGCAGCCTTAAAAATAGGGATGCAATGCAGCAAACATTCAGTAATTAAGTTAAGGAGATTATTTGTTCATAAACTAAAAAGTCTATTACAAATATCTGAAACATAATTAAAGCTGAAATTATGAATCTTGTTAAGCAGTAAAAAAGTATAAAATCGGTGAAATATTGAAAAAGTTTGCTTTAATAATAGTAATTTTTAATTAAAGATTGACAAACGATTTTTTTCTAATTTCTGAAAAAAAAAAAAAAAAAAAAAAAAAAAAGAGTATTTTAAAAAAATTATATATCAAAATATAAACCACTTTTAACTGCGCCTATAGTTTAATTTTTTAGACATGAATTATAAAGCATTTACTTCAATTCTGTTACAACAACATTACCAAATCAAATTTAATCAAGTGAAATTCTCATTAGAAAAGAGGAACTAAAACCTATTATATTGCAAGAACACTTCCAATTATGGGCGGAATAGTCCTCGACTACGCCATATCCTCAATAGCTAAAGTAATAGTTCTATTCAACAATTACATAATGAGAGAAATCTATGCTTCACTAAAAACGACACTTCAGTGATTAAGATTCATAAGTGATATCATAAGTCCATTAAAGCATAGTGCATAATCAAACTAACATTTAATTAAAATTCAGTACTTCATTACATAAATTACTAAGAAAGATCAAACCAACAGCGTAAATAATCTTAGTGATAAAATTCAGCTCTAATGCTCTCACCAGTTTTAATAACGTATATTGTCTGGGAAACAAATTGAGAAATTCTCTCTGTGATAAGAATTCTAGATTATAGGAAATATTCTCGATTCATCACGACAAATATGGATTGTGCTAAGATAATTAGAATACATTCGAAATGAAAGTTAGGCAGTGATGCTAAAAATTGAACTTTAAAAAATTATTTTAAAAATTAATTTTTGTATTATCTCTTACTAGCACAAAATTTGGATGGGATAGGTAGAAGTCATTTTTAGAAATATGTAAATGACTACAGCTTTAAGAAATGACGTTTTTCTAAATCCAGAAAAACTGTAGATAACAGAAATGACATTTAGATAATATATTAAAAACATCTGTAATAAACCAAAAAACATATAAAAATTTTTATGTATATATGTGTGTTAAAGATTTTAAAAGTCAAATTTTTAAAATTCAAATTTTTAGAGGTTGATCTGTATGTATATTGGTTATAAACATAACTTAAAAATAAATAACTGCAGGAAATTCAAATTTGGTATTTTAAGTTGTGATTTAAAATGTTGATAAAGATTGGTAAATTTTAAGGATTTTCTTAAAATTAATATCAACCTTTATTTTATTTATTTATTTATTTATTTTTTAAATAAATATAGGCACTATAATTGAAGTGGAGTTGAGAGGTACAGTAACCCTCCTCACACACTACAAATAAAACTGTCCGTAAACTTATTTTAGATTATTTTTAAACTAGAGTAAGCTCTATTTCCTTACCTGATTTATTTTACGTCTAAATCTGCAATCTGTCTTTATAGCATTAAAATGGAAGGTAAGAAAAAAATCGTGTGTGAGTGATACACCAGATTATTTTTCTTAGTTAAAATTAACAAAATATTAAAGAGTAAATTACAGGAATTGGTTTTAAATGAAAATGAATTATCAAAAAAGAAAAGGCCCACCCACAAAAATCACATTTCATTTTGAAACACGTGTACCAATTATCAGAACAAATCGTAAAAAGGCAATTACTTTTATGAGATGGATGCATGCTGTTTGCCAAACGATAGTTTTCCGTGCAAAACATATAGTGATTAAATAGACCTATAGGGATTTTAAAGCGTAGCCACATGGGGTGAAGATCTATAATAACATTACTTTCTGCAGAGTAATAAATACCGCCCGGAGAGAAGGTTTCAAAACATTTGGATTGCAGAATTTTAGTTTATACACTATTATCTGATAGGGATAATAAACATGCATTAAACGAATTGATTTTAGCATTTAGAAACTTTTTCGTGTTTTCAAAAGAAATCGAAAAGTAGAAAAATTTCATTTTCTTAATGAAGTAAAAGGGAAAAGCAATTATAAATATTTACATAAAAAAAAGAGAAAAAAAAAATCTATGGTAGAATTTATTGATACTCCTTTTAAATTAATAAATGATGTGAATATATTCTTTCATAAATCCTTACAACCTGTCGTTATATCCTTACAATAAAATTGCTTAGAAATATTTATGGGGTAACAGCTAAGTTACTACACTACTGGCCATTAAAATTGCTACACCAAGAAGGAATAATAATAACGGAATGAAATTTGTTGGGCACATGCATTATAGTAGGAAGAACAATTGATTAAAATTTCAGGAAATTTGGAGTAATATGTACAGAGAAAACAGTACATAAAGCAGTGACCTCTGTGAGCAATAACAGCACTTATCTGCCTATGCATAGAATCGAACAGCGATTGGATGACATGTACGGGTAGAGCACTTCATGAAGTGCTTCATCGATGAATTGTGGCATCGTGTTAAAACTTCATGAAATGCTCTACCAGTACATGTCATCCAATCGCTGTTCGATTCAATGCCTAGGCATATGTGTGCTGTTATTGCTCACAGAGTTCGCTGCTTTATGTACTGTTTTCTCAGTACATATTACTCCAAATTTCCTGAAATTTGAATCAATTGTTCTTCCTACTATAATGTATGTGTCCAACAAATTTCACTCCGTTATTTTTATTCCTTCTTGGTGTAGCAATTTTAATGGCCAGTAGTATATATTATCACAGAGTTACAGTGAACCATACGATGGTGGAGTTACTGTTGGGGCTAAGGCTAATTGTCTACAGGTAAAAGCAAGGCTCTAATAGGATCTTTCTAAAGGATCCTAACTCGTATTCCTGTAAGTTTCGAAGAAATCTACAGAAAACTCCAAACGGTTAAGTGAGCTCTACCTGGGTTCGAACACAGCATCTCCCTTTTATGAGTTTCGAGACTCACCCGGAACTTTTCCAGAATTCCTTACCCAGTCTGGGAAAGGGGGAACGGCACATGATGATGTCATATGAAAGGGAGACTTGACTTTAAATAGATAAAGTGAAATTAAAGCAATATCAAGTTAAAAATGCCAAAAGTAAAAAAAGTAATTTGCATATTGCAGTTTGGTAACTTTAAGCATACCGTCATGAATGCAAAATATCAAGATAGTTTAGTGCTCCTAAATATACCAGGAATAGATCCTAAAAGCTGATTAGCCAGATAATCAAACTGAAGGGATTATGAAGAATTAACCAGTAGGAAATTGGGAAAGCTGTACATATGAAAATAGTAGGTGGAAATTAAAAGAATGCGTATTTTATGTAAGATCAGGACAGGGGTTTCGCTAAGTCACAATCAATGATATTTTCATAATTTCTAAAAGTATAGAAATCTTCAAGAAAATCGAGTTCATTTGCGTATATTTGGCCTGCAGATTACTTTATCTGAATTAAAGTTAAAACAAAAATTGCTGTTCCAGCAATAATTAGTAATGGCCGATTTGTTGATTTCTTGTTCCAGAATATATATAAAAAAATATGATTTTTCAGACGGAATATATAAGTTTGCGTTTCATTTGAATAACATAATGTTCATAAGAGATAGTACATATACCACAGGGGGTTGAACATATCAGTAGGATCTTTTAATATGGTAAGGGTGATTTATTAATTAAAAGAAACTAGTGATTATTGCGTAACTTGGAAAAACTTTTCACTCTAAAGGGCTCCGTTTCATTTAAGTCATTAGTTCTGCGTCCTGTTGTAATTTACCCCATTTCACAATGTAACAAAATTATAAAAAGTTTAAAAGGATGGTTTATCACTCAAAAATATTATGATAACGATTTATACGTTCTGTGATATTTTAACTAGTATACGGAACAGAAGTCCAGTTCTAATTTCTATGATATGCGACAGGAATAAATCTGTTGAATATCTCCAGTGACATCAGATGATCTCTGTACGCTCTGACTTTTAGCAGTTGGTTTATTTATGTTAAAATCGTGCAGTATTCCCGGTATTGTTGGTTGACATCAAATTAAGAAGAAGAATTTTGTTACATTGTGGCGTAAATTGCGAATTAAACCGTGTTTTCTAGAATGTCCAGCTGCATTTGATTGCTTTTCTCACGAATGACAACAGCAACATTGATGCAAGTAATCATATCTTCTTTGCAAATTTGCCTGAATCATTGTACTTACTACATAAATTATAAATAAAATATTTAAAACAATCCTCCCAGGTAGCATATAACGTTGTTATAGCGTTGCAAATAAGTCTGAACAGTGAAAAATTAGTTATAACAATGTTAAAACAGCGTTATGTGCTACTGGGGCTACGTTTATTTTATTTTATTTATTTATTTATTTTTGAGCTTTTGAGCATTTCTGTAAATTCCGCATCGTGCAATTAATGCCGATTGTTTTCAGATTATTTATTTATTTTTTTTTTTTAATTTTCTCTAGGATTAATCTTTATTTTAACGTTATCAACCGTATTTAAAAATAGTAAAGTACAACATATAATGCAAAAATAAAGTTAAAATTGAATGCATTAATAATTAAAACTGTTATTTCACAAAGCAGGAAACAATAAAGAAAAAATTATCTATTTATGCCTTATCCCATTAGAATGATTGCAGTTACGCTAATATTCAATAAGAGAAAATTATTTCCGCTCTAAAGAACAACATAAAAAAAAAAATATCGTCGTTTCTTTTATTTCTGTAAAAATTTATTCATCAAAGTAAGAATTAAATAAATTACCCGAAGACAAAAATGGTGGACTTGACTTCGAGTTCTTCACAAGATTGCATTCATGGAATCAAAAATTACTGAAGAAAACATAGATTCCTTACCTAAAAGAAAAGAAAATTATTTAATAAGATGGAATAAAAAAAAGAATAAAACAACAAATATAGCGAGTATCAGAACTAATTTAATTAGCACTGTTGATGATCATAAAAAAGCAATTCCATATTACATTATTATTGTTCTTTTTTTTTTTCTCAATATTCTTAAGCGTATTACGAGGTGCTAAACTAGAATAAATCTTTTCGTTTCATTAAATTAATTGATAAGGTGTACAATATCTCGAAGCACTTTTTCGAATATTAATTCCGAATAGAATATTCTATATTCGATAATGTTTGTATTTTGATGAGGAAAGAATGAATGAATAATAAGTCATTTAAGGAAAATCCTCAGGTTAAATAAATATTGTATGTGACAAAATTAAATATTAATTGATTGCTCAGTTTTATTTTTATTTTATTTTATTTTTCAAAAATAAATATTCTTACATTTTTTTTTTCTATCGAAAATCGTCTGCAGGCAGATAACTTATATAAAAATGGAAAAGTAATACAAAATTACTATACTATAATTACTAAAAATTTGTATTAAAGTTTACATGAAAATCCGAAACACCTCATTATCATTATTGTTATTATTCTATTGAGCATCTATTGAGCATATGGCACCAAAAGTTAATAGAGATAAATTTATGTCAAGGTGAAATTAATGCCATTGCCAAAAAAAAAAAAAAAAAATACTCAACCAAACTCATAGCCAAAAAATTATCGAACACTGATATAAATAGGAAGGCGTCCCCAAAAAAATGGTTGGCAATGGGGCGAAATGAGTATCATATTTACATTCACGATATTCGGTGTATTCAAGTACATTCATGTAAGGTTGAGTATGGGTAAACCGATAAATAAAGCATAAACAAATTTTAACATTGTTAAATATTGAAATCAAAATGTTGATACAATTTTTCAAAAAGACAAAGATGAGAGGCATTACAAATTCTAAAAATTGTAGATAAATGTTCGAAACCATTATACAAATCTAAATCTGCAGTTTTTAATAAAAATTTATATAATTGTAAATAAATTGATATATCAGCCTTTTGTATTTCATCAAATTATTTACGTATTCCTTTTTTAGCTATACAAAACATAAAGGAAAAAAAAATTTCTTGATTTTTATTCACTTATATGTCTATTCCTCTTGTTAACTAAATGTTCTTGCATTTTTAATCCATTTTAACTTAAATACAAATTATTCTGTAACATTTTGATCATTTTTAGAAAATGTCTGATCGGCCGTTTTTTCTTTAACGTTTTCATAAGATACAAAAATAATAAAAATGCTACTCAGCAGTAAAACATATTCTTTGAATATTCCCACAGAAAAATAGGAATAAAATGCAGCAGATTATACTGGATCTATGCCAGTAAAAGTGAACTCCCACTCCATTATTTGGAAAGAACCCAAGCAATAGATACAGTACTTCCCACTCTAATCTATAGTGAATAATTTCAGTTCCTTTTCTTTAGGAAAGAGAGAGAGAGAGAGAAAGAGAAAAGGTTCAATTCAAATTTCAAACACGACCCAATTTATCTCCAAGAAAAGAGGTAAAGATGAAAAAAAATCATTCTTTCAGGTAAAGCTTATATTATTCCTTTTCGCAATTTGCATAAGCCAAATCTTAAATAAAGCGAGTTCGTTGAAATGGGATGAATAATCGATGTTTTTTCTTTCTTTCTTTCTTTAGATTGGTGTTTTTACTTTCCGCAGGTAAATAAGCAAGTCGTTAAAGAGCAAGTATATTGAGGTATTCTTTTGTAACCAAATAAATGTAAGGTTAAGGTTAAGATTGAATGGGTTTTACGTCGCTTTAGTGCTACGCTAAAGGAAATAGTGACAGTCTGGCCTAACCTCTGTACCCTAACCTTTGAGGGTAGTCCGTACCGTAGACATGTACTCAGAATTTTTTTTTATCCTCCGCTGAGGGGATAGCTCCCCCGCTTCAGTGATCTTTACAGATATTACACGAGTCAGCATGAAAATCGGCCCCAACACCATTTCTCCAAATTCTTATGTAAAATGACTTCTTGAATCTGAATATAATACCCATTTCACCCCATTACCCCTCCTTTTTTTTTTTTGTTTGTTTGTTTTGGACGCCCCCCTATTTTTTACCACTGTTCGGTAATTTTTTGACTACGAATTTGGTTTGGAGGGGGGGGGGGAGGATTATTATAGCGGTTAAATGTTAAATATCTTCTGAGGAGCTACAGAGGTGAAAAATTCTAAAACATGAACATTTGTAGCAAAGGGGCAATTTAGAGGGGCGATTTGCCGCTGTATTAATAAATAACATTTGTTATAATTTATTAATCAATTATGACTATTTATTATACATTTTTTTTCTTTTAAGTGTTAGAATAATATTTTTTCACCTCTCTTCTCAAATCAAATTCGTGGCCATAAAATTACAGAACAGTGATAAAAATTGAGAGAAAGGATGACGTCCCAAAAATCGATGGGTGATTGAGCAAAAGGGAGGTCATATTCGGATTCAGGAAATCATTTTACATAAGAATCAACTGGAATGGTATCAGAGCTCGAAAGTATTATTTATTTATTTATCCATTATTTATTTTTTGCAGCGCAGTGTTAATCGGTATGAAACATGGGGCTACGACGTATTTTACGTGCACCAGCTACCTTAGTGTACACGAAGATCTTCGCCGGCTCGAGTATCGAACTTGCAATATTCCAGTTACGAGTTCGGCCCATTGCTGATCAGGCTAATGCGACCATAATAAATGTAAGGATAAATAATTTCATAAAATATCATTTTAAGATAATTTTTTCTATGTTACGCCTTTTTTTATACGTAAGCTTAAAATGTACATTCATGAAATGTTACCATATTAAAGAAAAATACATATAAAACAGCCACTAAACATTATTTTTAAAATGAAAGATAAACAAAGCTAACTATTAAGCATTATTATTTTTTTTTAATGAAAACTGAACAAAGATAAATAATTTTAGATGATCACTGTCAACATGTAAATCGAATAACAATCATTTTGCAATGTTTTGTAGTTAAGTCTGAAATAACGCCGTTTCCCTAAAATGGGGAGAGAAATGGTTTTTTTTCTTTCTTCTTCTTCTTTATTTTTACTTCAGATTGAAAACTTTACCTTCAAGGTATTCTTCTGCAATTAAAGAAATGTAAGGATAAATAATTTCAGCAAAATATCGCCCTAAGGTAAATTTTTCACTCTAAGGTGAGGTGTGTTTTACTTTAATTTGTTGCTCATTAACTTTAGAGCGTACATAGATGAAATATTGCAGCATTGCTAAAAGACATACGATAACCATTAAACAGGATTGTAAGAAAGGAAAGATGATAAAATAAAAAAAGTAAATAAATAATACACATTATTATTATTATTATTATTTTAATAAAAAAATGAACAACGTTTTTTTTTTTTTTTTTTAAAGATAATTCTTTCAAGTAAAGCTCATATTATTCCTTTTTTATAATTTTCATAAGTCAAGTTTGAATCAAAGCAAGTTCATTAAAATGGGATGTGTTTATTTCTTTGTGCATATTTGCCGTTTTTATTTTCCACAGTAAAATGAGAAAGTCAGAAATGTAAAAGCACATATAGAGCATTATATATACATGCCAAATGTAGTTGAGCTGACTAGGAATTCCAGATGTTTTTCGCTTGAAATTTTATAAATACACAATTATAAAAGTCTTTGAAATAGCATACAGTGCTATGAAGCTCAAATTGGTACTTTTAAACAAACATTGTTTTTAAGGTATGGATGTATTTATTATCAAATTAAAACAGAAAAAAATAAGAAATAATAAAAATTTAATACACTATTTTATGCATATTTATATTGACATATATTTATACATTACATACGTATTAAATTTTACTAATCTTCAATATGAGTTGATCTTACATATAAACCAAACTTGTTTTGATTTCCCATGATAATTACTAATTAATATAGGAGATATTGTTGTAATAGGAAATAAGAAGTTAAGACCTTGTTTATTAAAAGCCTATAAAGATTACAACTTGTAAATCAAAATTACGACTCTTCAAGATTGAAGAAATGGCTTATATCATTTTAAGTAAAAATATTGAATTATTAATCCTTATGTAATTCATAATAAATGAATAAAATGAAATATTAAAAGTTATTCTTTGGTTAATGCGTTCATTAACACAATTTATTCTAAAGGGAAAAAAAAAAAAAAAAAACTTTTACTTTAATGAAACAAAATATAATTTCGCTGCAGAAGTACTACAACTGTTTAAAATTTAAAATTAAAACACGATAAAGGAAATACATTAAGTATATTATCCAGTTTTCCCTCAATTCATTCTATAATTGTTAAAAGGATATTCATACAAGAATAGTTTAACTCCCGAAATGCTCATATGTATCACAGTTTCATAATCTCAATATGATGTTTAAGCCCCACTGATCCTTTGGTCCATCCGCTTTTGATAAAGCTATTTCCAACAGATTTCCCTTATGAATGGACTATTACACTTGGTTAAAGTTATAAATTTCGCGAATGCAACATTCTGCGATTATTGGTGTTATTATTATAAGTCTTTTATCCTTTAGAAGATTATATTAATACACTTATTGCATGTTTTTAGCAAATAATTTTATTGTTAGGCATAGTGAATAATAATATACACAGGTGTGTGTGAAAAAAAAAAGATGTTAATACATCCTATTTTAGAGTTTTTATCGAATATCTTGGGAATTATTCGACGGATTCTTCTATATTTAAACTTGAAAAACTTCTTCACACACGATAAAACTAAAGGAAGCACTTCCGATTTCGAAAGGACGTGGCCTTTCTTCCTCAGGTGCAAAATACATGCTAGTGCCTTGTAGCAAAAGCAAGATTGAAAACTTTTCTGTAGTTTTGGGAATGTAAAGACGATGTTTATCAGATATTTTCCAGAAACTTTTTAGGCAAAAGGACATTCAGGAATCAAACGAAAAATGAACAATAAATAAATAAAATACTGTGTACATGGAAATGTGGAACATTAACTGTAACTGTAAAAATAACGTGGAAAACTTTGAAGGTAATCACTCAAAATTGATTATTTTTTTATGATAATTGATATTATAATTGAATAACAATTTCTTTACTACTTGAAAATAAAACAACAACAATAACAACAAAAAATTTCATAATTAACATTATTTTGGTTCAGTTACATGATATCGCAAAAAAATTAGAAGCGAAAAATGAATGAAAAATAAACTGTAGCATTTAATGTGTCTTGCCAAAAGGGATTTTTTCTTCTGAATACTTGAAACAGAATGTATGGTGTATATTTCATATTTGTTCTTATGAAAACAGAATTTTTATATTACTCAATAACCTCAAACTTTAGTGAAAGGAAGATATCCTGTTTAAATCAGGTAACTAACAACTACTCATTTATTTTAAATATCTGTGATTAAGCTGCAATTTAACTATTCATTATTTCAAAATACAATGTCTCAATTAAGATCTTAAAAAATATATAATAAGAGTTTAATTTTTTCAAACCTCGTTAACGTGAATCTCAAGGAGGATAAAAAATTTGTTCGTGTTGTCAGTAGTTCATGCTATCGGTAACTAATCTTCATATAACTAAACTAATCTTCATTTTGACGGGGATTGTGGAAACAGATCATGTTAAAAGTAATTCACGTCAACAGTGTTCACGTTGATGAGGTTCGACTGTATTTTATTTCCTTTAAAAAACAAAACAGTTAAACACATTAAATATCGTTATTATTAATACATAAATGGAGATTCAAAGGCTGGAGTAAAATTCTGTTGTTAATTCGGAAATAAGCTGAAAAACATTTTATTTCGAAACATAAATTGGGTAAAGCGCGTATCAGACACGACAAGTTTATAGGCGATTTTAGATCCAACCACTGATCAGCGCCGATTTTTCGGAAAAAATTGGCTCTACTCCCAGTGTGATGGCGCGCACCGAACTTGCCCAACTTTCTCAGAGCTGTCTTGATAAAATTGACTCTACACACAATTTTTCCACAGACTCATCCAATCAGGATGCGCTATTTTGATACGTCATATTTCCAATTATCGTTAAGCACGCTTATTTTACCGTTAAAATGATAAGAATTTTGAATTAATCGTTTTTATTTTCGCATGGCGTTATGACAATAGTTGTAACAAAGATCAAAATAGAAATAATAATGCAATATTTTACACAAATGAAAGGGAATTTTAACAATTATTGCGTATTTCACTCGCGCCAAGAAAAGTGATAAGCGTCAGACGTTAGTCTTTTTTTCATCCAACTTTTCACCCGCCTATTGTAACCTCTACGGTGTTTCCGTCGAGGAAAAAACGGCGCTAAAGTCGGCTCAAAAATTGGTTGTTTCTAAAGTTGCTGGGTCTGTTACGCCCTTAACGATCTTAGAAACTGAAGGCATAAAAAATCAAATTGGTACTATACAGCCAACTTAAAATAAGTAAATAAAATAAAATAAATAATAATATTAATTTTACATATATTTTATTTAAATATTATAAATAATAAATAATGAAACATTTTTTTTTCTCTTTGCTTATTTTACAGAAGATATCAAAAATGTAAAATCTTTATTAAATCTATTTCTTTACGGCTGCTTGATTTTGTTAAAATAGTGTTTGGAGAAATAAAAAAAAAACATAATTTCATGAAATGTTTAGTTAGAGTTTTAAGAACTTTCAGATAATTTTAAGAACTATATCTACGTTACTTATTTTAATGAAACTCCTATAAAATTTACAAGTAAATATTATAAACAGAAACAGGTTTTTGATTTTTTCTTCATAATTTGTTATTTCTGAAGGAATATAGTAATTATTCAGAAATACAACATGAGATTTTTTTACATAAAATGCATAAATATTTTATATGTATTGGAAGTTTAAAAGATTTAGCTAAGCTAAATTAAAAAATAACAGCGCTGACATACGAGTATTAACGCTGTAGAATTAAATAGAAAATAGCATCAGCAGCTAAAAGTCAATACGATACATCACAAAACTAAATATAGAAATACAGGAAAAAAATTGTGCAGAAACATATACTTAACAGGAATGTCTTTCATATACAATTAAAGTTCGAAATTTTGAATAAAACTTCATGTTTTAAATGCAAATAATTATACAAAGTTGTCAATATTTCTAATTTTTTTCCCATAGAACTGTTATTTTCTGATTTTTTTTCATTTCATTGTTTTTTGTTTTTTTTAATTTTGATTTTACCTTCCGACAAAATTTATTTATTAAAATATTTATACGTTTTTATACACAAAGACTATATATATATATATAATCTGTATAAATGTATCTATAAATTTATAAATCTTTCAAAACAGTCACAATTTATCTATTTCCTGAGAAATTAAACTGATAAATCTTTTAATATTCAATATATTGCCAAGTGAGAATATAACAAGAAGAGTAGAATATGACAATTTTAAATTCCCTGTTTAATCGAAATATCAGATTAAATATTTAATTTTACGCCAACCAGAAAATATTTCAAGCCTTTCTTGAAGTCATCATTTAGAGGTTCTTGATTTGAGATCGCAAAATTGCCGCCTCGACCTTCTGCTCCGGTTATTCTGTTAATTCTTTTGCTCAAGTCACCGAAAACTAAAGGAATCCCCAGGTGGAAGAACCGCCATCAGAATCGAAAGAATAAATAGGGAATTAATTCTAATTGGCCCTAGTTACGTTAGTGAGAAATAGATTTTGAAGCGAGAATGTTTGACGGCATAGAAAAATTGCTTAAATTAAACAAGAGGATAAAAAAGAGAAATTAGATTGGATTAATGATTAATTATCAGTATAAAACATGTTTAAAAAGTTAATACTATTAGATATTAATGATACGATTAAATTTTAATGAAACAAGTGCCTTTTTATAATTTATAATTTTTTGTGTTAAAGTATTTTTATTTAAAAAATAATTATAACTGTAGTACAGTATTATACTCTAGTACATTAGATTGTTGTTAAATAACTCAATAAACTTTTAACGATATAGTTATTTAGACAATAGATTATTCTGATTACTTAAACAAAATATCAAACTAACAGTATAGTCTACATTAATAAAAATTCATTTTACCCCGAAAAATTTACGGAATTACTAGAATAAAAATCTGGAGTGGCCCCATTCGACTTTCCGAACATCAAGTAATTAACGGTTATTTAAATAAACTAAATAAGGGAAATCATTAAATAATCAAAAGAGAAAATTATAATAGGGTGTGTTCCTCTGAAATAGTATGTTGTTTAATTTATCGCACTTCATATAATTTTCACACACAAATCATATTGATAAAGATTTTTTTTCTTTGTGTGTGTGTGCCCCTGTAAAAATACGATAAGTGCCAGATTCACCAAAATCTATAGAGTACGTGCTACAATGATCTATAACATATGTACTACTAACTTTCAGCTTATTCGAACAAAGCGTTTAGACGCTATCATGTTCACTGACACACACACATACATCACCGTAAAAATTGCAAAAATAAGCTCAAGGGACCAAAAAAGTACAGATAGGTCAAAAGCTCAAAATAGAATTTTTGTAATGATTACAGTACTTTGATTACATATGTATGTTTGAAAAGTAAAATAAAAATTCTTTAATATTTGATCAATGTTAATCAAAGCTTATATACATTTTATGATATGAAAGGAAAAAAAAAAAAAACTCTTATTTGTCACACATTTTTATAAATTACTAGCCGCCTTCGGCGACCAGCTGGTTCGCGATCCCTGAAAAATCCGACTTTACGAAACTCCCGCTCGGTGGCGCCTGCGGCGCCTTTTTCCCGTTTCAGGTCTAATAACAGCTTATCGATATATCGTGAAAATAGCTTATTGAAAGCGCAGTAAATTCCCGTGCGGTAGCGCCTTCGGCGCCCTCTTCCCTTTTCAATATCTGAAACAGCCTGTTCGCTCACCATGTTATGATCTTTCAAATTTCTGACTTTAGCTAAGTCCCGCTCGGTGGCGCCTGCGGCGCCGTATAACATTTTTTAAAAAGATTTGTGTCTGACTTATCTGTGGTTTTCTCCAAAACTTACTATATATCGTTCCGGGCTATATATCGTTAAAAATTATTAGTACGAACTGTGAGCGAAAATCTGAATTTGAAACTCTGTAAAATATAAAAGAATAAAAATTTTCTGGTTTTTCCGTTGTTTTCTCCGAATGTTTCGTACAGAATGTGAACGGCTTATATCATTTTAATAGCCTGCAATAAAAATACTTTAAAATATCTTTTGAATGATTGCATTATGTATTACAATAATGAATATCTATGATATATTTTAGACTCAAAATGGCTAATCTATCAAGGGCGATTAACTATTTCTATTGAAATCCATCTAAAATTTAAGAATTCCAAAACTGCTTTTTTACAACCGAATTCATAAAAAAAAAGGGGGGAGGGGTGATCAATATTATTCTGTTAAAAGTAACTCATAAACAGATGAAATTGGTGAATGGTGTCATTAACAGATGAAATAAAAATGAATTTAAATAAATATAATATGTCTATTTATTTTATTTTTAAAGCTATACTTTAGATTCTTTAACTGCATACAGGTGAGCCATAATGACGGGCAATTTCGAAGTTCTGCTTTTGATCGATTTTAAATTGAAAAAATTCAAAAACTGCTTTTTTTATTTCCAGTATACTTTGTCACGTGCGCGAAAAACTTTTTCCCGACCTCTAGCAACTGGCACTGAAGAATCTTATTCTCTCTTCTCTGTCAAGGTCAGTTGTAAGAGTTTCAGAAACGTCGATTCAGAATTTCATCGAAAACTGCCGTGATACAGAAAATTAAAAAAATTATAACTCATTCACTTTTTGAAATTTTCTCTCAATCTTTTAGGTATTCAATTGTTGAAGCAAGATCTATATACAAAAAAAAAAAAAAAGAAATGATTTACCTCTAAACGCTTTTGAGTTATAAAATGTTTTGTGAAAAAAATCGATGTTTCGTAAAATCTAAAAATACGGATCGCTAATCCGTATTTTGTAAAAATGTTTATATGGTTCGAAAGAGGATTAAATGTCCTTTCCAAATATACCAGTTGTTAAGAAATGGAACAGTTACTCGGTAGTACAGGGCGTTTCAAAAAAGACAATCGAGAAAAAGAGAAATTTTCGACCCTTTTTAAAACTTTTTTTAAAAATATAAAAGATCCGTATTTTTTTAAAAAAAAAATTGTACCGTAAGAATCGGTAATAAATGCTCTTTCTCGTGGTACAGGTGTATTTTCGATATTTCCAACAGATCGGAAGCGATCGCTTTAGAAAAGCCCGCGAAATTTTTTCTTTCTGCTTTCTCTTTTGAGGAACACGCTGAAGGGCGAAAATTACGATCCGCTCGCTTTTTAATTAGGCACTGGTTGACGTTTTAATAATTATCTCCGGAACTAATTAAAAATTTTAAATTCTGTTTTCACTATCAACTCGGGAAGGCTTCTGAGCACCCGTATGTCAAATTTTATACTTCTGCGTTCAGTAGGGGCTAAACGTATAGATGCACAGACAGATAGACAGACAGACAGACAGTCAAACATCTTCTTTTATTATTATAGATAGTGAAAATCAAATACAATTATATAAATATTGTTATACGCATGGAATTTTATAAGATGTGTTGTTAAATGCATGGGAATTCTACATATGCATAATAATTTTAAAGAAAATTAAGTTGTGGTTATCTTAAGTATGCAACTTTCTAAAGTAATAATAATAAAAAAAAAAAAGTATACAGAAACGTAAATATATAAAACATGTATAATTTAAACGGTTATATTGTATTCTGTGTATTAATATTTTAAAAGTATCATGGAATCAATGCCACATATAAAAACGCACACTAACTATGAATATGATAAAATAGTAAAATAGTTTTTTAAATTGACACTGTAAGTATCGTAAAATATTAGACAAAAACTTAATGCAATATGAATAATTTCAAAATTATGAAAGGAAAATTACATTTTTGTGATATTTTCAGCATTTTCTATTAAAAAAATAATCTTTTAATAAATGTTTAATGCAAAATTAAAAAAAACATTTACTTTTTATTTTTTATCAGAAATATCTCAAATAGCTGCTTTTAAGAATGCTTTAGTACATAAAATTCTGTACATATTTTCATGAATAAATACCGCAAATAAAGATAATGCAATATAATGTAAAGCAAAATAGGGAAGTAATGTATCTGTAATAATAATAAAAATAAATCGTGTATTTTAGTAATAAAGAAAAATTTGTCCATAATTATGAAAATAATTTAGTGATCTATGTATAGAACAATAAAAAACAAAACAAAAAAAACAAGAGCGAAGATTCATGTGGTACGCATTGATTATTAACACTTTCGAACTGTACGTACCTGTTGTATACGTAAAACTTTTAATGTCCTTTGCGTACATGATGACACAACGGACCGACTAAAGAATTGAAAGGTATACAGATAGACTAATTGAATTCATAATCACCCTTAAACATCGATGGAAATTATTAAAATTGCTTAACGCAAACGAAAATGTAGCCTTTAAATTTTAATTGCAGTCCTTAATCTATCTCAATATTTTAATGTAACCCAGTAAATTTGGAGGTTAACTATATCTTATTCTAAACAAACATTATTTTAGCATATTGACAATAAATGTCAATTTTTTATTAATTTTTCAGTAGAAAGTTATTTAAATGTGATTTATTTGAATGTCAGTTCTAAAACGCAATGCATTTACATTTTTTGAGTGTTCTTGTAAAGAAACCAATTGTACAACACCTATTAATGTCATTTTAAATAGGAAACATTCCATAGTGTATTTGAATAACATATAT
Organism: Salticus scenicus; assembly: GCA_963930645.1. Taxonomy (NCBI): domain Eukaryota; kingdom Metazoa; phylum Arthropoda; class Arachnida; order Araneae; family Salticidae; genus Salticus; species Salticus scenicus. The sequence goes on from OZ005650.1 coordinate 91,826,297, forward strand.
CATGTTATAAAAAATTATGAAAATATTTACGGAAGCTGGAGGCAGGCAGACGGACAGATAGACAGTTGGACAGCGGACAGATAGATACACAAATTCAAATCATACTCACAATTGAAAATTGTTAGAAAGCGTTATTCATAAGGTAAACAAAAAGGCGATTCCAGCAAATTTCCAATTATATCCCTTAATGTAACTGAATACTTTTGTGTGGCCCTGTAAATCTTAATGTTGATAATACTATATTCTGCAGAAAGCGTTCTTTTGTGAATATGAATAACACATATTAATTTCATTAAAATTTGTGAAATAAATAAATAAATAAAATAAAATAAAATTTGGTTTACAGAATCATTTCTCATAGAACGGATGCTTTGAAATACTTTCGGGTGCCCCTGTACACAAACCAGTGGTGGTATTTACTCCATTTTCTGTAGAAAACATCCGATAGTGAACTTAAACAACATATTTCAATTTCATTATGAGTTGTCTAATGTAACGATATGAAAACATGGTTTATAGAAATACCTCCCATTAGAACACAATGCTTCGGAATACATTCACACTGTACACAGACCAGTAAAGGTATTAACTCCATTTTCAATAAGGAACATCCTATAGTGAACTTGAATGACATATATGAGTTTCAAGAAATTTCATAAATATTTACGAGAGTTAGAGCGTGGACAGACATACAGACGGACGGACAGAGAGACAGATAAATCGAAGTCACCCAAAGTCATTAACACTTTTCAACCGTGTTGGAAAGTGCTAAGAATAGATATGTTTATACACATGTATCCAAGAATTATCAAGAAATGGACGAATTAAGTGTTATAAAAGTTCCAGGTATAAATATATTCAACCATAGCATCCTGAAAAATAAACCTTACTTTATTAATGCTTGCTTAGTTTCAATGATTAAGGCAAAAGTTACTGAACCCATCTTAATAAGGGATATTTGCTCATTTACTTTCATATATTTTGGTATCAGATTTACGCTATGCAATTATCCTTTGACACAAATCACATCTGCGGTAATATAGTCAAGTCAAATTATATTTCTTGATCTTATAACTCTTTGTATCATCAATGAATAATGCATATTACCCAGACAGCACATCGCCTCCCCAGGATATCTTCAAGATGTCTTCTGGACGAAAAGACATCCCAGAAACGTCCTTATGATGTACTGTGGATGTTAAGCCTAACTGTGCTGTTAGGGTACATAGTTGCCAACTTGCAAGTTTTTTGGCTACCGGACATTTTTAGTAGGAATTTTGTATGCATTCTTTTTGAAGTTTTGTACGATTTAATAAGTTGAAAATTTTTCTTACAGAAAGCGGTGTAAAAAAAAAAAAAAAAAAAAAAAAAAAAAAAAAACTTACAAGTTGGCATATATGCCAACTTGTAAGTTTATATCATTTACCATTCATTACCATTCAATTTTCGCGCAATAGTGAGATTTATGTTCCCAAACAACATAATGACATTCTGAAGACATCCAAAGGATATCTGATTCAGGATAATCATGCATTCTCTGGGTTGTTTATAAACAACCCAGAGAATGCATGTGGTTCTTCAGACGGTTACAGGATGTCTTGAAGTACCGTCTATTTTCGTCCTGAGGATGACCTTTTCATCCATATTAAGATAGTTACGGGATTAATTCAGAACCTCTTGATAGAAACAACTTGATAGATATTCTACCGAAATTCGAAATGATAAAATATGTTTATGTAAGAATAAAAATGAAGAAACTCGATCTTCGGAGTTTCGACGGCAAGATGTTCAAATGCAACCGGAGTCACTTTTGAAATAAAATAAAATAAAATAAAAATAAACGACATAATATATTATTTGTCTGTGATGCATGCTTTCAGAGTAGAGTAACCACCTACTAAATTAGGGACAGTACGATAGAACAGAACTTAACGGAAAATCTACCAGAAACAATAGGATTGGATTAGTAGCCAGTCAATAGTTGGAATAGAATATGGCAATTACATTAATTATAGAATCTTTTTAGGAGGTCCAAAGGAAAGTAGTGTTTGTCTGGGTTATTTACCGAAGCGTCAATGAGGACTCCTGTTTTAGCTCAAAAAGATTTCAGTGTCTGTTACACTGGGGAAAAATTCTATAACTGGCATCTGGAATCTAAATCGTGCCTCTAGTAAAAATAGTTCCATGACATTCTTATAAATTCTAGTCCCTTTCGAAAACGAGTTCTAGAAACTGTTATTAGAATTCTAGAGCGTTTGCCTATATTATTGAGTGGTCAAACTTATTTAAAAATCTCTGCAAATAAATGCGAATACGAATCGAGTTTTAGAAACTACAATGTTGGTTTATGACCCAATTCTAGAAAATCAAGCTAGAATTTCTCGCAGTACGAAGGATTCAGAATATTGTTTCACTATCTAGAAATGTATAAACGAGAAATTCTCGATCATTTCGTCTATTCATCTTATTCGCGTGCCTTATACGCATAGCTCGGAAATCTATATTTCTAGTTTAGGGATTTAGAAAGTGACCATTTATTCGTTCTAGATGAAGGCGGTGTATTTTTTTCTCAGTGTAGTGTATGTACAGCCGGTAACAAAAGTGTCCGAACACTAGCAAAAATTCCTATGTAAAATAAGTACACTTCATACGGTTTTGTTAAATAAATCCTCGTCGAATCCTGTTCTTATTCAGTGTAAGTACAAGATTCGATAAGGATTTATTTAACGAAACCGTATGAAGTGTACTTTTTTTACATAGGAATTTTTGCTAGTGTTCGGACACTTTTGTTACCGACTGTATGTATTATGTGTATGTATGTACACAAGAGTGATAATAAAAAAACTCCGATTGATTTTAAATTCGGCACAAACATTTGTAAGTTACTAGGAATTGGTGGATGATTTTGGGTGCATTTAGTGTTTGTGACTCAAATACCAGGATACGCAAAAGAAGTACAACACAAGGTTTACGAATGGCATTTGTTTAACCCTTTAATGTTCACTACATGTTTTCTTTTGAAAATTCCTAAATTATTTGAAAATTGCTATTATACACCTAAGTAATCATAAAAATATAAAAAGAAAAAAGAATTAGTAATTTTAATTTTCCAGAAATTTTGGTTTCGCAGTAAAACCAATGGACGTTGATAGCCTAGTATTTCTTAAGAAAACTAATACAAAAGATCCCGTAGAATAATAAAAATTGATATTTTAGATTGCTTATATATAAAATTGAGTATATTTTAGCGCATAAAATGATATATTTAAATGAATACAAAAATAATATTCGTCAAATTATATAAACAAATCTAGAAAACGGAAAATATTTAGTAGATATAAATTTTTTTATTTATTTTTATAAGAGAGAATATATAAAGACATACTCGCGCATTTGTTTATAATACATGTGTTTATGTTTATATTCATATTACATAATTTAAGAAATTTATATGCATATATATATTGTATATACATACATATAAATTTCTTATAAATATTATATATATATATATATATATATATATATATATATATATATACAGGGTGATCCAAAAGTCAGGACAAACTTTAAAAATGAATAATTCGAAAACGAATCAAGATACAAAGATACGGTTTGCATCAAACGGATGGAAAAGAAGCCGGGTTTTGTGTGGCAAAGAAAAAAAAATAGTTCTGTTGACGACCAACAGATGGCGCTGTCGTATTTCTGATGTAGGATTATGCAAAGCAACAAACGATATAAAAAGGAACAATTACAGCAGGTAATGGTAGTCGACGCTTATATGCATCGAAATATCGCATTCTCAGTCGCTACTTTAATCACGTATGGCCTTCAAGATCTCTCGATCTGACACCCTGTGACTTTTGGCTGTGGGGATTTTTGGAAGTCAAAAATGTACCGCGACCAACCGGCATCACTAGCAGCACTGAAAGATGCCATCCGCCAACATGTGTCTGCCATAACGCAAGAAATGCTACTGAATGCTGTGAACGATGTGGTGAATCATCTCACAGCTGTACTTCTGAATGATGGACATTGAACAGTTACTGTAGTAGTACTAATTAACTGTAATTAAGCTGACTGGTAAGTTGTCAACATATTTTTTCGTTTGTAAATCATGTTTTGGTGAAATAAAACACTATAGCGCCATCTGTTGGTCGCCAACAGAACTAATTTTTTTCCTTTGCCACACAAAACCCGGTTTCTTTTTCATCCGTTTGGTGCAAACCGTATCTTTGTATCTTGATTCGTTTTCGAATTATTCATTTTTAAAGTTTGTCCTGACTTTTGGATCACCCGGTATATATATATATATATACAGAAGAAAATGCTCAGCTACTTTTTATGAATGAAATAACATAAATGAAAATTATAAGTACTTTAAATGAAATTCTTTCTATTACTATTTCTATTTCGTCTGAGTGAATTCAACCGACACTGCTTTTCCCGCAAAATCAAAGATTTTTCTTAATTTTGTAAACTTTTATAAAATATTGAAAGATATCATTTGAAATTTAGAAGGAATTTAACTCAGTTCAAGTTGATGTATTTCATGCAATACATAAAAAGCGAATATTGTCCGTAGCAATAACGTATACATATATATATATTGTTATGTACTCGGGAGTTCGTGAAGTGTCTGTGAATGAAAGAAGAATCTGACTGAGGCTTAAATTTTATTTACAGAAAATTCTATAATATTACAGGTCTGTAAACCAATTATCAACTTCAGTTTCTTCAGAAAACACAGCTTAAATAACAGATGACAATATCAGATTCACAGCATAAACTGTAGCATAGCATTAACGCACAGCAATGTACTGTAATCAAACTGTACAAGAGACTCAGCCAGGAGATCTTTCCAATAAGCCGGTTGGCGAGAAACTGGCTGACTTCGCGATTTCTCATATACCCGCATAGAAAACTGAGAATGTTCCAGTAACTTTGGTTCTATTTGAGTTAGAGCTTATAATATTTGGTACATCGACAATAAGGACTTTCTCACCAAGGTCGCCAAAAAAGTCGCCAAAGAGCGAAAAAATCGCCAAATTTGACGCCAAAGTCGTAACCTATCTTAATGAAGCTTTTTAACGCGTGTTTAAAACAATAAAATCTATTTTAACGCAAAAACAAGCTAGGAATTCAGAAAATTAACAATTTATAACTTTACAAAGCCTTTTTGAATGAATTTACATAAAAATAACTACTATTATTTACAAGTTCGTAACAATATATATGACGAAATACAAATTGTGCGCAATTGCACCACACTGGGTCAAGATATGACTCGAAAAATGTTTCCCATTCCAAAAATTTCACAAAAACCCATCTTGCGCAGTAGAGGTTTGCAGAATTCCAGTTAAATTAATTATTTTTTTTCTTTTCAATTGAAATAAACGGTTAATTAAAAAAAAATAAACTTAATTTAAAAAATATATATATGAATAAAATGCTAAATTTAAACATGCCAGATTAAAGATATAAAAGGTACAAGCAAAGAACTTAGAATGAGAACATTTGTAGAGAATTAAACTTCTCCATGCTAATTTATTTAACTTTAACTTATAGTTCACTTAAGGTTGAATGCCGCCAACTTACTTATTTAACTTTAGCTAGGAGCTGTAAATGAAATACTTAACTTATGAAGAAATGACAGAGTCCCAAATATATAACGTAAATGAGCTTTAATAGAGCATAAATAAGGAGGGGGGACGCTGGACTTTGGCATCTAGTAATTTACTTCGTTTAAATGGGCAGTCCTCTAAAATACCTTGACATCAATGAATAACCCCATTACTTTACTTTATTTTATTTTACTTAATTACTCGCAAAGGATCTCAACTACTTTTATTTAAATTAGCTTCTAAAGCCGAGTAGTCTTTCGATTAGCAGGAGGATTCCCAGACACTGCTATCTACTTGACTTACATCCAACTATATCCGCTGCTAACTCTCCTAAACAATCTTCCTACCAACTAACTTTAACTCCTCTCCAACTGACTCCAACTGACTCTCTAAAAGCAATCTTCTTTCTCCTTTTATACTATCTTACTTTCCAAAATATTTGCATATTTCAATTTATAAATTTAAGTTAGGATCGGCACTAATTCTATTACTCAAACGACTTGAATCCTAAAACAGCAGATTCACATTTTACCCGCAAAGTGCGAGTTTTAATTGTAGCACTTTGCCATACCTGACAGTTCCTCCCCTGAAAAAAAATTTCGCGGAAAAAATCCCCCAACGGGTTTTTACCCGTGCAAATTTTAAATTACTGCAATACTATGCAAAGAAAAGTTAGCTGCAGTGACTTACTGCTTAAAATTCAACTATATAATATTTTAGAAAAAAGGAAAAAAAAGACGGGGAAACTTAAATTTAACTAGACTGCCCAACAAGAAGTATATTGTTTTTAAAAATCTAATAGGAAAAAAATTTTTAAGAGTACACAGCCAAAAAACTGGACACTTACATATAATTTTAAGTAGCTTAAATAGCTTTTTTTTAAAAAAAAATGTTTCTTATGCTCAATGTAAGACGCTTTACTCCAGAAAACCGTTTGTACTCAATTTAGGTAAATAAGATATATATAGTCCAGCGTGATTACAGCGGGGAAATACAGGAACATCTTTCTGTTATTCCAGAAAGGGAATAAAACTCAATTTTAAAGTTAAGTTGAAGGAGGATTAAGTACAGGGGGGTTGCTTTAACATACTAGCAACATGAAGAAAATTTTTTATTGAGATAAAAAAACTTTAAATTCTGTCCGAAGCAAGCCATCCTTCGAACTTATGATGTGGAATTTCGTCATCCCTCAGAGCCAGTCTAGGCTTAACCACATCAGCTGGTCAACGTACTTGAGAAAAAAATGCATTCAGAAACGTCAGGCATCAGATTAGAGCATCAAAGATATTTCTAAAATGGAAACTTTTTTTAAAGTATAAATAAAAAAATAGACTTAACCTACAATTTGTAGATAGATAAATGACATAATTTTATACATAAGCCATATTTCAACTAGGTATTTAGGTACGGAAAAAACAAAATGTTAGTGGGTTAATAAGGTTAATTTGTTAAACGCGAATTAGCATGCAAAATAGCGAAAAAAAAAAATTCTCTTTTTTACCCCATACTAATAGATATACATACAATAATTAAACTTTTAGTGAAAAAGACAAAAGTTTAGAATAAGAATATTCATTTTATACAACGTACGACATTTAGAAAAATATATAAGGATACAAATATTTTTTAAATCTGCAGTTGATGGCTTGAGAAAGAAAAAGATTAACGTACATACATATTGATAATTTACAAAACTATAGAGAAAAATGTTTAAACACTTATAAAATTTCATTTGATACAATATAAGACAGTTGAGAAATATATTTAATGAATATATACAAATTGCTAAAAAAAATTTTCAAAACTGCCGTCGTTGCCTAGAAAATACAAGCATTAGAGTATATACATTACATCATGTCAAAAACTGGAGAGAAAATTTATATACAAAAAGGTAAGAAAAGTTATCTTACTAAGCACTGCAGGTGAGGGCTAAAACCTAAACACATTTAAGTACATGCAGATATAGATCATTCAAAAACGAAAGAGGGGGAAATGTTTATATCAAAGTTCAAAAAGGTTTTTTACCAAAAACTGCTGGTGATGGCTTAGAAATAAAAAGACATTAACATACATGAATATATTATATACAGAAAAAAATTTATGACATGTAAACAGTACATGAAATTTCGAGAGATGAAAGTTCATGCCATACGTTTAAATTTTGCATTTTTACATTTTAAAAGTTCATGCAGCAAGTTTAAATTTAGATTTGTGATATTTTAAAAAGTTCATCTCTTTGAGATAATAATTGAAAGTCCAGAAGAAAGTCCAAAATTCGTTACATGTCGTATATTTCCTCACTGCTCTACTAGAAAGATACTTTACAATGGAAAAAATAATTAACCATAGCACCTGATAGCGTGATTCCTTGACATCAGCAGAATTACAGATGTGGTTCGGACCGGACTGCGGAGTTGTGGTAGCAATTTCCGTGCTGGTGGCTTGTAGAACGAAGTCCGGTATCGGAGAGGCACTTTTCTGGGACGGACTCGAGCCCGGTACCTTGTGAATGTCTACCGGTGCAGCAGAAGACTGCGTTCGCTTTGTGCTGTTGAATGCAGGGCTGCTAGCTGATCTAGAGGCCTCAGAGGAGGCTGGCTGCACTTTCGAAATTTCCTTCGTTAACATCACATCATTTTCTTTCAGTTTCGGCGGCGGGTCATTTTGACAATTTAAGTTCTCGTTCGCCTGAAAATTATTTGACTGTGTCGGCTGTATAGATTTAAAACTGCTTTCTAAAGGCGAGTTACCAAGATTAACCGCATCACTTATTTTAACGGTTTCCGCAGCAACAGTTATTTTACTTGTATTTTCCTGAAAAGCAGTTGCGAGATATTTAGAGGCGCACTGGTTAACCTTTTCGGTTTCGTTTACTACAGTTTGTGCGAAAATAACAGAGTCCGTCGATTTGACTGTTTTTAAATATAAAGCAGGAGATGAATTTAAATCAGTAGAAAAGGTAGCCGCAACATTTACTGGCTTTACACTTAGTTTAACAGTTTCCGCAGCCACAGTTATTTTAATTGGATTTTCTTTTACAATTCCTGTCGCAATAGGGCACAATTTTTCGGATTTCTTATCCGTAGCTAAAAGCTGACTGACTGCCGTAAATTGGTTTGTATCGCTGTTTAAGGGCGAAGTTTGCTCGTTTAGTTCAAATGTCATTTGGCTTTTTTCACTAGAAATAACGGCTTCATTGCCAGTTTTAGGTTGGTTTAAATTATAGGAGCTTGCTTCCTGTGACTTAATAATTTCTTGTGGTTTTTCCACCGGGTTTATTACTGCTTCCCACTGACGTTCGTGGGGGGGAAGGGAGCGGTCATGTTGTAATCGTAGTTTATCATACGGAGTGGCGAAAAGATCGATCACTTTGCGTTTTAAATCCTGATAAGTTGGATTTGGGCCAAGTGAATGGCACGCTATTAACTTATGCCACTGTCGCGGTTCTCCTTCTAGGGAACATGCTAACCATGCATATTTTTTGGATCGATCAATGTTATAAAAATTAAAAAAATGTTCAAGCTGCTCAAAAAATTGCAGCACACTATTAGTGCCGTCAAAAAATATTTTCTCGGGGGGAGGGGGGGGGGATTCGACATTATTTGGGCGCCAGTGTAGAGAATTAAACTTCTCCATGCTAATTTATTTAACTTTAACTTATAGTTCACTTAAGGTTGAATGCCGCCAACTTACTTATTTAACTTTAGCTAGGAGCTGTAAATGAAATACTTAACTTATGAAGAAATGACAGAGTCCCAAATATATAACGTAAATGAGCTTTAATAGAGCATAAATAAGGAGGGGGGACGCTGGACTTTGGCATCTAGTAATTTACTTCGTTTAAATGGGCAGTCCTCTTAAATACCTTGACATCAATGAATAACCCCATTACTTTACTTTATTTTATTTTACTTAATTACTCGCAAAGGATCTCAACTACTTTTATTTAAATTAGCTTCTAAAGCCGAGTAGTCTTTCGATTAGCAGGAGGATTCCCTGACACTGCTATCTACTTGACTTACATCCAACTATATCCGCTGCTAACTCTCCTAAACAATCTTCCTACCAACTAACTTTAACTCCTCTCCAACTGACTCTCTAAAAGCAATCTTCTTTCTCCTTTTATACTATCTTACTTTCCAAAATATTTGCATATTTCAATTTACAAATTTAAGTTAGGATCGGCACTAATTCTATTACTCAAACGACTTGAATCCTAAAACAGCAGATTCACATTTTACCCGCAAAGTGCGAGTTTTAATTGTAGCACTTTGCCATACCTGACACATTTACGTATAAAGAAGAAAATAATCAATTAAAAATAATGAATGCATATTGTTGCGTACTTGGGGGTTTGTGAGTTGTCCGAGAATGAAAGGCCAAACGCAGTGGCGCATCCACGGAGGGGGCTTAGGGGGCTCAAGCTCCCTCCAGAACCGGCTGACATGGTAAAAAAAACTTTAGATACGCATGAAAAATATATTATTCAAACACTGATATTGTAAGCAAAAATAAAGTTTATAAATTATACATTAAATATTAGGAAATTTTGAAATTTTTACATTCAAACACAAAAACAATGAACTAGTTCTTTTGTTTTTTATCTGAAAGATACCCTAGACATTCCATTGCAATTTTTAGGAATCGGCTTCTAAGGCCCTAAAGCATATACTGTTATCATGAAATCGAGGGAGTATCTAAAAAGTCAGGCAGAAGAAGCAATCTGATGTGGAAGTAAGCAGGGATGTATTTGTCAGAAAAATGGGATACCAGGCTCATACAATTTTATATTTTAATTCATGAATATTTATAGCATCTTCGTGAAAGTTTGTTTTGTCCTTGGGCAAAATTAACACATTCGCATCGGCAAATGAAAATTCTCGTTTGATATAAAATAAAAATTAGCCCTGCTCTTGAGTCGTTCCTCTAAAACAATATTTTAAACTAAAAATGAAATTTGCATATTCATTAAACTCTTTATATGCCACTAGCACAAATACATGCTAGTGAAATTTCACATCAATTGCTGAAGATAAAACTTTAATCTCAAATTTAATCTCACATACGCAAAATTATTTTTCTAAAAATATAACGATTTAGAGGAATGCCAAAAGGCCTAATTTACTGTTCAAAATAGGAAAATACCCCGATAATAATATGTTAAGATATTTTACAGATGCTTCTGAGGATGGGGTCACTTATTATTTTTTTTTTTTTTAATCATGGTAAGTAGAACATATAGTAGGGTCCATGCACAGTTTTCATATTTGCCTCTGATGTCACTGAGATCTAAGCTCCATTTTTGGATAATGCAATTTTTTCCTGTTATAAAAATTCAGATTTCATAATATATATAAATATTATACTGGAATACAATATCCTGTAATGAACTCAGAAAGGTAACGCTTGAAATATTTGCTAACTGAACAAATTAAAATTCTAAGTAATATATTATATATTAGAATAGAATTAATGTTTTAGGATATTAAGAGGTTCTTTCTGCCCCCTGCTTGCTGTGTTGACTAACACCCACGAAGACTACGCACCCGATTTGTTTCTGTTAACCAAACCTAGAAGCATCACCCCAATACTCCAGATAATTAGATAAAAATAGCCACGTAAAAATTTACACTGAAATTCTGTTATAATTCCTACATATCACAACTGTAACTTTTATTTGGCTATAATTATAATAATTTCTTAAGTATTTAAGTATTACTGCATATGCATGTGAAGCAACGCAAAAGAGTATTAAATTTGATCAAATTTTATTTGCAATAGAAATATGGGGGGGGGGGGGGCATTTTATTTCAGACGCATTTTGTGTTCACTACCTTGTCATATTGTACACGATATATTTTTTTTTAATCATAGATGTACAACTTTATGTTTACAAGCTCAGTGCCAACCGCAACTGACCGAACTACTGTAACTTACCAGGTTATATACTAATATAAATTCCTTGATTGCACTATTCAACTTAAATTCAATTTCATTCATTCGTTTACTTATTTCAAAAGAAACACTTAAAGCAGATTCTTTACTATATGTATGTGTGCGTATATACCCTTAAACCTATTTACAGTACTACATGACCCAAATATTCTTCAGCCCCCTCCAGACAGAAATTCTGGGTGCGCCACTGGCCAAACGTACAAAAATTCAGTAATTTATTCACAGAAAGTTCCAGAAAAATACAGGTCTATAAACCAAGTATCAGCTTCAATTCGACCAGTAAACACAGCTTAAACAACAGCTGTCAATAGCAAATCCACAGTATAAACTGTATAGCAATAACACTTAAAGTAGGTCTCTTTCGAAGAGGCTCAATGCAAGCTGACCGACTCTGATCACAGACTGAACTGAACTAACTCGCCTTGGCGAGAAAGCAGGCTTATATACCCCTGTAGAAAAGCGTGGAACGTTCCAGAAATCTCCATATCTCATCAGCGTTTTTAAGGGAAAATAAAGTTATTTCAACGCTAAAATGACTAGAAATGGACAAAATTAGCACTTTATCAACTTACTAAGCCTCTTTGAAAGAATTTATACAAAAATAAACACAATTATTTACAATTTTGTAACAATATTGTATATATATATATATATATATATATATATATATATATATTGTTTAATGTGCAAATTGCATGGAAAAATAATCATAATATTTCATTTCATTGAAACATTTTCAATAAGAAAACACTATTTACATCGCGAACATTTTGGATATGATCAGTTATATATATATATATATATATACAAAAGACCTCTACTGGAAATCCTGTAGTAGGAAGATTGAGGGTTCGGCAATCGAGCTGGCCGATGACCGTCTTGTACACTAATGGTGGCTGGTGCACATAAAATTCGTTGTGAATGTAGTGTTCTATATATTCTAATCCAAATGATAATTCTGTGAGTCACCGAAACAGGGAAGCCATCTCCACCATGGAGGATCAAAATTGTGATGGTATGTCTCCAGACCATCTCAACTTTGATTCTCCTTTACTCACCTTTAGGAGTGAGTCTCAGACTATCGCCAATTACTCCATGTGTGGCGCTAGTGCAATGTAAAACCCACTTAAACTCAACTTGTTGTAAGTCCTATTCATGTAACACCTACCAATCATCAGTCAAACACCTTACTGCAATTCAAACCATCCCTGCTTCAGCGGCTGGTTTATGTTAATTTTTGATAAAAGAGAGTAAAAATTTTCAGATAGTATCTTGATCTAGGTATCTAGGAGGAAGGGGGGGGGGTGCAGTTGCGCAAAATTTAATATTCAATCCCATGTTTTCGAAGATGTTCTATTATTGAAGCTCGGTTTGGTTTCAATAAGCTTTTTACTAATTCATACTTGTGCAAGCACTACGCTTGCACAATATTTGTGGTAAGTCTTTTCATACAGATACACAAATTGAAACAAATTTCCTGGCTTGATTCAGTTCACACAACAAATAAAAACTATATCGTCTGCAGAAACAATAAAATAAAATTCTTTTTACAAATGAAATTTATTAACCCTATGACCGGAAATTGTAATTAACAGTTTATTTGCAAAAGGAGTAAACTAAAATCTAATTTAAATATTTGTTATCAGTTTTATTTTTTAAAATAAATTCTAATTAAGGCGAAGTTAATATAATTCATGAAATTAAATATCTCTTGTTTCTCTTCTGAATTCTGAAACTGAATTATTATTATTATTTAATTTATTTTATTTAAAGAGAAAGATTTACTCGCTCCATAATTCGCTTTTTGAAGATCAAAAGAATAATATAAAAAAATAAAATAAAATAATAAAAAAATAAAAAAAATCACGCTCATTATTGGATTTTGAATAATTATTAAATTATAAATAATAATTAGAAAATTAATAGATTTTAATTTGTTAATTTCATTTAAAGCATATAATTTGAATTCATATTTTGCAAATAATGTTAAATGTGTAAATTATATATTTTGTTTTTAAAATATTTAAAAATCATTACGTCTCGTAGTAAAATTATATTTTAATCACATTAAAACTGAGACAGATAATACATATTAAAAATATACACTTTAAAATATTAAAAACACAAAAACATAAATTTAAACGTTTCGAGCCTATTACAGGCTCCTCATCAGTATAAACATCAAGTGCAAATGATGAGATGAACAACAGACTTTATGTGAGTACAACGTATTCATCAGGAACTGCGCATGCCTCATTAAGTGGAGAAAAATGTTGATTTGTGTACCAGCCCTCCAGGAAAATTCTTGAGTGATAATTTAAACAATTAGATACGATTATTTTAGTATTGTTAAAATCAGGTAAATGGTCAGTTTCTATGGCATGTTGTACTACTTTTGAATGTATATCACGGTTTTTAACTCACTTGATTCTTATGATCGTAATGGAGTTTTGTACTATTTATCTACTCAAAGTAAGACGTTACAAGATCGCCATCGGGCCAAGCTTCTTAAGAAATTTAATAATTTGGTATCCAAGTCATCGCTTGCCAAGATCTCTCCTCCTCATCATAATCCTATTTGGACCTTGAATAAGTCGTCTCGTAATTTTTCGGACAATGAATTGTCAATTCTTGATCGTGGTTTGAATTATTCTGTTGGTAGACCTAAAGTTGATGTTCCTAGGCTTTTAGCTGCTATTGAACCCCATGTTAATAGACTTTCTGTGCAAGATAAGCACCACATACGAACTGAAATTTCGAAAAATTTGTTGCGTAATTCATATGATACTCCCCCTCATCACTCATCCGAAGTAAAGATCCTGAAACAGTTGTCAAGTGATCCTTCAATTGTTGTTACTCGTGCAGATAAAGGCCGTGTTACAGTTATTCTGGATAGGCATGATTATGAAAAGAAAGCTTTAACTTTATTAAATGATAATTCTACATATAAACTGCTTAATAAAGATAATACCCCTGCCATCCAGAGAAAATTGAACAGTTTAATTAGTAAATTTGAAAAACTTGAATTATTTGACTCTTCTACAGCTAAAACTTTGAGATGTTACTCCGGTTCAGCACCTATTTTCTATGGCTTACCAAAGATACATAAACCAGATTCTCCTCTTCGTCCAATTATAGATTATTCTAAATCCCCACTGTATAATTTATCTCGTTTTCTGTCTGATTATCTTAAACCTTTTACATTGAATTCCCAGTGTAGTATACTTTCTGCTTATAGCTTTCTTGATGATTTAAAACAAAGTAATGTTCCCTCTGATAGTTTAATGATTTCACTAGATGTTGTTTCTCTGTTCACATCTATCCCTATCCCTTATGCTTGTGATATTATTCGAAAATCTTGCGATAACATTTCTTTCAACAATTATTTAGATACTGATACTTTAATTGAACTTATTTCTTTTTGTTTAACTTCCAACTGTTTTAGTTTTAATAATTCTTATTACCAACAAATTAATGGCACTGCTATGGGCTCCCCCATTTCAGTTAGAGTTGCTGAAATAGTCATGCAGTTTATTGAAAATCAAATTAATTCTCATTTACATAAAAAAATTTATTTTTGGCGTAGATTTGTGGACGATGTTTTTATAATCACTGATAATCATTATGTATCTGATATTCTTAAATATGCTAATTCCGTTAATCCTTCAATTCAGTTTACCTTAGAACAAGAAAAAGATAATAAACTCCCTTTCTTAGATATTTTAATTGAGCGTTCATCTTCTGATACTTATTCTAAATTTGTTACTTCTGTTTATAGGAAACCTACATTTTCAGGCCAATATTTAAATTTTAATTCAGTTAACCCTTCTTCACATAAATCTGCTGTTTTTCATACGTTACTTCACCGCGCAAAATTATATTGCAGTACCGATGAACTTTTCCAGTTGGAATTGAAAAGGATTTTTTCAGACTTAAAGCGTAATAACTATCCCTCTCGCTGGCTTAAAAGAAAATTAAAAGAGTATGATTTTAATAAGGATAATCATAAAACTAATTCATCTAATTCACCTAAATCGTTTGTTACTATTCCATACTATAAAAATATTTCTGAATCTATTGCCAAAGTTTTACGCACTGTTAATTTATCTGTTTCCTATAAACCTCAATTTCTAATTCGTAATTTCCTTTCAAATTTTAAAACTGTTATCCCCCCTTTTTCCCGTACTGGTGTTGTTTATAATATCCCTTGTAAATCTTGTAGTTCAGTTTATATTGGTCAAACTGGCCGTTCTCTTCATACTCGTATTAAGGAACATAAAACAAATTTCAAAAACCGTGATATACATTCAAAAATAGTACAACATGCCATAGAAACTGACCATTTACCTGATTTTAACAATACTAAAATAATCGTATCTAATTGTTTAAATTATCACTCAAGAATTTTCCTGGAGGGCTGGTACACAAATCAACATTTTTCTCCACTTAATGAGGCATGCGCAGTTCCTGATGAATACGTTGTACTCACATAAAGTCTGTTGTTCATCTCATCATTTGCACTTGATGTTTATACTGATGAGGAGCCTGTAATAGGCTCGAAACGTTTAAATTTATGTTTTTGTGTTTTTAATATTTTAAAATGTATATTTTTAATATGTATTATCTGTCTCAGTTTTAATGTGACTAAAATATAATTATATATTTTGTACGAAAACGTATAAGTTAAATCTAGTAAAAAATAAAAAAGCAAACTTTATTTAATCAAAAATAAAATATATTACACAACCTTAAATGTATTTTTATAATATTGTTAAATTACATTCTTAAATAAATCGGATGAAGAGAAATTTACATGAAATGCAGTACAAAATTGTAATAAAAAAAGCATTTTTGTGACGTAGAGAAGAAATGAAAGTAGTTTTAAAATTATATAATTTTATTTATTTTCGTGAAAGATTAACGGCTCTCTTCACTTACCGTCGCCAGTAGCCCGAGCCAATGTTATTCTATGGGGAAATTTTCTTTACAAATAACTTATTAACTAATATATATTTTTAAATTCTGTTTTCACATTCAGAAAATTCCCAACTGTTAAATTGACGGAACTTTTTTAAAAATGTTATTTTTTTAATTTTTTAATATTTTATTTTGAAATTACAAAATGAAAAAATTTCACATATTGAAAATTCGTATTTTGCAGCTTCAAAAAAAAAAAAAAAAAAAATTCTTTTTTAAAAAAAAAAAGGTCCTTCAATTTAACAGCTGGGAATGTTCAGAATGTGAAAACAGAATTTAAAAATATGTAATAGTTAATGAGTTATTTGTAAAGAAAAATTTCCCATGGAATAACATTAGCTTCGGCTTCCGGTGGCGGTGAGTAAAGCGGGCCCTTAAAATAAATTTTAACAATCGGCTAGTACTCCCTACTTTTTCTTTTTAATAATTAAAAAATATATAATATAAGCAATGAAATTTGATGATTTTATATTTTAATCTTGATCGTTGATAACAAAATAATTAAATGAGCCCTCAAAACCTTAATGAGTAAAAAAAAAAAAAAAAAAAAGACCATAGAGTGACAACTCAAATCGAACTCGAAACCTATCAGTTTTGCTTTATTAGTGTAAATGTGAATGATCACATATACCTACAGAAGATCAGTAAATTAAAAAAAAAAGTTATTCATTAAAGATACATATAAATTTTACAAATTAAAGAAGTCTTTATTGCAGCTTTTGGCAGTGTATTCATGCATAATAAACATAAAAAATACATTTCGAAGTTATAAACGGAACATATATATATACATGTTATTCTTCACCTCGTCGCCTCTAGCCTTATATTAAACATTAGTTGGATTAAAAAAAAATAAATCGTCATTGAAGCCTTTCAGTGCGCAAGAAAACACTAAATTGCTACTGAGTAAATTTTTAAAGCAGTTATTTAAGTGAAGAGGTCAGAAGATAATGTTTCGTTTACTCAAGCTGCAACTGGAAAGCTTTTAACCAATTACACAATAAGAGAAAAACAAAAAATTAATGACATTTGTTACTAACCCATTAAAATAATTTCTAAAAGGTCGGAAAACTTCTAAAATAAATGTCTTTTTTTTTTTTTTTTTTTTAGCGTTTATATTTTATACTTTTATTTTGTACTTTTAAGACTTGTTTATATTTTTATGACATAACTAAGAGATTTTCCAAGCAAATGAAATAAAAATACATTTTATATTTAGTATTTTATTTTGTGAGTTAAAAAAAAAAAAAAAATGTTCAAGTCATTTTGGAATTGTTTTAGAGTCAATCAGTTAATGCAACTTTTAAAATTATTTGTATGTATATAGTAATTGTCTGTTTAATGGATAGTTTTATTTATTTAACTTAAATGGTAAAAATGCAAACGAGAAATATTAATGCCGTATGTAAAAATTTTAACTATGCTTCCCAAAATTAACAGACGAGTTCTAATCAAGATTTTAGAAAAAAAAAAAAAAAAGTCAAATGCAATTTTAAATTAAAAACAAATTAAGTGCAAGTAGAGTCTAATAAGTCATTTTAAAAGCAAAAATTTCCCAATAAAAGTTACATAATGCAGCATCACTTTCATCGATGCTCCATTCTAATGACTTTGATTCATCTGACTAATCTTCAGATTAGTGCCAGGAAATAAATAAAGAAGAACAAAAAATCATGCAGTACGCATTGATTATTAACGCTTTCCAACTGTACGTACTTACAACTGTACGCATTTTATATATGAAACATCAGATAGTGAACTAGAATAACATATTTCAATTTCATTAAGATTTGTGTACCTTTCATAAAACGCAATGCTTTGGAATAATTTCAGGTGTCCCAGTACACAAACAAGTAGAGATATTAACTCCATTTTCAATAGAGAACATCCGATTGTGAACTTGAATAACATATATCAGTTTCAAGAAATTCCATAAATATTTACGGGAGTTAAAGCGCGGACAGACAAACAGACAAACCGAAGTGATTAACTCTTTTCAACCATATTGGAAAGCGTTAAAAAGGTTACCATTGAAACAAATTGACGTTTTATCGCCTAGTGTAAATGTGATGTATATTCTGAAGTAAATATCCCTTAAATAATTTTTTTTTTTTTTTTTTTTTTTTTTTTTACGCAAGACGATCGATAATCTGTTTAATCCGACGGATTCAGAAAAATCGCCCCTTTTATTTGGTACTTTATTTGTAACGAAATTTTGATTAGATTTTTTAAAATTAATTAAAATATGAAAATAATAACCTGGTAATAGCTTAAAAATTGGGCATTTAAATTTTTAATTGTCGCCAAAAAAAAGTTGTCAGTTTTTTTTATTAAATTTGCTCATGCATATGAAAAAACAAAAAAATGAAAATGGATTAAAAAAAAAAATAATAATAATAATATACCTCAATTTTAGATCCCCCCCCCCTTTTGTTTAAATAGTACGTTTTTGGCACGGATGAATTGCGCTTGGCATGAAAGCTAATTCAGCATTATATTAAAGAGCTTTACTTATTGATTCCTGGGTAATTTTTAAAATTCTGATGCTGAAATTGATCTAACATTTTTCGCCAAGGACTCCACTTTCGCAAAAGCCACTTTAAGCCAAGTAGCGCATCCAAAATACAAATAAATTATAAAATATTGAAAAGCAGAAAAGAAAGAACAGGTAAGGAAAAAGAAAAGAAAAGAAAGAAACAGAAAAAATAATCACATAAAGTATTTTTGTAAAAAGTAACGATAAAATTTCTAAAGTCGCCAAGGGGAGATATATTAAGGCTGCACAATGATCGGATTTACATATTTCATTATTTATTTTTCCATATGCCAACTACTATTAACTAACTCAACTACTATTATAACCCCCAAAATTGTCTCATGCGATAGACGTAACCGATCATAGCACATTGTAATATTATATTTGGCGCGAAATTGTCGTCATTTTATGGTTAATCGAATAAATCAAATAAATATAGAAAATAACGCGAAAGAAAATATTATGTACACCACGTAGTGTTGTTCATATGCTATTGAGATTCAAATATAAAATTGCTACTTCAATTTTTTCGATACTGTCCGTTTCGAAAGTGTCATCTGATAAGCACCCAAATGGAAGCTCACTGGTAAGCTATTGTCACAGGCAATAGACACAAGCACCCGAAAGTCTGTGTATGAGTGGATCGCTACTGAAGGCAACGGGGAACGAAAGAGGGCCTTAGAGCAATTTCATGATTTATTTATTTATTTATTTATTCCTTACAAAGCGATATAGAAAAAAGTTTCCTTAAAATATACTGACCAGCGAAGTGGGCAGAGCCTTCGTTGATTCACTACTTTCACTGATTTCATAAATTTTAAATTGATTTCATTAACAAATTTTGATCCATTGATACGCAAGCAGCATCTGGCCGAGTTTTGTACATTTCGATTTTGATTTAAAAAAATTTCCCGCATTCAGAATTTGTTCGTTTCCGAAATGGGGCTTTTCGAGTATTTTAGGATATGAGTTTATATAAGATATAAGTTATGTTAGTGGAATTATATTATTATATTATATGAATTATTATTATATAAATTATTATAATATAAATTATAAAGTAATTTAAAGTATCAAAATAAGTAAATTAATGAAAAATAAATTTTATAAATAAAATAATAATAACAAAAAAATCAAGCAGTGTGTAAAGATTATAAACACTTTCCAGTTGCGTTATTTAACTTTCAGCGTATTTTGCTCTCGCGAGAATACGTTAGAAAATATTTCGTTTTTAACTAAGAAGGAAAGAAATTCACAAATATTATTTTTATACCTTTCTTTATTTAAATTCAAATACGTTTAAAAGTAATCTGCTGGGCTGCATATTGTATCGAATTTTAAAAAGCTTTGGTATAGGAAGGACCCCGCTGGCATCTTTTGAAAATTGGCGTTTCACTAGGTAGGACATATCTTGACAAGAACTTTACTTTCTCGACCGTGATAGTCATTTTAATTATTCGCACATTGAAAATGTAAAGTACTAACAAAATGAAACTCACAATAATCATGTAAATTATCTATTTTCAATGTGTCTGATAAAAACCTTTTTACGGAGAAATGTATTTTTAAAAATAACATCTTTATTTCTGCAAGCGCGATTTTTAACCTAACCGCACGTTAGAAATACAAACTGAACGTGAAATATTCCTATACATTGACTAAATAATGCAATAATTTAAAGTATAATCCGAATAGAATATAAATTCTTTCTTGAAACAAGAGCATTCCTCGCCAAAATGGCGACGAGAATTTAAAAGTCGCCAAAGGTATAATATATTATAGATGTAACCTCGAATTTTACCGAAAAAAAATTTAGGTTATCTGTTGTTTTCAAGTGTTATCTAAAACAATTTATTAGAAAGTCTTTCTCCTATCCAAAAAATAAAATCTCGGTCATAGAAATAAACTATACAACGTGACTGCATTTCATAATATATTGAAAAATCTGTTATTTGGGACACCTTGTAATGCGAAACACTACCATATTTACGAACAATCGGTAACAAAAGTGTCCGAACTAACACTAGCAAAAATTCCTATATAAAAAGGTACGCTTAATACAGTTTTGCTAAATAAATCCTTGTCAAATTCTGTTCTTAGACTGACTACTTTTTTTTATATAGGAATTTTTGCTAGTGTTCGGACACTTTTGTTATCCACTGTACTTACCACAAGAAATTTAGATCAGACGCCTAACAATATCAGCCAGAGTATGGTTAATAATACTTGCGGTAAAATTAACTTTTAAAATATAATAAATTAAAAATACGCAAAATCAAAATCTTTATTATTATTATTATTAATATATATATATACATATATTTTTAAGGAATATCTCTTCAACCATTATCTCAAAGCAACATAGTAATAGAAATGATAATAATAATGTGTATTTAAGTATTTAAATAGTGTGTGTGTGATATCTTTGTGTATTATGTGTTAAAATATTAATATACGTATGTAATACTAAAAACATATCAATATGCAACATCTATATGTATACATACATCGGAGGACCTATACATCAGTGAAAAATAAAAATTGAAGGAAGTGGTATATATAAAAGGTATTCTCTCTAAAATTTACCTAAAAATAGTTTAATTTTTAGTTATATAATAGTTGAAATGAAGGGTTAGATTTAAAGAGTTTGGGTGTGTTTTGAAACACTGTGAATATCCATACTTGAAACAGTGTTCGTAGCTGACACTTGAAAAATAAAAAACAAAACAGTCTTAATTTTTGCAGCTTAAGTATTGATTAACTTAATCATCCCACAGATATTTACATGATTTTTTTTTTTTAAATAATAAATTTTTTTTTCTGTTGTAGGCAAATGAAAAATAAAAATGAAGCAATTGTCTGTATTTAAGATGTCGTTTTAAAAATGCAGTTAGAATTGCTTTGAAGTAAGTCAACAAAATTAACGCAATTTTATATAGATATCAAAAATGGATGATTTACATTTTTGGAATACAATCGTATTTTGAATCAATTTTGCTAAATATGACTCAAATTTTACACAAAATTTGACCCTTTTCCTGTAATGAAAGTATTGGCAAAATAGTTTACCATATGTATGTACGTGTATGCATATATTTGAATACTTAACTGTATATCAATACCAATACGCATGCATTATTTAATCAATATATATATGCCACAAGAAAGGAGATATTTACATAATCTTGTTTTTTCTAAATCTAATATTAGTTATTATATAATATCATGACAACATACACAATTTTATTATAACAATCTGCCATGGTGGACACACTATACACTATTAAACCTATTTCTATAGTTACTTATTTTCTATGTATTACGTTAATAATACATTTTTCAATTCATTTTTATACGCATATATGTTTTCTTATTAAGTTTCACGTTACAATACAAGAAAACTATTCTTACTCGAAAAACAATATCAAGCAAATTAAAGACGCGAAATAAAAAAAATATATATAAATACATAAACGAGTACTGGTTTTAACGCAGAAAAAATGTATCTATGGACAGGTGTAGAAAAATAATAAATTAAAATCTTTGTATAATAAACACCACAGTTGCTAATAACATCGTTTATAATGAATGTTGTCTCAAAATTATTAATTTTCCAGAAACGACATTCTTAAGGGAATTTATTATCTGCTGCTAAAATGTATTCCTGAGAGTTTAATTTTTTCAATTTCTATGCACGAAATTACAGTTTATTTTCTTACACCCTTCTCTATTCATAAAATAAATTTATTTTTTTTTTTTTAATAAAACTGTTCTTTAAAATTAAAACATCCCCTATCCCATTTCGCTTGTAATTTTTTTTTTTTTTTTTTTTCTTTTAACCCAAAACGATAAAATAATGAGAATTGCGAAAGAAAAAGGCTTAAAACGACTCCCTTGTGTAAACGAAGAAAAAAAAGGTAAAGTAAAAAACAGCTAAAAACTAAAATAAGGTAAAGGGCTCTGAACTCTTCTTTCGCTCCAAAACCAAAATACCGACAACTCAATTAAACATACCTAAAAACAACCTAAAAACTATTTACAGAAGCCACTGTGAAAAACCATTTTTCTTTTTGATTTTTAAGACAAATATTTTAAAAGAAGCCGGCTAATTCACTATTTTTTATTCAGTTGGGAAACATCAAGATAAAAGTACTTTCTCAGCTAAAGTCGCCAATATTGTTTACGGCAACCCTATAGTTCACGCGTGGCATTTAGAGGGATAAGGTTAGAGGCATGCATCTTTACAAGCATGGGGAGGAAAGGAAAGAGCATCCATTCATACCATCTTTCTTTCTTTCTTTCTTTTTTTTTTTTTTTTTTTTTTCTTTCTTGCAAAGGGACTAAGATTTTAGGTAAAGGAGCTAAGAGTCTCCATGAGACGGAAGATTTTTTCTTTTCATTTTTTTTTTTTTTTTTTTTTTTTCAGCGAGATTAAAATAAAAAGGAAAAAGCACATTTCTCATTCCTTCAATTCCTAGAGGAGAAATACCGGGGTAAGAAAAGAAAAGAACGTTTAACTTAGCCCTCACCCATGCACGATAAAGAAAGAAAAAAAAAAATATTTCGTTGATTTTCATCTTTAAAATAAAATTACACAAACAAAACAAATACAACTTAAGACTAGCAATCATTCAAGGGGGGGGGGGGAGGGGGGTTCTTCCCTCTTTTCTCTCTCAATATTTTATTTTATTTTATTTTTTACCATGTTGCAGCTTATTTTCGCGAGTTTTTTTTTTTTTTTTTTTTTTTAATAATTTATGCATGAAATAAAAAAAACCTATTAAATAAAGATGAAATTTAAATATTGTGTTATATATATAGAAATTTACATAGTTTTTTTATTATTATTATTATTTATATACATTCTAAGTTTTAATAGGTTATCAGTAATTTTTAACATAACTGACGATCCAAAAGTGGCAGAAAAATAAAACAAAAACAGCAAGTATTTATTGTAGCACTATGCGGTTTTCATTAAAATGCACAAAAGGACAATTTTTTTTTTTTTTTTTTAAACCATATTAGTTTTTTTTATTTTTTCCCCTCTCTTGTAACAGCCTTCAGTCATGAAAGTGAACGTCAGACGTTGCGCATGGGAATGACGATGCTTTATCTCGTAGCAATATCAAGATTTTCTTTACAGAACAAAAAACAACAGTTATAAGCAATAAATTAATACTCTAACATCTGAAATGGTATGTAACACGCCCAGGTCAAACCAGTCAGTATTTGCAATATGGCACCATTTGAGAAGGCAGATGTTTAAAATGTGAGAAGAAACTGGGAGTACAGCGTCATTTGTTGGTAAAAAATGTTACTAATATTTTTTCTTATACATAAAAAAGTCTCATGTTTTTCTGCACATTTCATTGAAATCCGTATAGTGTAAACAATGCTTTTTGAATTACACACACACACACACATATATATATATATTTTCAACTTTTAGAACCCTCGGTATATTAACATATTTCTTATTTCAACGTTGTCAGTTTCAGACTTTGTTAGTTCGCTGCAAAGCTGTACCGTACAACTTATCGCCGCAAAAATTGATACATTTATTAATCACGACAAAATTTAGAGCCTTGTTTTTTAGTTCAATCGGATAATTAGTTCAAAAGATATTAACTAAAAACTTCATATCAACTTTAAAATTATTAAGAAGAAATATCAAGCTGATGCCAAAAAAGTTAATGCATCATTTTTTTTTTTTTTTTTTCTGAAATTAAAAGAAATATATTTATTTACACTTGAATAATAAAATTGAGATAAAGCTGTATGAATAATAGTAATAATAATTATTATTATTATTAATATTATATATCTGTATGTGATATTGAAACAAAACTTTAATCATATATATAAAGTTTTTAAAGTTATAATGATGTCATTTTTTGCAAGATACATTGGCAAGTTTAACTAAAAGAAAAAAAAAAAAAATATTATTCACGAATATATAAAAACTACGTTTAGTAATTACACAAATGAAAATTTTAATGCCTCCAAAAACCAACAAAACATGATCTTAAAATACATGCGCCAGCCATTCTTAAGAAAAATACTGAAATAGAAACGGCTAAAAGATGTGAAGAAGCTCACGGACAGAGAAAAGGTACGTATTGTGCCGATGCTAAACGGGCAGAGCCTAGAAGAATAGAAACAACAAAGCTACGCCCTTTTTTAATTCAAGCTGATGTTAGAGGTCGTATTAATGTACATCACTTATAGTTAATCATATGTTCGCTTTTCTTGTATAGAGACTGCTAAAATATTTATATTTAGGCTCATTCAGGAAAAACTAAACATATTGTTTACACAGAAGTTTTATTGATCTCTCAACTTGTTTCACACATCTCCAGGGTTGAGTTCAGAATCCATGTACTCAAAACTACCAATTTCAATACCATAAACCAAAAAGATTTTTTAATTTAATTTGATTTTTTGTCTTTCTCATACCTTGTTTGCGCATTTTTTTCTTTTATACGGAAATTTTATAAGCACTATACATCAATTCGGGCAACGCCGGGTGAACCTGCTAGTATAATTTATTCTTACTTAAAAATCATTAAAAAAAAAGTAAATTAAATAAGATTTGAATTTAAATTAGTCCAGGTAATCCTATTCCATTTCAAATTCCTCTAATTTTCGATTGTGCTATCTTTTTATTTGCAATCGGTTGAAGCCGCAAACAAATTAGATTTTTTTTTTTATTTTTTCATAATTTTGCTATGACCAATTTATCTAATATATTCTATAAGAACGATCTCATTTTTTTTTTTTTTTTAATCCGAATACATTCGCAAGACTATGCAGTTCAAAAGAACTTATCATTCTATGTTGATTTTGAAAGCACTTTACATTTATTTAAAAATTCATCCTTTTAACCCCTTTCCAACGAAGTCGGATAGTGTTTAAGACTTCAGTTTGTCTGTCTGCCTGTCCGCGTTCTGACCTCCTAAATATAGATGGAATTTCTCGAAATAGATACATGTTATTCAAGTTCACTATCACATGTTCCCTATTGAAAATGGAGTAAATTACCACCACTGGTTTGTGTATAGAGCCACTCGAAAGCATTGCAAAGAAATGTGTTCTATCAGAGCTGTCTCTGTCAACTAGATTATTTCATTACTGAAAAAATAATTATAGATTTAGCCTCTTTGTCTTATTTTCGTTTCATACATTGGATTTTACTGGAGACTTTTAATGTTCGGCAAGTGCGAGTTTTATTCATTTAAACTTTCATTTTTTATTATTGTTTTAATATTATTACTAGAGCTTTTATTAAATATATATATATATATAAATTTTAAGATTAAATTTTATTACGATATCTATCATTTATATATGCTGTGTTAGATCTTTTAATGAATATTCACACCTTTAATGATAACTGGTCATTTTGTGCAACCCTTCTTACTCTCTTCGGATATATATTAATTTTTACTTTATTTATTTATTTATTTATTTATTTTTTTATCAGTGTAACTGTTATTGTGTAAGCAGGCAATTTAGATTGAATTTCATGGTTGAATTCAGCACACTTAAACAAACTATTCGATAATTACAGGTCTACAATATGTACTCAATTTAATCAAGTAAAAGAAATTTCCAAATAAGTTTTAAATAACGACTGGTGATAACGACCGTAGTTTTGACTTTGAGCCTGGCCAGTATCAATCAATTAAATTTCACGTATCATTTCCATTATTCAATTTATTAAATACGGTGCAATGAAACAAAAATGTTTCTGTTCAAAACTGTTTTCTTAAAAAAAAAGGAAAGACAGAAAGAAAGGAAAATTTAAGAAGAGGAAAAGAAAAACTCTTAAAATTTGCCTTAGCTTGCATCTTTCCAACAATAAATAGTGAAGGAAATTTTAAAACAGTGGGAAAAGAAGTCCAGATGACTATGCTTGTTGAAAACCAGGCAGCAGCAATCTGAAAAGGTTCTTTGAGTAGCAGTGGAGGGAAGACTCAAAGATAAATGGAAGCTTTGTCCAGATGAACGCAGATGATTATGAAATTTTTCTAAAGATTGACTTCTTAACGCTGGCAGTTTATTTTTAAACTGTAACTGATTATAAATGAAGTGCATGAAAGAAAAGCTAAATTAAACACAGTGATTAAGAAATGATTTATTATTCTTATGTTACTATTTAGTTTCCCGTGCTTATTTATATCCCGATGGAGGGTATTCCACCCATTTCCAGCTGTACTTGTTATATCCCTATGGAGAGCATTCTACAAAATATTCTAGTTGTACGTATTATAGTCAATTATAAAACTATATTACAGATTACAGTCAAAATAATATTAAAAATTTATTATAGTTTGTAATTATATCCCTAAGGAGAAATTTCTACTCATTCGTAGTTATACGTATTATAGTTAATTTTAAAACTATATTACAGTCAACATCATAAACTTATTATAGCTAAATGCTTATTATAGCCACGCGAACAATTAAAAAAACTGGAATATATTTTGATTACTCACAACTCCCATAATCCCAAGCCATCATCAGTTCAACTATTGATTGATATATATGCATATGCATATTTTACCTTTTCTTGTGATAGCTGCCGAAATTATCAACCGATTCATATAAAAATTTGTATATACAGAGTGATCGGTATGCGTCTGGCCTAAATTTAAAGGGGATTAGAGAAGACGAATATAGAAAGATCCGTAGTACAATGCCTGTCCGGAAACGCTACGTAAAGTTTGTAGAGGGCGCTATGTAGAGCAGTTGAAGCAAATCAGCAGCCAGGAACAGTTTTTTAACTTTAGCATTAATAATGATTTTAAAACTCATACTAATTTAATTTTTCTGAAAAGTAAAACTTCTGAAAAAAATAATTTAAAAAAAAAAGAGAGAGAGAGAAAGTGTGTGAAAGAGAGAAATGATGTTAAAGATGCACAGTGAAACATTTCTAAGTTGGACACCTGTGGTTCCATGAGAAAGTGTCCAACTTAGAGAGGAGTCCAAGTTATAGGGGTGCTTGCAGTTTTTGATTTAATTAAACTGTACTTATGCATGTCTTTTAACTTTTAATCACATCTAAGTACAACACAATTGAATATTCACGACTTGTGTGCAAAAAGATAATTAATTTGCTAATTTAAAAACTAAGAAACTGGTATGCTGAGGTCATTACAGTACGTTTTTCTATAATTTTTCATATAACAATACCACCTACAAGTTAACATGCACAAAAATTTAACCAAGACAGCTTCTCACAATAAAGCATTTTGGTGCAATTTTATCGTGCAATGCATATGCATTTTGGTGCAATTTTATCCAATAGACGCTGTGATAGTCATATAAAAAATCGCAGAATGTGAGTAAAAGTAGCACCACCTGCCGACTGATATACACCCACATTAAGCTAACATTCATTTCATATTGGCCATATCACAAATGAAGTTTGGTGAATTTATTCGCTATAAAAACTGAGGCAAAGTTTTCCTGTGAACGGGCAAAACTGCAGCATAGCCGTGACACTTGTCGGTTGATATGCACCCAAATTGAATCAGCATCGTTTTTTATTATAGACCTTCCACACATTAAGTTTAGTGTAATTATACACTCAGGTTAAAATTCAATAGGAAAAGTAAAATGGACAAATAAAAAAGAACTTTAACAACACATGTATTGCCCAATGCCCATTTCCAAACAGCCTAAGTCAAAATATGACTGCAAACTCTCTGCTGAATATTTCCTGAAGAAAAGGACATGGACAATGTATGCAAATCAATAAAAAGAAAGACGCTAAATTTCAGTAATTTGTCACTATATCAATTGAAGAAAAGGCATATTTTTTATAAGATAAGATAGAAGTGAATATATTGTGACAAGAAACATTCTTATTTAGTTATTTACAGCTATTTCTACAAGAGATAAGTAAATTTTCTAAAACAAAAAGTGAGAAAATATAAGTTTTATTTTTTTTTTTTTTCTTGTCTCATCGGGTAAAAGTGTGCAACTTAGGGCAGTAAAGGGGTGTCCAACTTACAGAGGTTGGACATAATGTGTTAATCCTATATGGATGCATTCCGTTCCGTGAAAAAGTGTCCAACTTAGAGGGGTGTCCAACTTGACAGGTTGTATTTTATAATGAATGAGTGAAGATATGTATGTCCCCAATTGTTAAGCTGCAACTGAAATTTTCTTTTTTTTTTTCTTTGTGTCTGAATAACTTATTAAAATTGTACATACGATCATGAAAAGTGGATGATTTATTCATTATTAAATTATTATAAATCGTTATTAAATTATATATTCTATTAAATTATTTATTGACATTTGCATAATTCTGCAGATGTTCATAGTTAAGTCAGTTATGGAAGAAAAAGAAAAATGAATACAAGAAGAAAAATCATGAACAACGAATTAACACCTTGCCGGCTCAATTTATTCGCACGGTAACAGGATTTTCCCACTCAAAAAGTAGTTCTGACTCCCGTATTCTTTATCAATAAATTACCGCAGAAATATGATAGAAATTATTGATAAAGAAACTGGTGTCAGTTCAGACGAAAACTCTTGCACCCTTGTTTGTTCGCCTGCCCGAACAGAGCTCGGGATAAACCGTGAAGGGGTTGAAATTCATGTTCTTAATATGTTTTATGTTTCAGGAAACAGCATGTATAAGTTTATTTCTCTTTATCTATTACAGGAAATTTTGTGATTACATATATATATATGTATATATATATATATATATTGAATAATTTATTACCATTGTAACACTCAGCAGACAAAAGATAGATGAAGATATCAACTTAAAATTAAATTTAGATTTATTTCGAGTAAAAATTGTCACGGTAATAATTTAATTTTAGTACTAATGATTAGTAAAAACATGCGAAAGTACTTACGCAGAAGAGAAATGACACTAACATAACACATAAGCCTAACGATAAGATAATTTGCAAAAACTATTAATTATTAGTAACAGTCACCGTTTTAGAGAAAAGAGAAAGGATAAAATAACCAAAGAGTTCCGTTAAAAGGAAAAAAAAAAAAGCGGGGGGAGGAATTCATGAATTGAAAATTGGAATTTTAAATGCTGAAAAATAGAAATGTTCACACATCAGGAAACTTGCACTTCTATCAACAGAGTGCAAAATTTCGGAAAACTGTATAACGAGTTTGCACGGGTGGCATCAGAAAGACGGCGGATTTTTTTTAAGAACAAAAAAAAAATAAAATAAAATAAAAAAATAAAAAAGTTTAAAAAATGACCGGTAGATGTCACTGCAGTGCATACACGAAGCTCATTTATGCAAATTAGGTTGTCAATAAAACACCTGAATGCACATGGACTCTTCTGGGATTCATCCAGACATGCTGTACTCAGCTGTCACATGCGTTGTGACTCGTCTTACTTGCTCCATACTGTGGTGGAGGTCATATTGGACAACTTCAGCTTAAATAAATCTTTGAAAATGTAGAATTGTATTGGTATTGTGTTTCTGCTCATTATATTTTAATGTATGACTCATCTGTATTAATTTGCTTAACGTATTCAACATCAGCGCCACCTAACGGTCATTTTTTTAACTTTTAACTTTTATTTTTATTTTATTTTTATTTATTTATTTATTTATTTATTTATTTATTTATTTATTTTTTGTTCTTAAAAAAAAAAAAAATTCACCCTCTTTCTGATGCCATTCGAGTAAACCGCACTTTTTTATCATCATTTATTATTTTTAAATGTTTAAAGTTTTCATGAACTTTTGGCGCACCCGGTATATATATTTAGATATAGTGGCACGAAATAATCCGGAGAGCTCTAAAATAATGATATTTAATTATTTTTTGAATTACGCGCATCTGCTTTTATTGTTGAACGAGAGCTATTTATTTCTATCGTTTATCATAGTTACTAAAGAAAGAGAAAGTAATATAGAGACTCATTCACCTCCTGCTTGACCTTAAATCTGGCTTGTAAATCCCACTTATGTAAGTACAGAGACCGAGACAACAACAATAAGTTCAGCTGCTAGAATCAGCTTATAAAAGTTGGGTCCTCGTATCGAACAAACCATCTGGAGATTTCGCGGGCAGATGGGATATTTATATAAGGATTTCACTCCCCCTTCATCTCAAAAGCTATATATAGAGTAAAAAGAAAAGTGCCTATTCAGAATGAATGGGCGATTTATTAAACTGTATATATATATGTATATTGCTAGGAATGTTTCAAGTGAAAAGAAAAATATAAACTGTGAGCTAATTTTGCGCAAAAATTTTTGATTATAATACGCAGCAAGTCATTATTCGAAAAATATTAAACCGTTAATATTGATTTGTTTGTGTTAAGGTTCATTTTTGATATATTTCTTTATATGACTAATTTTGAACAATACTCAGCCAATTGCATGTTTTTAAGTTAATATTTTCAAAAAGTATAAGGGTTTGAACAAATTAAAGGGTTGATTAAATGTCCTCCAAAATATAAACAAACAAGTGGCAAAGACAGCGAATATTGATAATTTATAATATTAAAATAATATTAAAAACATGTAATATTAAAATAATATTAAATCCAGTTTAAAAAATATAAACTCATAAAATGTTTGACTAATAAATAGTGATAACCGGTAAAATTCACTTTAAATGTCGCTTTCTCCGAATGTGTAACGATGTGTTTTAACGATCTTCTCTTGTTTCAAATGTTCCTTGCGTCACAATTTTGACTTAAAATAAATAAAAACTGATTTTAGCTGTTTTATGTTCCATTTAAATGAAATCTGAGTAACGCCTAAATTTAGATTTTTAAAACTCTGTTTTATTAAGCGACAACTTGAAATTTTCATAAATAAACTGTATATTTCAAAAAAGTATTTCTTAAAAATAAACTTTGAACGAATATATAAAGTTATATCCAAATTTGTTTAAAATTATATGTATGAATAATAATCAAGTAAAATTATATATATATATATATATATATAATATAAAAATTTTAACGTGAGAAGCATTTTATTTTATTTATTTATTTTATTAAAAAAAATAATAAATAAATAAATTATTTTTATTTTTATGTGCTTTATTTTGTAATACTTCAGTGCCATACACCCCGTGACAAAAAGATAGGTACAAAGGGTTTTTTCTTTGATTTTTCATAAAATAACATTATCTAAATTGTACTTATCATTTATTATTATCATAAAATAACACTATTCCCGGACTAAATTTTGTTTTAAGACTAATTTAGAAAAATTTTAAGACTAAAATTTTCCTAATTTAAGACTACACACAACGACAAAAAGCGAGAAACAAAGTTTTTTTTTTTTTTTTTTTTTTTTTTTTTAATATGATTATTTTTAATATGAATATTTTGTATATGATTCAAATACTTAATATGTTTTTGATATGATAATATTTTATTATGATAATAAATGATCAGCACAATTTAGATAATGTTATTTTATGAAAAATTTTAAAAAATCCTTTGTTCCTATCTTCTTGTCGCGGAATGTAGTCTTAAATTAGAAAAATTTTAGTCTTAAAACTTTTCTAAATTAGTCTTAAAACAAAAATTAATCCGGGAATAGTGTTATTTTATGAAAAATCAAAGAAAAACCTTTTGTACCTACCTTTTTGTCGCGGGGTGTATATACATACATACATACATACATATATATATACATATACATATACACAAAAATTTTTAAATTTTATTGAAAAATTTAAATGCCCACCGTCCCCTTAAATATATTTTGATGAAACAAATTTAATTTAATTTAAAATACTGAAAAAAAATATAAAATTCAAAGATAAAATTCAAAGAATTCTTGTGCTGGTTAATGGAATTTATCTAAAAATGTTGGACGTTCCACGCAAGTCCATAGCCAGAAAATATTTTTCTACGGGGTTCAAACTATAAAATGTTAAGTGTTAAATATGAAGTATAACTTAAAAATTTTCGAGAAATCTGCAAAATTTGTGGGGAGGGGAGTCCCTCTTTAAGTAAAGCTTTGTGTTTCTGTATTAAAATAATAAAATAATAATAATAATAAATATCGAGATGAAAATACTTCAAGTTAATAGAAAAATTCCCTATCACAGATCAGATTAACATAAACAGTTAAAATAAAGTATTTTAAAGGGAATCATAATTAATTTTTATTTTAATTGGTATATCTACACAAAAATCAAATATAAGTACTTTACTCTCATGTTAATTTAAAATATAATGTTTTATGATTCTTTCTTTCTTTCTTTCTTTCTTTTTTTTTTTTTTTTTTTTGTAGTTTGGTATAATAATGAAATTTTCGCTTCATGTTTTATATTGTTTATTAATACATTTTAATGAAAAACACATTTTGAGATAGAAAGTTACATAGTAACTTATTAAGATATTTTACGAAGGTTAAACTATTATAAAAGTATTTTTTATAAAGTTTTAATAAAAATCACCATTCCCTCCCCCCCCCCCCCCCACTGAATTTACAAATTTTCAAGCAATAGACTTTATCTCCTTTTAAATATAAATAAAAATTTTCTGAGTATTTGCATTCATATATTAGAAACCTGCAGATATAAATTTATATTTAATTACTACAAGCACTTTCGTATATTGATTTTAAAAAGTATATTTCATATTAAAATTATAAATTTCATTATAAATTTCTTAATATTAGGATATTTAATTCTAAAAACAATTTGCTGTATTAGTAAAAAAAAAAAAAAAAAAAAGTAGAAGAAGTTTTATATTTAAGTATCCCCTAAATTTTTGTACGAAAAGCTTTGCACTTGTATTGCAAATTTTCGAAAGGAAAATCTTGCATTAAATAGCTATATAAAATCAAAATTGTATTTAACTTTCCTAATATATTCAGTCAAAAAGACAAATACCGGTGGGAAAAAAAAGGTTTAAGTAATTAAATAATTTTTTTATAATTAGTTATTAAATCTTTATCGTGAATATAAAAAATACTTTCAGGAATATCTTATTTTTATTACTTTTTTAATAGGTATTGAAATAAATATTGTTAATAATTTGTTACATTTTCTTAGAAAACAGTTACAAATTGACAAGAACTGTTTTCCTTCTGATAAACTCTTGTTGCGGTGAAAGTGGTTTTACAGGCAAATACCAATAAATGAAATAAATACAATATTATTATTATTATTATTATTATTTTATTATTTCTAAAGAAATTTAGGCTGTCATAAAAGAATAGAGTAAAAAGATTAAATAATTACTCACAGACATATATTCTATTGAGTTACTCTTGTGTTTTTTCGATTAACTATTCCATTTATATTTTCATTCATATATATATATATATTTATACTTACAAAAGGTTTTTATTCGCAATTTCATCTATAGAACCAGATGAATAGGAGCACAATATAAGTTTAAACATAAAAATTTTTTCAATATTCTTTTAAGTTGTCATAAAAATCAACGAATTATATGCACTGTATCTGCTGCTGCAGGTAATAATGTAAAACGGTCACTTGGGTGAAGTCTATCGGGGTAGATGAACAGGAAGGTATGATGATTTACTTTCTATGTCCTTCAGGGGAAAGAAATGCACTGCACATGGGACTGCAAAAGCGTACAGAATGATTCAACTTCGTTTTCGTTTACTTTATTAGACTTCAAATTTTGTTGGAAACGTTTAATGATGATAATTAATATATATATACAGGGTGACAAGAAATAACTTGGACGAAGTTTCAAACGAAATATCTGTAACTACCGCTAAAATTATAAACTTATTTCATTAAGTATTGATCCTAGAAAGCAACTAAACATGTGTAGGTAAGTTATTTGTGATAACCAATATGGTTAACAAAAGATCTGCCATACTTGAATTACATAAGCAAGGGAAAAAACAATGTGAAATTCTTCAACTATTGAAAGTGCCTACGCAGACGGTTTCATACACAATCAAAAGGTTTAAAGAACTCCGACATGATGGTGACAGGCCAGGAAGAGGAAGAAAGCGCACAATTAACACATCAAGAAACCGGAAAGTTGTCAAGAACAGAGTTCAACGAAATCCTAGGATTTCAATGAGAAAGGTTGCTAGAGAGATGAAGATCAACAGAGAAATCGTAATTTTGATGACAAGAGTAGAGCTTGGTCTTCGCCCTTACAAAATGAAAGAGGCTCAAAAGCTAACAGCAGAGAACAAACTCACAAAACTTCAAAGTTGTAAAGAACTGTTAAAGCGGGCCGCAGGTGATCGATGGCAAACATTTGTCTTCACAGATGAGAAACTGTTCTCGATTGATCAAGCTCACAATAGCCATAATGATAGAGTTTGGTCAGTAGAAGCACCTAGACCTTCTTGCATTGTTGAACGGCCTCAACGACAAAAATCTGTAATGATTTGGGGTGGGATATGTGCTAGTGGGAGCACACTACTTGTTTTTGTTGATCAAGCGATAAAATTAATCAACAAACATATCGCAAACTCATTTTGGAAGATGTTGTCTTACCTTGGTCGCAAAAGTTCTTTGGAAACAAAAGATGGACTTTCCAACAGGATTCCGCACCTGCACACAGAGCTAAACGCACTCAAGATTGGTGCAAGACAAATTTTCCTGTCTTCGTTGAAGCTCAAGAATGACCACCTTATTCCACAGATTTGAACCCAATGGATTATTCTGTTTGTCCATCTTGAAGACTAGAGTGTGTGCTAAACCTCATAAAACTTTGGCATTTCTAAAGAAATCCTTATGCAAGTAATGGGATAAAATATCAGTAAGTGACTTGCGGCCCATAGCCGAAAATTTTCTGACGCGTTTAAAGCTCTATATTAAGTCTAAAGGTAGCCACTTTGAAAATTTGTAAATATATTACACAAAATAATGTATTCATATTTATTTTGAAGTTTGGTTGTAATATTTTCATTAGTATTAAAGTTATAATGTATCATGTGAGTCCAAGTTATTTCTTGTCACCCTGTATATATATATATATGTCAATTTTAAGGACTCAATATTTTAAATCAGAATTTTATGAATTCTGATTTAAAATAGTCAGTATGCCAGTAAATCTAAGAAACTGAAATATAGCTATTTATACTAGCTACAACATTTATAACCATACTCCTCAAATAAGAAAACGCATAATATTTATTCATCCACCGAATCGAATTCATATACCGAATCGAACATAATTATTTAAGTTTAAACGTATAAAAATCTTCAGTAGTCGCTCATAATATCTCATAAAAATCCGGCCTTGATCTACACATGTTGCATCCCCTACTCGAGAGCGAGACAGTCACCTGGATCGAAGTCTGATGAGATTGGATAGATAGAAAGATCTGAACCTTTAATTTCCCTGTTCCTTACTGAAAAGAAATGCATTACTTGCCTAAAAGCGGTTACAGAACTAGAGAAAAATACTTAGAATTTTATAAGTCTCAAGTTAAAACCACTCTTAGATTGCATTCGTGTAAATATATAAAACTATTCAAATTGAAAGGTGTTCATTTTATTAGATTTAACTTTCGCCTGGGAAAACAGTTTATGATAAAGACTAAAAATATGCAAATTGTAATAATTCCGTATATTTTATGCAACATCCTTTGAATTAATTTTATAAATAAGAAAAAAAAGAAAAGAAAAAGAAATAACGGAGATAGTAATATGTCAAATAAATGCTATTATTATTGCTACTACTATTATTATTTGTATGGAATTAAAAATAAGTAAAATATAATAGAGTAAAAAAAAAAAAAAAAAAAAAAAAAAAAATCAGCCGACAGACAAATTTTTTATTATTTAATAAAATGTTTTTTCTACTACCTATTCCATTATATTTTTTCCCCACAAATAATAAAACGTATAAGAATTATTCATCCGCAATCATTTTGAATCGCAATTCATCCAATCGCGATTCAATATAATTGCATGATTTATCTTTAAACATATAAAAATCTTCAATATTCGTTCATAATCTGTCATAAAAATCCAGCCATGAATTACATATGTTACATCTGCTGCTCGAGGTAATAATGCAAGACCATCACCTGGATGAAAACCTGATGGGGGTGGATGGATAGAAACATCTGAACATTTATTTTCCCTGTCCTTTAGGGAAAAGAAATACAATGCATGCCGAAAAGCGGTTATAGGACTACGGAAAGATATCTGGAAGTCTGAAAATCTCAAGTTACGACCACTCTTAGGTTGCAATCGAGTAAATGGACAAAGCGCTCCCTTACCATCTGTCACAGCTTCCAATCAGATAAGCGAAGGAAAATCTCTCCGAAAAAAGGACGGATCAGTCTATGGCATTCTCTGGATTTTTTTGGCCAGAAGAACATAGATAAAATGTAAGTTGGTTTATTACATCATGAGATACTCAAGGTTATACACGCACAGACGTCAAATTTACGATTAAGAAATGGAAAAATTGTATAGTAATGAAAAAGAATATAAGTAAGAAATAAACCGTTCAGTTATTTATCTAATGGATTTCGTGCAAAATGACGTATTTTAAGAAACGTTCGGACATTTTATTTTTGTTTCTTAATCTAGGAAACAATTATTATTATTATTATTTTAAATAAAGCATAAAACTAAAGTCTAAAATTAAATTATATATATATATATATATATATATATATATAGCGTCTTTTTAACCAGTTACAAATTTTATTCTGTCAGTCAAAATCATCCTTGAACATAATTAAATTATATCTATTTTTTAAGTATCTGTCGTTGTGGTTTCTCATTTCTTGTAACTAAAGTTTGTTGAAATTACAGGGTTAATATATAATGGTACTTCTGCTCTGTGTATTCAAAATCATTAGCTTGATTAAAGTATAATGTATCTTAAAAAAAAAAAAAAAAAGCACTTTTTATGTATTCTTGCTGGCGAAGAAATGAAAGATCGCTCCTGTTTAGAACATCTATGAATGCAGGCTTTAAAAAAATATCCGTTAGGGACGCTTTCCCTTCTTATTTTATCCAGAACTTCTAATAAAAAAACTTTGTGCACATTTTTGTGTCGACCTTTATTGATTGATGGAATTTGACTTTTTAACACCTCTGGATAGAAGCTTGGGTATTTTAGTGGAAGTCGGAAAATTACTATATCTGTACAGGAAAACACCTCCACATACCACCAGTTTTTCCAGTACAGGTACAGTATTTTTCTGTTAGGCAGGGTAGTTTCCATTCGACAGTTCATATTTTCGTATAAGTGAAAAAGTCTTTTTTTTATTGCGTTTTTCGCCGCTAGACATCTGATTTATATGACTTCCACTGAAATACCCAAGATTCTACCTAGAGGTGTTAAAAAAGCAAATTCCACCAACCAATAAAGATCGACACAAAAATGTGCACAAAGTTTTTATTGAAAGTTCTGCATTAAATATGATACGTTATACTCTAATCAAGCTAATAATTTTGAATAGACAGAGCAGGATTGCCATTATATATTAACCCTATAATTTCGCCAAACTTTAGTTACAAGAAATGAGAAACCACAACGAAAGACACTTAAAAAATAGATATAATTTAATTCTGTTCAAAGATAATTTTGACTGACAGAATAAAATCACGTTAGCAATTAGATTTAGGAGGAACATAAAAATGAAATAAAACATGTGATATTCATTATAAGACGAAATGCTATAGTGAGATTTTGCTTGCAGAGTGATTTTCTTACACATTATTACTTTATTTTATTGACTAAGAAACAATTCGGCGGTTCTTAAAGATTAATATTGAATACACAAGTAAATTATTATATAAAGCATTAAAATAGATTTGAATAGAAAATTTTAAAATATACGTGATTTCTACATCACACCCCTCCCCCACCCCCGCCTTTTTTTTTATTGGATATTTTTTTCAAGGTTGTCTACACTACGGCGACATTTTTTTCCCTGCTTTCTTCTTCTCCAGTTAAAAATAAAACAAATTCGTTTTTGACACATTTTAGCTCAGTGTAAAAGGCTTAAAATATTTTTTTAAAAATTCAAAATGTTTCCAAAAGTCATTCAAAAACTTATGTTAGAAGATATCCAAATTTATTTTATAAGGTATACAAAATTGCATATTGAAAGAAATAAGCTAATGAAATTATTATTTTTTTCATTCATCAAATTGTTAAATTTCTCGATGTTTAGGTCAAAATGACATCATTTTTACTAATTTTATGTAATTTAATTATTCTCTCGTGTCTAAAACAATCATTAAAAATGCTTTGTTTAAACTTTATCTGTATTTTTTCTCAAAACGACAAAATTTTTCTTTTTCAACTTGGTTATGAACTGAACACTTTAACTTGATGGTAAAGAAAAAAAAAATCTAGATATTCAATAAAATTGGAGACGATGTAAAATTGTAGAGGTAAGATATAGGCTTATGGCTCTACCAATAAAATATAGAAAAAATAACGCTGTCTTCAACAGTCATTTCTGTAGATTTTATTGATACATTTTTTAATAATTAATTACAAAATATAAATCTGAATTTCGAAACATATTAGTGACAATCTAATTTTGTGTA
Source organism: Salticus scenicus (assembly GCA_963930645.1). Classification (NCBI taxonomy): domain Eukaryota; kingdom Metazoa; phylum Arthropoda; class Arachnida; order Araneae; family Salticidae; genus Salticus; species Salticus scenicus. The sequence goes on from OZ005650.1 coordinate 91,865,897, forward strand.
CATATTTGATGTTCTATAATTTTAACTAATTCGATCATCAGTAAAGGATTTATTCTACCCTAGTAAAAATGGCAGAATGAATTACATTTGTAAGCAAAGCTTTGCAAGTTAAATTGGATTTATATTATATATTTTAAATTAATTCAATTCTTAATCAAAAACTTTTCATCCCGAGATAAAAAGAAAAATATAGTATAAAGAACATAAATTGTTAGCAAAATTGGTTTACATTTCATGTCTCCATAATCTAATTAGCAATAACAATTAATACTATTTCATATTTAACACAATTTATTTATTTATATATTTGTGAACTGCGCATTTGGAGCTCAGATATCATGTGAGTCTGTATCTTTTAAATGTACGAATGAAAAAAATTAGATTTTCAGCTTCAAAAAGCATTGTAGAATATGTAGCATTTTTCGTGAATTATTGACCATTTAGTTTCATTATTTAATATATTAGTTTCATTATAACTTATTCAATAAAAATGTAAATTTTCTTGTAGTGAATCCAAAATATTTCTTATGAAACAAAGAAATCGTTAAACTTTTACAGTACGAATTCATATACAGTAATAGAAAGAATTCTTTTGGTGCATACTTTACCTAAAGGGGATGGTGGATTTTTAAAATCGATCTTTGGAGTTATTGTCTTAGAGTTATGAAAATTTGCATCCATGTACATTAAAATGCATTAATATTAAATATCTTAAAATTTCTCGAAAACCATTAAAATTCAAAATTTAATTAAAAAAAAATTTAAAATGCTTAATTCGACTGAGATTTTAAATTTTTCACTCGATTTTACCTTATTATATTTTATTAATATATTCTAAACATTTTGGTGCATTGATTAGTTGATAAATTGATAAGTTAATTAAAAAATATATATATGTTTGAATGCTGAAATTTCATACAAAATTTTAACATTCAAACTTACACACTCACAAATATATATATATATATATACAGAGAGAGAGAGAGAGAGAGAGAGAGATGCGTTTAAATATAGAAAAATAAGATTTATTACGGGGAACGTAAATATTTCGCAAATCATGCCAGGTGCATGATTGGTAAATATTATAAAATTCCATGTTTTTAAAACAATAAGATCTCCTTTGAATACTGGAATAAGTTTTTAGAAACATTGGATTGCTTTTATGTGAATTTTTATGATACGTAAAAAAGATATAAAACTAAGGCTAATTTTATACATTTCAATGTGTGTGCTCCTTTTTTATCATAAAAAAATTGGCTTCTATTTTAAAAAGTCAAGAAATATAGATATGTGATATGTTTTTGAAGTCAATATTGATAAAATTTAATTTTTTATGAATTCTTAATTTGATGTTCTTAATAGGGTATTTTGGTTTGTAAAATGTTAGTTTACTCTGAAAATATCTGATATTATAATTTTTGTTTTATAGTTTTGGTAACTTCAATTTCTAGCATTTATTTTATAATCAAAGCGCTTAATGTTATTTCTTTTTCAAAAGAGCTGTTAATTGTTGAAGTACTAACTCAAATTTACTCGATAAACTTAGCAAATGCATATAAGACTTGCACTGCAGTCGTTCGATTACGCTCTATTTAATGCCAGTAACAGCCAATTACGTCAGGGGAATACAAACAAAGTGAAAATTGTGCAAGCACTCCTTTTGTATAGTTCATCGGTTAACAAAGAGATTGGATGAGGCCGAGATAGCTGGATCTAATGCCATTAGCTACAGAAGATCAAAGTTTGGACATCCGTTAACATCCAAGCATCTCTTATTGCGCACAAGTTGGGCAAATAAGAAAACAGACAACTGCCATTCGAAACGGCAATTACCAGTCTCTAGGGCAACTAACAGCCCTAGGAACATCTTTAAATGGAACGGACGAGATGATTTGTGATTCCCTAAGGGCCCATTACGGAAGACTTTGGTGGATGGTTCTGGTAATGGGCGTGGTGCTGTGTGGTATTGTGAGTTTATGTGCATCTAAAATGGAAGTTGAACATACGAATAAGAAAATTTATTTGTTCAAATATACATGCAAAAACTTTCACTGAAGGAAAGCTTGATATGCTAGTAAACTAAACAGACAGGATAAAAATTTAAAGTTTATTATTTCAAGTGAAATAGTAATGGGAAGCAAACATTAGAAAAATTTTAAAAACTTAATTGGCTTGAGGTAGGAAATCAACTGAACAGGAAAATAGAATTAAAATTTGTATTTTTTATTTTATTTTTTTATATAATAACAGCGTATTAAGTATCAGAGATGCGAACACCACACCATATTCTAGAATATCGATAATTTTTTATATAAATATTTGCTTTATTTTATAACGAAAATTCTAAGATTAAAAAAGATAAAAGAAAAACCACCGAAAATAACAGTAATAGAAAATCTGGAGGATTGGTGGGAATGTATTATTGTTCTTTATTGTGCATTATCGTGTGCACAAATTTGATTGTGAAAAGCTTAAAATTAATTACAATACGGTATATTTTAGCGAAATTCAATTTAGTTATTTGTTACTTATTATTGAAACAGCTAAACAGACACCAAAGCAATAATAAATAGAATTGATAAAAAAGTGAAGAGAAGAAAAAAATCTAGCATTGTTTCTAACCATCCCCATCACGTAATACTATATAAACATGCAATCGCAGCTGTGGGAAATATGAATTTATTGCTGTTATGAACAATTTTCTGAAATAAATGACAGCTATGTCACTTAAAAATAGCAAACTTCCAATTAAATGTATCATAATCTAACAGATATTTTGGTAAATTTCAATTAGATAAAAAATATATTCATTAAAATTAATAAAGAGTACAATGCACATTATTATTTTTCTGAACAACTAATTACACAGGCCAGCAACCAAAAAACTATTTAAAAACCAACAGCTGACACCGATAGATTTTTGAACGCTGATTTCAAGAAAAATAGTCAAAAAATTCTATGACGTAAAAAATATATATATATATATATTAAAAAAGAGATACAGCATACAGCTACCAAGGTAGATGGAACATCAATATGATGGCGGACTACTATTGTATGCTACACAGAGAAGTCCCTCATTCTGCTTACAACAGACTAAGTGCCAAAAGAAAAGAAAACATTAAGGATATATGAATTTAGAATGCACTAAAGAATGGTAAACCATTAAATGCTTTAATTAATATAATTTCCAATTAATATAAAACCAATATATATTTAGTTAATAATTTCCAATTGTTTGATATATTAATTAATTTGTAAATAAACACCTAAAAATATTTTGGAAAAAACCCTCCTTTTTCTCACACTATATACAATAGATAGACTTTCTTGTTTATATATTTAAGCCTATTTTGTTAAATGTACAGTCGGTAACAAAAGTATCTGAGCACAAGCAAAAATTCTTATATAAAAAAAGTAGAGTTAATACTGTTTTGTTAAATAAATCCTCGTCCACTTTTTCATGACTCAAATTTTGCAGGGCTTTATCTTTGCTTTTTTCCCCTTCCACCAATAAAAACAAATGTTTAAAAAATGTTCCCTTTTCTCCATACGGTTTTAATGTTTTAAGAACAAATTGGAAATTAAATTTTGAAAATTTAAAGCATAATACAAATATTTCCTGTTAAAAAAATATCTAGCAGTAATCGAAAAAGAATAAAGTAAAATATTTACTCTTGCAATCAGAAAAAAAAAAAAAAAAAAAAAATTCTTTCTTTGAAAAAGAAAAAAAAAATCATTAAATCCCTTTGTTCTTTACCACAATGATTTCACTAAAACTGTGCTCATTTTTTTTTTTTCCGGCTTAAGTTGTTTAATTAACGGGTTAAACAAAAAATAATAAAGGAGTTATGAAAGTGAAGGAAGCGGGGTACTCTTTTGAAAATGTAATTTTTTAGAGTTGCAGATTAAAAAAGAAAAAAAAAAAAAAAAGAATGTAAATGTTTAAAGATGACAGTTTAGTGTTTCAATGTCCTTAAATTATTACTATTATAAATATCAATATGAATTAAACTATGAAAAACATCTAATACTTAAAATTACTATATCTTTAAAAAAAAAAAAAAATGACGGACAATAAAATACATAAAAATTACGATAAATCTTAACAAAAGATGATAAATTTCAAAGCAAACTTTTACTAATAGTTTCTTTATAAAACATGATTAAGTATTAAATTGTTTCATAGCATAAATATCATTAAATATTACATGATTTAAAAGTATTAAATATTAAATTATTTCAAAGTGATAATTTGGATGCCAATTTAAAAAAATATATCAAAAAGAGAATTAAATAAAAATATTATAAGGCTTCCCTTTATCTTTTTTACTAAATAAAACGATGCGCTGCTATAATTTTTTATAGTTACAGTTACAACTCACCTTCTGACGAAGATATATGATATAAATAAGTTACGTAAATTTAAAGATTGCAGCTTAAAGAAGTTTTATTTATTTACAAAATGAGGATGAATGGCAAAACTGAAAGTTATTTCATTACTTTTGCTATTAATATTTGTAATACAAACAGCTGATTTTACCAGTGGAAATCATAATTATTTCATTATTATTATTATTATTCATTATTCATTTTTTACATACGTTATCGATGCTTCTTAATCCACAATTTAATTATTAATTATTTTTTTTTTTACAAAATATTAAATATATTATCATTTTAATAAGACATAATTGAAAGGAAAATGAAATTTCATGCATTGCAATTATGTTTCAAAATATATTTCAAGCTTCTTTAGCAAACTTTAGACTCATTTTAGTAGAAATATTTTTATTTTTTCTTTTCTAAAAATTAGAAATAGTGAAAAATTTAAGGATAATTTCTTAAATAATGTGTTTTGCTAACTAAATCAAATCAGATTGCCCCTTGTCAGTTAAACCTTTTTAAAAGATTAATATCACAATTGCAAAAATAAATAAATAAATAAGTAAAATAAATAAAATAATAAATAAATAAAATAATAATAATAAAAATAATAATAATAAAATAATAATAATAATAAATTTATTGTAATTTGTCCATATTTCTGCATAAATATAATAACCTCAACGACACACAATATTTAAAAAAAATTCTTCTAAAACGGATATGCAAAACTGATATATATATATATATATACTTTAATATATTTCAACATATTTTAAAATGAAAATTTCATTTTAACTCTCTAGTTCCAAATTACGGATATCATGAAATAAAAATAACAACTTATACGTTATATCCCATTTTTATTAATATTTTAATATCCTCTTTTTTTTTTTTTTTTTTTTTTTTTTTTTAATTTTCTGTATATTTCTAGAAATAACAACTGTAAAAAAAAAAAAAAAAAAGAACACACAGTTCCCTATTAATTAAATCAAACCAGGTTTTTATAGGCAGAATTGTATTTTAAGAGGTATTCTCTCTTCACTTAAATTGAATATCTGCTTCTTAAAAAATAATTAAGCAGGAAAATTTAATTAAAAGAATATCAGAAAAAAAAGGTACACACTCATATATACACACACATATATATATATATATATATAACGTAACAAGGAAATAACGTAAGTGCTAATTTAAAGTAGGAGTTACAAATTGTCTACTAATATCAACATTTGAATAACACTGATAAAAAATATTTATTTGTGCATTTTGAACCGGTCTTTTTCTATTTATAGTTTAACCTCATCTTTTATTTCCAATTTTCTGGAAATTTCTAAAAAAAAAAAAAAAAAAAAAAAAAAGAATGTAAATGTTTAAAGATGACAGTTTAGTGTTTCAATGTCCTTAAATTATTACTATTATAAATATCAATATGAATAAAACTATGAAAAACATCTAATACTTAAAATTACTATATCTTAAAAAAAAAAAAAAAAAAAAAAAAAAAATGACGGTCAATAAAATACATAAAAAATTACGATAAATCTTAACAAAGTAAGATGATAAATTTCAAAGCAAACTTTTACTAATAGTTTGTTTATAAAACATGATTAAGTATTAAATTGTTTCATAGCATAAATATCATTAAATATTAAATGATTTAATAGTATTAAATATTAAATTATTTCAAAGTGATAATTTGAATGCCAATTAAAAAAATATATATCAAAAAGAGAATTAAATAAAAATATTATAAAGGCTTCTATCTATCTTTTTTACTAAATAAAACGATGCCCTGCAATAATTTTTTATAATTCCTATTGTAACGTACGCCGTCGGTACCTATCAGGCTGCTTTAAATTTCGTTAATGTATTTCATTTGAGAACAACCGAGATTTTTCTTTACTTCATGTGCTCTTTTCAAACAGTTCACGTTCTTTTTATTTTTCATTATTTTTTCTTTCTTTAATAATTAATTGTTGAACCATAGATGAATATTATATGATTTTTGGAATACTTAGCTTGCTGTGACGTTACACTATGTTAGTAAAGTTATTTCAATAAAATATGTGAATAAATTACATCTTTTATTTTCTTCTGGTACCTTTGCGTTGACATCAGAATGCTTTGAGACACCGTGCATTGTATATGATTTCTTTTCAAAGAAATTAAACAATATTTTTCAAATGAAAATTTAATTTTAAGTATATAATTTAAAACTCTTTTCTCATCAAATTAAAATATCAGTTAATATATTAAACCCTACCTCTTTTTTTTTCTTCTTCTGCTACTTAATATATATATACATATATATTTAACATCGAATTTTTTATTCATTTTTCTAGAAATTTCTGTAAAATGTCAGCAAAATATTATAAATATATCATGGCGTTCCAGATTAATAAAATTAAATCAGTTTTTTTATTGGCAGAATATTAATTTAACCCTATCCACTTAAATTAAATTTCTCTTTCCTTTAAAATTAAACAGGAAAATTTAATTAAAAGAGTGTCGTAAAAAACGTGTATACACACAGATATACCTACCAAAACAAGAGAAAAGATATCTAAGTGTCTATTTAGAACATATGTTATAAATTTCTTTCGCTGACTTTGATTATAGTTCTTAAACGGTCAACTGCTTTAAGTTTCAAAAGAATTCTACTATCTCGGCAACGAAACGAGTAATTTCAAATCCCGCAACCACCGTTTAATCTTGGGAGATCACTGTAAATTAAATTGATACTAGGGTCCTAACATAAGCCCCAAGGCAAAGAATTAAAAATAACACAGCGTAAAAGCTAAGATCCAATTAGGATGAAGTAATTGCTTCGGTAAAAACAAGAGGATTCAGTTTTCTTAAAGGAGGAAAAGGACAACCTAGAAAGAGTTCCATTTCCAAGATCTAATCCGTTTTTAGCTTAAGAGAGAGAGAGAGAGATTTGTATTTCGCTTAAGACGTAAAGAATGATGTTTCGAAGAGGGGAGAGTTGTGTTTAGATGTAGGGAAGGTATTGATTAGTGAGGCTTAGTAGGAGAAAGAGAATAAAAAGGACAACTAATAAGACAATTTCTTTTTTTTTTAATGCTTATTCTGGGAAAGAGTTTGACCTCTTGATTGAATGATTAAGAATATATACCAGAAGAATCTCCATTACTAAGAAGAGTATTCGATTTAAAAAAAAAAAAAAAAAACAGAAATATTCTGTCAAAGACATAATTTAGTTTAGTACGAAGGACAATTAATTTCAATCTGTAAAATTTTTATTTTTATTCTTTATTTATTTAATTTATTTATTTATTTCATTTTTTGACCGTAAAACTGGGCCACGTACTTTTTTAAAATGACTGAAACAAATTTAAATGAAGCATTGCCACCTAAATTTCAAACTTTAGTTAATTTAAAAAAATCTAATTGTCGTGTCAAAAAACTGTTTGCAACTCTGAATTTAGAAAAATCGCCCTTTTCATTTTGGTACCGAATTTGTAACGATAGGACTGATATTTTTAATTTATTTTGGTGGTCTACAAAACTGGTCTACAAAATCTGCAGATCGAAACTAAATAGTCTTCCGTTCTAAAAATAAATAAATAAATAAATAAAATCACTATTTTATTTATAACATAAATAATAATAATAATACATTTATTGATTGTTCACATTATTATTATTATTATTATTATTATTATTATTATTACTTAAAAATTACCCACTGTTGAGGATTATCTCTACTTAATTTACTGCGATGCAATTTAGAAATATTTCAAATACTTTTGCGATTAATTTGAAAGTAATATAGTGAAATGTGCTACTCGAGCTCAGAATTTCTTGAGAGATTTCCCCCGGGAGAAGTTGTAAAAGCGCTGTTAAATCGATTCATAAAATAAAGAAATGAAAGTAAAATAATAATAATAATAATAATAATAATAATAAAAGATACATATATACAGATTGTTTTAGGAACTCCCTGTATATATTGGATCCCTCAAATTTGAAATGACATAACTGCTAAATAGTGGGAAAGAGAAAGGTGAAACAAGTATGCTGGATGGATAGGTCCGGAATTTGTTATGCAGCAGTTTGCAAAAATGGTTCCAAGATTGGTTAATAGGTAGCGTCACACATAATGCTTTAAATAGCACTCAGATATACAGAAAGTCCATTGGTCAGTCTGTTCATTGCTGACACGTGTAAAGGAGTGGTATCAAATTTATTATTATAGGAAATTGAAGAACATCATGTCGTATTCCTTGGAGCAAGATGTTTCTATTGCACTAGAATACCTCCGATTAGTTGACGATGACAAGGTCTGACGATGTCAAGGTGATGATTTCAACAAAAATTTTATATTGAAAAAAAGGTCCAGACCAGAAAGCAATTCATAATTTATTCATATAGAACTTCCATACCTGTCTGCCCAACATACGCACTTGTTTCGCCTTTCTGTCGCTCACCGTTTCACAGTTATGTCATTTCAAAGTTTAGGATTCGATTTTGAAACACTCTGCATGTATAATTTATAAATAAAGAGAGAAAAAATTGTCCGTATCGATTAAGCAATTAAAAAAATCATATTTGACTTATAAAATGAATTATGTGAAATCTAATATATATTTTCTAAGAACATGTGGACATCTAATTCATCTCATACATTTCAATTAAATGGCGTCAATGAAATCGTAATAATTATTACAGTTTTTTTTTTTTCTTTTCAGGGTTTATCTATAAAGCCTATTTTTGTATTAGTAAAAAATCCTACTTTTTTTTTCGATATTTTGGACCATCTTCAAACAAATTTCAGCAGAATGAGATAGATTTTTAAATAAGAAAGCAAGATGTATTCTAATAAAAATTAAGAGAAATATGAAAAACATTGCATGTACATATGTGGTACATATGTGTTCATAAATTCCTCGCACACGTTCCGTCTCATAAGTACACGCCGTTAATAAGTAGCCCGCATGAGATGAAATTATGTCGTGCGTACATTACTCAAACTCATTAACTAGTACTTAAAAAAAAACTGATGAGTTTTTAATTCTGAAATAAACATAAATTTTATCTTTTTCTCAAGAAATCTTCCGATATATCAGACAAGTATGTTTATTATTTATTCCTGACTATTTTTTTTTTTTTTTAAATTTACGTCAATGAACAAACATTTTTCGATTTTAAAATTATAAAAAGGCGATTTTAATAACTATCTTCAAGTATAATAATAATAATAATAATAATATTATTATTATAGAGGCTTTCCATTCAGGTGTTTGATCATTGTAATGATAAAATATCATATTATTTGAATTAAAAATGGTGCTATTCAGCTATCAATTTGAACGTCTGTTATCTATGTAATTATATGTAAATTATTTTCCTTTTTTAAATTTTCCCACACTGAAATTTATTTTAATATACTGATAACTTATATGTCGGATTAATAAACGCAATGTTTCTAGTATAATCGAAATATTAGCAATTTAACACACACACACACACACACACATATATATATATATATATATATATATATATATATATATGTATGTATGTGTATGTATGTAACTACTAACTTCTAAATAACAGAATATTTTCTTTAATTTTCGTCTTTCACAAGATCTTCTTGCTGTGCTTTGCAAATATGCATGTATATTCAACAGGTGAAATACTTTTTTCTGCAATAAACTGTTTCTTAAATTCTTATAAGATGAATTAAAAGTTTCTCCTTAAACGTTTCCGGCGCCGAGTAATTCTGCTCTTTTAAAATCAACAGCCACTAGAATTTAAGAACGATATTAGAAGACAAGAAATAAATGAAATATTCTCGCTAAGTTATATAACAAAAATTCTATTAAAAAATAAATAAAAAAATCTGGGATGTGTTTTGAAAGGGTTTAATAAACACTGTATGATGTATATAATCTTCTTCTTAAATAAATATCTCAACGTAGGGCATTAGACCCAGGCATAGGACTTAATTGTAATCAACTGGCCTTTACCCTATAACAACAGCAACAACTCCTTTTAAACATTTATACAAGTAATTTTTGGTGATTGCCATATTCTAAACTTTTTTTAGCCTAACTGATGCAATATAAAACACTATTAACACAATTATATTTAATATTACTAGATAAATGTAACTTTTAAACATTATACATACATATATAGATAGATAGATAGATAGATATAATGTATAAAACTATTTTAATTCTGCTACGATTGTATTTCACTGTATTTAAACGTTCAGTTTAAACTAAAAGAAGATATTATATTAAAAAATAAATATTTTAAATAGCTTTAGATATATGTTTATAATATTTAACCCCAATTTTAACTCTGCCCTTTTAATCTCAGTAGTTCAACAAAGGACAGAGCTTTTGAATGAATCTGTGATCCAATTAACTTGTGGAAAGCTCGTTGGCAAAATAAACCTTTTCGTAGGGAAACCATTACATCCCTGCTAAACAAACGTTTCCGGATAAATCCGGATTTATAGTGGATCTTTCTGAAAATATGGTGGCGGGAAACTGGAGAACCACGGTTCCGGAATGCCGTAAATTATGGGATGTGGTTATGGAAGAAAGTGGATAGCGCACAAGACGGATTCATTAGACTAATGCAATTGTTCCGTAAATGTCGGAATTTAGCCTTCCTCTGATAGAAAATTATTGGGGAAAGGTGTTAAAGTTTTCCGGAGGAAAGCTAATTTAGGCAGTTGGATTTTGATATGTATTAGTTCATTTGTTCCCGAAAGACGTGAAGCTTATTTTTTTTTCTTTTGCATTTGATGCATATGTTGAAAATGAAGTTCGTATGATAGATGTATGATGATTTATTTGCACCACAGTTAATAAATTAATACATCTGAAATATTGGCCACTTTAAAGGTTCACATAAATTAGTGCAGAATATAAATCGTAATATTTAAACCTGAATAAAAGTAATAATAATAATAATTAAATAATAAATAAATAAATAAATAAGTAAATAATACATAAATAAAAAATATTTAAAATAGAAAAAAAATAAAAATAAAAATAAAAATAAAAATACATAAATAAAAAATATTTAAAATAGAAAAAAAAATAAAAATAAAAATAAAAATACATAAATAAAAAATATTTAAAATAAAATTAAATAAATAAACATACAAATAAACGTTATTTTATTTCGGTATTTTCCAGTTGATGCTTATGTATTTAATATCAGCTCTAATATTTAAAAAATAAGTATTTGGAAAATTTAACAATCTGTTAGTATCTTTTTTTAACCGATGCCAAATAAACTAGTATATTTATACCTATATATTTATATATAGTAATATTTAAATCTGAATTTTCAAAATAAATACAAAAATAAAATAATAAATAATACATAAAATAAAATAAATAAATAAATATAAAATTAATATAAAATAAATTAATACATAAATATATAAATATATTTAAAAAATAATAATAAACGTTATTTTATTTGGGTATTTTCCAGTTGAAGGTTAGTATTTAATTTCAGTTCTAATATTTAAAAAATAAATATTTGAAAAATTTAACGATGTGTTAATATCTATGTTCAACCGATGTTAAATAAGATTTTCGAGTCTTTAAAACTATTAAATGCAGTTGTACAACATTATTCGATTTTATATTCTTCTACATATATAAGAAGAAAATACTGAATTCTTAAAGATTTTCAAGCTCCGTTTTTCGATGGATTTACACTTTTTGAAATGTTCTGAACACGGTTTGACAGTTTTTAAAAAATGTCTATATGTTGTGTGTCTGCGTGTGCATTACAAATTTTTCGGGCGCTGTATCTCACTAATCAACGAACGAAATTCAACCAAATTTGGCCTTTAGTTGGACCCTCACCTAAACGGAGCTGATTACATTTGGGCATCAATCGCTCAACAGATGGCGCTGAAATCTGTTTCTAATTTTATTTATTTTTAAGAAAATTACCATGGCAATATAGAAAGAAATTTTGTACACATGTACATAATGAGACTTATTTTTAACACATGATTATAAAATAATTATGAATTACTGATAATAGTTGTAGTATACTACGATTTAAATTTTTATCGATAATCTTGCATTTTGATGACACCAAAGAGACTCTTATGAGATTCATATAAATTTTTATGTGTTTATTACTTTGAAAAAATAATAAATCTCTATTATATTTATATAATTTCTTATAAATTCTTACAATATATACAAGTGCATTTGATAATACTTAATTAGAAAAGCAATGTAGCATTTAAAATTAAAGTTTCAGAATTGAATTCTAACGAAAATCAATATATAAATTATTTTCTGAGTTCAATTAGAAATAGCATAATTATGACAGAATCCAAGTTCAATCATAAACGAGCTCTGAAAGGCAAACCAAATGCGAAATTCATTTTCAGAAAGGACTCAAATGGATTTGTTAGCTTGGTAACCTTTTTAGAAAGTATTTAATTTAATTTAATTTAATTTAAATTAAATTAATTAATTAGTTTTTCAAGAGATAAACTGAAATTTAATTTATTCTATTGACAATGTCTCTTTTTAATTTACACGATTTGGTGTTTTCCTATAAATAGCTCAATACTTTTGATTAATATATTGCGAAATGAAATTTTGTAATGTTTGCGCATGCGTAGTCAAAAATTATTTAATAAAAATGCTCACATTCCATTAAATATTTAGTATTTTTAGGGTAGGTGCTCCAGTGATTGGCATGCTCCAGTAATTGGCATCTATCCAGAAATAATTAATAAATAAGGAAAATAATAAAATCATGTATTTTACATATAAGAATTTTAAAATTTTATGTCAAACACTGGAGCATAGGGTGCTAATAACTAGTAAAATGAATAAGTAGCAGTGTCAAACACTGAAACATCGGGGCCCAATTACTGATAAAATGAAAAACTGGCAGTGTCAATTATTGGAACATTGAGTGGGTGTCAAATAAAAATAAATAATTGTTATCAAATGTATATATTTTAACATATATGTGGTTCTGAATGTCTTTCATGCCATATGTACTAACTTGAGATTTCTAAAAATATTTTCTGATGACTAGAACATTAAAAACATCAGAGATTGCTCTAAAGGTGTCAATCACTGGTGCACTTACCCTATATTCTGTTTGCAGTATGCCGTGTCTAATGCAATATGTCAAGTTTCCTAAAAATGGCTTTGTATTAGGTTTAATGCATTGCATGCTATAATTAAAAAAGAGGCAATTTGTTTTGCAATATTTTAAAGAAGTCTTTATATCTCCATGAATATATGTGATAGCCTAATTCAAAGAAGTCTCATAACGATAGGCTACTCCGGAATGTATTTCAAACATTACTTTTTCACAGGGTGATCCCAAACATTTTTATTTTTCTTTAATCCGTTGCAGTCTCCTTTTTGACTTCGGGAGAAAACATTTGCTGAAATATATGAGGTTATAATATTTTCCTTTACACGCCCACATTTTAAGATAATTTGTCGAAATTTCTTCTATATATTTGAGAAATTCTGAAATCGAAATTGTCAGGTCATGTCGCAAGGGTGAAACTACCTAACATGCAAAAATCCTGAAAACTGCTACTTGTATGTAGATAAGGGAGATTTATTAATGATATATGATATGCCTGCCCATAATAAATGATATTAGAAAACTTCTTAGTAAATTATAAAGCAAATTAAACATTCAAGATAAGAAATTTCTATAAAAACAAAAGAATTTAACATGAAATTCATACAGAGCAAAATGTTCAAAAACCCTGAATTCAGGGGTAGCCCCTGAAAAGTTTCACCCCTGTATACAGTAGGGCAGTATATAATTAATTAAAATAACATATAATTCTTTGGTAATTTGTAACAATCATTATTTAATGTCATAAGATTATTTTATTATGTATTATTGTTATCAATGATATCAATTAAACATAAATTTAAAAAAAAAATTGCTTTCAACATAAATAAAAAAGCACATAATTATATTTATTTAAAAATAATACTTAATTTAATGTAAATAATTGAAAAAAAATCTATAAAAGCCTTAGACGCAACAGAATAATCAAGGAGTGTATCGTCGTATCCACTTTGGAACCAAATTAATGAGCTCAGAATACATTTGAATTTTGAAGTTTTTAGTGCAAATCAAATTAGTGACTAATTAATTTTCAGCTATCTGTGGAATACATTTAGATCTGTCTTAAAAGGCGCACTGTATAAGCTTAACTAATTTGTTTTAATAAGCAATCGATGCACAGCCAGTTATTTTATAATTAATTAGACTTTAGTCAAGTCAAGATATTATTAATGAGAGTCACACCCTTTTAGCACCATGTATTATCGAAGCGAATTCTGCAACTACTTGCAAGGCACTTTCCATACAATCACTTTTCTTAATTGCTTAGCTTCGCCTTTTAAAGCTAAATAACAGATAATATTCACTTTATTAGTATAATTCATGATAAAAGTTTTCATAAGGGAAAAGTGAAAGCATTTTTTTAATAAATGAAATGCTGTTGTAAGTTTATTACGTAAGTAAATATGAGAAACACGTGATTAATTTTTAAGGTATGCGATGAAATTTCTCATATGTAGAGGGGGGGGGGTATCGTAAAAATTTAATTTTTATTAAAAACTAGCAAACCCGTGCGAAATTTCGCACTTTATTTCTTTTCTTATTTACCTTTAAAATTTGAAACTCATAAATATTATGCCAATTTCACGTCGTAATTAAAGTTTTAATTTACCAGAAGCCAAAATATAAATATTATAACCAAATAAATATTGTGAAATAGTGAAACCAGAATCATTGAAAGAAAAGTTTCAAAATAAAATTCATGGTTGACGACCCAGTTTTCATATTTCCTGGCAGGCAGTGCAGTTCAACCCCCATCCCCATGACGCCTCTTAAATTTTTATAGCCAAGAGTGCGATGACATTTTATTTATTTTGGGATTATTATTATTATTATTATTATTATTTTTTTGTTAAAAAAAAAAAAAATCCTATTTTGATTATACTTTTTATGATTGCGTTTTTTAGTCAGTTTATGATAATAATTCATATTCTGTATATATCTTTAAAATATTGCTAGGTTTCAAATGACGTTTGCAAAGATTCTGAAGAAGCAACCCCATATCCTTCTTATTTTAAATTTTGTAGTTTATTTTTTGTAGATTTACATAAATAAATATTATTTTGGAAAATAAATATATATATATATATATATATATATATGCTTTTTGAATTTAAGTAAAAGATATCAGGTTTTATTTTTTTATTGAATACAAAATTAAACTAAAAGCTTGGAAAAAAAAAAAAAAAAAGCTATGGAAACTTTGTATTACATATTTTGCTTTGAGTGATTAAAAATCTATGAAAGACGGTTAAAAATTTTTAAGCATTTTTTGTTCGTTTGTTTGTTTGTTTTAGACCTGTGTAATTAAAACATTACCATACTCTACCTATATATATATATATACACACACACATTAAATCTGTAGTACCTGTATCTGCTTTAGGAAATGTCTTACGTGAAATTCAAATTGAGAAAGTGTGTAAAACGTAGAAGCTTGAATTTTTTTTTTTTTCCAATTACATTTCTTATGCTGCATTTTTTGCTTTGAGTAATTAAAAATCTATGAAAGATGGTTAAAACATTTTATGCAGTTTTTTTTTTTTTTTTTGTTTCAGACCTGTGTAATTAAAACATTACCATACTCTACCTATATATATATATATATATATATATATATATATATACATTAAATCTGTAGTACTTATATCTGCTTTAGGAAATGTCTTACATGAAATTCAAATTGAGAAAGTGTGATAAAACGTATAAGCCTGAAAACGTTTTTTGCCAATTACATTTTTCATTGTTTAGGATCGTCTTTCTTAAAACTAAATATCAGTTGAGGATATTCAAAAATTTAGGATATTTATATCTAAATTCCGGCATAGGGAGAAAATGTGAAAAATATAATAAATGTTTAAACCATAATTTTATTATCTAACTATCAGTACTCCTATAAAATATTTTAAAAGATTTTTATTAAATATTATTTCTGTAAAAATATTCCACAATCTTCAGGAAACGTAATTTTATTTTTATTTATTTTAATTATGAAAATTAAAGTACAATGAAAAATATGTTATAATATATTTAGTTATTATATATTTTGTATTTTAAATTAAGCAATATACAACTTAGAAGAATAAAATAAATATTTTCGCAAATTATTTCATTTAAAAGTACTACTGATGTTTGCATTTGAAATAATCATTTTTAAAAGAATATATATTTCTCCGAATTTTTACGTGAAATAAATAAAAGTAAATTTATTAAAAAATGTCATTTAGCATCATCAAAAAGGAATGCGAAATTTAAATAAAATATAATTAATATGTTGTGTACTTCAAAACATCTTGCCCATTTCTTTATGACATCTAAAAATAAAAGAAAATACACAAAATTAATCAATTAGATATCTTTTTTAATTAGTTAATTTTTTTTTTCTTTTTTTAGCGAATCAAATGAATTGAAACGATTTTATATATGTTTTTTTAGAGTTTTTTGCTGAGTTTTTGCTTGCAAATAAAATAATAAATGAGATGAAAATTAATGAGCTAAAAAATGCAAGGAAGAACGATCTAAGAAATAAAATAAATAAACTGAATAAACTGAATGAATTTAATTTATTTTAATGATAACTGCAACCGTGCATTAATATTTGCACATAGAATTGCCATAAAAAAAATGAAAGAATATTTTTGTGTGTGTTGCGTACACAAAGATATAAAAATAATTACGAATATTGAAAAATGTATAAAATTGAACTATACGGATTTATGATATATTGCATGGATGTATGTTTAAATAAACTTCCATTAAGAACAGATTTCTTAAATCAATGATTAATAGTGACCAATACCATTATCAGATATTTGGAGAAATAATAAGTAATTTTTTTTTTCATTTATGATACAAAACATTTATTTGCCACGGTATTTTATGTATGGTGTTAAAACATATAGGATGGTTACAATTAAACTTCCACTATAACCTTTCCAAATGGGTGGGCGATCACCACCAAAATTGGTATCAACACATTTCACAAAGTATGCTCAAAATATATAATAATAATAATAATAATAATAATAATAATAATAATAACTCAAAAAATGTCTACCAGATATTGTTTTATAATTTTATTGAATATTTTGAAAAGTTGATATTCTGTTTATTGATTTTAATTCCTACAGATTTAACATACATAATACATTATTATATATATATATATATGCATTTCCTTTCCTAACATATATTATGTAAGGAGAATATTGTAATCATGAAAAAATCGACTACGAGATTCTGCCGTATCTATATATTTTGAGGTCTCCTGCGTTCAATTTTGAAATTTTTACAGTGGTAAGTGTATGTATGTGAGTGAACACGATAGTGTCTAAACGCTTTGATCGACTGAGCTGAATGTAAGTATGTATATTATAGGTCACCATCACACGAACTGTATAGATTTTGGTGTATCTAGTACTTATATATATTACATCGGCATAAGGAAAAACTTTTACTAATTACGGACTATGGACTGAAATTATTTAAAGTGTGATAGCATTCAAATGCCTCATTCAATTAAGCTAAAAGTTGTTAGTGCGTCGTACGAAATGTATAGAAATGTATAGATGTTTAAGAACCAAGCACTTATTTATTCATTCATTTATTTATTTATCTATATATTTTTTTACAGGGACATACACACACAAAAATTCTTTATCGGTATTGTCTAGGAATTCAAGCCTTAATTCATCGTCTAAAACCTATGAACTAAAAATAATGAGGTTACAGGTCACAATCGTACGATTTCTACAGAATTTGAGAAGTGCAGGACTTATATTTTCTTTACAGGAACACAAAAGAAAATTCTTCAACATTAGGGCTAATGGACTCGAAATATTTGAAGTGCGAGAGCGTCTAAACTCCGCATTTGATTAAGATATAAAGTAGTAGATATGTTATTGGTTATTATCGTTAGAACCGTACACATTTAGAGGAGTGTAAGGCTTATAGATTTTACTGGTATATAAAGTATAATTTTTATACATTACGGTCTATGGACTCAAATTATTTAAAGTTCGGTTTAATGATGTTAAATTGTTTAAAAATTAAAAGTAAGAAAGAAAAAGAAAGAAACAGATAAATTTTGATATTGCGATCCTAATATTTATAATTATTTCATAGAGACGCAGAAAGGAATTTCAGTACATTATGTTCCATTAAACTGCATGCAACAGAACATGAGAAATAACCCTGAAAATCCTATTAGGATTTTTTTCATTTGTCTTTTTAAAGACTTCTTTTATTTAAATTAACTTAAGCTATCGTTAACTATTAAATGTTCGGAAAGTCGTATGAAGGAATTCCAGATTTCTTTACAGAATGCAGTTATGATCCATTTGTGAAATAAAAATTTGTATGTACATAATATCTGAAACAAATATTAAAGAAATTTTTTTTAAAGAATTTTATAATATATTTGATATAAACAACATAATTCAAATTGACCTAAATGAAGCACGTGTTTATATGACTTGAAACCTGGAATTGAAGAGTCTTTAAAAGCATTTTGTTTATTTTCAAATAATTAGTATGTGTGCATTAAAAAATATCAGTAAATTTTTCTTTTGTTTTAAAATTTAATCCAATGGATGTGAAAGCGTGGTCGTTAAACTGGTCAATGTTTGATAGTGTTCTCAATTCCATTCAAAAGAATAACTCTAAGTAATATTCTTCAAACTGCTAAGTATAATTATATTTCATTCTTTCAATTTTAATTCGTGAATAAGCATAATAAAAAGCATTCTTTTATACTTTCTTTTAATAAACAAAGGCGGAACAACAAAATTCACTGCTATATTCGATCTCGAAACTTAAATTAATCATGTCACCATTTAACTTTTAAATTTGTTTTATTTAGAATAAATGCTATATGTGGAAATGGCATCAATTGTAAACTTTATTCAGAATTAATTAAACTGAAATGTTAAAAAGAATGAGAGAATTCCTCTTTATTTTTTATCAATAAATTTTAAAGATTTGATTTTTTTTTTCTTTGTATTAACACACAGACTTATGTCGGTGACAGACATATCTAAAACTTAAAGGATAAGAAAAAAAATGCATTTCTCTTTGTTACAAACGAAAAGACAAAATGGTTTTGTTTAAAATTAAAAACAAAATTAACCCGCCCTAATTGGATTTAGAATTTTTCACAACTACAACTTTAATTCAATACGTGGAATGTTTTGTCCACCCAAAGATTAATTAAACTTTGCTTTGGAAAAATCAACTACAGATCCGGGAGATTGTTTGCATTTTTTGAAATTATTTGTTACTTTAAATGTGACTAATGGGATCAAAAAGTGAGTTTTTAATTAAGTGACCGTGAATGAGCTTTAATTACTGATAATGAAGGTATAATTAAATGCTTCTAAAAGTAAATTGGAAAAAAGTTGATAGAAACAAAGGAGGTGGTTTATGTTTCTAATGTTTAATTTGTTAATAACAAATAATCTCTTAATTACAAGTACTGTCTTACTTGAACGAAAATAAAAAGAATGTTGAGAAAGTTAATTTGTAAACGAAAGATTTATTTATTGCCCTCTTTGTGATGTAGATTATTACATATCATAAAATTTGAATTCTCTAAATAAATAAAATTATAAATAAAATTATTTTAATCTTAAAAAACTAATTTGTGTATGAAATTGTTATCTAAATTTTATGTTCCTATGTTTATTTGTTTAAAAATTACACATAAAAGAAGGGAAAGAGAACACAGGTTGTAACTTCAATTTTGCACGCCAGTATATAAATGTTTTTTCAAAAGTACTATGAGCTTTGCACACAAGGTGCACTGCAGTGTAGTCTTTTCTCTACTTTAAAGTTTTTTCTCTACTTTAAAATAAAATGAGCAAGAAATTTAAAACTAAACAAAATAAAAATCATGAAAACAACTCAATTAATTTTATAAAAAAGGCATCAAAATTATTTTTTTTAAATATTATTCCTAGTACATGAAAAAAAAAAAAAACCTATTAATTAAGAGGCTTAATTTTAAGATTTTATCTTGCGATTTTTATATCTTAAGTTAGGTGAACACCGTGTAAAATTTAAAATTGTCTTTAAGATTACAAAAACATTTCCATCCATTTTTTAAATTATTAAAAAAAAAAAAAAAAAAAAAAAAATCTTCTTCAAGTAGAATTTTAAACAAATTTTCAAGATGGGACAGTAAAAAATTTTAACAGTCAATTAGATCTACCTATTCTAACTCAAAATTTATCTTGTTTAGAAAATAACGACTTTTTTTTTTTAAATTATGTCTGTAGTAATTTATTTCACAAAATTCCCTTTAAAAATGATTTCAGTTAATGTAATAATAATAATAATAATAATAATAATAATAAATCCTGCTTTAAACGGAGACATTTAATTTTTCCCCCTTTATTTTTATAATGATGAATTTAAAGTTTTTTAACTTTAAACTGGAAATAATATAATTGCTGTGTAAATTTAACAAGAAGAAAGGTTTATTGCTTATTAAAGCCACCAAACGGAAGCCGAGAATTTTCCCAGCACAAAAATTTGGCAAATTACAGCAGTTTAAACTGAAATGAAGAATTTACTTCAATAATTTACTTCCAAATAAATACTACCTACATTGAATAATGTGAGCATTACTAATAAACTTTTAAAAGCTTTAAAAGTTTATTAATGCTTACATTAATAAACTTTTAATGTGCAGAAACTGGTTTTGGATGTCAGTTAACTATTATTATTTTTTTACAGTTAATTATTATATTAAGTTAAATTTCGCTCTTCCTTTATAAGTCTAAACAGTGGTAATATTGTAATTTAGTTAGTAACTTAGTAATTTAGTTTAGTAACATTATAAGCAATCACAAATTTTTTTACCACTTTTTTATTAGAATAATTATCTTCTGACTTAACAGTGTTTACATATTGGAGAAAATTGCGGCACAAAAAATGTGGTGTGGAAAAAAAAAAAAAAAAATGTACTAACAAAGTTACAAAATAAATTAAAATGTTGGATACCTCTAACTTTAACAAAAAAAAAAAAAAAAAAAAAAAAAAGAAAGAAAGAAAGAAAGAAAGAAAATCTTACAAGGAAATATTCAAAAGGTGTCGTCTTCAAAAAAATATTGAAAGAAAATATACTTCTACTCATCTTTCTACTCATCTACAGATTCTACTCATCTTAAAACACCAGAAAGTGAAAAAATTATCGGCTGAAATGAATCACAGTGACCACAAAAAATTATCAAAATTAAACATATTTGGCGATTTCACATTGTTAGGCGATTGATTTTGAGAACTTGGCGGAGAAACAAAACACGGTTCTGTTCGTACACGGCAATCTCGGTGCTAGCGAACTGAACGCCTAACAGCGCTAAATCACCACATATGCTTAATTTTGATAATTTTTTGTGGTCGCTGTGATTTATTTGAACCGATAATTTTTTAACTCCTTGTGTTTTATGAAGAGTAGAATGACATATATTTTTTAAAATATTCTTTGAAGGCGACACCTTTTGAATGTTTCCTTGTCAGTAAAATTACAACAGAATTTTTTTCAATAAAAATAGCAATGATATTCTTACGAAATATTTTTGTATTATCATTTTGACACTCACATTGTTAATGAAATTACTAAAAATAATAAGATTTTTTTTTTTTTTTTTTATTTAAAGCAAATATTGTCTATACAGTTCAAGACTACAAAAATGTAAAAAATGAAACGAAATCATCCCCACGACTTGAAAATCGTATTTTTAATTAAAGATAAACTTTACGAATTACATTTCTGTCGACTCATTTTAATTACTCGGTTAATTGAAGCAGAAGTTGATTGCGGGTCTCTCATTAAAAAGAAGCAGCTCATAGCAGCGGGGATTTTGGTCGCAGCTAAAACCATTTGTTAAAAGTTTGGAAACTTTTAATTTTGTCCCCTAGGCTGTTCTGACATGCTCAAAATTCAAGATCATGAAGATAAATTGTTGCCAGCAGTGATGAAGGATCATGATATTATGGAGACGAATTTGTTTTTTCCAATAAGGTTTTAAGAACGGTGGCTTAAAATTAACTCTGTTTTATTGATTATGTTAATATAAGATAATAAGATAAATGGTGGAAAAAATAATAAACTTATATATAAATAATGATAGTAATAGTAATAATAATATAATAATAATGTTAAAAAGAATGACATAGTGCTAGATATTTGGCTTTGTCTATATAGGATAATACTAAATGAACTGTTAAACAAAAATAGAAAAAAAAAAGAGCTTATGTTGAATAGAAAAATACACCAGAAAAGTGCCATAAATTAACTAAATTATATAGAACTAGATTTGTAACTATATTAATATGAGACATATTATTACACAAATTTTCAAATATTATTAATATAGTTATATTTAAAACAAAAGTGAAATTTTGTTTTAAAAATATCAGAAATTACATGTAAGATGTAAGCGAAACAACTTGGTTTGTTTGTAGTAATCAGAATGCAAAATTTAGCATTAGATTTTCTTTATTTTTCTTAATATTGAATTTAATGCAAAAAATAATAATCAGAGTTAAAATCCTCGAGATAAAAATATTTGTCTTTGTGATTACTTTTCTGCAAAATCAAATGAACTGAATATATTTAATATAGTTTTTCGCATAATTCAGTGTTTAGGTTTATTTCATTGTCATAAACGTACAATAATTATTTTCTCTTATTTAAAATTGTTTCCAAACGGAGAAATAAACAAAGAGTGTTAACTAACATTAAATATATCTTGCTATTTAAATCTTTTAATTTATTGTCTTTTGACATTAACTGCGGTAAAGTAAACCACTTAATAAAAATAAATACTAATAAAACTAGTAAAATATAAATATAAGCCAAAAGAATTTTGAAGTTACTCCATTCGGCTTTCTAAAAAAACAATATTTTCTAAGCGCGTCTAAACAAACTAGAATCAGTGAATAATTCAGTAAGTAAACAAAAGTGAAAAATACAGTAGAGCATTTGAGTATTTTCTCCCAAGTGCTTATATTTGTATGATGGATAGTAATGTAATTTGTTGTCTTTTGATATTAATTGCGGTAAAGTAAATCAGTTAATAAAAACAAATACTAATAAAACTAGTAAAATATAAATATAAGCTAAAAGAATTTTGAAGTTACTCCATTCGGCTTTCTAAAAAAATCAATATTTTCCAAGCGCATCTAAACAAACTAGAATCAGTGAATAATTCAGTAAGTAAACAAAAGTGAAAAATACAGTAGAGTATTTGAGTACTTTCCTCCAAGTGCTTATATTTGCATGATGGATATAGTAATGTGCACTGAGAAAAAATTCTGTAACTGACATCTAGAATCTAAATTATGGCTCAAGAAAAAATAGTTCCATGTCATACTTATAAATTCTAGTCCCAATTGAAAGCGAGTTCTTGAAACCCCTATTAGAATTCTAGAGAGCTTGTCTATATTATCGAGGTCAAACCTATTTGAAAATATCTCCAAATAAATGCGAACACAAGAGGCGGGTTTCAGCAACTATACTCTTGGTTTATGACCGAATTCTGGAAAATAAAGCGAGAATTTCTCGCCATACAAAAGATTCAGAATAGTTAGAATATTCAGAATATTGTTTCACCATCTAGAAATGTGTAGACTAGAAATTCTCGATCATTTCGTCTATTAAGTTTGTTGGCGTGCCTTATGCACATAGCTCGGAAATCTATATTTCTAGTTAAGGGATATAGAAAATGGCCACTTATTCATTCTAGATGAAGGCGTTATATTTTTTTTTCAGTGTGTCTAACTTCTTTTGTATGTTACTGTAAAAAATATATATAGAATAAACACGAAATGACCATGGTGTAACAAAATCTTAAAATGCATATCAGTTAAATTAACTTGTAAATAATTTAATACATTACAAGTAGAAGATGGATAATTAGCCCCTACAGGACATAATGTGTGTTTACTGTCTAAGTTACTTTGTGTTTCCCTATAAGCGCAATGTACACTATCTTCAACAATGGTCGAATTCTATGAAATACTCACGACTGATCACAAATAGCTTTTATATTCTTTCAAAACTAAACAAAACATAAAAATAACAAAGCATTTTTAGAGTTTTCGAGATTATTTTCTTATTTTATCTATATGTATCCAGTAAAAATGATAATAAAAAAGTTTACATTCACTTACAGAATGAATAAAAATGACTTCTGCAAATTAAAACTTACAAGACAAAAAACGAAATAAAATAAAAAGTACTCGCTTCATTTAAACACACAAAAAAAAAAAGATATATATTTACATTTCGTGCTTGATCCAGAGTCAAAATAAAGAACAAGTCCATTTACCTGAAATAAAAAATAAAATATGTAAGATTAAACATTTGCGCATACACTTGTTACAAAGAGCAAAAAATTACTGTATAAGATGTCAATGCAAATACATATTTGATATGCAAAGTGCAAAAGTGACATTTTAAGTGATTCTGCATTTTTTTTTCTGTTTCCATGAAAGAAGCGTGCTTTTATTTTTAGAATGAAGCTTTTACTTTAGATTGTGTAGTTTTTATTTTTACTTAGAAAGTTTCTGCTTTTAAATGCTATCCAGCAATGTAAAGAATACAAATATTTTCATGGATTGAGGAAAAGAGAGAAACTATGAAATGAACAATAATCAAATAGTTCAGCAAAAAATGGATGTGAAATGTGAAATGTAATTTTTAAAAGAAGGTTGTCTCCATTCAAGTAATATGTTTTTAGTTTTCTCTTGACGCTGTCAAAAGCAGTTTTAACAGTTACTAGTTAACACAAATTTCTAACTGTTCTAAAGGCAGTCAAGATTATATATAGTAAAATTTATTTTTTAAATTTTTTCACCTGTAAAAATGAATAACATTTTATGATGTTACGTAACATTATATTTGAATACAATTTTGAAAGTAAAAAAAAAAAAAAAAGATTTCGGTTAATTTTTAATCTTTTAATTTTATTGTTGATATCAGTGTTAAACTATGAAAAAATATCTAATTTATTGTACATAAGTAATATAACTATTTGTTTTATTTTATGTACATATTGACCTTAGGAGGGATTCACACCATTTTCATACATTGTTCGAAAATGTTTAATTCATAAAGAGAGTTTATCTTTCCATTTTACATTCTTCTGATCAATTCTGTCTAAACTTTAAACGAATAGAAGATAGAACAAAGCAAACATTACGTTTGTGTTTAATATTCAAAAATTCCCTCTTTTGCTTTAGGTAAATGGAGAAGTATTTCGCTTATATATATAGTGTATTTAACAAGTTGTTTCCTTTCCCTTAACAATAGTGTTTGTTTGATTTGTTGTTCACTTCGACCAACCTCCCTCTTTTTGAATGAGTATAAAATTCAAGCCAAAACAATCTGAGACGACAATTCCTGGAAATTTAATCTGCCTCAGAACACAAAATTACTTAGAAGATTGAGAAAACGTAGTTTTCTACTAATTTGACATACAATATGGTTTCTTGTTTATACTTTTACTTCTATTAGGGACTTAATAATTTCTAATACAATTTTAGAAAATCTCTTTTTAAATAAAATTTTATATGTTTAAGATAACTATTATTATTACTATTATTATTACTATTATTATTATTATTATTTTCATATTATAACAAAAGAACAAGTTTATTTAAATGCGGATAATTGTTATTAAAAATTATTAAATTATTTTGCTTAAAATATAGTTGAACTGAAGTAACTAAATATCTATATACCGGGCGATCCAAAATTTTCAGAAAACATAAAAAAAAATGTATTATTCAAAAATTGCTGACTGAAGTTCTATGTGGTTTTTCACTGAGATATACAGAAAATCATGGAATTTTTTTGTATCCACTTGACTGCCATAGAAAAGTGCAAAACTGTAATATTGTTTTCCTTGCACAGTTTTTACAATGCACTAAGTTAATGCATATTTCAATTTGAGATTAAAAATGTAGCTATGCACATGATTATAAACCATAAGTATTATTTAACCCATTAGCGTCCAGTGTCCTCATTTAAGGACAGTTAATAAAATGACACGTATATTTTTTGTGGTTTCTTGGAATATTTTCTGCTTTTTAGTGACAGTTTATAGCGTCACTCTAAATGATCCCTGAAAGTTTTATGTGCCTACTGTTAATTATTATTTCATAATTTGGATAGTCATTTTTTGATTTTTTCCTTCGTCGCACATATATTTGCTTTTAGCGCAGGTATACTAACTTAAATTAAGTTGAATAATAATACATATTATAATACTTTACTTTCGAGATCTTTGTCAGCATATAATAGGAAAATAATCTGTTATCTCAAAGTTTTCTTGCTAGAACACTAAATGTCAATAAATGAAGATAGGCTTTAAGTTTAAAACTATCAGAAGAATTGTTTAAGTTAATAGATTTTACTGACAGTTGTCTATATTAATTTAGAAGTGAAATAATCAGCTAGTAATATTTTGCAAAATTAATTCGGGCGTTTACGGGTTAAGCCCTTCAAACTTTAAAAACAAGCGAGAAATTCAAGATTATATAATTCTAAATTCTAAATGTATTGTGGAAAAAAGAACAGCTCAGTGATCGGGAAAATCCGTCAGTGGCGGTCAAATGGATAAGAAGAAATATCAGTTACATTTTTCATCAACATATCGCGCTGTATTCGCAGTACCCTTTCACATTTTTAACCCGTTAGTAGTCACTAGTTGGTCGATTCGCCGCCCATACTTTTAGTGTTTATTCAACAGCCACCAAAAATTTTTAGAAGTGGTATTTGATATACATAAAAGGCGAATCGACTCGAATAAGCGTCGATTATGTATATCAAATGCCACTTCTAAAAATTTTTGGAAGCTGTTGAATAAACACTGAAGGGCGGCGAATCGAGCAACTAGCGACTACTAACTGGCTAACAGATTCGCCTGACCAAATGATGACATATTGCGAATACTGAAGGTTTTTTAGAAGAATTTCCAATAGGTAACGTCTGATGGCCATTCAATTTTAATGAATTACGGCCATCACGTTGAGCACTTATAGTTCTAGTTACATTATTGAATGTACTTCGCCACTGTAAAAAAGTAATTTTACAATTAAACCACCATCTGTTGAAGAAAATTTAAACTAATTTGCTGATAAATCTTTTGTTATCTAAAAAAAAAAAAAAAAAAAAATCAATATCATGCTTTTCTGTGAATTTCAGTGAAAACCGCAAAGTGCTACGGTAAATACAGTCCGTTAAGAAATTATAAGACCACTTTAATTTTGTAAATTATAAGAAAAATAAAGAGCCTAATCATAATTTAAATACATAAAATAACATATTGTTCTATATTTTTTTATAATTAGTTTGCAATAACCTGGTATAATGCAATAAATCTTTAATTAAAATATATATTAGAAATAAGTGAAAAATAACCTGTTAAGAAAATATAAGACCACTTGCCAAAAAACAAAATTGTATAAAAAATTAATATGATTTTGGTCCTCCATTTTTCCTGATGACTTCAAACACTCAGTTTTTCATTGAAGTAACCATGTGATTAAGTTCAGTTATAGAAATATTGTACCATTCTTTTAAAATGGCTACTTCCAGTTCATTGGCAGATGAAAATTGTTTATTATTAGCATAAACTTTGCGAGATAATATACCCCATAGGTTTTCCATGAGGTTCAAGTCTGGACTTCGACTTGGCCATGGTAAAACATTATTTTTTGCTTTTTTTAACCACTCCTCTGTGGATTTAGATGTATGACAAGCAGCACTGTCCTGTTGAAACATCCAATTAGCACCACCTAATAAAGGTCCAAACGGTATCATGTGATCATATAGCATAGACTGATATTGTGTAGTGTTCATATGAACCGAAATCCGCTGTAAATCACACAACCCCTCATAACTAAAAGCTCCCCAAATCATTACTGATCCTCCACCCATTTGTCGACTGAAGCATTCTTTTGGTTCCTTCCTCAAGTCATGCCAATAGTGTTTGTAACCATCAGGACCATCAAGGTTAAATTTCTTTTCATCAGAAAATATAATTTGTTTCCACTCATCATTCCACGACATGACATTTTTAGCCCATTTTAATCTTTCTTCTCGATGGCATTTCAATAACTTTGGTTTTTTCTTCAATTTCATAAATTTCGTATTAATATTTAATTTAAGACTCTTCCAGACTGTTACATGGGAAGTTTTCTTGCTGAAACGTTTCGAAATTTCACGAGTTGAAAGACCTTTTTTAGTTGACAGTCGAAAAATTTGTTTATTATCACGTGCTGGCAAAATATTTTTTCTACCAGATCGTTTTATTTTGTTTGAATAATCTTTTCTAATTATGGCATTATGAATGGCCGTTTTAGAAAGATTCATTAACCTTGCAATATCTCTTTCAGATTTACCAGAACCTTTATAAAATAAATTTTTTCTCACTTCGCACTCCGATAATTCTTTACCTCGAGGCATCGTCAAATTAATCGTAGATAACACATTCAAAACCTAAGCCTTTGCTTCTTAGGTAATGCTTTTACGAAATACTGACGCATGCGCTTTATATTGAGTTTGACGTCATGTATAATATGCCAATTTTCTCAGGTGGTCTTATAATTTCTTAACAGTCACAGTCTTTAATTTTTAGAAAAATGAATAAGTTTTAATGAAATTTAATTTAATTTTAAAAGTTGGAATTAGTATAGGATGCGTTTTCTTATCAATTTTAAATACGCAACTAAAAATTTGCATATTATGCTCTCTTCTTCAGAAATGCACCAATACGCTTGTGGTCTTATTATTTCTTAACGCACTGTACTTTTTGAATAATATAATTTTTATTTTATATGCAATTTTTGGACCACCCAGTATATAAAACAACACAATTATAATTTTAATTTAATTTATTTATTGAATTTAGGAAGAACTCATACATTCTTCTTATACTACTTAAAAAATGCATAATACATGAAGACCAGTGTTTGTCAATCTTCCAATCAATCCAAGGAAAAAACAAACAAACTTCCGAGTTCGTGTTTAATATTCAAAAATACACTTTTCTACTTTACGTAACTGTAGTAGTATTTCGCTTTTACGGCATTTTAACAAGTGGTTTTCCTCCCATAACAATATAGTATTTATCTGATCTGCTGTTCACTTTACCCAACCTCTTTCTTTTTAAACGAGGACAAAATTCAAGCGGAAACAATTTGAGACGGCAACTCCTGGAAACTGAATCCGCTTTAGAATACAAAAGATGCCTCCTAAAAGGGTTGAGAAAATTTAGTTTTCCGCTGATTCGATATACAACACAGTTTCTTGCTTACACTTTTACCTCTTCTATCGATCTTTCATTTCCTGCGCTCAAGAAAGAAAGTAATGTACTAGAGGTGGAATCACTGCTCTCTGGTTAAATCGATGAGCCAAACCGTGTTAAGGTTGCGTGCATGTGGCAGAATTCCCATAACACAAGTTATTGTTATTCATTCGGTTGAATTTGTACAATCTATCGTTCTGCAGCCATTTTGGCAAGTTCTGTTCATTTCCTTATGCAAATTTGCAATACTAATTAATAATGAGAATTTTTCGTCTGATGTATTTATCTGATACGAACATTAATGTTGCATCGGATTTAAATATCTTACATGTTAATATTATGTTCGATTTAAATTTTAAATAATCCTTCAAAGTGTTCATCTGCTTTAGCATATGATTTTGTTGTCAGATACTGGAAATCTGAATTCTGAATAGAAACAAAACATTCTCCAGCTTAGAAAATTAATTGTGATGTTTACTGTGAACGAAAGTAAATTAGAATTTTAGTCATTTTATCTATTGAGCGCTCCCCATCCCCCCAATACACACACACAAATAGTTACGTCGTCAAGGAATTTTGTATATCTAAAACAATTCATCACACAACAACAACAACAAAATATATTTAATGTGATACAAAATTTTGTATTTATTTATAATAGTATTATGTATAAAATAGCGTTTACTTTCCTTGTAAAAATTATATAACTATATGTATAGAATTATATATCTTCCTAAAAATTATATAAGTTAGACATTTAACTGGAAAACACTTTAATTATATTTATTGGAGATAACTTACTATTTTGTCCAGGGAGTATTTAAATTTATCCCCTGTATATTTGATTGAATACGAGTACATTTAACTTATATCAATTATAAGTTAGATTTAAAAAAAAAAAAATTGTATATTTATTGAAATATTTATCTAGAGTCTCAGTAAATTTAAGATACTTCTTAGTTAAAAGTAAATAATCGAGAATCTCAATCTTTATTTTGTATTTTTATCTATTTTTATTATTTAATTTATAATAATAATTAAAAATGAATGTTTCTACTTTAGAAAAGCATTCTAAGTTGCAAATATATTCTCATCAATAATTAATTAAATTAATATTAGTCATTAAAAGGCACATATAAAATATATTTTTAACATCTCCGTTAATTTTTCTCTGTAATTTTACATAAGACTTAACATACATCATTACCTGCAGTTTTCTGTTGAAAGTTTTAACAGAATACTGTATGTATATTGTATAGGGGAATGTAAAAATCCAACATTTGTGTGTGATGATATCAAACATGTATGGATTAATTGACAGTGGATTTTTAGATTGGCATATTGATTGATTAGAGTAATCATCTTAAAAAAAACAAATATATTGCATTGCAGTAAGTATTGTACATTTAATTTTAGTTAGTGCAGTGAGTAAAGAAATTTGCCTATGATACTCTTTAGATTTTTAAGTCCGTTCAAAACATGATAAAGATTTCCAAGGTTATTTATTCTGATGAATATTTTAATAGGAAGCATGTTTCTCCTGTAAAATTAATTTGAATATTTAATTGGAAAACAAAATTTTTCTAAAAAGATGAATCATTTTGTCTTAATAACATATATCATTATAAAACAGTAAAAAACATATTTTAATGAAATAATTTAGGAAATAATTGAATAATTTAATACTGACAGGTTATTTATGTTGTTATTGTAGCTTCGGCTGAGAAAAGTCTGTGGGATTATCAGCATATTATAAAACGTAATTATTTTAGAAACTTATTATATTACAAAACTTTTCTACGCAGTAAAAGCTGTTCTAATAACTATTTTGTGTACTAAAAATGCAATTAAGAAAAAACAAAAACAAAATAATTGTAATATTTACCTAGCAAAGTTTTCTGAAAATCTGAATGTCAAGATATCTTCATATGCAATAATACAAATACAAGAAAGATAATTAGGAATCCCTGTTAAATTAAATTAAATTATGAATCGTAATATATGAATTGCGATTAATTAAAATAATTTTATATTCAAAACATCAACATCGTCATGTCTTTGTAATTTGTAAACATAAACTATATTTTAAAAAGAAATAAAAAATGTATATAATATAGTTTTGCTATAATTTTTTTTTTCTACTGAGCCGATCAAAAATAGTAGATAGAGTTAATAAAAATATGAATAAATCTTAAAAAAAAAAAAATAATAATAATAATAATAATAATGTGTTTTAGAAAACAAAAGTTGTATTGTATGAATGATAAATTAAGAACTGCGGTTTCTTTGAGCTCGTTCATTATTTTGTTATGGTTTTAATACAATGGCATCGTTCATGATGATTTCAAAATTAGTCATATTGTTTTGATGAAATATAATCGCCATGTCATTCAAGAAAATCATTTTGATGGTTCAAAAATAGGCAGAGATAGATTTTTTACAATACAGTCTTACATTAATGATTTAAAAATTAATTAAATTCATGTCTTCTTTGCTTAAAATATTCATCACTAGTTTGTTTCTCATTTCAGAAGAAAATAGCTATAATTAAAAAAAAAAAAAAATCGCTAATTACTAAATTTTATGACAACTATAGGAAAAAGTACAGACATTTTTATCTGTAAAAAATGCAGTGATGCCAGATTGGGAATTTTGTCCCCATTTTGGGGATTTTTGAGTCTTCTGGGGACAATTTTGGGGACCAAATGTCTGTGGGGACTTTTTTGGGGAATTCTAAATTCTTTGGGGACAAATCTGGAGAGTTCAACTTTATGTCAATGTTGACAACGTAATGATTTATCCCTAGGACTATGAAATTCCAAAAGTTTTATTGTTATTTGGGGATTTTTTTGAAAAATTGCCTTCATTTGGGTAAAAATTTGAGCTTAAATCTGCTTGATATTTTTTTTTTTTTTCCATTTTTAGTAAAAATCAAGTTGGGAATTTTTTTCGAAAAACAAAAACAACAACAACAACAACAAAAAAAAAAAAAAAAAAAAAAAAAAAACCTGATTTGGGGAAATTTGAAGACCTGTTTGGGGAAATAATTTTCGACCATCTGGCATCACTGAATCAATGATACACATTGAAATATTAAGTGACACTTCTACCTGATGAGTCAATTTCATAAGATGAAAAAAAAAAAAAATACATTGGCGTTGCAGTTTAGTTAAAGAAGCGGTGGATATTATATAGCCCATTTGTAAATTATCTTAATATTCAGAAATTTTGCATACATGTGATTTAAAATTAAAAAAAAAAAAAAAAAAAAATTCAAAATTTTACATTTTTGAAAAAATTTTGAAAATGCTCAAGCATCGCAAAATTTTTATTTTCACTCTCAATTTCACATTATAAACATTTTATTCTGAGCATTTTTCGATATTACTTTGTGCATCCATTAGCAAGAACTAATAAGAACGATGAAATTTCGTACGATGGTCATTTCACGGTACATTAAAAAAATTTTTAACTTAAAATTGTCTTTTAAACCCCAAATAACTCAAAAATAAAAGGGATACTCAGATATATTTCAATATTTATAAGGTGTCTTCACTATAATTATTTATAAGATTCAGTTAAAAATTAGAAACATTAAAAACATTTCCAATAACAACAACAACAATAATAATAAGAAATACTTTTTCAGTTTAAATAATTTTGTAGAACTGTTAAGAAACGTAATATTGTTATATTTAAATGCACATGTACGCAAACAAGGCCTAACTGACAGATATTTGTGCTCAGGGCATTTTAAATTTTTTTGTGCCCCTTAAAAGAGCCATACCCCCCCCTTTCCCCCCAAAAAAAAAAGGTCATTAAACAATTTTTATCAGGCAATAAAGCAGACCGAAAAATGATGTTATTTGGTAAAAAAATTAATCAGTACCTGTTTATTCATGTAAGTAAAACACAGTTGAAGTAGAGGGGGAAAAAGGAAGATTTCGACTATGTACTTTAACCAATAGTTAAATTTTGTGTCCCTCAGAAAGTTGTGCGCAGGGCACGAGCCGCAGTTGCCCATGCGATAGTCAGGCCCTGTATGCAAAATTTTCTTTATTTTCAGTAGGTAATTTACAAGAGAACTTTTTAATGGTCACCGTACCCTAACTTGAGATAAGTAACATGCATGATTTTTGAGGATTATACAACCACTCAAATGAAATATCAGTATAAGCAGAAGAATAAAAATTATCTTCTACATTCACTATGCAGATGCAGAATATCAATTATTTATTCCAGATTACATGAAGGACATATTAATTTTCAAGGTATTTGATATTAATTCTGTGCACCATATCTATAGGGATCGATTCAAGATAGACGTATACGGTAGGCGATCATAGATACAATATATGTATGCGGCAATCAATTTAACAGAACTTTGGAAGAGAAGAGGGTATATGTTTATATTATACTCACTCTCTATACACCTTATATTATATATTTTATGTTAATAAACGTAATATTGTTATATTTTAATACGTATGCAAAATTTATTTAAGTTGGTAATTTACAAAAGAGCCTTTTAATGTCCACCTTACCCTAACATGAGATAAGTAACATGCATGATTTTTGAGGATTGTACAACCACTCAAATAAACTATCAGTGTAAGCAGATGAAAAAAAAAATTATCTTCCACTTGCACGATGCAGGATATCAATTATTTATTCCAGATTACATGGAGGACATATTAATTTTCAAGGCATTTGATATTCATTCTGTGCAATATATGTATAGGGATCGATTCAAGGTAGATGTACACAGTAGGGGATCGTAGATGCAATATATTTATACGGCAATCAATTTACAGAACTTTGGAAGAGGTGGGGGTATTTCAGGCCATAACTCTCCTGCTCAACGAAGCAGCCTACGATGAAAGCTTCGCACGGTGGGAAAAAAATCAATGAGGAAAAATTTGTTGCATTCTAAAAACGATGCATTGATTTGTAGGATTGTTACTGCTTTACACCCCCACGGGGATCAGAAGGGCATATAAAGAGGGTTGTTTTATAGATTGAGATAGAAAAGATTTAGTCTAGTAATGGGATTTACAAAGATTGGGAGAAGAGAGAGGGTGTGAAAGGTCAAAAATATGGGAAACAAATGGGATAATCGATATTACAAAAAATGATACATAATAGAGCACAGAATGAGTATTATGATTTGGGAGTTATGGGAAAAAAATAAAAGTCGATTTCCACAAGAAGTGTTTCTCGTTACACGTTAAAATAGGAAAAAAAATTTCTTTCTCTCCCACTTTCTCTTCTTTTATATTTGTTTCGTTACCTGTTACTTAAAAATAAAACAGATAAATAAATAAATAATGCTGTTTTATTCTAAATACATAAATAATGTCGATCTGATTGTTCCAAGTTTAATAAAAAAATTCCATATTATTCATTCTTTCATCCAATTAAATTATCTAGGTGGAAATTGAAATTGAAAGGCATTAAAAGAAATACAACAAACGAACTTCTTGGAAAATGGAATGCTACAACTGAATGTATGAAAAGTTTTATACGTATTTTTACTTAAATAATTATGTTTATTCAGATTTTTTTCAACAGTAAAATTCTGAATTTCTAAACGTGAGTGCTGACTAAAGCCGAACCAATATATATATATATCATTAAAAGTCACAATGAATAAATTAAAATATAGAATATTAAAGAAACAAAAGTAAGAAGTTTCGACTTTTAATATCGAATATCAAAGTTATGAATATGATTAAAATTAAAATTCATTTTTTTTTTCCTGAAATAAATACCGAATAGTAATTTAATTATAAATACTTAAGAAAAATAATTTCTTACAAAATTGTAATAATAAATATAATTCTATTTGTATCTTTACTGAAACAATGGCGAACAGAAATTATCTATCTAAAAGTACACAAAGCAGGCCAAAAATCAAAATTAAAACAGCTGTAAACAATGTTTTGTTTACTTTTCTCTTAATATAAAATCTTAGTTCTAATTAATTTTTTAAATCTTTACCTTTCTCAGAAGGGAATATACATTTAAAAAAATTACATTTACAGTAAAAGGTAGCTAAAACTACAAACGATAATACTTATATTGAAAATAAATAAATAAATAAAAGACGATTTATGTATACGATTTTTTTTTCAGTAATTCTAGAATATATCAAGTTGTTGCATTTTCAAGCGTGTTTAACTAGATTGCGATTTTCTGGATGACAGAGACAAATGGATTGTTCAAATACATTTTTCAAAATCAGTGATAGAATTTATTAGTAGAAGAGCGAATGCATTCCTCATAATCTGAAATGGAACTTATATCAGAGCAAGATTCAATCTTTCCATAAGATGGAAGTGAAATGAATCAAAAACAGTAATGTGTCACGTTACCATGACAACGAATTCTTTCGAGATTACAAAGTTTATCAAGAGAGATGATGAAAGATAAAATAAATTTTTCTAAATTTTGTATTATCAACGGAAATACATACACAAATACAAATATGTGTTATCCTTCAAATCATAAATTAAATAAAAATATTCATCCAACTAAATGAAGTAAAAAGAAAGAAGATTTACGATTGGTTGGTTGAGTTGTTTTAGGTCACACTAGTGCTACGCTGTGAGCAGTTTGCGACGTCTGGGACACAGCCCTAAGGGATGTCCGGAGACATGCCATCACAATTTTGATATTCCACAAAAGGGATGCCTTCCCTGTTTTGATGACTCCCAGAGGTCATGCATATTAAAAAATAAATGTATTACTAAGCCAATAAAAAAATCACGCAGTTTATATAATGATGATATTGCCATAATTTATCGTTTGAAGATTTATCTTTTCAAAAAATAAAGGAATAACAAATAAAGTAAAATAAAATAGTAAATAATTATAATTAATAACTGAATAAAGTATACAAGGTAATATCAGAAGATAATTCTTAAAAAAAAAAAAAAAAAAAAAAAAAAAATATATTATTATTATTATTATTATTATTATTATTTATCTGTAGGAGGGTGTTTCACATATTTAATATTGAGTTTTCGCTAAATTTATGCGTTTTGAGAACTTATAAATCCGAAAATACTATTTTAATCGGTTGGTTTGTGTGTCTATCTGTGTATGTGTCTGCGACTGAGAATGTGCGAGCATGTGTTACCAGCATAATTCAAGGAAAAATATTATCACGGAATCCAAACTCAGTAATCTAAATCAATATTATAGAGGAATGTTTAAGTTTTTCTATTGATATTGGCTATGTATTTCGTGTACAGTGCCATGCAAAACTATTCAAATATATTATGTTTATGAGCGTAATTTCTAGTAGGTAAAGTTTAACATCTTTAGTGGCACTAAAAAATGCAATTGACATATATAATTTTTTATATAAACATAAGCGCATTTTACATAGAATATGGCAAGAAAATTATTTATCTTTCGATTAGAAAGATTGCTAGAAACTAAATTCTAGAAATATAAAACCAATTTAAATTCATACCCAAATTTTAGAAGTTTACAGACAAAACCCGATGAGTGATTGAATGATAAGGAGGTAGGAGCGAAGTTTAAATGAAAGACATAAAAACGTTCACGATATAGAACGAATTAACGACAGTCTCTAATTGATGACGATTTGCTTACGGAAGTTGAAGAGACGATTAGGAGAACCAAAGATTCATCATTACAACACTGTCAAAACATTTACTTAAAATTTCCTATTAATTTAATTCCTTCATGAAATTATGACTGTAAGACTAAATTTTTGAACGCTGCTGTGTGCCCGATGGATACAAAAAGATCTCACAGAGAAGTGAAGAAAGAAACGTCACGGCAGCATACTTGAGTATTGGACACGATAGAACGACAACGGTGATGAATCTTAAGCTATATCGTCACTGGGGATTAGATCTGGATGCCTCACGTAATCCCAGGATCAAAACAGCAATGGAAACACAAGACACCGCACACAAAAAAAGAAGTAAAATTAGCAATATTGGCTGTACACAATGTCAAAAAATCACATGTATAGAATTCTGGGACAGGCACGTATATATTTAACTTATGAATTTCATGCCACGACGTTAAACAATTAGCGCAATTGCTTAATAATGTACGGCCACAGAAAGCAATTGATACGCAAAAACGCCTTACAGGCTTTCACTGGCAACAGTTTGACCACTCGTTTACAGCGCCGATATAGCAACAAGTGACTATCATCTTTTCTAGTACCTTAAATCGTTTCTTTCTAGAACGCAATTACTACAGTATTTTAATGAAATAAATACTTATGAACACTAATACAATTAATTTTAAGATTATAGATACAATTTCATATTTAAATGAAATATATATATATATATATCTAATTTTTTACATATTTTATACTGCTTTCCTTATAAACTATACATTGTGCAACACCAAAGAAAAGGTTTTCATCAAGTTTTTCTTTAAATGGTATGCACAACTTAATAACTATACAAGCACTTTACGATGTTCCGTTATCAAAATTTTCCAAAATTTCTTTTTTTATTTATGTAAATAAACAATATGCAAAAACAGTTTTCTTTTTAAGTATGTAACGTGCAAAAAATTATTACATAAAATTATTTCTTAATGTCTGTCACGACTGTTCATAATATATTACATAAGTAAGTGTTTATTATTTGCAATATAAATGCCAGTCTTCCATTTTTTTTTTTTTTAAATGCCTTCTTAGAAGCGAAATTGGTTTATTTATTCTCATGTGTTTCAAATAAAAACGCTACAAATATTTGTATAGCTAATGTATCTCACATAAACAAATATTTGTCAGTTCTTTTTTTTTATTAACCTTGTAAATATTTGCACAGACTCAAAACGCATGGGTAAAAAACTTTATATGAATATTTATGTACCTTCGCATGTATAAGAGATATTCTAAGCGAAAAAGGGAAAAAAAAAAAATAAAAATAAATAAATGTGATACAAGTGAAATTACGCTAATTCAAAATTATTAGTGAGATTAGAGTCTGTAATATAACCATCGAATTATAAATCGTATAAGTTTTTAATATACACTAGAGATTATTATTTTTATTGATACGTAGGTATTAATTGTTTTTACTTCGGTCACTTTGACATCGCACTCTTACTTTAATAATTTATCTCGGATTACTATGGTGTAATTCTATGTAAATGTAACATCAGTCATATACAAAAATTCTTCTGCGTCCACCAATATTTTCTAATATTAATCATTAACATAAAAACAAACAAACAAACAAATAAAAAAACTTGACACTACCTTTAATTCTAATATAAATTTATCCCTCGATGTTTAAGACAGCATACTTTATTGTGAAAATGGTATATGAAACACTTATAGTTCGTTTTACTCACGCTAATAAAAAAAAAAAAAAAAAAATCTGTCAAAAGCAGAAATTAACTTAGTACAATAGAACTATTTTATATATAAAAAATTCTCTCTCTCTCTATTTTTTTTTTTTGTCTATTCTTCCATATATAGGCTTGTAATAACTGTCACACTCGTATAAATCCCCGTTCGCATACCGTAATTGAAAAATATTGCACCTATTGTCGTACGGCCTCGTCGTATAGTGTTTTGTATTGTTCGTAAATCAAAGTCCATGATTTTTAATGATGAACTTCAATGAACTTGAGTTTACTACTTGTGAATACAATAGTTAACAATCGATTTTTGCTTTCTTCTATATTTTATAGAAGAGAATATTGGTTTCGTTAAAATTTTCGACCTCGGCTTTTCGATGGATTTACATGTTTTTAGAGGTCTAAAACACGATTTGACCATTTTTAGACAATGTGTAATGTAGGAGTGGCGTCGAGTTGAGGAAATAAAGGTTGCCAAGGGAATTCAGTATTGAAAGCAGTGTAAAGGGAAAGCGTCGAGTTGAGATAGAATGTTTGGTTGAGAGCGTTAGGCCCACCGCACACTGAAGATACATGAGACAAAGTTTGATGCGACATGTGACACACGCATGCTCTAAACAGTTTTCAGGGGATGAAGTTGTATTTAGAGCACGCGAGTGTCGCATGTCACGTTACACTTTGTCTCATGTCTTGTCAGTGTATGGCTGGCCTTAAGGTCGCCAGTTGAACTTAGTATTGAAAGTAGTCTAAAGTAATCGTTACGATTCAAGGTAGGATGTTTGGTTGAGATTGAAAATGTTTCTATCTGGACCCAGCATATTTTGGCGATGTCGTGAGTGAGACAGCTGGTTTAAGGTATCGAGCAGAGGTGAACTGGATTAGCTTAGAATGTCTCTAGTTAGTTGGCATTTGAAAATAGGATTTATGTAGATTGCGAAAGGTGTTTAGAAATTGAATGCGGATTGTCTTTAAAAAGGTAGTTTGGTAAAATGAAGTTAATCGTATTTTCTTATTTTGAGGACTTTAAATAGAACACTTAATGGCGCATTGATGTGTGTGTTGTTGGTGATACGTTATATAAGCCGATCACGACTAATGTTTTGAAGTGTTATTGCTGGTGATATAAAGTGCTACTCTTCGCTCTCTGAAAATGTCCTCGGCCATTTCGACTAATAGTTCAAGTTCATTTAGTGAGTTCTTTCATATCCCTACGCCCCTCTTTACCTTAAAGCTAAAATAAAGATGAATGTCTCTTTAATCTGAGTCTCTTGATTGCCTCCTACTTTAAACATAAGAACAATGAGTAAAGTTGAAGTAGGAACCGAGACTTCACAAATGTCTTTATGTCTTTTATTGTCTGTCTCTCTCTGTATGTGTGACAAAATTTTGTGGCAACTGTATCTCAAGAACTACTGCACACAATTTCATACAAATTGGTATGTAGTTGCACCTTGATTTAAATTAGTACCTATCAACTTTTGGTGAAAATTATTCTACAGGTAGCGTTACTATCTTGGTTTTTCTAAATTTTTAACATGGCAGGATATGACAAAAATTTTGAAATAATAATTTTAATAAATTTTATTTTTACTGAGCGAATTTGTATAGGAAGTTATAGAAAAAATTCGTCTGGCGTCCACGTGTTGGAGATTTCACATGTGTTTAAGAACATTTTAGTACATGATTCGGCGTACATAAAATACAAGGCTTTACAAAAAAAAAAAAAAAAAAAAAAAAAAAATCCATTCATTGTGATTGTACATAGGCAATTATTGAATGAAATATTCTTCAATGTGTTCGCACACATTCTAACTGAAAATAGTATTATTTTTTTATTGTTAAATAATTTTTACTTCTCAGATCACGCCCTGCTGTTGCTTTAAAAACAGATTTTATTACTATTGATAGATTATGAATATAAAATATGAGCTTCTGTAATGGTTAAATTTGATGTAGTGAATATCAGATATTTGCGAAATGACGTGTAATGTATGAATTTGAAAGCAGTTTGTTTTTATTTCGAACTCGATTATTGTACCTATATTTTTTTATTTTTGAAAGATACCAGTTCATAATTTAAGAGTATATGGTATTGCTTTATTTTTCAATTTTCTCCAGCTTTTTTGTACGTAAGTAGTTTGTGTAACATTATGATTCTCTAGCCACAGTATTTGAGTCTATGCGTAAAATTATTAATAAAATAATTATTGTATTCAATTTCATGCTTATATTCATAAACAGAAAAATTAAAAACATATATTGATAAACATGTACATAAATAACATTCTTATATAAGTGTTTTTAAACACCCTGAAATATAACAAATTCAACAAATAATCGTCTGATGCTAAAGCGTTATTTTATTATAAAAGCAGAATCTCTAAATTAAATTTTTATTTTCTCCAAAATTGCTCCAAAATTTATTGAAGTGAAGCGGGAAAAAATGTGTTTTCTTTAATCAAGAAATTTAAGTATATGTACCTTTCGGGTGGTTTCAGTAAAAAATATGCTATGAAGGAAAATTGAGTTCAATTGATTCACGCTGCAAATTTTTATCTTCTTTTTCCTATCTCTAATAGCTTGCTTTAATTCAAAATTCGTTCAGCTATTTCAAAAAATGAAAATAATTTTTGCTGAAATAATTTCAACCATAAGCTTAATTTAGAGTTCGATTTGAAATGCATAAACCATATATATTTGTATGTTTTTATTTTTGCATTTAAACTTTATTTATTTAATTCTTAATATTTGAATATTCTTTTCCGCGATAAATTAAATTTAGATATTAAATCGGGAAAATTGAAAATTATTGAGCAAATCACAAATCTTATTTTACCACGCTTTTATTAACTCGCTTTCTTGTTTGTTTGTCCAGTACAAATCTTGCAATCGACTTTTAACTAACTTCCCGACTAGCTACACATTTGAAACTTTTAGAATAGCTCAGAACACGATGACAAGGCATACTTTTCATACTTTTATTCAATTAATAAATGTTTGAAAATGTCTTATAATTGATCTCTTTTTACGCTTTTGATCTTTTTCTTTCAAGTTGATGGGATAATTCATTAAAAAAAAAAAGTATTTTTGAATATCGTCAAGTTTATATGATTCAACAGAAAATTTAAAAACGTCGTATATAAAAAGTTCCTTTTATCTTGTAATTCTTTGTTTTTACGATAATTTAAGTATTTAAACTAATTGTAATCTAATTAAAATGCTTTAGGTTACATTACACATTCATAAGGTGACAAAATATACTATTGTCAATAGCGATTACAATTTAAAATTACAAATATTTTGCAATATTCTTTAATAAGTTAAGCAATGTTTATATATTATGATGACTGTGAATTTTTTTTATATTAAAGTTGTTAATTATTTGTTTAGATTCAGACTTTTTAAATATATTTTTCTCAGACAAAAATTAATTTATGTGTGATATGTTATGTTATACAAAGTCAACATTATTGAAGCCATTTGTAATTTTGTTTTCCAAATTATTTTAGTTGTGAACTGTGTAAAATTTATCATTTCTACTTTTTATTTCATAAACATTTACAAATGAAAAACATTTAATTTCTTTAAAAAAATACTAAACTATTTCTTTTTGAAATGTAATATATATTTTTTACACTGATTTATCTTAATTTTGGTTACTTCAACATGTGAAAAAAAAAAAAAAAAAAAAAAAAAAAGAAATACAAATAAAAACCACCTATTTAAGACTAAAAATTCATTTTATTGTAAAAAAAGAAAATGTTAAACTCAATATATGTGTGTGTGTGTGTGTGTGCGTGTGTGTATTTACAATATTTATCGAACTGGTAAAAGTCACAGTTAGATAAGAATTTATTTATCCCTATATCGCTTGTAGTATCTCTATTACCTAACACTTTTCGAGTTAAAAAAAAAAAAATATATATATATATATTTTCAAGAGCAATGGAAGTAAATTGAATATATATGAAAGGGATAAAAAATAGTTAAATTCAAATAATTAAAACCCTATTTTAAAATCTAGAAATCGCTAATAATTCGTAAGTGCGCCTTTAAACTTTGTTTCACGGCAGAAGACTTCATAACGCGAAAATCAGAAAAATTGAACAACTTTCAGAATGAAAAGTGCTGAATAAGTGCAATCTTCCTTTTCTTGTGGTTAAGTAATGCATGTTAATTAATCCTGGGGATCCAGGCCTGAGCCGGACTGTCAATCATAAAGTTAATAGCCAATGATTAAGCAGGGCAGGACTAAATATTCCCGTCGAAATAGACGGTATTTAAGCTGGGACACACGAGAAATCGTGGCTTTTTCCGTTATTGACTTGCTTAGGAAATCTACGTTAAATATTAATCTTATCATGTAACAGCTCGCAAACGAATCCCGCGGGCCTGATGGGGCGCCGCTACGGAGAAGGGCCGACTTTCGGCGTAGTTACGGGACTTATGACGCTCGGGATGTCTAACATTCAGGCCAAGACTGCATCTTGAACTTAATAAAGGATTATTAGGGATTCTGGACTCCTCATCCTTTCTAAGATGCTCACATGACTGGAATACCGACCCACGTAAGAATACGGCACCCCGTATATGTTA
Source organism: Salticus scenicus (assembly GCA_963930645.1). Taxonomy (NCBI): domain Eukaryota; kingdom Metazoa; phylum Arthropoda; class Arachnida; order Araneae; family Salticidae; genus Salticus; species Salticus scenicus. The sequence continues at coordinate 91,909,699 of OZ005650.1, forward strand.
CATGTATATATATAATATACAACATTTATCGAACTGTTAAAAGTCAGATAGATAAGCATTTATTTATCCATGTATCGCCTGTAATATCTCCATTACCTAACATTTTTCAAGTATTAAAAAAAAAAAAAGTATTTTTAAGAGAAATGGGAGTAAATTTCTTAAAGAGCGCTTCTATGGAGAATTTTACTTCTATAATTAATAAACGTTCTTTATATTATTTTTATTAAACATAAATTTTATAAACACATCTTAATTTTTAAATTTGATTGAAAATATCTTAACTAGAAAGAATCTACACCGAAATACAAATAATTCAAGCGGTGCTTCACTTTCTTTGACCTACCGGAAGTATTTATTAAGCACTCGAAACAGCAAATTGAATTAATATTAATAAAAGAAATAGAAAAAAAAGCAGCTTTTCAAACAGCAAAATTCCTCTCTTATTCAGGAAGCAGTCCATATTTCGAGTGCTGTCGACATGCTGCCGAAGTGGCTAGGAATTCGTTTCATTCATAATGCACGCGTTGTCACTTCACTCTCTGGATGAACCTCACCGTTGCCATAGAAGCAGACGTCGGCAAAAAGATCCGTGGTCCATCGTGATATTTTAGTTGAAATTCGGAAAGAACATTCAGATGAGACAAATGCATTCTCGTGTACATTGAATGGTTATTCAAAACGACAAGACTCGGCTTTTTGCTAAACCTTTTGATATTTTCAAAGAAACTGCGCATAAGGAAATAAATGAACATGTCAAGTAATGAAATTCAAATGTTTAATTCTGTATAGTGTTTCATTCTCATATATATATATATATATATATATATATATATATATATATATATATATTAATAAAGAAATCAAGCGATTTCAACATTGAGTCACTGCATTTATCATTTAGTTATTTCTTATAACACATTTATAATGCGCGCGTTGTCATTCAACTCTGTGGATGAATCTTAGCCTTTCTATAAAAGCTGACATAGGCAAAATCCGTAGTTGATTATAACGTTTTAATTGATTTTGTAAATGGTATTCATGTGCACAATATATCAAGCGATGAAACTCAAACGCTTAATTCTATATAGTGTTTTATTCATTTCTTAGACATTTAAAAATAAATAAATAAATAAATAAAACGTATTTTAACACTCAGTAACAACATTTGGCATTTAGTTACTTGTTGAATTTTATTCATAATATAAACGTTGACGATTCATTCTTTGGATGAGTCCTAAGTTTCCACAGTAGCTGACATCAGCAAGATCTGTTGTTCATGATGATAATATAGTTGAACTAGGCATGGGATGGGACAGTTGGGTTTTACGTCGCATTAGTGCTGCGCAGTGGGTAACTGGTGACGGTCTGGGACTCACCCCTACGGATAGTCCGAAGACATGCCATCACAATTTTGATTCTCTACGTAGGGGATGACTTCCCTGCTTTGGTGACCCCCAGAGGGTTAATTTTGATTGGTACACAGAGGATATTGCGGACACGACGGATTTTATGTGTGCCAATTAGTCGAACTAGGAAAGAACTTTCAGTGACAAATACATATTCGAATACATTGAATAGTTACCCTTTTTCTTTTTGCTAAACCTTTTTTATATTGTCAAAGGAATCGGAATTAAAAAATTACATGAATATTTAAAGTAACGCAATTCGATCGTTTAATTCCAAATCATGAGTAAATGCATTTGGTCTTGATGTTCCATAATCTGCACAAAATAACGTCGATTATGCATATCTTTAAATAAACCTTTACTAAAAAGCATTTCAAATATTTGCCATAATAGTTCTATGATAAAAAAAAAAATGATGAAAGTAACATCCGTGAGGGGGCTAGATCATAGTAGTAGTATTGGTATGAAGAAAAATTTTAAGCAGGAAGTTCGCGACGAGTAAAGTTGAGTGGTTTTAACGCTACATTATAGCTATGAAATGGGCTATTGGAAACTGTATCCGGAGACGTGCCATTACAAATTTTATCCTTTGTTTAGAAAATTGCTCGCCGCTTTGGTAATCTTCAAAAGTATTGATTTCTGAGTATGGAGAACAATGCAACCGTGACAAATTTTATGTGCACCTCATAACATATGTAGTGTACGAACTATACTCATACACGACGACCTTCGTCTAGCTCGAGTATTGAAAACGCTATCTTCAAACCTGGCCTCGCTCTCAAACCTGGCTGTCTATCAACCACCGCGGTCCGGGACCCCTAAAAAACTCTCGACAAAAAATGCTAAGATTAAGTAATATTTAAGAGGAAACAGTATGCTCTATATTGTGTAATCTTTGTATCTTCTTCTCTCTGTGTGTTCTTTTGTATTTGTGAATAAGAAAGATAAATTTGGGTTTTATTACGCGTAGTCAGTGGGAGGTGATTGAATAGTATTGAAATGTAAATTATAAATGGTAGTTTATGTAATAAATTATAATCATTTGTTAGAAAATAATAACAATAATAAGGTTATCTTATTTCTTTCTTGCTTATGTTAATTCTAAATACATGTAATTTTTATAATTTACATTAGATGGTTGGTTTGGTTTTAACGTCGTACTAGTACTGCGCAATAATTTACACTAGAATGTGGCCCTTATGTATCATAAATGATCGTTAAATGTGATTGCCGTCCTTTTCACAAAATATGTTTTAAATTACATTTCTATGTTTACTGGTTAGTTAATTTTCACAATATTATGCAATGAAAGATTACGATGGATTAAATATTAATCCCTCTGCTTCTGTTAAAAAAAAAAAAAAAAAAGACTTTGTTATTCTAAGAATGCGGCAACAAAATAGGATACGGAAATTAATTACAAAGAAACCACACAAGAAATTAATATACACTAATATCCATTAAGCCACGACACATTATAAAAAAGCTTTTCTTTGAAAATACCATAACCATTAGATTAAAAAAAAATGCACAATATAAATAAAAACCTATACATCTCTATTAAAGTAACGAAAAATACGGATTAAATTTCACGGTTGGGCACTTTAGATACGGCAGCGGCAAAAATTCTTCAACACTCCTACTCATTCATCTACGATCGTAGATATATTAGAGCTAAAAAACGTCGTTCTTATCCAAGAAAGGAAAAAAAAAAAAATCTAAGATATCGAGGAAGGAGGGGAAGTGAGTGACTGAACTTGAAGATGCATGCCTTCTTGGCGATGTGGAAGTGATTGGCGAATGTTTCGCCTCATTTGGCGCTTCTCCAGATTCTTTTTCAATCAATGAATGTTGTCTGTCAGCAGATTTCGTCTCTTTCACACACGTGTTTGCAGAGTTTTTTTTTTATTTCTTCTGGTAATATGAGGCCTTTTTCGGTGGGATTGAAGAAAAATGAGCGATATTTTAACAATTGTTTTACATGTTTTTTTTTTTTTCAACATTATTTTCTATTTTTGAAAAAGATGAAGGTGATTGAACTTTTCCTTACATTTAAAAATAAAAACCTATGCATATTCCTTTCTGTATTATGCTTATAACCCGAGAGTATTTTTTTCTGTAAAAAAAAAAAAAATATATATATATTGCTCATGTTGCCAACCATTTAATTACAAGTTTTATCAAAATATTACCTTCCTCATTAATTCTTATTAAAACATTTTGAATATGTCTTAATTTAAAGTTATGAAAGTTATGTCGCACGTATAAATGACAAAAATTATTCTCTAAATTAGGAAATAATAGGAAAAACAATAATAATAAAGAATACACAATTGTTTTTCACATTTTTTTTTTTTTTTTTTTTTCAATTCTGAAAATTAAACTAATAAAGAATTGTGTCATTTGAAACTGATGTATTCAGGATTAAGTATCATAATGTCTTTTAAAAACAATATAATAAGGAAAAATATCATAAATGTTAATAAAATAATATCAATAAGTAATAAAAAGGATAATCATCGAACTTTTTAGAAATAACTTAAAATTTTTATGATTGTTTATTTACACTCTGTATTGAAATCGACCTTTACAGAGAGCAATATTCCATTATATTATATAAACATTTACTTACAATTATTAAAAGTATTACAGTCGGTAACAAAAGTCTCCAAACACTAGCAAAAATTCCTATATAAAAAAAAGTATACTTAATACAGTTTTGTTAAATAAATCCTTGTCGAATCCTGTCCTTAGTCAGTCTAAAAACAGGATTCGACAAGGATTTATTTAACAAAACTGTATTAAGTGTACTTTTTTATATAGGAATTTTTGCTAGTGTTTGGAGACTTTTGTTACCCACTGTACGTTTCTCACTACAAGTTAAAATAACGATAAGTAACGTTACAATTAAATGAATATTAAAAATAATTTGCATTTTTCCTTTTTCTTTACATATTTCCGTATATATACGTAATTATAAATAACAAAACAAAAAAAGTTTTTAATCCACTGTTCGATGTAGGTACAGTCGGTAACAAAAGTGTCAGAACACTAGCAAAAATTCCTATGTAAAAAAAGTACACTTCATACGATTTTGTTAAATAAATCCTTGTCGAATCACATTCTTACACTGACTAAGAACAGGATTCGACAAGGATTTATTTAACAAAACAGTATGGAGTGTACATTTTTTTTATAAGAATTTTTGCTAGTGTTCGGACACTTTTGTTACCGACTGTATCTCCTAAATATTTCCAGTAGTCTCTGTTCTTAGTTTTTAGTCATTTAACGAAATTTTTTTCTGATTTTATCGTTGATATACCCCGAGGTCACGTTTTTGTTTGTTCGGAAATCATGCGATACATTCGTAAGGTTATTTTTAATTCCTTTATTTATTTAATTTGATACATTTCTTTCTTTCTTTATATAAAATGTAAATTTATTTATTTCGATTTTCACTGTTTCTTTCATTGTGCTTATGATTTTTAAAAGTTTTGTGTGCTACTTTATGCTGATTATGTTTTTGTGCCTACGTGTTATATCGAATATTTAATTACACCTTTTTTGTCTTTTTCTATTTGTAATTTTTTTAATTTTAATTTTATTTATTTTTATTTAATTAATTTATTTATTAATTAATTAATTTATTTAGTTTGCGAATATGAAAAACGGTGCCTCTTCACGTTAGAATTACTAAAATACATTAGATAATTAACATTATTTTCAAATCATATATTATTCTCTGGAACAAATATTGTTCATTCCACCTAAAAATTGTTCATTCCCTTCTTATTTATTTATTTATTTATTTATTTATTATTATTATTATTTTGTTGTTGTTATTTTCATTCGATTTAATCTATGGTGTGCAAACATTTATATATAGGTATATAAAAAAAAGTTAAATATGAATTAAATTCGATTACTCAGAATAAATGTTAACTTGGAGTTTTAATCAAATGAAAGTTATATCCCATCGTTGTAATCAGAAGAACTACCCCATTTCTAAAAGATGAACCAGGAGAAAAACATTTTAACAGTTTGTCCATATTAAAATGTCCTGCATAATTTTTAAACTCTCTTTCTAATTTCTTTTTAGAAAGAGGAAAAAATAACTCGAACTAACTCTCAAGCAACATTTCATCCTATAACTGAAACTTATTCATTCACTATATTTGTAATTGTAAACAAAGTTAAACAAAATGCAGAAAGTCATTCGCCAAACTCCCAATCTCTTAGCTATCAAAAATGCATCACCCTACTTTTATTCTTTTATTATTTGCATTCGATTCAATATATGATTACATAAACGTGTATGTCCAATAGTAAATATATGACCATTAGGATATTCAACTGCACATAATGAATGTTAAAGGAAAGCCAGAAACTTTTGGATGTTTAGAACATAATTAACATATCTCAGATATTTTCCGCTTACTTTCAAATTTATTTTTCAAAAGAAGAAATAATAACGGGAACAAACTCTTAAAGAAAGTATAGCATACCTCTTCCAATAACGGAAACTGACTGACTCGATTCGAAACAGCAAACAAATGTAAACAAAACGCAGAAAATGACTCGCAAAACTCCCAATCTCTTCAAAGTCAGACAAAGAATTTTTTTTTTCTTTATCTATAAAATAAATCCAACGATGACTTTTCTTTCTTTCTTACTTCTTTATTCATCTTTTTTTCTCATTGGAAGAAAGAATGGAGAACAATTTTCTGGTACAATGAAGCTACATTTCAAAATAATTCAACAAAGGAGATTTTCAAATATAAAACTGATTTTATAACAGTTTTATTTTTCGAATTCAGTTTTTATAAGTATATTAAGTATGCGTGAATGTAAAGAAATGAAATCATCAGATTTTATTTGGTCATTGTTATAAACACATTTTTACTTTCTCTTACCCATAAGGTAGAGAAAGTATTGTTTTTGGGTCAAATTTTCGAACGCGAGATTTCGTTATACTTACACGTTTTGAGGTACCCTGAATACGAAAATCATGTTTTTAGCAAATGGTCTGTGTGTATGTCTGTCTGTGTGTGTGTGTGTGTGTGTGTGTGTGTCTGTCCGTTATCAGCATATCTCAAAAACAAATTATGGCAGAAAGTTCAAACTTGGTATTCTAAACGTGTATCATATAGGGATGCTACAGTAAGCTTTTCGTTAAGATCAAGCAAATGGTTCGTGACAGGGACAATCAAGAGAATTCTAATACATTACGTCTATGGGGGAAATTGCAGGAAAGTAGGGTTTAACGTCTATAGACTGCACTAAACCAAATGAAACAAATATATATTTTTTGTAATAGAGACAGTTAACTGTAAAAAAAAAAATTGTGTATGTAGGAGCCTCGCCTCCTCCCCTGGGTGGGAAGTCCCCCCTCGAAGGGAGTAAATTTTCATGATGGGTATCTTTCAAAAGAGCTCGCCAATATTGAGAATAAAATGGACTTTTTTCTGATATTTGGTGTTATCCTACTTCTCTAATATGGAAATCGTCTGCCTTATCATAAAAGATAATATAATAATTTTAATAAATTATTTTTTAAAAAGAGAATTATTTTTTAATAACCGAAATTTCTATATAAATGTAGGTGCATTAATGAAACGGGGGGGTTGAGGGGGGCGGTAGCCCCCCCCTCACACAGAACTAATTATCATATAAAACTTTTCAGAAGCCTAATATGAATTGTTTAACATAGGTTTACATAACAGTACTCGTTATCTTACCTATTAATCTGCAACTTGTATTTATAGTATTAAATTTCAGGGTAGGAGAAAGTCGTGTGAGTGAGATACCAGATTATTAAATAGCTAAAAGAATTTCGAATAAAATAAATAAATAAATAAATAAATAAATAAATAAAATAAAAAAATAAAAATAAATATACATAAATAAATAAATAAATAAATATATATATATTATTTAAAATATTGAGCCAAAAAAGAACAGCTGCTAAAAAATGTAAAAAAAAAAAAAAAAAAAAAAAAAAAAAAAAAATCATTAAAAATTTAGGAAAATTTAGCCGTCGGTGCCCGGTTTTTGGAGAACTTTTAGGAAAGCGGCGGATACGATTTCTCAAAAATTAAAGTACAGATTTTATTGGAATTTTGCACACTTTTTCAAAAATAGAATTGACTGGTGCTTGAGTGAAGGATTTAAATAAAAATGAAATTTGAAATTTTGACAGAGATGTATTGAAATAATTATGAGATAAAAAAAACTTTTTATATACCATGTTTTCAAATTTTCTGTTGAATCATAGCTATAGAACTACATTAGCACTTTATCAATGCGTATAAAATTTTTAAAGTGATAATGACGTCAATTTTTGTGAGATGCATAATTTAACTTTTTACAGTTTTTTAACGTTCAAGTTCAATTAAATATATTTATTTTTATGTCGAGAGAAAATGAACTCGTAAATTTTATTTTGGCAACAATTACGTTATAGCTAATATTTTAATGGCTATTTTTAAAGATATTAGGAGGTTATTATTTTTATATTTTAATTAATTAAAAGAAAACTAATCAAAAATTCAAAAATCGGGCTTCGAAATATTGTGTTGTCATCGGGTTCTGAGCTATTCTAGAAGTTTCAAATGTCTAGCTAGTAGGGAAGTTAGTTAAAAATTGATTGCAAGATTTGTACCGGACAAACAAACAAGAATCGAAATTAATAAAAACATGGTACAAAGTGCAAATTTCGGAACATTTTACGTATAGCCACGTATATCTTTGTATAAATGGTTGTTATCGAAAAATTGAAAAAAAAAAAAAAAACATGTAATTATCAATCTATTCTATTTTGAAGAAGTGTACAAAATTTTTGCATTAGTTTTTGAGAAATCGCGTTCAATGATTTTATGAAGGATTTCTGAAAACCAAGGTCCACCGGTTAAATTTCCCAAAATTTTTAATGAAAATTCTATGAAATATTTTTTAAATAATGCTCTTTTATATGATCAAAATTCTGAATAAAGTATTTTATTTACCAAAAAATAAATAAATAAATAATAATAATAATAATAAATAAATAAATAAATAAATAAATAAATAAAGAGATATAATACTTTGTCGTATATTTTTTGACATCTTACACGGACGTATATCTAAAGAACAAACTTTCAATAAATTATTTATTTTAATTTATAATTGTTGCCAAGAAAATTAAACTTTAAATTTTACATCTACTTTTTAAGATAGCACGCGATCGTGTTTTATATAAAAATCAAATCATTAAATTCATATTTTTATTTATTTTTATTTCATATTATTGCACGCGCACTATTTCCTAATTCAAAATTATAAAAAAAAAAAAAAAAAAAAAAAAAAAAAACGTTTTCGATATCTCTTGTAACGATACTGATTATTATTAATTTTCTTTTCTTTTTCTTTCAAAAAAAAAAAAAAAAAAAAGGTTTTGATGAAATTCTGGCAAAAGCAGAATTTAGTTTAGGACGGAGGACTATCAGTTTTTTTTTTCTTCCCAATTATAACATCGCTTTCAAATTATTGAATTATATTTTCGATAAATTTTAGATTTCGATAAATGTCCAACCATCGAAAAATGATTTCGACAAATGTCCAACTATCGAAAACGACAACACAAAAATCACTGTCTGAGACTAATAGGCCCTCAGTCCTAAAAAAAAAAAAAAAAAAAAAAAAAAAAAGAGAGAGAGAGAGGGAGAGAGAGAGAAGAGTGAAAATATGCTTTTATTTAACCTCTTCGAAACCAATACTACAATCCCTCACATAAGCGGGAATCTAAAGAAGTTTTATTTTATTTGGTCATTGTTCTACACACATTTTCAAATGAATACTATAGTACTGTATAGATATTAATATGGAAGCACGGAATTACAGATAGCAAAGTGTTAATATTAGATGGTTTTTATTTTTTAAATCTAGTGCATGAAAAGTTTAAGTGAATGAAAAGCTAAATTATACCTAATTTCACTAAATTACATATATATACTTTCTCACTAGTTTGATTTTATGTTTCGACAAAATGACACTCTTGAGTTTCCGAATTTTCGTAACTCAAATTAATCTCAATTTTTAATCAAAATTTAATTTTAAATTATCACTTTTAGGTTAATTATTAAAAATCAAACAGTTCACTCAACTTTATCGTTCAGCTGACAAATACAATTCCAAAAATAAACTAATCGTTCAGTTATTTAATACGTTTCCAAAATTAACTGTGACTTTAACTGTATACAGCCACATGTTTGTTTAGTGATCAAGCTGCTTATACTAGTTTTTCATGTGTAATATATGTTGAACTTTGGTTTTATTAATTATTACTAGTGATTCATTTAACTATTATTATTAGTATTTCAATTAATAATTTTGAAATTGTTGCTTGAATTTAAATAAATTTGATTCTCATTTGGTTTTTCACATATTATTCTTTCAGTTCAAACTTTTCTTTATTTTGGGTGTTATTGGGTATTGTTGTAAATTTTCAGCAATTTGCATACAACAAGACAGAAATAGCACCTATTTTACATGCAATATTAATTCTATACCATTGAAAACGTAATGAATTTGCATGTTTCAATTTAAGGTTGCTTGATATTCGTAATCTTTTATTGTATTTTATGTATTTTTTCTGTTTCATCTTATTCAATGTTTCTTGTTTTCATCTATTCAATGTTTGAAAAGGTTTTCAATATATATATAATTAAATTACTACTTTAATATTTATATTTACTTTACAAGTAAATAGTTTTTCATTTTTCTCCAGATTTTAAATCAAAATATTATGCAGAAATGTTTTTTACTTATTCATTTATGGAGACTAAATAATTTGGTAATTTTAAAATATTTAAAAGTGATTCTTTACTATTTTAATTTCTTGATTATTTGTTTCAGTACAATTTAAGAAGAGAGAAATTCCTAAAGAAAATTCTTTTAACAAGATATTAACAAAAAAAAAAAAAAAAAAAACAATATATATTTTTTATTCTTAATTTCCAGTTTTTAATAACAAAAGCCTTAAAAGTGTTCATTTGTTTTGCCCATAAACTTATTAATTAATATATCTATGTCTTTTATATTTCTTATTTGACGTAAACACGAAAAGTGAAAATTACCTTATAACTTACTTTTTTAATATAATTAGTCCGAATTAAAACATGGAAGCCCCTATTTATAATTTTTACTCATAGGTATAATTAAAAAAAAAAAAAAAATAGTATTCGTTTAAAGAAAAAATGCATTTTGATTAGAAAAAAGAAAATCATTCGAAATAATATTAGTTGAATATTTACCAACATTCATATAATTTTAAGAAGCTGAAATAAATTAGTAAATGAGATTAAATGAGTAAAGTTATTTGATTTAAAAAGAAAAGCATTGATTCAAAAATATATTTTAATTTTTATATAAAATTATACATTAAAATATTCACACTATTTTTCCAAAAAATCAGAAAAAGTATTATATATATAAACATATATATATATCTGTTCTGGTCGTGGCAGGCTGGGTGAGTGTTGCCGGCGTGAAACTAGTTTAACCCCACAGGCAAGTCACAAGTCTTGCCGCCTGCCTCCATTCTTCCTATCTTGTGTTTCTTAGGTTATTTTTTCATTAATTTTGATAAGTTTATTGTTTTAAGTTAAGATTTGTTGTGTTACTTTATTGATTCGTTTGTTTTGCAGGCTGTTAATTAATAGATCTGGTTTCTTTACATTAGTGTATTTCATCCACCGATAAAAATTTTTTAAATCTTACTGGTCATTGGTGTTTCAGTGATCTTGTATCTGTTGCTTGGCTTCTACTATGCTTAATAGATCATCTTTATTATATATATATATATATATATATATATATATATAAGACTTTTATATTTTTAAATTTAACTTTATAAGGAAAGTAAACGGTACTTTCTATTATTTATTTATTTATTTTTTAATATCATTAGTTCTAAGAAGTATAGGGAATTATATATTTATAATTCCGGCTCATAATAATAATAATAATAATAAAATATTGCGTTATCTATTAGAAAATAGTCTATTTTGATTTACAAAAAATATTTAAAATAAATATTTGATGAATGTTTGGCAACATTCGCATGATTTTAGGAAATACAAAATGTAATATAATGAGTTCCAAGAAAAATACGGAAGCCACTATTTATAATTCTTGATCATAAATATAATTTACAAAATATATTCCTTTTCTATAAAATAAATGTATTCCCATTTAAAAATATATTATTTAAAATAAATGCTTGATGAGTACTTTCTAGCATTCACGTGATTAAGAAACAGAAATTAGATAGTGAATGAGATTAAATGGTTATGAGGTTAAATTGATTGTTCTACATAGTAAAATACTTCTTTAAACATTTAAAAAATACATTTTAATTTTAATCTATAAATATTTTTAAAATATATTTTTTCAAAAGAATTAATACTTTTAATAATGCTAACTTTTTTTGGTTTAATGACTATGTTACGATAGTTAAATGAGCGTAATAAATAAATAAATAAATGAATGAATGAATAAAGTAGCAAACACTACACTATTTCCAAACCTATAATTGTCCCGAGACTTAATTACATATACTTACAAGGAAGCATTCAAAAGGTGTTATCTTCAAACATATTGAAAAAAAAAAAAAAAAAAAAAAAAAAAAGGGTTCTACTTTTCATTAAACACCAGAAAGTGAAAAAATTATCGTCTGAAATGAATAATGGGCCCTCTTCACTCACCGCCGCCGGAAGACGAAGATAATGTTATTCTATGGGAAATTTTTCTTTACAAATAACTTATTGACTAATACATATTTTCAAATTCTGTTTTCACATTCTGAAAATTCCCAGCTGTTAAATTGACGGACCTTTTATACAAAATTATTTTTTATATTTTATTTTGAAGCTGCAAAATACGAATTTTCAATATGTGAATTTTTTTCATTTTGCAATTTCAAAATAAAATATTAAAAAAAAAAAAAAAAAAAATACATTTTAAAAAAAGGTCCGTCAATTTAACAGTTGGGGACTTTCTGAATGTGAAAACAGAATTTAAAAATATGTATTAGTTAATAAGTTATTTGTAAAGAAAATTTCCCCATAGAATAACATTGGCTCGGGCTTCCGGCGATGGTAAGTGAAGAGGGCCGTTAAGTACAGTGACCGTAAGAAATTATCAAAATTAAGCATTTTTGGCGACTTAGCGCTGTTAGGTGATAAATTCGCGAGCACGGAGATTGCCATGTATGAACAGAACCGTGTTTTGCTTCTCCGCCAGGTACCCAAAATCAATCGCCAAACAGTGTAAAATCGCAAAATATGCTTCATTTTGATAATTTTTTGTAGTCGCTGTAATTCATTTCAGCCGATAATTTTTTCATTTTCTGTTGTTTTATGAAGAGTAGAATCACATGTATTTATTTCAATATTTTTTGAAGACGACACCTTTTGAATGTTTCCTTGTTAGATATCTGTTTCATCAATTGAAACAAAACTCTTTACTTGAAATAATAATAATAATAATAATAATAAAAGGACAAAATTACAACGGTTTCGGGTTTTTTTAAATGAAAAGTAATTTAACTCATTAAAAACAGCTTAACGCTGGTTTTTTTTTTTTTTTTTTTTTTTTTTTTCAACAGCGAAAAAATACACATGAAGAATTTTCCTTTTACTCATGTAAATATATAAAGGAATAAACAATAATAACTGGAAGTGTTTTATATAAATATATAAAGCACTTTGTATTTGTGGGTTTCTTAATTTTTCAGCTCACACTAATAGAAACGGGTAACGTAATGCAACACATAATAAAATACGATTAATATATGCCTTAAAAACACGAAATTCAAGGGCAAACTTTTCTTTTTTTTTAATACTTAAACTTTAAATTGTGTTCTTAAAAATGTACGGTAGTGTCAATAGTTTAACTTGTGTGCAGAATTGTTAAATTCACTAAAAGGAACAATTTAAAGCGTATTAACTTTGCATACAGTTCTTTCTAAGGTTCGTTTCCATTTACATTCAGTACAGTGTACATATTCAAGCGTCGTATATTTATACAGAGTGCATAGATGGAAGTATATGTGCAGTGTACTTTTCTAAAGAAATGGAAGATCAAATTTAAATATTGAAAGAGCGTAGTTGGAGAGATTTTATGCAATCGATTTTCGTTTTCATTTCAAGTGCGTGAATAAAACACTAGGGTAATACTGAATTCAAAACCACAGTGCTTTTGTGGAAGAGATTTCAATCTCACAGAATATTTCATTGCATGCACTGAAAATAGAATACAAAAAAATAGTCTTTTCTTTTTTTGAAATACAGTTAAACTTCTTTACAATGGACAAAACTTAAAACTGGAAAGGAAAAGATATTCTTAAATGAAAAATTAAATAAATGAAAAAAAAAAAAAAAATATATATATATATATATATCAAAGCAGTCTTTGTGGACTGCCGATAGAAGTGAAAACTAAGTAACTTGTGAATTGTATCGTCGAGCTATTAGATTATTATTTTCGAATTATTTTTGGTTTGTAAAGAAGTGTTTATGATCTGTATTATATGATTCGGCACAATATTTGTAGCTACCCATATTAAATGAACTAAGATTAGGTAAAAATTATATTAGGTAAAAATATTGATTACTTATGAAATTATTTTTATTAGTAGCTGAGATACAAAAGAAAACCGATTCAGGACACCTCAAAACGTGTAAATCAGGTGAAATCTCGAATTCCACTTTCGATAATATAAAAGAACTTTAAAATATCTTTCGAATGATGTATTAAAAATAATTTAATCATAATTAGAATTTGAAATATTGAAATTTTAAAATATAACAGCGCCATCTGGCGGTAGAAATTTCGGTAAGCTACTGTTCGATTCCAACTGAAGAAAGCTTTCTAATGATGTATTACGTATGAAATTATTTTAATTAGTAGCTGAGATGCAAAAGAAAACCCATTCAGGACACCTCAAAACGTGTAAATCAGCTGAAATCTCGAATTCCACTTTCGATCATATACATTGGTAAAAAATATGTTTCTTCTCATGGAAAGCCTTCGCTGACGATGATGCGAGTTTCATGATTTTTGTTCACCCAAAAGTGCTCAACGCGCCTAAAGAAGTTTTCACTTCAAAAAATAAATAAATTAGATAAATGAAAAACTAAGTAAGCGCATTGGAATATATGTTACATATATTTAATGGAAAAAATAATTTAAAAGCATTTCATAAACTAAAAATATTGAACGAATATGCGGCAAGTTTTTACAAGTTTTAATGATATTTACATCACTATTTATGAAGAGTGATCTCAGTCTTATAGATACTTATTGCAAAATAATACTATATAAAAATAGTTGTATATTGATTACGGACAATCTGTAATACCTTGACAATTAAATTAGCAACAATATTTCAATTTGAAATACCACTGTACAAAAAGAAATGAAATCAGACTAAACGACGAAGAAGGGGTAAGAAAGTGAAATTTAGAGGGAAAAGAAATATTTTGCTTTTATGATTTAAAAATGGTATTATAACATCGGTATTTCTATTGAAAGTAAAATGCTTTATGATTAAACAGATGTTAAGTTGAAATATACAGGGTAAGTCAAAATGAATATAGCGATTACAAACGGCTATAACTATTTAATGGAAAAGAATTTATCGATAAGATTAACACAGAATGTAGACGGAACTCCAAAATTTTGTATACATACGTCATAGATGTTCTATGTGACTTCCCTTGGTCACACGGACAACATTCAGACGGTTGTCCATTTCACGCCATACATTCTGAAGCATGTCTGCAGTCACCGACGCAAGCGCATTACAAATGCGCACTTTGAGACCCTGCGATTTTTATCTATGGGTTTATGTGAAAGACAGGGTGTAATGTGCTTCCCATGCCTAAAACAATTGAAGAACTCAAAGTGCGCCGGCGACTGAACAAATGCCTCAGAATGTATGGCGTGAAATGGACTACCTCCTAGATGTTGTCCGTGTGACCAAGGGAAGTCACATAGAGCATCTATGACGTATTTATATAAAATTTTGAAGTTTCATCTACATTCTGTGTTAATCTTATCGATAAATTCTTTCCCATTAAATAGCCGTTTGTGATCGCTATATTCATTTTGATTTACCCTGTATATTTGTTGAAAGAAATATTGCTTATAAAAATCACTAAATTCCATTTTAGTTCTCATCGAATAATGTGGAAAAAAAAGACTTGATTTATTGAAACATTATAATAATTCAATAGCTCCATAGTCTCATCACTATTCCATTTTAAGTTAAGTGGATTTTAATGATGCTTAATTGCCACGCTATAAGCAACTGTCGAGGGTCTGGAATTCATCCCTTGGTGTGGTTCAGAGACATGCCATCGCAATTTTGATCATCTGCGAAGGGAATGACTCTGTCGCTTATGTAACCCTCAGAGGTATTATGGAGGACATTGTGGTCACTTCAGATTTTATGTGCATCAGTCACCATTAGTATATACGGCGGTCTTCAGCCGGCTAGAATATCGAATACGCAATCTTCAAATTACGAGTTCGGAGCTCTGGCAACCATGATTCTGCAGCCCGCACGGCATTTTAAGAGATTTTAAATTTATACGATGAAAAAATGATATACATGGCATCCCAATTATATTCAAAAGTGTAACACATCTCAACTGAAATAATAATATTTTTCATTTATTAAATTCTCAACAGCTTAAATCTAAAAAAAGTGTCCCAGGAAGATAAAAACAATTTCGAGACTCCGGAGAAAATTTAAGCAAAACCATGTTTTCAAATAAAAAATAAATAAAGATTTGAGAACAGTTAATAGAATTTAATTTTCTGGAATTAAACTACTTTACTTTTGAATATTTAATTGAAAAAAAAAATGTGTATATATTAGAGTCTTCACAAAAATAAACATGTTTATCCATTAACTGAACATTTTTTAAAATGAAAATTTAACCACGCTATATGGAACAAGCAATACAACTTAAAAACAAATAAACAAAAGGAAAAAGATAATATTCTCACTATAACATACTTTTAAATCCCATTTAAGTGAACTAAGACCTTTAATGAATCTCGATACTTCTTTAAAGCTTTTACGATCAAAACAAAGTTTTAAGAACTCAAAGCTCTTAAAATATGCATGAAATTCAGACACGACGCACTCATCTAAATTAATCCTCCCAACAACATACTGTAGCTCATTTGAATCAACAAACACGATAAAAAAAAAGTGTCACTAATATTTAAGTAACACGTACAAGGGAAAAATATAAAGCTCTTTTCTGAAATAATTAACAATTCACTTCTTAAAATAAAAAATAGGAAAAAATAGGGAAAGGAAAGTACCCCGGAGGAAATTTAAGATGCCAGACTTTAAGCCTTTCTTCCCCCCCTTTTTTAATCCCTTGTATAAACACTCCAGTTCACAATAAAGTGGAGGGTAAAGAGATGCGCTACGTATCATTTAATACTCGTTTGTTATAATTCTTTTACAGAACACCGGTAAAAGACGATTTCAAATCTTAGTGTTATTTTACAGTAACAGAAATGAAAAATGTAATCATAAAATTTCTAATAATGTTAAATTAAAAGGAATCTAAAAGGATTTGAAAGAAACTTCATCATTATAAATTTTTACTAATGGGAAAGGATTGTAAACTATGTAAACCACAGATATAGTAATAAGATATAGATTGATCAGCGAGAGGGAAAAAGTGAGGCCTTTTTTTTCGGGAAAAGTCACTCTAATGGCTGCCTTTCCCCGAGTAAATCACACACAGGAATACACACGGATAATTTAGTAAATAAAACTTATGAATAATTTATTTACTAAAGGTGAATGAAAAACTCCAGATACAGTTTCAAATTCATTTTTCCTTTTATTCTTTTTTTCAATATTCTCTAATGGCTGATTTTCGAACTCTTTTTCGGCCTCAAAATTTTTTTCTCGATAACATGAGGATGATAGATCTATATATATTACTAAATCTATGATGTAAACAAAATTTCTTAAATTATGTACATAAATAAAAATAATTATAAGGTAGATGTGTTTTGTATTTCTTCTTAACTTGCTATACTTATATTATTAAATGCATGGATATTTAAGACCCCCTATGCATGTGCTACAGATGGGATGATAAAGTAAGGTTGGGTTTCTAGACTTTGGGTTTGTTTGGGTTAAAACTTGGGTCTTCTATTTAAATATTAGTGTTAAAAACGTGAAAACATTATAAAGATTAATCCTGATATATCTAAGCCGGTTAAACATTTTTATTTTAAATTTGAATTTACATAGATCTAACATAACAACAAATTTTAAATATAGCTCACCAGTTACTTAGGCGGGGTGGGATAGCTAAAAGTAGCCTGGACATCTTAAAACAATTTTTTATTATTACTGTATAATTTTCAATTTATTTTTATTTTCACTTTATATTACAACTTTACAACGATAGGAATCGTTGAAAATGATGTATGCAGACTATGGAAAATGTTTTTTTTTGTAACTCACCATAAATAACCTTGTGTAAACTTTGAAGTAGCGTAAAAGATGTTTAAATTCAATTCATCCGATTTGTACAGATTTTTCTTTTTTTGAGACCTTACTTTTTAATGCCACCCAACTCTTATACAAGGAAATTACGTGTCGAAAAAATCGCATATTATGGAAGCCACAGGCCTTTGATACTGTCTTCGCCTCGCCAATCACTCCAAACACTGAGCTCAAACTTAAGTTTAATGTATTCAGAAATCCAGTAACAAATATTACTCTGCGATCACCTTACTCTCATAGAATGAATAAGAATTTTATGAACGCTTTTTAAAAGTTCGAAATTTAAAGAGCTGACGCAAGAAGAAAACTTTGTAAATTTACATTAAGGTATTTTCTTAAATAAAATTAGCTAACAAGCTATGAAATTTTCGGACATGTATCAGCGCAATAATTTAGATAACCGATATTAAGTATGACTACTCAACTACTCAAATCTTATAAGTATATGAATAATTCGTGAAATCAATAATTATACAACTGCTAATAAAGTATTACTTCAAATAATTAATTTTAATAATAATAATGGGTTTCCGAAATGCAATTGAGTGATAAGTGTAGTCCTGTATAATATTTTTTTAATAATAATAATTCCTTTTTTATGGAATTATTTAGTTTTTTGAAACTAAAAAGTGAAATTCAAGGGAATCTATCACTATTTTTACAAAGTTGCTAAATTATACATTTTTAAATAGTAACAGTTTAAAAATTAAAATAATATAATTGTCATTATAAAAAGTAACGCATTTTGTACGACATAGAAATTTAAAGGTATCGTTCTTTCCAAATAAAGTAGAACGGCCTGCAGAAGTTATAGAAAAATATAAAATAAAGAAAATCATACCGTACGTATGTCTCAAGCCATACGAAGCATTTTTGATAGTTTAATACAATTTTTCTATGTTTTTGGATTACGATTTACTTCAGTTTCAATTCTACAAATCTTGTTTAATATTTTAAGTATATTGTACGATTAAAAACATATTTTAGGCCTTATATATATATATATATATATATACACATTATGTTATATATAATGATTTCTTTTATTACAATCCTATATAGTAGCCCTAATTAAGTAACCATTAATTAATATGTTTTTAGAATTTTTTTTTATTAATAGCTATAAAATAAAATATCCTTAATATTATTAATTTTTAAATTTCTCGTTGTAGCAAATGTGTATGTTTGATTTGGATTATAATATTTGGATAACTTGTATAACAAAATAAACAAGTGAATTGAGACTTCGATTTTCTGAACAAAAAGCGTTTCGTTTTGAAGCTACAATCCTAAAAGTTTTGTCAATTCAAAAACATTCTATGAAAGACAGGATGTGTTCGTATAGAAATATGGTATAGTTTTAAATTTTTGGTATAGATTAGTAATTTTACTAATTATACTATGAATAATAATTATATTATTAATATTTTACTAATTATGCTGTTAAATATACTATTAATAAATAATAAAGTCACAATATTGAAAGAAGGTTCTTTCTTCTTTAGTAAAATAACAACAATAGCAACAACAACAACAAATAATAATAATAATAACTACCTTAGATATTTCAACATTTCTAATTCATCCCGAAGCATTGTTAGCATTTGTCTTTTTTTTTCCTCACCACTTTCTTTGTAGAGCAATTTTTGATCATATGTACGTAATTACGATTAACTAAGAAGAAAATTACTCTGCAAAAAACGTGGTGCAAGAAAAATGCTGGTCTAACAACAATCTGCAATCTTCGCGGTCACTGTAACCAAACAAATAACTTTTTCTTTTCTAAACCTTACAAAAACAACAACAACAACAACAACAACAACAACAAAAGGGATTTGGTCAATTAACTATCAAGGATTTTTTTTTTTTTTTTTAACTATCCGCGGTTAGGGTTCGAAACGTACAAGGCAGCATATTTTAAGCTCGCACTCCGCGTACAGATTTATTTCATAATTTTTAAATTTATGTCTAGATCAATAATTTACCAAAATCTTTAATTTTCTTCTTTAGTGTTTAGCGGTTTTATCGAGGAGACAGCCGAAAAGAAATCCATAAGCTCGAACTTTAGAAGTGTGTATGTAAAAATTATTGATATCCTTTATGCATACAAAATATAAAAGCATTTTCTTTTAAAATAATTAATGCAATTGTAACTCAAAAGTCTAAAAGTAAATATCTAAAATGCATATTTAATTAACATTATCAAAACTAAACATTTACATATTATTTAACAATTATTTTAGTTCGGATGGAAAGCAAATATTTAGAATGATAATTGTTGATTATGAAATTAATTAGCATCAATTAACTTAAATTTAACTGAATAAACTTACACAATACGGAAAGAAAATATAAGAAGAGAAAATTTTTACGCAATTAAGAATATTTAGCTTAAAAGATGTTTGGATAAGATAAATTACCTCAAGGTGAAATTTAATTTGTTTGATTTAAATCAATTGATTTTTTTCATCGTTATCTCAAGTGTAAACAGTTTTCCCATCCGAAAAATAAACAATATAATACTGAGATGGCGGTTCATATAAGCGAATATTTTAATATTTTTATTTTAATCCATTTTAAAGATGCAATTTATCATTAGAAAGGTGCTTGGGGAATTGAAATTAATTTTTAAAAGTACATCGTTTTGTCAATAAAAATGTTTCAATATTCACGAGGTAATTTTTTATTCTTGTATAAAAACGCATTTGCTAAAAAATTAATCATGCAATTATAAATAATTGTTCTAATTAAAATAAATATATTTTAAAATAATGTTTTCCATATTTTAAGTTTGTTCTTGGATTAAAAAATATTTAATAGATTTCATTAATATATTGTTCGAATAAAAATTTATTTCTTTTGATATAGCAAATTTTTTAATCAATAAAAATGCTTTAACCCTCCAGATGTTATTATTTTATTATTGGATAACTTCTTTTTTAGAAAAAATATCACTTAATTATAAATAAATATTTCAATTAGTATATTCGCAACTGCAGGTTTTCGTGTTTTTGACAGTAAGCTCCAATTGTGAGCGTTATTTTTGCAAATTATATTATTTTAGAATAACGTTTTCTGCATTCATGTTTATATTACAAATGAAATTAGAATTGTACTCTTTCTAATGAAAGTATTTGCTTTCACAGTACATTGACTGTACAAATATAAATATAGGATATATTCTTTATAAATAATGTAACATACAGTCGGTAACAAAAGTGTCCGAACACTAGCAAAAATTCCTATGTAAAAAAAGTACACTTCATACGGTTTTGTTAAATAAATCCTTGTTGAATCCTGTTCTTAGTCAGTGTAAGAACATGATTCGATAAGGATTTATTTAACAAAACAGTATTAGGTGTACTTTCTTTACATAGAAATTTTCGCTAGTGTTCGGACACTTTTGTTACCGACTGTACAAATGACCGTTGGCGGAGTTGCTTATTTCTACATCACGTGAATGTAAAGTCGGTAAAAAAAGGTATCGGAACACTAGCGAAAATTCCTATGTAAAAAAAGTAGAGTTATTACAGTTTTGTTAAATGAATCCTTGTCGAGTCATGCTCTTAGTCAGTCTAAGAACATGATTCAACAACGATTTATTTAACAAAACTGTATTAACTCTACTTTTTTTTTGTATAGGAATTTTTGCTAGTGTTCGGAGACTTTTGTTACCGACTGTACGGCAACAATCGCAAATGTGTGAAAAAATGTTTTTGATTTTTTTTTTTTCTTCAGTATTTTAAATCATTAGAAAATTTTAGAAATCATTGATTAACGGAACTATTTTTAAAAGTTTTAATAAATATATAGTTGAATCGTTATAGTTAATGTAGTTAATTCAGCGAAATTGATAACAATTTTGTTCGATTAAAAAAGTCTCTTTTTTTGTTTCAGTTCATCATTTAGGCAACAGCAATGCTTTAATTCTCTCCAGGTTATTTTTTGTCATCGAATACATGATTATTTTTAACTTGTTTTGTTTGCAATTAGAAATAATTATTTGAATCAAAATAAATATTTATTGCATGTTTTTTTTTTTTTTTTTTTTTTTTTTTTTTTCATATTTAAAGTTATTGGTGAAGTTATGAAATAACTACTAGAATGAAACTTCTTTAAAATGATTTAAATATTCACGTGTTTTATTTTCAGCTCACCAAATAAAATATTGACCTTGATCCAATAGTGGATTATGAGATTATGTGAAATGAGTTTGTTAAACATTAAATTAAAAAAAAATGTTTGTTATATCAATAAAAAAAATTAGTTAATTACTAATCACATTAAAATATTGAATGTCACGATTTATAATATTTAAATAAAATGAATAAAAAAACTCTTCTACATTGCATTATAAAAACTCAATCGAAATTTTCATTCAAAACTCACTGTGTTTTGCTAACTGAAAAATCTTGTCGAATTTAGAAGTTCTAGGCAAGAGTTAAATTTTTGCAACTAGATATGCCCAATTTCCACTATTTTCAGTTTAATTACATTTATGCTTGAATTTAGCCATGTAGTTTGTAAACTTCTTTATAGGAAGTTCCGATTAAGATTTCAAATGTTTTAAATTACAAAATTTCATAATCGATATAATTTATTGACTCATTTCTTAAATTATTTTACTATCATTTAGTATTTTTTTAGATTACATTAGTATTACTTTAATGTAATTAATCTTTGCTTTTACGTTAATGTGAAACAAAATATTTAAATTCATAAAAACATAATTTAAGTCGACATTAACTTAAGAATTTCTCTTATTCCTAAATGAAACTAGTATGTTGTGGCCACCACAAGACTTTCTTCTATATTTACCTATACATATTCAATCAGTAACAATATTTAAAAAAAAAAAAAAAGTACGATTTTTTTTTTCTAAGTTTTTTTTTTTTTTTTGTTAACCCTTTCCTTCCCCGTGATTCCAATTGGAATCATAACATTTTCAGATTATCTTTCTTACTATCTAACACTCCCGCTGATTCAAAATGAACAATATTAAAATCTATGTACATTTTTCCACCGAAAAATACCTATTTTGGATGACTTCACTATCTTTGTTAATAATTGAAAGTATATTTTACGCTGTTCTGATAATAATATCGGAATCAGTTTCCTGTTTTGGGCAATTTAAGTAAATTAACTGTTTGAAATATTTTTTATTTTATTCTTTAATGTTTATAATATGTATTTTAATTAATTGCAATATGTATTTCTCCAAAATTTTGATATTTTTATTTATTGAAAAGTTATGGTTTTTAAAGACATCAGTGGTTATATTAAACATAAATAAACACATATCAGTTGCTTTGTTAGCTGTATTAATTCGTACTCTGCTATAACTTCTATTTAAAAAAAATATTTATATACATTACGTTTGAAAAAAAATTATGACTAAATATAAGATTTATTGTTTTATGGAGGGAAAAAGTTGGGAATGAAAGGGTTAAAAGTGAAAAAATCGATAACTTTGTTTTAAATTATCACAGATTTATAGTTCAACCATTCGTTTTAAAGGTATTGACGAGACCTTTCGAAAGATACCCATCTTGAAAATTTATCCCCCCCGGGGGGGTACTTCCCACCCAGGGGGGGAAGCGATGCCCCCCCATGCAGAAAATTTTTTTCCTAGTTACATACTACTATTATCAATAATTCATATTAATTTTACAATCACAAGTTTAAAACAACTCTAATTATGCACATTTATACGAATTTTTGTCCTATGCTGCCATGTTAAAAATTTAGATAAAATGCTATCACAGCGCCACCTGTTGAGCTATTGATCCCCAAACATAATCAGCACCATTTTTTGTCGGGGACCAACTAAATACCAAGTTTGGTTAAATTTCGTTAAAAAAAAAAAAAAAAAAAAAAAAAAAAAAATTGCGATATTTTTCTAAGTTTTTTTTTTTGTTAAAAGTAAAAAAAATGATAACTTTGGTTTAAATTGTCACAGATTTATCGTTCAACCATTCGTTTTAAAGGTATTCACGAGATCTTTCGAAAGATACCCATCTTGAAACTTTGCCCCCCCGGGTGGGAACTTCCCCCCCCCGTGAGGGGGGGGGAACCGATGCCCCCACATGCACAAAAATTTTTTCCTAGTTAACTACTACTATTATCAACCTGATCTTTCGAAAGATACCCAATGTGAAAATTTACCCCCCCTGGGGGGGTGTTTCCCCCCTAGAGGGGGGAAGCGATGCCCCCCCCATGCAGAAATTTTTTTTCCTAGTTACATACTACTATTATCAATAATTCATATTAATTTTACAATCACAAGTTTAAAACAACTCTAATTATGCACATTTATACGAATTTTTGTCCTATGCTGCCATGTTAAAAATTTAGATAAAATGCTATCACAGCGCCACCTGTTGAGCTATTGATCCCCAAACATAATCAGCACCAGTTTATGTCGGGGACCAACTAAATACCAAGTTTGGTTAAATTTCGTTAAAAAAAAAAAAAAAAAAAAAAAAAAAAAAAAAAAAAAAAAAAGTGATTTTTTTTTCTGTTTTGTTAAAACTAAAAAAAATCGATAACTTTGGTTTAAATTATCACAGATTTATCGTTCAACCATTCGTTTTAAAGGTATTGACGAGATCTTTCGAAAGATACCCATCTTGAAACTTTGCCCCCCCGGGTGGGAACCTCCCCCCCCGGTGGGGGGGCAACCGATGCCCCCACATGCACAAAAATTTTTTCCAAGTTAACTATTACTATTATCAACGAGACCTTTCGAAAGATACCCATCTTGAAAATTTACTTCCCCGGGGGGGAACCGATGCCCCCCCATGCACAAAATTTTTTTCCTAGCTAACTACTACTATTATCAATAATTCATATTAATTTTACAATAAAGTAAAATGAGTGTAAAATAACTCTCTTACAAGTGTAAAATAACTCTCTTTATGCCCATTTATACGGAATTTTGTCCTATGCTGCCATGTTAAAAATTTGCATAAAATGCGATCACAACGCCACCTATTGAGCGATTGATCCCAAAATCTAATCAGCACCAGTTTATGTCAGGGTGCAACTAAATACCAAGTTTGGTTAAATTTCATTCATTGGTTCGTGAGATACAGCGTCCACAAAAAAATGATACAGACAGACAGACAGACAGACAGACAGACATTTTCTAAAAACTATTAATTCGTGTTCTCCATATCCCAAAACATGTAAATCCATCAAAAAGTGGACTTCGAAAATTTTCGCGAATCCAATACTTTCTCTATATTACATATAGAAGAAAGTAAAAATAGAAGAATAACCATGGGGGAAAAAAAATACTTATTACATAAATGGTGAATTTCATCCAAAAGTGGACAAAAAAAAAAAAAAAAAAAAAAATTCCATTTTTTTTACGTTTCAACAAACTCAATTATTTTTACTTTATTTATTTATTTATTTTTTTTTGATAGGAATCATACAAAACATATCAAATAATATAATGGATTATACATACAAAATCTTTTTATATCATAAAAAAAAAAAAAAATCTTTTGAGCTATAATGACGTCAATATTAACCTGCAAATTTAATTTTTCACACAAAGTTTTATATCAGTTTTAATATTTACGCGTGAATTTCTTTTCATTAAAAAAAAAAAATAAATAAAAATAAATAAATAAAATAAAATAAAAAATAAATGCTTATAACAATTGTCTGTCAAACAGTTAACCATAGAAGTGACATGTTATAATTTCAAAAATCATTTTTTATTGTCTATATTAAAATACACCATTCATTATTATTCAAGTTTATTTCATATAAAGAACTTTAAGCAGTTTTTAATGTATGTTTTTTTATTGAAACATCCTAATATTAAATTTAGTATTAAAAAAAAAAAAAAAAAAAAAAAAAAAAAAAAAAAAATCTATTTTTAAGATAGCACGCGATCATGTTTTATATAAAAATTAAATCATTATTCATTTTTTTACTTTTTTATTTATTTATTTATTTATTTTTTTTTATTTTGCACGCGCACTTTTTATTTCCAAATTCAAAATTATAAAAAAAAAAAAAAAAAAAAAACTTTTTCGATAGTGTTTCTGTTGATACTGATTATTATTAATTTTCTTTCCAAAAAAAAGATTTTGTTGAAACTCTGGCAAAAGCAGAATTTAGTTTAGGACTATTAGTTTTTTTTTTTTTTTTTTTTTTCTTTTTTCAAATTATTCAATTTGAAAATATTTCAAATTATTCAATTATATTTTCGATAAATTTTAGATTTCGATAAATGTCCAACGATCGAAAAATTACACCGCAAAAATCCCAGATTGAGTCCTCTGTCCTAATAAATAAAAAAAATAAAAAATAAAATCAACTCGCAAACTTG
Organism: Salticus scenicus; assembly: GCA_963930645.1. Lineage (NCBI taxonomy): Eukaryota > Metazoa > Arthropoda > Arachnida > Araneae > Salticidae > Salticus > Salticus scenicus. The sequence continues at coordinate 91,936,040 of OZ005650.1, forward strand.
TTTTGGCAACAATTAAAAATTAATATAAATTATGCAACTTTTTTATTCTGATTATTATTAATTTTTTTCCCCTTAAAAAAAAAAAAAAAAAAAAAAAAAAAAAGAAAGAAAAGAAAAGAAAAAGAAATTCTGGCAAAAACAGAATTTAGTTTAGTACGGAGGACTATCAGTATTTTTTATTTATTTTTTATTTATTCAAATTATAACATCGCTTTCAAATTATTCAATTATATTTTCGATAAATGTCCAACCATCGTAAAACTGACGACAAGGTTTTATCCTTAGATTGAGACTAATAGTCATCCGTCCTAAAAATATTTAAATTTAAAATGAGTAAGCAAAATATTATTGTAAATCAAGCTAGTAAATAGTTTTATATGTATATATTTAAATTTTAGAACTTTTTTTTAAAATTACCTATCAAATAAAAGTCCTGTTTGTGAGAATTGAAATGTCTGAACTTCAAATGCGTCTCAATTCAAAGCAATTGTGTGATAAAATTGAGTCATAGAAAATCATGTTTGTTTTTTTGTCATGTCTGTCACGTTACATTTTTACCTTATTAAGTATAAATTATTTTTCTGAAATTATAAGTTTTCTATTATTTATAAGCATTACACATACATACGTCGGCGCACCAAAATTTATTAAAATAAATTAATATTTAGCATATAAAATTAGTCAAGAAAGCTCTCATATGCTCATTACGATTTTTAAACTGGAGACCCTTGATAAGTGATAATCGCCGATTACCAATTTTTGTTAAAATCAGTTTAAAATTAAAGAAATTAAAAAATTTCACTTTTATCACCTCTATAATGCCACGTAATTGAGAAACTGAAAAGTATTTATCTGGAACGATGGTCTGCCAAACTATGTGTCTCACCTATGAAATTAACCAAATGCGAACTATATAAATGTATTACTAAAGTAATAAAAAAAAAAAAAAAAAAAAAAAAATTGTTGAAATTAGGCTACAATTTTATTTTATCTAGCTAAACACACGTGTGTATAAAAATAGCATACATACATAAAAAAAAAAAAAAAAAACTAAAAAAAAAGCATTTAATGCATATTATAATAAAATAAATTATGTTAGAAACAACAAATTTTGTATACTATATCTGCACGAGGAATGTGTATCCATAACCAGGAATGTATTTCCTTGTCCTTCCGAATAGTTTCAGAATTTATCTGTTTAATTTACAAGCTTTATTAGAGTTTGGTCCAGTTCCCATTATCTATTTATCTAAGCGTAGTTAATTTATAGATAGAAGGGAATAGATCTGTTTTAATGATGTTCGTGTTATAAATGAGATATATGTTATTAGAACTCGAGCGTTATTGTTATTATTATATTGCTGTTGTGAAACATTAAGCATTTATTAAAGATTCAAAAAAAAAAAAAAAGCATTTTCATTAAAGTATTTAACTTTTATGTTGCTGGATAGCTTGGTACATAATTGCCAACATACTAATTAATATTCCGTTGTATTGTTAGCCCCGCCTTCTTTTTCACACCAGTATCCTTTTAAAGTATTTTTCTTCTTATTTAATCGTAATTGCCTTTGGAGAATATTACTCTAAAAATTTACTAGTGTGAAATAAAGGGCGGGACTAACAACATTACGGAATATTAATTAGGATGTTGGCAAGTATGTTGGTAGAGCATTTAATGTAGGCATAAGACTAATTATTCTTTGGTTTTCCATAAAAACAATTTAATTTGAGGCGTCGAATAAAAAGATGAAGATTCAGATGAAAACTCCGCTACCATTTTAGCACATGACAAAGTTTAATGAAGACATAAGTACATAATATAAACATTACATGTTAACTTTAGAACATTAAAATAATAATAATAATAACCACGCAGACGACAACTTTCTGAACCTTTTTTGTAGGAAGTCAGTTACTGACTATAGCATGGTAGTACAATCCTCTTTCTACCTTTATGGACTACAGTTACGTTTTTTCCTAAATCTCATTGGGTGCAAGGTTACGTGGATTTGATGACGAGACAGTCGCACACATATTACACTTTTAATAATAAGTAGAGAAAATCTATATCAGCAGAAAGTATTTGAGAAACATAAGATATGTTAAGGGGGTTTCGAAGTATGGGTTTTGAAAGAAAAAAAGGGCGTTTCTTAAATATATAAATACATGATAAATAAAATATTTTATTCAAAAATTTGAGCATATAAAAGAGTAACATTTAAACAATATTTTATAAAATTTTCAGTAAATTTTAGGAAGCGGGTCCTGGTTTCTCGGAGTTCTTTCAGAAATGAAATGGACACGATTTCTCAAAAACCAATGCAACGATCTTATTGAAACTTCGTACAATTTTTAAAAATAGAATTAACTAGTCCTTGAACGAAATATTTTCTTTTTAAAAATGAAATTTAAATTTTTGGCAGAGTTGTAAGCAAAAACAGTACAATTTTCTGTACATTTTGCCCATTTGTCTTGTAAAATTAGATGTAATCGGGAAAAAAAATTAAATTAATATTTGTCTTAAATTTCTTATTTATCAAGTAACATTTTCAATTTTTAAATTGGAGACCCTTGATAAGTAATAATCAGCGATTACCAATTTCTGTTAAAATCGGTTTAAAATTAAAGAAATTCAGAAATTTCATTTTTATCGCTTCTATAATGCCACGTAATTGAGAAACTGAAAAATATTTATCTGGAACGATTGTCTGTCAAACTATGTGTCTAACAAATATTTAAAAAACAGACCTATTAGAATTGCAAAGTGAAAACCTTTAAAGTTAACATTTTAATTAATATCTCAGAAACCAATTAAAAATTTTAATTTATCTTTTACTATCGACTTTGTCGCCGATTATTCTATCTATATGGCGATTTCTGAAATTCTGGGACACGTATTCGCTAAATACATAGCTGTACAGAGAGGCACATAGACATATTTTATTATTGCAGATTATTATGTATTTAAATATATTTATTCTCTTGGATGTATGTCTTACAATCTATTCTTATCTTAAAATATAGAGCTAAGATTAAACGTCAGGGGGGAGGGGGGAATAGTTCACCTTTAGCCTGATTTTTCACTAGAAAAAGGTACTGAAACTCGGAGTCTATTTTAACAATGCTTGGGCAAACTCTGCAATTAGCAAACTAATTCGAGAGCTCTAGACGGCGGAAAGCCCTTTTGATCTAGAAATAATTATGCATACAGCGTACTTAAGGGCCATTGAACTTGGCAGTATGATTCATGGATCTCAGCAGCAGGGCCTCAATAATCGACCACCCCCACAGGGAAAACCGTACTGCGATCGTCTCTATGCAAATAAAGGCTGGCAAGACACTCAATAAAGGTTAGTAATTGTCTTATGATTGGTACTGGTAATGGTAATTCAATTTCCCTGCTTAGAAATGTCAGATTTGTGGAAAGAACTGTAGAATAAAAGGTTATGATGCAGTTCTTCAATTTTATGAAATATGAATAATGTTAATACTTTTACATAGAATAAAAAATACAATGTATTAAAAAAAAGTACAACAGAAAAATATTCCATGTGTAATTTTTTTTAATGTTGACATTTTTCTTTTCATAAAATGTCAATATAGTGAAACAGTAAATATCAATAAAATCCCAGAAAGATTAGTTAATAGAAACATTCATTTTTATTGCACGTGATATATGTAGATTGATTTCGAATGTGAAATTTTTATTAGCTAAAATAAAGAAGTTGCTTTAGATAAAGTGGAGTGTAAGGTTGATTTTTTAAAAAATCAACTTCACATTTCACTTTATTAAAATGAATTTTTATGGTTGATGAATTAATAAATAAATTTTCGATAAGGAAGTTGTATCATACAGCAGCTTGAATAAAGAACACTATACTTGAATGCTATTTTTCTAAAATAAAAGAACATTATGAAAAAATCTGTAATGATGTCTATAAAATCAGCTTTATCTTTCATGAAGTAAAATGAAAATATACATGTCCTTTCTTATTCATGCAAGTAATTTTTCATCCGAAACAATATCGGGATATTATGTAGTATAGTCAGATGTATTCGAACCTAATCTCCAAGGGAAAAATATATGCTAGTCAATAAAATCTCAAGATGTAGGTAGCACTGTGTTCGGTTAAAATTGGGTTACTTGGCAAGTAACATCATTTATCAATTTCTGTACATAATACAGGCAACAAATTCTTTCTTTTTTTCAATGTTTATATTATTAGTTTTTCATTAGTAAAATTATTGTGACGATAAATTATACGTGGGGTATACGTAAATATATACCAGAGGGATGGAGAATTATGGTGACAGAGAAAAAGAAATTAGCGGCCGTGGAAATGGTGTCCCTAAGAAGATCATGCAGGATATCAAGGACAGAAACAATATGAAATGAAATAATTTAAGAAAGGAATTATGGAAATAAAGGAAACCATATTAAGTGATCTTAAAAAAAAAAAAAAAAAAAAAAAGCAACTAATTTGGTACGACCATATTAAAAGAATGAATGGGGAAAGATTACCTAAAATTGATTTTAACTGCCTAACAAATCAAAAAAGGAAGCAAGGAAGACTAAGAAAGAGCATGGTGGATGATATCAAAAAAGCAATGAGAGATAGGTGTTTGGAGGAGGAATGGACCATTGACTGGAAGTTCCGGAATAGACTTCTTATAGAATCTGCCGGAAGGCGGCACTTGACGCCATGAACCGAGGTTTTATATATATTTATATAAATTTGGTACACACGGTACACTACTCGGTACTCAAAACACGTACAACACGTAAAAATCGACTGATAAAAAAAGACGGGAAAAAAAGCCACTGATTTTAAACTTTCTGCACTAAACAAATCTGGTCGAACCATTTCTGTAAATGAAAAGGGGAAGTAGATTACAGATTACAGTCGATGTTAGTTTGCGATATTAAGAACTGCTAAAATATCTGAATTAAGCTATTAAATTAATAATAATAATAAATTCAAGTTTCTATAATAATATATAGTAAATTTATAAATAAATAAAAATAATAAATTTATAAATAATGCAAATTTTTATTGTTACAAAATATAAACAATTGTCACAGTTTTTTAGTTTTTAGATATATTTTCTGGTATTTTAAACTTCTAAAAATCTAAAAAATAAAATTCTTTGAAAATTATGTGTTTTAAGCTATGCTATAAAAAATAATCAAAGTGAAAAATAAGTTGGAAATTAATTGAAAATAATGAATCTGTTTATCTTTGACAGCGTAGAGGGATTATTCTCAGCCATCAAATAAGAATTTATCGATTTCCTTAAGCATCATTATTTAGTACTTTAATTTAACATTATTAAGTGACATCATTTCGTTATTTATCTAATGCCGTGTGCAAGTAGCTAATATGATCAGAATTTATTTTAGCAATTAATTATGAGTTTAACTACACTTTTACCCATGTTCAGTTTTCGGTTGAGTTTAAAGTTATAAAAATTTACTTGTGAAATATATTCCAGCTTAAAATGTTGATGCATCAAAACAATTATACACAACAAATTATTACAAACTGTTTTTAAAAAGCTATAGATACAGTTAGAAATAAATAACACACAAATAAGGAAATGTGATTTAAATTATTTGAGGTCTTTTTAAAAAGACCTTTTATGAGAGTTAATGTAAACATATTCAAAGATTACTTTTTTAAAAATTCAATACAGTGCTTAAAAAAAAAAAAAAAAAGAAAGAGAGAGAGAGAGAGAGAGATCATACAGGAATATTGAAAAAAAGATATTAATTTATTCAATTTATTAGCATAGTTATTTATCCTCATTTCACATGCGATTTTTTTTTTTTTTTCAGGTGTTATAAATTATTGGAAAATGAAAGAATAACATTAATATATACGAAATATTTATATAATAAAAAATGATTATGTACATTATAATTTCTAGAAAATAATTGTTTATAATAATTAGCATTGCGTTTGTAGAAATAAAAATAGAAAATTACATAAAAGTTCAATACACTCGTAATTTAATAATAACAATAATAATGAATATTTTTGTTTTTATTTACGCATATAAGAAACGTATTTGAAATATATTTTTGCACAAATAAGATAATTACCAGGTTAAAAAAAAAAAGATGGGGATAGACTTTGAATTTTTCTCATAATGGATTTTGCAGAAATTACTGAATTATGCAAGATAATACAAAAAAATACAAAATCATATAGAGACATTTGTCATAACTATATTAGTTTTTTGTTTTAAAAATTTTTAACCGAAAACCTTTTTTTTTTTTTTTTTTTTCAATCTTTACATCCATTAATTTTTAAATTATACTATATCAGAACACTGGGATTACATTAAATTAAAATATAGTATTGAACGAAAGAAGTAATAATGGAACATTATTTGAAATTTAAAATTCCCTTAACAATGTAATAAACAATTGCAATAAACAACTTCAATTGTGATCTAAAAATATTTAACAAAGGGCAATAATAGGATTAGCTGATTACCAGAAACATTTATTGCTCTTTAATAAATTATGGTTATTTTTCAAAGATTATGAATTGTTTCGAAAGGGAATTACCAGAGTCTTATTGATAACATGGGTACAACCCAAGTATTGAGAGCGAAAATATAATTAGGTACTTTACATGAAAAAGAGACACAGATATGAGCTTTAGAAAATAGCGGTTGTTAATGAATTGTATTGAGGATTGATAACAGATATTTATACTTAAAACATAATTTTACTTGAACACAGAATGTATGTCGTATCTGCTTATGAAAAAATAAAATAATAAAAAATAAATAAATAAATAATAATAATAATTGTGGTAACAAGATATTTCACAGATGGGATAAATCAAAGGAAATTAGAGTTTGGGATTTTCTTTTCATCATTACCCCATAAATTTATAAATACTTTACGGCCGAAAATTTATTAATGTAGTCCATTCTAAAAGTTAGAAATTATGTACTTAAGCAATGCATATTCGATTTAAATTTTAAATTTAAAAGCATTAGACCTTTAATGTACAGGGTGATTGTTACGAATTCAAAATGCTATAAATTTAAAACTACTCATCAGAGCGATTTGATATTTTACCAGAGCAATCGTGAGGCATTGAAATTTTGTTTGGCAAAAGGAAAAAAAAAGTTCCAAAATGTGCCATTAATTATCCGTAAAGTATTTGTTTCATGAAGCTCCTCTTTTTCTCTTTTTACTATGACTGTTTCCGCTGTAAACACGTATTCTTGTCTTTTTGCTTAAAAAAAACTGTAGTAACCCTTAAAGTCTATTGTTTCCTGCGATTCCAATAATGTTGCTAACAACATTCCTGTGTTTAATGAGTCCATTTAGGCGTTTCCCCTGGCATTACCCCGACAGCGCCATCTATAGGAACATGATGAAAGTACTTTTTTCCTCCCCCAAACAAAAGTTCATTGTCTCACGATTCCTCTGTTAAAATATCAAATCACTCTGATGGGTAGTTTTAAAATTATAGCGTTTTGAAATCGTAACTTTAATTATAATAACCCTGTACAAATTTAAACAAGCACGTACATTTTCTATATTATCATTTCTTATGTGTGTGTGTGTGTGTTAATGATTTTCATGAAAAGAAATAGTGATAAAGTTATATTTTCAAGATTCTTGGAATGCTATATAATACAATATGATTTGCATCACTTAGAACTTTAAATGTCTCTCACTATATGACACATTGCTGGACAAGAAGATTTCTAATGTTAAAATATCAGCTATACTTCATCATATTAAGGTGCACTTAGAAAACATTTGTTTCCTGAAATAATAATTTTGTTTTAATATTTTAATGTAATCTGTACATTATGAAGTTAGTAATTATCAAGATTTAAATATATATATATATATATATATATATTTATTTATATTTATATATATATTATTTGAAAATTCAGCATCTTATCCTTTATTGTGAGAAATATATATATATATATATATATATATATATGAAACAAATAGTTATCAATAGCAGAGATCAAAGTAGTATATTACACGCTTCATTTAAAACCCTTCTGCGACACATCTGATCATAAGCAACAATCATACATCATACAACAAAATTTTTTGACTTAAATCTAATCTACTTTCTTAAATTTCTTTACTCGCACACACACACACACACACACACAAAAAAAAAAAAAAAAAAAAAAAAAAAAAAACATAGAGAACATAATACACATGGTCCTTGAAACTGTAACCGAATTTTTTTTTTTTTTTTTATATAAAATAAACCTATATATTTCATAATATTTTTGTGATAAGGGAATAGTAGTGAAAAAATCCTTGTAAGAAAGCGTGCTCGCGTGAACCCTGAAAGAAAGGTAAGAAAATAATTTAAAAGTATAAATAAATATATAAAGTTTAAAAAATATTGATTAAGGTAACAAACTTTCAGTACATTTCATGCGAATTTATTTACCATCTTTAAATGAAAATTTAGCGTATATTTTAAATTAACATTCGATATATATATATCATATTCAGAAAAGTTATAGAGTAACAATCACACTGGAACATAGAAAAGGCGTTTAAAAAATGCATTTTAAATGAAAATCCTTTGTGGTACACCTTACCATATATTAGATCTACCGGAAAGCTCTCTGCCCTTTCGAATTAATAAAATGACACCAGAAAATTTTGTTTAACAATATTTATGTGACACTTTACCAATTATCATGTTGAAAGTTACCCCAGAATATCTTAAATATTATACATGATAAATTTCCAGTGTCAGTGTTTTAATTAAAAGGACAGAACTTTTCGATAGACCTAATAAAATAAAACTTTTTAACTAAAATGTCATACGTAGTAACTTTTCTGTACTTCACAAGAGAAAGAGAATATTGATGAGACCATGGCATGAGTCACAGAGAGAGATAGCAAAACAACATATCATATTAAAAAATAGGAATTTAAAAATAATTAAAAATTAAACAAACTATAAGAGTATTACTGACCGAGATATGAAATTTCAAGTCATTTTATCCACGTTTGTCTGCAGTCTTCAAGCGAAACTAAATAAGTATGTCCTTTAAATTAGCATTTACTCTTAACGAAAATATAAACACCGTTACCATATCTCTAGTAGTTATCGAAATCAACAGTAATGATCAAATAGCATCTCAGTCAGACAGGCTTTATTTAAAAGTATTAGTTTTCTAAAAAGAATTCTTTAAAATCTCGTTTTGTGATATTAATTATATACATAATTTTCAGACCAGATATCACCCACAGTAGAGTCACGCATCTGGTGATTGGGTTTTACGTCGCACTAATGCTGCGCAGATGGGCAATTGGCGACGGTCTGGGACATACCCCTAGAGGTGGTCCGGAGACATACCATCACAATTTTGATCCTCCACGGAAGGGATGGCTCTCCCGCTTCGGTAACCCCCAGAGGTATAATTTTGTCACGCATCTGGTCGGGTAACCTAATTTCACTCAAACCTAAACCCGCCTTGTTCGGGTCGGGTCTACTAAATTTTTTCTCATACGAGTTGAGTTTTGGTCGGGTTGACTGATTCTTATTTTTTTCCCCTAGTCAAGTTCTGATTCGGATCGCGTTTAGTTTTTTTAACTAGTCGGGTCGACTTGCGAACATCTTTCAAAAATTTTTTACCATAATAAGTAGAAATTTCTTTAATATAATTATAACAGTATAACTGATATACATATACTATATAATGTCCATAGTTAAATATAAATAAACAAACACAACAGATTTAACAATTAACAAAGAAAAATCAAGTTATTATTATGATTATTATTATTATTATTTAAATAAAAGCATTAAGCAATAAACTACAAACACTAAACTTGAAGCCCATTTTTGTCACTTAAAGTATACAACATACATAAATGATTAAAAGTTATTATTAATCCCTTTTTCAGATTTTTAAATATTTAACATAGTGTATTAATAATTATACTTTAATTTGATTTTTAAATTTATTTATTATCTGTTTGACGATGTAAATTTACTTTCTTTCATAACTTTAAAATCACTTTCACTTGAATTATTAATTTTCATTAAATGATAAAATATATGCACACTATTTCCATATGCAGAATAGTTATCAAAAATAACGGTAAAACTGGCATGTCATGTAGGCATAACTTAAAACTACTGGTTCTTAAAAAAAGAAAAACAAAAATCACTGTTTTCGTGATAATAATCTGCCATGTTATATCTTTCGACTGAAATCGCCATCTACACTGTTAAAGTAACTGCAGATTTTACAGGAAAAGCAACTGTAAAAGAGTTTTTCTTTACAGATGTTTCTGCTGTAAACAGCCTTATTTAACAACAGCATATGCTGGCAATATGGGTGCCAGTAAATTCTGCAGCAAAAACTGCCGTCATTTTTTACAGTGTATAGTACTTTATCCAAAAAACTTTTCATACCAGGAAAAGAATGTTTGTGAAAACATGGCATGAATCGCAGATAACTAACTGTGAAATTATAATTTATAATATATAATTCGAAATAAAAAAAAAATAACTTAAAAATAAATAAATTCTAAATTATTGTCTAAGATAAAAAGGTTTTAGTCATTTAATGCACGTTCGTTTACTGACCAATAACTAAAATAAAGTATGTCTCTTAAATTAGCATTCACTGCTTAAAAGTATAGACTCCATTACCATACTCAAAACATTTATCAACAAAACTGTCAAACTCGCATATCAGGCAGGCTTCACATAAAAGTATATTAGTTTTCTAAAAGGAATAATTTGAAGTGTATTTTCGTGAAACAATTCACCATGAAAAGCAAATTCTTTTGACCGAACTCAAATCAAATTTAAAGTATCTTTGTCTAAGTACTATACTCACACCAAAAATATATACACTCCTTCTCATATTTATAAGGACACTTTATGTTTTGAAATAACTAATGTAAAAATAATTGTGAACAAGATTATACTAAGTGCACTTAATATATCTAGTATTCTAAAAACCAAAACTGCTATAATTTTTTTAATATGAAACAAAATTAATAAAAAATAATGCAAAATATTTTTTTTTAGATGCTTTTACATGTTCATAATTATAGGGACAATCAAGATTTTTTTTGTTTTATTTAATTTACTAGCGGATAAATTACAGTTGGCATGCGAATTTGTTAACTACTGGGCTAGATTAATTCATATATAAGCCTTAAATTTTTCTTGGACGGACATTACTGATAATTCCTCGAAAAAAAAAGAACGTTGATGTAGTGAAGTATGATAAATGTATGATGAAGTATGTTTTTTACGTGGAAGGATAATTACAATCCGTCGAATTTCTAATGAAATTCGAAGATCTAAAATTGCTGAAGGAAATGTGATCAAACTTTGAACTGCTGGTTCGATAGGAGAGAGATCTGATGCAAAATCAGACTGGTTTTACAGAGATCGAAGACTCATAATTCCTCTTACTGTTCTATTCATAATGACTGCTGCTGAATTTGCTCGTAATTTTTAACGAAAGGTTGGGGTCCATATTTACGCATGTTTAAAATAATTAATAATATGTTAAAATGAATAAAAAACCTGTAATAATCAACAAGTATTTAATGGGGGGAAGAACGTCTGCGTTAAAGTTGAATAAAGACAATATTAAATCGTAAAATGTTGCATTTTCGGATGAAAAACATTTTACTCTTGATTAACCAAATGGTTTTAACAGTTACTGGCACGATCTGAAGATAGCGAAAGACAGAGCAGATTTTTTAAAGGCAGATATGAATCGGGCACTTTAAAGGTAGATCTATGGTGCTTTGGGGAGCTGTTTCTACTGAAGGCAGAATGAATTTAGTAATTTTTTCTATTATTATGAACATCAAGAGAATATCCGCAAATTTTAAATGTGGAATTCTCAGATTTTTGTTAGATTTTGGGGGGGGGGGGGGGGGGGGGTAATAATATTTTTTTCAACAAGACTTACATTTTTGCTCTACTTCTAGAGCAATAGGAAATAGTTTGAAGAAAAAAACTTCTGTATTATTGTCTTACCCGTGGCCTAAAAGCTGGAAAAACCTTAACTTATCATATTAGAAAAGTGCATGCAAGTGGAAAGCAATTTTAAATAGCTTAAATGTATTCAGCATATCATCTATGCTGTATGAAATGGTATTGAAACTGAATATTAAAAAAAAAATGTATCTATATGTACCAGAGAGAATGTATGACTGTTTAACCCTAAAAAGAGACCCCATGAAATATTAATTGAAAGAATAATTGAAAAAAAATTACTAAGATTCGAGCTGTCCTTATAATTGTGAACACCTGAAAATCACCTTTTTGACCGTATTTAAAGTTTTTTAAGATAGAAAAACGATAAAACTTTTTAAATATAGTCTATTAATGAAATTCAAATTATTAAAAAATATATTTGTTTAAATAATAGTGTTCAGTGGTTAGTTAATATAGAAAAACGGGTGTCCTTATAATTATGAGAACCAGTGTATATATATTGGTGAGAGCATGACACCATGAAAAGAATATTTTTGTAAGCATAGCATGAATTACAGATAAAAGTAGCATCATAATACATAATATACAATAGGAAGTTAAGGGGACTCTCTACCTATCGTCTCCGAAAAGCCGAATAGCCAATGTTATTCTATGGGAAATTTTGCCCCATTATAATTCATTAACTAATACATATTTTTCTTTCCGAAAATTCACAACTATTAAACAATTTATTACTTTTTAAAAATTGATTTTTTATTTTATTTTTAAGATTTCCTTTCTTACGCTCAAAAATGAAAAATTGCACATTGTGAAAATTCGCATTTTACAACCTCAAAATAAAATATTAAAATTTTTAAAAAATAATATTTAGAAAGCGATAAATTGTTTAACAATTGTGAAGTTTCTGAATGTGAAAACGAAATTTGAAAAAATACATTAGCATATAAGTTATAATGAGGCCAAATTCTCCATATAATAACATTAGCTCTGGTTTCTGGGGACGATAAATGGAAAGGCCTCTTAGAAAATAATTTAAAAGTAAACAAAGTCTAAAAAAATGACTAACGTAAAAAGGTTTTAGTAATTTAATGCCCATTTTCTTTTACTGCCCAATAACTAAAATAAATTAGATCATTTCAATTAGATTTCACAACTTAAATAATATAGGCGCCATTACTATATTCATAACAATTGTCAAATGTCTTATCAGACAGACTTCATTTAAAAGCAGTAGATTTCTAAAAGGTATAACTTGAAGTATCTTTTCGTGAAACAATTCACCCTATAAACCATAACTTTTTTGACTCAAATCTCATCTACAGTATCTTTTCCTAAGTACTTTACTCACACCAGGAAAAAAGAGTATTGGTGAGAGCATGACATGAATCACAGGGAAAGGTGACAGGTTCCTTCCTATTAGTGTCTAATATCAGAGAATAAAAGATCCGAGTGAGTGGCGGAGATGTAGTAACGGAAAAAAAGGATGGGGTAAAAATAAATGTGGTAGCTTTACTAATGTACTAACGAAAAAGATGAAGTTCTTTTAGCCATTTTAGTCCTTTTCGCTAATTGGTTCTATATAAGAAAAACAACTCTGGAGAAACAGCTGCATTTACGCGAAAAAAGGAAGAAAAGATTTGTTTTCAGGAATAATGCGAGGAATAAAAGGAAAATGCGAGGCAAATAAATAATCGTAATGTTTTAAGCTGAGAGGGAATAAAATATTGCAGAAGTATCGTGATGCAAATACATTTTTCTTCTTCGACTTTCAGTGTGCTGCGTAGGGTAAAAAGAAAGTAATTTCACACCGAAAAAATTATTTTGATGGCAAAACCAAATTTCCTTTTGTTGACTGATTTTGTAGGTTTATTTTGTCAATTTAAAAAATAATTTTGTATAATTAATCAAATAATAGTGCTGCAGTTGATGAAAAGCATATGGTTGAAAGAAGTGTCACTAAAGTTTACGGCAGAAATAATAATAATAAAATTCACAAGTCTTTTTTTATTTTTAAATAAAATCTCCGAAAAATAATACGAAACATTTAAATTAATGTTTAGAATGCTTGCATTTATAATCAATCAATCATAACAGGCGTAATAAATGTTTTCTCAGAGACACTAATTTTTTTAATTCATTGAAATATTTAACAAATTATACATAAATAATACTCATTTAATGATAGTTTAATTTTATGGAATTACTCAGTTTGGTTTACTTTCATTGTTCCCGATTGCATGGAGTGTTTTTTTTACATGCTTACATCTCAGCATCTGTTGATCAAAACAGCAGCAAACTCCATGTGTAAAATCTTTGTTGTGGGCATCTATAATTATATTCTTGTACATGGTAAATTGTAAGAAATGCTGTTATATAGAATGATAAAGCTTTTTTTTTTTTTTTTTTTGAGTACCACAATATACTAGTTTGACATTCACTTCTGTAGGCAGAGGTTTACATTTTGCAGTTCAGCGAATTGATAAAAATATCTAACAACTATAATTTGACTTCTTTGTGGATTTACTGCCACGTTTGCAGCCGTTTTCGGAGGACCTATTTCCAGTAACCGTTTCGCTGCCCTTAAATCTGTCCATCTGTTGGACCAAGCCAATCCGAGTATTTAACAACTGTTTTCTTTTGAAATATTTATCAATGGAGGATCAATCTGTTAATAGTGGACAATGAATCATGTGTTCGGGCAATTTCTCGTCGGCTTGCATTTTATTCATATAGTATCACTCAGCGATTCTCTTTGGAAATCACTCATATCCTTGGCATTTTTGGTTCAAGATATACGTCTTTCTCTCGAGAACCCGTTAGAGTATCGACGCCATGAAAGAAAATCAGCACAATTTAATACGTTGCAGTCTAGGCTATTTTCTTATAAATCTCTATCGTGTGACTTTGATCTATGCTTTCATAAAGAAAGGATAATTTGTAAATTTCATTTGCGCATTGTTTTCAATTCATGTTTTACTAACGTAAAAAGTTCTATTATTTTAGCACCAACAAGTATTACTATAGTATTACAATTGTACTAAAGATTGGCCATTTCCTTTTATTTCCCTTTTTTTACTCTAATTAATTATGAAATCAGTTTCAAAGCAGGTTAACATCCTCTACAAACAGCAAGTTTTAGAAATGTATACTGAATAATAAGGTCTTTGAACTTTTAGTGAACATAAAACGATTTTTCATAAATATTCATCAATTTCTAACTAATTCTGAAACTCGTAATCAAGACAATGTTTTCTTTTATTAATTTAATCATGCATTAATTATGTATGGATTAAACTTTCTTTTCTGTATATTTTAAGAATTAATGATGATTAGTATTTTCTTTTGCTCTGTATTTTATGAAATTAATAACAGTATGCTTCACCATCTTAATTTAATAATTCTTGATTACCTTAAAGTTTATCGTGAAAGAACATAATACTTGAGATAGTAACGAATTTTATATCTAACAATACCAAAAAAAAAAAAAATCTGTTTAATATAAATATTTTCTGGAAAACATCACTATACAGCACACATATATATACACCTTTTTTTCCCGATTATAAAAGGAATGTGAAATTTTAATGATTATTTAATTTAGTGGCTGAATATTTTTGTTGAGTTAGCTATCTGAAGGATTTACAATACGTAAGTTACATTTTCTTTACTATACGGACTTTTAAGTCAAGTACATAATCCAATCTTTGCTTCTAATTCTAAACCAAAGACGTACAACGCCGGAGTGACGCTTTAACTTGGGTGGATATCTCTTCTTCAATTTCAGGAGAAATGGCTACATCAAATCGAGGAGAGATGATCATATTTAAAACATCAAAAACTTACGATGTGCCATCACCAACAAATGTTCATTATGACATTGCACCAGTTCCTGATGTAACTATGACAAAAATAGTTAGAAAAAGTACCAATGGTATTTATGGTACGTTTAATTGCAAATATGTAGCTATGGATTTGACATCAACAGAAAATATTATAAAACGTCGGAAACTTGGATCTCAGAAACAGATAAAGTTGATATAAAAACTTAAAATCGTGAAAAAGTCTAAAATAAATTCAAGAAAAAGACAAATACACGATACTTCTAATCGTGAAGAAGATAAAGTACATTTGAAATTATCAGATTTTACAGATTCCGAGGAAACAAAATTTAACGAGGATCCTATGTTGATTGTGAAGAAGAATGCAATACAACAACGAATACGAATGACGGGATAAAATGCGTAAGGTGCTAGATGTGGTTCCATGAAACATGTATGAACTATCAAGTCCTTTGCGAAAAATATGGTAAAGTTTTATGAAAAGAGAAGGATTGAAATTATACTTCAAAAATTTTTGTATTCAGATTTTACTCACTCATTTTCAGTCATACAATTGCATCTTTACAAATTGCTATGTGTTTTTCAGGATTAACTATATGAAATGTGTTATTTTTTGCTATTTTAACTTCACTTTTTCTTTCGTGTATTGAATAGCCTCCTCTACTCGGCTTGAAGGAGAAATGGCCATCTGCCATTTTAATTTCAAACTATATTTCTCACTTTTTGTTCTCAATATTTAATTATTTTTTTGGCAAAATATGATGAATATATGATTAATAATTTTAAATATATATAAATATTTCTCATATATATATTCTAAGAATTCTTATTTTAATCTTTAAAAATTATGGCTATATTTCTTAGGGTTACCCTATGAATTTTCTGAATATGGAAACGAAATTTAAAAATATGCATTATTTAGAATATAAGAATAGGAATTGTTTCCTTGATAGGTTAACATGGAATTTGGGTGCCCATGATGAATGAAATAAGATTAAAATTTTTCCAAACAAGAAATAATTTCATGGTTTAAAATTGTGACAATGATTTTTTGTAACAATATATTTTTTTTCTATTTTTGGAAAAAAAGTTGAGTATTTGTTTCAAGAAAAAATAAAAACATCATGAAAACATCATCAAAAAAAAAAAAAAAAAGTTTAAAGTAAATAATTAAGTTTATGATGTAAACTCTAAAAGAGATTTTTCAAGCAGAAAGATAGAAAAGGAAAAAGTACAGAACAACTAGCATTACAAATACGAATTCCAGGCCCAGATCTTCTTGATTGCACTTAGGCTAAAAATTACATACTTCTTTCAAGTCACGTGACCGTGTAAGTGGTTCCTTTTCTTTCCGTGTTGGTCCTTCATATATTTTCGCTTTTCCATGGAGGTTGACGCTAACAGAAAACCGATTACTTCATTCAGAGGAGCCCTGGGGAGATAGAGCTGAGTCCTGTTATCTAGAATTCCTTAAGGAATAAAATATTTTTCTTTCTCTAGAATAGTTTTCTTCGAAAGAGAATGTGTAAAAAGAAGATGACTGAATGTTCGCATAAAAAGAAAGAGAAGAAACGGTTTAGCTAATTGCATCAAATTTAATGCCTTATCGTTTTTATGGTGTTTGTATTTGAAAGAAAAAACTAATGAGGAAATCGCGTTTGTCTGTATTGCTGTCCTACATAAACATTGAATTTTAAGATATAAATAGTTTAAGTTGTAGAATTTTTTACTAAACACGTGGAGAAATATTTTATTCACAAAAAAATAAAATTAAACAAATTTTGTAGCTAATTAATATCCTGATTTTTTATTTATTTTTATTTTTTTAAATATATATAATAAATATATATGATTTTAAATAATAATAATAAAATAAAATAAAATAAAATTTCATTGTAAAAAATAAAATTAAAAAAAATACTTTTGTTGAAAATTTATTTAGCTTAAATTCCTCTGCCGAACTTTCAAAATTACAACTCAACTCCGCACACATGCCATTTTATGATATACGAAGTTCTGTCATTGCTTGTTAAGGTTTCAATTTTTATTAAGGTGAAATTTTCAATTAAAACTTTCAGGAAGTATTTTGTCATTAATTTAATTGTTTTAATTCATGGTATTTTTATTGTGGGTCCGTGCTATCTCTCGGTATTTTGTTTGAATGCTGGCCGATAACAGAAAACTTACAAATATGTGCTTAATGCAATGGGGATAGCACCTGATGAGTCCTATTGCATTTTGAGCTTTTTAATTGAATTTCCATCTTCTTTTTGTCATTTGGTCCGAATTTTCTTTCTTTTTTTCTCTCTTTCTCTTTTTCTTTCCTGTTGTTGTTTGTATCAACTTAAAATGGTTTCTTTCAATTATTAAGATCGATATTTCCCATTCAAGTGTTGTCTATAACTATTCTTATCTTCTCAAGTATCACAATGTTTGGTCCTTGCACCCTGTTTTCAACTGGTTTTGTAATCTTATAAATTAATGTAAGTAAAAGTTTTTATTTTATTTAAAGAGTGAAATTCTACAATTAAATAAGAAAAAAATGTAAGCATTATAAAATAGTAGTGTTTAAAATTTCGGAGATGGTAGCTATAAAATTCTGAATATAATTTAGAAATTTTAATCACATATTAATATATATATATATATATATATATATATATATATATATATATACGAAAGATATATCATATAAAGTATGTTTCTGAAATAATAATAATAATAATAATATAAAAGAACAAGGTTTTGACTGTTCTAAAATTTCATCATAAATATATTGCGGAGAACTATAATTGAATAGAGTTTTTTAATTCATTTGGAAATTTTTACATAATTTAAAGTCAATGATTTTACTGACTTTCTAAGCACACCCTTTATTATAAATGAATGCACACGTCACTAATTTTAATTTATATGAAGTTGAAATTGCTACATTTTTACCAAACTGTATTTAAAATTTAGTTTTTTAGAAGTAAGATAGCTTAATAATAAATAGTTTCAGACGTGTTTGGTAAGGTTAAAGAATAAATAATGCTAATTTCTAATATTACTCTGAAACTAATAGCAGTTAGGTAAGACAAAACGATAATTTTTTAGCTGACATATAAAAAAATTAAAATAATTTTATCTAAAAAATTTATTTAGTGATTGATGTCTACTCTTGGGAAACAACAGATAATATGCTTCGCAAAAGCTTTTATTATTCTTATTCTTATTATCATGATCCTTCCATTTTGATAGTAAAATAGTAAAAATTAAAAAAAAATACGTTTTTAAAAATGGTGCGTCAATTTAAGAATTGGGAATTTTTTGAATGTGAAAATAGAATTTAAAAATATATATTAGTTAATGAGTTATAAGTAAAGAAAATTTCCCATAGAATATTATTGGCTCGGGCTTCCGGCGACGGTAAGTGAAGAGGGCCGTTAAGCAAGAATGAAACAAATAATACAAATTTATAAAGTAACGGAATAATTTATTTTTTTTTTATTTTAATTTTTCATGTTCGCCTAAAATAAAGGAGATTTTTTCTCAATGCTTTTAAGGAGTTTTTGCAAAGTTAGCCGCTATATATCTCCATTTTTCTTTAGTTTGATTTTCTTTATATATATATATATATATATATATATATATACAGTATGCGTTTTTAACAATAAAAGAAAATTCGAAATATATTTTAACTATACAATTTATTATGAAATAATCCAAATATTTACGAATTTGTCTCAAAGCATAGAAAATAATACTAGTTTTACATATTAAATTTCAGATTTAGAGTATCTTGTAAGTAAAGGCCATTAAAATTTCAAAACTGAATTTCTAGTCGATAAAAAGGTCAATAGTTGCATGGTAATCGTTGACGTAGGTAAATATTCATTATTCTGTGCCGTAAGCATCGATCGAAAATGAACTTTATCGAGACAAATTTGGCATTGTCAGGATTATTAACTAACCATTTTCTGTCCCGTGCAATGCTAAAGCGATCAATATCTATTTCGATAAGCAAAAGATCGTAAAGAAGAACGCAATTTAGATATTGCATAGATATCCAAATTCCAGGTTATAGAATAGAGATTGGCTAATAATATGCATTGAAACAATGCAAAAATCCTCATAAATTATATTGGTTATTTTTTTTAAATTCTTGAATTGAAAAAGAAAATTATTACAATGTAAAATTGTGTGCGTGTATGTATGCATGTATATGATAAATGATATATACCGGTTGCCCCATAAATCTGTAGACATTTTAAAAATTCATAATAATTGAAGGAATTGTTAGAATTGAACGCAGTTTGCAAGAAAGTTATTCTCGTAAAAAGGGATATTTTTTTTTCTTTGAAAAAAAAAAAAAATAAATAAAAAAATAAAAATTTCGTGGATATATGGTGCTTTACGCGAGCATTTATTTGCATGCAAATGTTTACAGGCATATAAATTCTTTTCTATGTGTCCACAATCACGACAAACTACACATTCAAATTTAAAACAAGTTACAACAGCGCTAACTGCTGCTTCAGTCGGCGGGTCTTACCTGAGGGAAAACGTCTTCAACAATAACGCTTTATCCCAGTGATGCTTGATTGGGGATTTTGCCCCCATTTTGGGGATTTTTGAGGTTTCTGGGGACAATTTTGGGGATCAAATGTTTGTGGGGACCTTTTCGGGGAATTCTAAAATTTTTGGGGACAAATCTGGAGAGTTCAACTTTTGGTCAGTGTTGGCAACGTAATGATTTATTCCTACAACTAGATACTTTCAATAGATTTATTGTTATTTGGGGATTTTTTTTGAAAAATTGCCTTCATTTGGGCAAAAATCTGAGCTTAAATTATAGAAAAATCTGCTTGATACTTTTTTTTTTTTTTTTTTTTTACTTTTATATTCCCTTTTTAGTAGAAATCAAGTTGGGGATTTTTTCGAAAAAAAAAAAAAAAAAAAAAACCTGATTTGGGGAAATTTGAAGACCTGTTTGGGGAAATAATTTTCGACCATCTGGCATCACTGCTTTATCCACCAACTCAGAATAGAAATTAAAACTTCATGTATGCACAAATAGGAGACAAAATAAGAAATAAGCTGAGTTAATGGTAAATCTGTGCAAGTTATAGGACTGTGATTTGCATATTCCACGTTAAGCATCCGTGCAGCGCCTTGTGCCCTTGAAAAATTAAACTATTTTTTTTTCTCCAAAAAAATCCTTTTTCACGAGAATAACTTTTTCGCAAACCGCGAATAATTCCTTCAATTTTTATGAATTTTAAAATGTCTACAGACTTATGGTACACCTGGTATATATACCAGTGGCGGATCTAAGGGGGGGGGGGGCTAGAGGGGCTGAAGCCCCCCTCCCCTCAAAAAAAAGCACTAACATTCACAATTGGATGTCACAATTGTAAATTTTTCATTGATCTGGAATAACATCTTGAAAACTCTTAGCCCCCGCCCGATCAGTTCTGGATCCGCCACTGATATATACAGTCGGTAACAAAAGTGTCCGAACACTAGCAAAAATTCCTATGTAAAAAAGGTACATTTCATACGGATCTGTTAAATAAATCCTTATCGAATCATGTTCTTAGACTGACTAAGAAGAGGATTCGACAAGGATTTATTTAACAAAACCGTCTGAAGTGTACTATTTTACATAAGAATTTTTGCTAGTGTTCGGACACTTTTGTTACCGACAGTATATATGATAAAAGAAACATTCAGTGTTTTTAAAATATTAGTATTTTAAAATTCTTTTTAATTTCTTACATTTATTTTTATATCTATTATTTTTCTAATATCTACCATATAAAAATGAAAGCCTAAAAAGTGCGAGCGTTTGAGAAGTGTCGTAATTTTAGGATAGCATAAAATCATTTATGTAATGTAAATACAGAAAACAAAATTTTTCTATGTAAACACTATAATCTGTAGAAACCATGCAAAAAATTGTTTTGGGTCAAAACATTTAAGCACGACTTTTCATCAGACAAAAAAAAAGAAAAAAAAAAAAAAAAAAATGACACGATCAATTAAAGATTCTTTTAATTCGAAACAACTGCTTTGAAATTTGAAACTTATTGTGTTTGATTAAGAAGTCAAATATTACAGGATACCGATATGAAACTCACTGGATTTTTCTGAATATAAAAAGAAATTACGATACAATAATCTGTAATAAAGACACATCAATTGTTTCGAATCCAAATAATTAAGCACGAACAGGTGAAATAAAGAAGGCGCGATAAATTTATAATTCTTTTATTAGTCCGAAACAATTATTTCGATTTTTGAAATTTATGATGTTTTCTTACATAGTTCTTCGTTAGTTTCTATGGTTCATTTTACAACAATAGGATGAAAATTATTACAAGAGTAAATTTCCTTTAATTTTTTATACTTATTAGATGAAAAGGTATCAGCATAATTTAAATAGAATCGTTTACATCATCATGTACAACGGTGTTAACAAATGAAGTTAAGCAATAAATTTAATTCTAATTTAACATAAAAGAGTTGTATAAGGAGAAAAAGGGTGGAATCTTTATATGATTAATTACTGCAGTATATTTAACCGAAAAATAAAAAAGATTAATTAAATTTAATTAAAAATTTTAAGTTAAATTATTGCAGATATATAATGAATCGAAATGGAGTTAAGAGGGATGTTTCTAATATCGAAGATAGACGAGAGACGTAATATGCAGTTTTCTTGTAGACATTGCCTTAAGGTTTTTCGTTATATAACTTTTTATGATAAACCATTCGCGAGCATTTTTCATACTTATTTTAGTGAAATAGATATGTATATTAAAAATTTTGGAGGCATTATCATGGCAAATGAACGTTAGAAACTTTGCATGCAAACTTTGGACCATTTTATGAAACATAGTAAATGTACAGTTATTGAATATTAAAATTACTTATACTTACGTAAGTAATTTTGAACTAGAAAGATTGATAAACGAAAAAACTCAAATTGTGGTACTTTTTAATAATAATGTGGTACTTAAAAAAAGTATATAGTTTCAATAAATAAAAATATTTTGTAAAAAAAAAAAAAAAAAAAAAAAAAAAAAAACCTATACGTTACTTATAAATTGAATTAACTGAAAAAAATCAGTTTTCAAGAATTTCCATATGTTATTTTAAAAATTAAAATTAAATAAATATTATTAAACGGCTTTAATATAACAATATCTGATTTTTATTATCCTATCATGATATAGTAGAGATTTGAAAATATTTAGACTGTTTTTAAATAAAAATTTCCGGACGCGCATTTATAGTCTATGAGACTATAGTCTACTTTACCAAATATCATAATAAAAAGAATAAAAATCATGCGGTTGGCATTGATTAATCACACATTCCAAATGTAAGTACTCGTTTCATTGTTTAACTTCCAAGGCTTTTTAGCTACGTTATTGCACTACGGACAGGCAGTCTAACTGAATTCATAATCGCTCATTTTTACAATGTTAGAAAATGTTCAATAACAAAAATATCTTCAACAGAAAAAACTTCTATAACATACATGATTTTTAAGAAATTCTAAATGTATTTCCGGACTCTGGATGCAGGCAGACGGGCAGATAGACAGACAGATAGTCAGACAGACAAATAAACTAGTTTAAATCATATTAATTCTTAAATATTTATTAGAAAGTATTAAAATGTTATTGTTAAAATGCTTAATAAGAATGACAATGACATTTCAGCTATTTCGTTATATATATTTTAATATATTTGAAAACTTTTGTGCGACCCTATAAACCTTAATTGTATTACATACTATAGAAAGCATTCTTTTGTGCATTTAAATAACAGATTTCAATTGTATTAAGATTTGTGTGAAAATGCTAAAGTGGTTTATAGAAATACCTCTCATGGAACACAATGCTTTGGAATACTTGCAGGTGTCCCCATATACAAACCAATAGTGATGCTTTCTCCATTTTTAATAGGGAACATCTGATAGTAAACGTAACTAACATGTTTCAATTTCATTAAGATTTGTACAAAGTAAAGGTATAAAAACACGGTTTATTGAAATACTTCTCATAGAATGCAATACTTTGGAATACTTTCGGCTGTCCCTGTACACAAACCAGTCGTGCTATTTACTCTATTTTCAATGGGGAACATCTGATAGTGAATTTAAATAACATATATTAGTTTCATGAAATTCCATACGGTAGTTAGAGCGCGGACAAACAGACAGACAGACAAACACATAAACCAAAGTCTTAAATACATTTCAACTTTGTTGGAAAATGTTAAAAAGACAAAACGCTGAAACAGTAAAGTATAGTAATAACTCCAGTAATTCCAGTCGAAGTCTCAGTATGCGCGTATATGTATACGCGGCGCATAAGGAAAAAAAAAGCCTTAAAATATAACTCTTGTCTAACAATATTCTGGAGATTAACGTTCTTTTGTTTTATTTTTTTAAATGTTTGAAATATAAACTCAAGACATGTTTAGTCCATGATACTGTTCAGAACGTACAGCTTTCTTCTCTAAAGAAAAAAAAAATCAACAAAATCTTAGCATTTATATAGGGCAGAATTTATTTTTTTAAGTTCTTTGATATTGTAGAACACACAAATACCGCTCATTGGCTTTAACAAGATAAATTTACAAAGGGCCGTTGCAAATTACATAAATATGAATTATGGAATAATATTTATAAGCAGTAACTGGCCGGAGTACTTTTTCATTTTACTTTTGATGTAAGACCGCCCTCTACAATGTGTTTACATTTTTTTTCTTGCAGATATAATGGCACTTGTGTTATTTGTAAATCTGGATATAGAAAAAAATAAATCCGAGAAGATTTATTATGTCTATGTTAAAATAATTATATTTTTTTTATTCGTAAGATATACACTTCTTAAGATAAATAAATATTATACATATATATCTATATATATATATATATATGTACTGCTTTATTTTTAAATGTTTTTTAGCAACTTTTTACTTCTCTACTTGTTTGTTTGCATTTTCCCCTTTAATTTTACTAACATTACCCACAAAGTTGAAAAGTATATATGACTTCGGTTTGTCTATCTGTCCGCGTTCTTAAATATTGATGAAATTTCTTGAAACTGATAATATATATCTATTGAAATATATTCTCTATTGAAACTGGAATAAGTACTATTAATGGTTTGTGTACAGGTATACCCAAACGTATTCCAAATCATTGCGTTTTATAAGAAGTATTTCCATAAACCATATTTTAATATCTTAACTTTATGCATAAATCTTAATGAAATTTATAATGTTATTTAAATTTACTATCGGATGTTTCCTATTGAAAATGGAATAAATATCACCACTGGTTTGCGAACAAGGAAGCCCGAAAGTATTCGAAAGCATTGCGATCTATGAGAGGTATTTATATAAAGCATATTTTAATAATTTTACTTCGCTTAGATCTTAATAAAATTGAAATATATATTATTCCTATGCACAAAAGAAAGCTTTGTATAGTATATAGTACAATTAACATTAAGATTTACAACATTATGCAAATATATTCAGGAAAATGCTGGAATTGCCTTTCTTCTTTATTAAGTATTTTGATACTTTCTAACAACGTTTAAGAGCGAATATGATTTGAATTAATCCATCTATCTGTGTGACTGACTGCGTGACTATGTGTCCGCCTTTACAACGTTCTTAAATATTTTCTGAATTTCTTCAAAATGATACATGTTATTTAAGTTCACTTTGAAGTGTTCTTTATTTTAAATTGCTTTAATAGGTCCTGTATAACTGGTTTGTGTATGTACAGTGACACCCCAAAAATGTGAATGCTTTGCGTTTTATGAGAGGCATTTTTATAAATAACATTTAAGTAGCTTTCCTTTGCAAAAATCATAATGAATTTGACATTTGCTAATTAATATGCTAAAATAATAATTTGTATCGTTCAGATTTACAGGGCTACACTAATGTATTCAGTTACATTAAGGGCTACAATTGGATATTGCTTGAATTGCATTTCCGTTTTACTTTAGCATTTTTAACACGCTCCAATAATGTTTAAAAGTAATTATGAATTTAATTAGTCCATTTATATGCCTATGTTTGTCTGTTGTCTAACAACGTAGCCAAAAAACGAAAAGAGTACATACATTTGGAAGTGTTAATAATCAATGAGAACAGCAGGATTGTTCGTTCTTGTCACATTTTATAACAATTTAACTTCTACTTTCTTTTTTTTTCTTTTTTGTAGTCTTTAATTGTATCGTGTTTACTATATTACTTCATTTCTTTTTTGAATAATTTTTTTTAATCACCTTTACTCCTATTTTAAATTATTTTCTATTTCTTTCTTTGCTCTTCTTTCTAAGTTGTCAGAATCTTGATGTATAGTGTAACCACGTTTCCTACGCCTAGCAGTGAGGACGAGTCGAAAATCTTGGAGGTTTTCCAAGTTGACCAGTAGGTTTGAATTTAGTAAACATCCAGTCATTCGGTATTCCCTTATCGATTATTTTCTCTCAACGAAAAGCTTGTCTCCCCTATTTTAATAGTGGACTCGTTGAATCCGCATTTGCGCAGAGGCTTCCATGGTCGCACGAAATGTAGTTAAAGAGTAACTCTTATTATGTAATTCACGTGATCCTTAGCGATAAAATATAAAAAGGGGTGGCGTGTTTAGAGACCCGTTCTGATGAAATAGTTAGATGTATTTTTAAACAACTCCTTTAATTTCGTTGCACTATATAGTAGTCTTTTAAGAGAACCTCTCTTGCTTACACATCGGTGCATAGGAGTGTTGGGGACGATGAAGTAGCAGATAAAGTAGCAAAGGAAGACACTGAAAGATAAGTAGTAGATACCCACCTTCCAATTCCTCCCTCATACGTCAAAACATTTCTTGAAGCAAAACCAAAGAATGAATAGCCCACTCACTGGGACAGTGCGTTGAAATTACGATATAAGTACGAAATAAAATTGTCTACTGTCTCCACCGCAACACTTAAACTGGACCCAGCAATAACATCCTTCTTGTCAGGTCATGGTCAATTCCCATCCTACCTTCACAGATTTCATTGCTCACATTCTTCTCACTGTCCATGTGCAGAAGAGGGTCTTGTGGAGAATGTTATTTCCATCATTGTCAACTGACAATCTCTTTGCATATTCTACGCCCATTTTCTATCTTAAATAACTAATTAACAAGCATCATTGATCGTTCACAATTACGGAGAAAACTAACCAAATTTTTTTGTTTCTCACAGAAATTTTAAATCTAACAACTTAACAACACTCTTTCTTCTTCCTTCCCAAGATACAGTCGCCAGCAAAATTATTCGAGCGCTAGCAATAATTCCTGTATAAAAGAAGTACACTTATACTGCTTTGTTAAATAAATCATTTTCGAGTCATGTTCTTAGTCAGTCTAAGAACATGATTCGACAAGGATTTATTTAACAAAACAGTATTAAGTGTACTTTTTTTTACATAGGAATTATTGCTAGCGCTCGAATAATTTTGCTGCCGACTGTAGTTTTGGTTACTTTTCAAGTAGTGAATCTCAGTTTTTTCAATTTTGGAATCATCTTACAATGTCTCAACCGGTAAGTGAATTTGTCACGCATCCAAAGACATTCAGCATTCGAATCTATTGACTTTTACACTAAAGACTTTTAACAATATATACTGAAATCTTAACTGCTTTTAGTCGTCCACTGTCGAGAGGGAGTACAATTTCTGGTGACATTCTTACTCAGGCTTATTCAAAACCAATGCTCACACGTCGCCCTCTGTCGCGAGAGATAATACTAAATATCCGACTACACTCTGTAACATTCTGTCTTTGTTTACTTTCTTCGATATATATAAGAAGAAAGTATTGGATTCGTGAAAATTTTCTAGTTTTCGATGGATTTACACGTTTTGAGACTGTCTGAATACGATTTCACTGTTTTTAGAAAATGTCTGGGTTTCTGTCTGTGTGTGCGTATCACAAATTTTGTATATACTGTATCTCACGAAACAGTGAACGAAATTTGACGAAACTTGGTATTTAGTTGGATCCTGGCATAAACTGGTGCTGATTAGATTTGAGGATCCATCGCTCATCAGGTGGCGCTGTTATTCCATTTTTTCTAAATTTTTAACATCGCAGTATAGGACAAAATTTCGTATAAATGTACATAATGAGAGTTATTTTTAACGTGGTATTGCAAAATTAATATCATTTATTGATAATAGTAGTAGTAAACTAAATAAAAAGTTTGCGTATGTGGGAGCATCGCTTCCACCCACTGGGGGAAGTATCTCATCAGGGGGTGTAATTTTCAATATGGGTATCTTTCGAAAGATCTCGTCAGTACCTTCAAAACAAATTGTTAAACCATAGATCTGTGATGATTTAAAATAAAGTTATCAATTTTATTTCGTTTTTTAATGGAAAAAAAAAAAAAAAAACGCATTTTTTTAGATATTGGCACAAAATTGACTTTCTTTCGGCATTTAGTACTATAATTCTGTCAGATAAAAGTCGTCTGCATTTATCAAGGAAAATAATTTAATTTAATAAATAATTTGTACTGCATGAATTTGCGTAAAATTGTGTAAACGAAAGTATTGTGGTGGTCACATCATACTAATTTTTTTAATGTGATAAACTACCAGGGAGGTATAAAATCGCGCCAGACTGCTGTATACTGGTGAGTGGTCCCTTTCCGTCAAACAAAACATAATATTTTCTGTAATAAATGTAATTCACTTTATTTTTTCGATATATGACAACAGACTTTGAAAAAAACGTCTAATTTTTAAAGAACAATACTACTCACCAATTAAAAAAAATATGTAACATAAACAAAGTGAAATTTCATATTACCTTTTTCATCTCAATACTGACTCGCTCAATTTTGTTCTGACAACCACAGTTCTAAATTTTAAAACCTCATTAAGGGTAGAATGAATTCAAGTATTACCTGAAAAGAATAAAATATTTATTTTAATAAAAAGAGTGCCATTAATATAATAAATGTGCACATTTTATTAAACATATATAATTATTTATTAATTTGTTATAACTACAGTCGGTAACAAAAGTCTCCGAACACTAGCGAAAATTCTTATATAAAAAATGTACACTTAATACAGTTTTGTTAAATAAATCCTTGTCGAATCCTGTTTTTAGACTAACTAAGAACAGGATTCAACAAGGATTTATTTAACAAAACTGTATTAAGTGTACTTTCTTTATATAGGAATTTTCGCTAGTGTTCGGAGACTTTTGTTACCGACTGTACCTACTATTACAGTTTTTGGCTACCAGTAATTTTTAATAAAAGATTTTAATAGTTTTTATAATAGTTTTTTATGATTAGATATGGAACAAAGAATATCCAGAAAAGGTTATTTTGTCTTTCATTTTCCTAAAACGGCAAATAATAGATAAAACCATTTAGTCAATGAAAGATTAAACGTTTCTTATCCAAAAATATATTATATTAACACTTTACATTGTCTTTAAACCAATTTAAGATAGTAATTACAGCTGGATTTTCTTTAATTTTAACATTTTATCAATTACTTTGAATACGTGTAAATATTGACCCTGAAAAGTCATGAAAAGAACCAGCAGTTTACAAAAACGTACATTTTTAGTACAACAGTAAAATAAATTATGCGACTTCGATCTGTGTAAGAAAACGCTAATATTGCACGATATCATTTTTCCACCGAACCAGCAGTTCCACATTCGATCACATTTTCTTTAATAGTTTCAGATCTTCAAATTTCAACGGCGTATAGATATTCTTTTTTCATATAAAAAAATACTCTTGCAAGTTCTTTTCTTGAAAAATTTTAACTAATGCCCCTTCTCGACAATTTTAAAGCATATATATTTATTTATTTATCCCTATAAACACAGTCGCTAGCGGGTTGGGGACAAAATATCGCGGGAGAAAATATCGCCTACATAAATGAATAGAAAGCAAAAAGGAGTTGGTAATTATTAGTAATGTTGTATAAAATTTCATGACAACACATACCTTAGTTAGAGCACTGACATACAGACAAACCTACAACAAAAGTTTTTATAAATTTTGCTTAAAAGACAATGTTTATTAACTTTTGTCAAGATTAGTCATAATGAATTTAATCGTGCTTATCAATTTTAAAATTTTTAATTCGGGTCTGTGAACAGTGTTCAGCTTTGATGTCAGCAGTGATGCACACTATTTTTAAAATGTATTTTGAATAGCGAAAAGCAAAAGATAAAATAACTTAAAAATAAACAAAAATAAAATATTCGAATTCCACTCTATGATAGATTTATTCATTTATTTTAATTAATTAATTTATATTTATAAGACCCTGTGGCCCTCGTCAGAGATCACGGGTGACAGAAAATCAAATTTTCAAATCGATCATATTATTTTTTTGACGCGATATTTTGTCCGGCGAGATTTTGTCCCGCGATATTATGCCCAGATCCCGTCGTGAGCCAGCCAGCAGATAATGGTTCAAGCTGTTGGCACTTGGCTAGTCGGGATAGTTGCAGTTGGCCGAACGTCTGTTTTTTATCCCCTCCATCGGCATCATATTTGTTGCGGTAGCCAGTGTTGGGCATAATTGATTAAAAAGTAATTGAATTACAATTGAATTACAATTAAATTACGATTATAATTTTATTTTGTCTTTCGATTAACAAATAATTGATTACAAATAAATTGAATTATTACAAATAAATCGAATAAGTAATTCAATTTATATATAATCAATTACTTGTTAATTGATTGTCAGTAAAATAATTATAATTGTAATTTAATTGTAATTTAGTTACTTTTTAATCAATAATGCCCAACACTGGCGGTAGCTATAGTTAGCCCACTGTAAAGAACAACATTACCCATATAGCACAGAATGTTTCAGTTATGTTTTAAAATGCTTACAAACTTTCAAAAGCGTAACACATTTTAATATGCTCTCTGATACCTTTCTGAAACATTCGGCCTTCTCTATGTTCTCTCTATTATGTGATTGAAACGTTTCTGTTACGTATCTGATTTTTTTGTTACGATCGCGGACATTTCTACGTTTATGAAAGTAATCGGAAATTAAACTGAATGTTTCTGTAATATTTAGAGTGTTTCCATGTTATATGACTGATACGTTTCTCAAACATTTTGTGCTGTTAGGGTATGAGTCCAACAGTAATTGATGTGTTAAATTTGCAGAATATAATGGCTCATTTCTAACCATTGCGCAACTTTAAAGATATAATTTTTTATTGCACACATTAAAATATCGTATAGGTTGTTGATTAATCGCAAAAAAGTATACAACAGCAAATAATAAGTAGGAAAATGTATTGTTAAGGTATGAATCTGCATATAGACCAACCGTTTGCCAACGATTGGACCTTCAATGTAGCCAAAGGTCATTTATAACCGAAACCCACTGTTGTTTCAACGTTGGCCCATATAAATTTTGTTTATATATATATATATATATATATATATATACTCTATAACAAAAAAAGTGACGCACCAAGGAGTAATGCAAACTGGACACAAATTGGCATATATACAAGTTTTGATGGAATCAAGCACCAATTCATCATTATCGTCGATCCTATGTGCAATTGGTACTTCAGTAACTTCAGATACCTTAAATAGGCGGCTCAGTGAAATGGGGTTGAGCTTAGTCCCCGGATCTCTCTTCCACTGAGGACGTTTGCAGCATCATAAAAAGGGTCCTACAAGCAGTTCGGAATTTTACCAATCTAACGCAACAATTGGACAGAATTTGGCACGACACTTCGCAGGAGCACATCTGCCAATTCTATCAATTAATACCAAGCCGAATAATTGCTTACATAAGGGTCAGAAGTGGACCAACGCGTTATTGACTTGTGAGGCTCTTTCTCTTGATTAAATCATTCAAATTTTCTGAAACTGTAAACAATTGTTTTTCTCCACATGTACATCACATATACCAATTTTTGTCCCATTCGGACCACCCATTCCACTCATTCTACCCCATCTACCAATTTTTGTCCCCACTTCATGTTGGTGCGCCGTTTTTTTTTTTTTTTTTTTCTTCTTCTTCTTTTTTTTTTTTTTTTTTTTTTTTTTTTTTGTTATAGAGTGTATATATACATAAGGTTAGACACGTAATTAACAAATTTGGAGATAAAGTGTAATTTAAGTTTTCGTGAGTGAAATAAAACATCAATATTTTAATTCTCTCATAATTATGAACATTTAAAGTCATGGACAAAAATTATTTTGCATTTTCATTTCATTTTATTTTTATACTAAAAAAAAAAAAAAAAAAAAAAATAGATTTTTAGAACAAATACAATTATTATATTTACCATAAACTCGTTAACTGATATTTTTACACTTTATTTCCAAAACATGGAAGTGTCTTTATGAGAAATTTTATACATTGTAGTTTTTATATCTTCTAGAATTAACACGGTATTATCGTTTGATAAAGTACTAAAACATTCATTCTGTTGAGACAACATTTAAATTAATGGTAATGAACTGTGTTAAATTTGGAATTCGAATGAAACAGCAGTAGCGATTAGGATTACGCTAATCTCATCATTTATAATGTGCATAACCTTTTATTGCAATTCGATAGCAAAATATTTCGTATCGTATTATAATTAGCATATTGAGATGTTTTTCCTATAATGAAATACGGCAAAATGTAATTAAAAATATTTTATTAGTGGGGTGTATAAAAGTTATTTGATAACAAACAAACAAAAAAGTTTTAAAAAGATATATATATATATTTTTAAGTTTGAAAAACATTTTTTTTTAAAAGTTGAATAGGAATGTTATCATTCTTACGACAAATTAACTTTTTGAAAATAAGAAACGAGGCTTTTTGTAAAATTACAATTAAAGTATAAATTTGTAAATATAATAATAAAATAATAATAATAATAAGAAGAAGATAATAATAATAATAATAATAATAAAGAAACACTACATTAAGTTCCTTTCTTGCAGGAGAATAATCGTTTATAAACAATAGGATATTTTGAACTACAAGACTTTATGCTCTGCTATGTAAATAAATAAATAAATTAAGATTTTTATAAGTTAATTTTAATTAATTTTGAATAAAAAATGTTCTTATAATATTAAGTGGTTAAATGATTTTTTTTTTTTTAATAGAGCATTAAAATTTAATTCTACCAAATCATTTTTTAATGGGATAATATTTAATTTTAGATATTTAATTTTAGAAATACAGATTTTAGAAAATATTTCATACGGTTTCACCATGTATTAATAAAGATGAAATTAATGAAAAAGAAACGCTCTCTTGTTTTAAACTATGAAATAGAATTTTACGATAAAAAAATAATTTAATTTCGAAAAGTAAAATGATGGTAGTTTGAAAATGCTTTATGGTTACATTAAAGTATTTAGCTATCAAATTAATTTTTTAAATAGGATTTATTACTTGTCATAGAATTTTATTTTTAATATGCTTAGATTAAAGTTTAAAAGCACCTTAAAATAAATATACTTCGCTAAAATTTTTCTATATTTAAATGCAATCACATTATTGGTAATTTTTGATTAATGTCCAAAAAAAAAAAAAAAAAAAACTAGCTAACTAGCTGCCATTTTTTAATGAAAAAAATTAAATTAACATGTCATTTTTGATTTCAAAAAAATATA
Organism: Salticus scenicus; assembly: GCA_963930645.1. NCBI lineage: Eukaryota > Metazoa > Arthropoda > Arachnida > Araneae > Salticidae > Salticus > Salticus scenicus. The sequence goes on from OZ005650.1 coordinate 91,969,565, forward strand.
TCAGCACGAATATTTTAAAAAGCATTTTTTATTGGAGAAATATTACAAGTAAAAGTTTGATTAATGAGATGTTTTAGTAGTCAACAACCTAAAGAATCGGTAAAATCGTCAATGCCACCAACAAATGCCAATTTTCTTTGGAAAAAAATTTGCATGCATTTTTTTCTTGCGAACTTTTTGCTCAGATTTTTCATCATTTATCACATAGAGAAATGCCTAGTGCACATGGAGTTTCCCTCAAAAGAGCCGCTCATAAATAGAGGGGAAAAAAAAAAAATTAACCAATGGAAAGATGAGTGATTCTTTTTCTTCTTCTTCAAAGATAAGATAATTTAAAAACAGATTCTACTGGTCTTTTTTTTTTTTTTTTTTTTTTTTTTTTTCGGTTCATTTTATTTCACCAAGCCTTTCCATCAAATCAGGATCAATCAAGAAATTCTTGAAATATTCAGATTTAATGGATGTTTGAATATTATCTAAGTACATTTTAGATGTTTTCGCTTTTTTTTCCCCTTAATAAACTGACGTCAAAACTGTAATTGATCTAATGAGCTGAATATTCTTAAAACTTGATTTTGTTCTATTATATATTACATCAATTAAATAACATTAATTGATGAAAAACTAAAAATCATTTTCCTTGAAGCATTCAATATATATATATATATATGAGTGTGTGTGTGTTTGTATCTATCTATCTCTCTTTTTATATATAATTATAGAAAGATAATACATATATATAGATAGATAATAGATAGTATATTCAGTCTTTCTCCCCCCCCCCTCCCTCTCTCTCTCGCTGTGTGTGTGTATGTATATATATATATATATGTATACGCATACAGTCGGCAGCAAAATTATTCGAATGCTAGCAATAATTCCTATATATAAAGAGTACACTTAATTCTGTTTTGTTTAATAAATCGTTGTCAAATCATGTTCTTAGATTCGACAGGGATTTATCAAACAAATTTAACAAAATCGTAATATTTAACAAAATCGTATTAAGTGTACCTTTTTTTATATAGGAATTATTGCTAGAGCTCGAATAATTTTGCTGCCGACTGTATATATATATATATATATATATATATATATATTACAAATATTTAGTAGATGCATTTATTTAATTAGAAATGAAATAATTTTATATCTAAAAATAATTCCTAAAAAAAAAAGTAAATATTAAATTGAAGTAATAGTAAAAATTTACTTTTAAGCTTAATAACGTATAATTATTAAGTAATAAAAAATAAATGAATATCTTTTTAGTTCCCCATCATACTATAGGTATGGGGAACTTAGGTAATCGTGAAAATTTTTTAGTTCCCCATCATTCTATAGGTATGGGGAACTTAGGTAATCGTGAAAATTTTCGACCTCGGTTTTTTGACTTTTTTACACGTTTTCAGGTGTGAGGAATCCGAAAATGACAAAATTTCTATGGTGTCTGTCAGTATGTAAGTCAGTTAGTCTGTTAGTGTGTAAGTCCGTTAGTTTGTTAGTCTGTGTACACGATATCTCAAGAACAAATTGTCGCAGAGAGGTCAGATCAGTTTTAAAATATTACTTTCGACACTGGCAAGAACCCTATTTATTTGTAACATTCGAATTTAAAAACTTCGTAAGTTATTAGAAATTTACGATTTTCTTAACATGGGAGAATAGGACAAAAATTCACTTAAACGTGCATTAAATGGAAACTTTTTACTGTAAAAATGTCAGACCAGTTTTATGCCGGAAGGAACATCAGTAACTATAAATATGCTACTTTGAAAATTTCGCAAGTTATTGGAAATTTACGAATTTCTTAACATGGCAGTATAGGGCAAAATTTCACATAAACGTCAATTTTGAGAGATATTTTCATCGTAAAGATGTCAGACTACTTTTGAAATATTATTTAGGACACTGGTATGAATATTAATGACTATGAATTTTCCAATATAAAAATTTCGTAAGTTATTGGAAATTTACGAATTTTTTAACATGGCAGCATAGAGCAAAATTTCACATAAACGTCAATCTTGAGGGATATTTTCATCGTAAAGATGTCAAACCACTTTCGAAATATTATTTAGGATACTGGCATGAATATCATAGACTATGATTTTTCCAATTTAAAAAAATTCGTAAGTTATTTGGAATTTACGATTTACTTAACATGCCAGAATAAGGTAAAATTGAGCATAAACTTTCATTTTGAGGCTCATAAATACATTAGACAACTTCAAAATTACATTTATGATATTTGTTTGAACATGATTGAATACAAATATTCTAATAGGAAAATTTCGTAAATTATTCGTAATTTACGATTTTACCAACATAGCGAAATTGTAAATTTTTCATATAAATATGAATTTTGAGGATTATTGCATTGGAAATAGTAGCATGAAAACTAAACAACGGAATTGACCCTGATAAAATAAATTAATAGATTAGAATAAGATAAATATATCGAAGTGAACGGTGGATAGCCTAATAGACGGGGTTTTCATTCTGTCACTGTATCAAGCTTTTGTCAAATTCATTTCTTTTAACATGATTATATCTCTCAAACTAGAAATTTATGAGAACATAAATATGATGGGGAACTGAGCAGAGTCCACCTATGCCAACTAGTTTTTTTTTTTTTTTTCAAATGGAAAATATGTAATTTTTCTCTTAAATTCTGAGAGAGGAAAGATTGCATGTATTCTTTTTTTATTAATTCTTTTTCCTTTCTATGTTCTATTAAAATCAGTTTATAAAGAAAAAAAAATACTATGTTAATAAATTAGATATGTCATAAGAAGAATTCTCTTTATAAAACGTAATTTTATTACTATAATAATTATTAATTAAACACTTTCGTGAACTTTACGATACGATCAAATAAATGAATAAATAAATAAGTACATAAAAACAAAATAATACAAAGCCATAGACAAATTGGAATGATGGAATGAAATCGTATATTTCTGAAGTATTTTTAATTTTACAATATTTCAAGTAACTTTTGATAAATATATTTTAATTGGTCAGATTTTTAATAACTAAATAAATAACCGTCCTTAGTCACTCATGGATATGCAAATTTTCTAATAAAAAGATGACACGTTTAAAAAATTATTCGGTCTCTTTTTTATTATTTATCCTATAAAATAAGATGACTAATGCTCGTCGAACATTACTTAACAAACTATGTTAACAAACATTTGTTAACAAACTATGGGAAAAAATGCATACAATGTATGCTGATCTATTTTTATTTAAGAAATTATAATTTAAAAATAAAAATTATTAAATTCCTGTTGGTTCCCCCTCTTTTATAAATTCAAGAGGTGTTACAACTATTAAGATTTAGTTTAAGAAAATTATTATTATTATATTATATAGCAAAAAATTTTTTTAGAAAAATATTATCCGGAGTACTATTATTTTAAATGATTTAAAAGTTATAAAAAAAATGTGAACAAAAGTATAATTAAAATCATTTGATTTCTTTTTATGCGCATTTAATGCAATAATTTGCCTTTGATAACATTCAATTAATGGCAATAATTCTCTTTTAAAATTAAACTGAATTATTAAAGAAAGAAAGAAACAAACAAACAAACCAAAAAAAAACAAAAAAAAAAAAAAAAACTGGTTAAAATAAAATTTGGAAAAACACAAAACAAAAAGGTCGTAGTGTATAGTAAGACGTTCAAGAAAATAATCTTTCTTCGAATAATGTGATAAAAATAGGTAATAAATTTATTATTTAATGGAATACACCTTGCAATTAGAAAAAAAAGTTTTCTCTAGTGAGGTACAAATTTATATAATGACATTTCGAGATTATTTACTGTAACAGTGTATGTTAGGTTAAAAATACTTGATAGCCAAATGACTAAAAATAACATATTTAAAATTACAGCAATATATTTATTTCCACTTTAAACAATTGTAGCTAACTTACAATGGTATCGACTTGTCGTTACAATTTATTTTCAAAATATTCAGTAATAAAATTATTTCGACAAAAAAAGGGTGAACAAATTCAATTAAATCTTATAAAATTATAACTATTTTGTTTGAAAAACACAATTTAATACATATAACAAACATCGTATGAAATGCCCTTCCTATGTTTTTACATCTATCTATTTTTATATCTATCTATTTATCTATCTACCTACACATACAAGTACATATATATTAAATGTATGAATAAAACATATTCAGACATTGCACGAAATACAAAAACATAAAATAAATCCAATTTATTGGGATTATAACTTTAATAAACAAGAAGCTTATCGTTAAGGATAAGTTTGTTTATTAAAATTATAATATGGGTGTTATCACCCATATTAAACATGCACTAGAAAAAGATATTGGAAAAAGTAGATAGATAAAGAGCTTCAGTATAAACAGATAAACATATGAAGTGAAGATTAAAAAGTATACAATGGGGTTAATATCTGTAGTAATTATGTGTAAGAAGTAAGTTTTATCTAGGTGGTAAAGGACATCACATTGGAAAAAATTCTGCAACTGACATCTAAAATCTAAATTGTGGCTCTACAAAAAGGAATTCTATGTGATCCTTATAAATTCTAGTCCCCTTTGAAAGCGAGTTCTTGAAACACCGATCATAATTCTAGAACGTTTGTCTACATTACCGAGGTCAAACTTATTTAAAAATCTCTGTAAATAAATACGGATACAAGAGGCGAGTTTAGCAAATATAATTTTGGCTTATGACCCAATTCTAGAAAATCAAGCAAGAATTTCTTGCAATACAAAGGATTCATAATATTCAGAATATTGTTTCACCATTAAGAAATGTATAGACTAGAAATTCTCGAACATTTCGTCTATTCAACTTATTGGCGTGCTTTATACGCACAGTTCGGAAATCTACATTTATAGTTTAGGGATTTAGAAATTGATCACTTATTCGTTCTAGATGAAGGCGTTCTATATATATATATATATATATATATATATATATATATATATATATATTTTTTTTTTTTTTTTTTTTTCCTTGGTGCATGTTCAAAAATATAATTTTTCAAGAGAGCAACATTTTTATATTTTTCAATTTCATTTTTACAGCTTTTTTGTATGTTTCTTCGGACTTGTTTTATAATACTTTAATACAGTAAAAATAACAGAATGTACTAGAAATACTATTAAATATTTTTTGAAATACTTTTTTTTTTAATAATACATTTTGTTGCTAAAACTTTTTACAAATAAAATACACGTGGTATCCTTCACCTCCAGGCAACAATATACAATCAACTCCAAGGGGAAAAAAAAATATATATATATATATAACTATGTGTTACTTGCCAATTAAAAGAATAATTATAATGCATTTCTTTTCTGAGTTAATGAAGGGTGTATTCAAGTATTAGTACGACAGGACTATTTCTTTCAATCTGCCATTTTGCGTCGCTACCATTTTATACGTATTCCACTTAAAAAATGCCTGCCAATATCCAATTTTATCGTTTAATTTCTTACCCAATCTTTGTGAAATCCTTAAAAACTTTTTTTCCCCCCCACTTCCTATCGGTGAGATCGAACTGACAACCTTCGGGTTCGTAGTTGTATACTCTGACCACAGAGCCAACGGGTCTTATTTCCTGATCATTTAAACTAGTATTTTCAGATATTTTCAGACTAAAACTGTGAAATTTATTTAGAATGTATGTTATTTTCCGATTTATAAGATGAGTATATTGATATTAATTTTGTTTTTGAGAAATTAATAATAATTAGTCTGTGATGAATTTTGAGTATAATTTAAATATCGAATAATTGGTTTATAGTTTTTTTAATATTATGTTTTGTTCTGTAGAAATTAAAACTGTTGATTATTAATAATAAACACGAAATTGTTATTAAGATTATTTTTTTAATTAAAATTTAGTAAATGAGTATTAAGCAATTAGGGGAAAATACTATACAATTAAGGCATCCAAATTTCATTAATTTATTTAGAATTAAAAATCAATACATTATTTGAATATGTGTTTAAGAATTTTACTGAGTTCCCTCTATTATTATTATTGGTAAGGGTGTTAAAATACAAATATAAGTAGTCCTATCGTACTAAATTAAATTCTGTAATACACAGAATTTCATCCATAGTTTTTTTTTTTTTAATAAATATCTAACTAGATACAAATACTAAAAGAAGAGGTACCTGGAAGAATACATGAACAGTATTTTGAAAATACTGCAAATATTTTACATAATCCAACTTTAAAATTATGTTGGCTTATTATTGTCATCAAAACTGTACTATGTAATATAGTGTTATAGATAATCTTGAGAGAAATACTAAATTATAAACATTTTCTTCGCGAGAGAAAAAATTATTTATTTATTACTTACAAATAGGAAATTAATAGAAAATATCTAATGTAGATAATTCAAAATAATAAGATATTACTGCAAAATAACTTGTCTAAATCATATCTATTAAAAAGTAAAAAGAATACATACTATATGTATAAATAAATAAACAAAGAACTATAAAAAATAATTTTGCTATGTTCTTTTAATTCACGTTTCTCAAAAAATCTATTATTCAAACTCTTAAGTTAGGATGTTTTAATCCCAAAACAAAAGATTTTATCTAATTTGAAAGCTAAAGCGTGTGTTATTTCAAATGTTTGATTTGAAAATTATTTAATTTACAAAGTTGGTCAAATATTAAAACTTTCCAACAACGTTACCTAACCATCTTTAGAATAAGAATAATTTTATTTAACATATTCTACATTCAGTGAAACTTGAGATATTACATTTGAAATTCACAAGTTAATTAAATATTTACAAAGCAAATAGAAAACTTTGAAATTAAAGTAGAGAAAATCATTTTCATTGTCAAAGAAATAATGTAAAATTCACTTTTGACACAACTTTATAAATAGCTTTCTTTAATTTATTCAGAAATCAAGACAAAAGAATAAAGACTTGTTGGATAATGTAGCAAAATATTTAGAGGAGAATAGTAATAATTTCTTTGTATATACTAATAATAACATTACTAATGTCACTAGTTATTATTTAATATTAAATATAACTGAATATACTAACAGTTGTATTTAATATATTATATACTATCAATTATATTTAATATTAAATATAACTGAATATACCATATTTCGCCTGTCTTTGATATGAGGAAACCAGCTTCTCAAAAATCTTTATGTAAAACTACTATTTAAAATATATTTCAGAGTAATCTTTTAGAAAATTGAAACCACCATTCACATTTTTACTGCTCAAGAAATACCAATGTAAAAGATGAAATGTAAATGGTTTTAGATTTATGGAATAAGCTTTACTCAATGCAAAACCCTACTGATGAAAAGGTAACTTTATAAATAAAAGTATACATTTGGCTGATAGACCATATTAATCGTGTAATTAATCTTACAAGATAATCCCAACTTCTATTCCAGTTAGTTTCCATTGAAATTGGGTGGTAAAGGCTCTGTTTTTCTCTTGAATTGAGCGTGGAAATAAAGATTAACAAAAAAAAAAAAAAAGTTTTTATGGATTAGGGGATTAGTTAAAATAGCTCTATACTGCCTTCGTGATTATACATTATTTTGTAATGGAAATAATATTTTTTTTTGCACAACCGCAAGCTAATTTCTGGTGGAAATACAATTATTCAAAGTATTCTTCATAATAATGATACTTTTTGTAGGAATCTACCTACATTTTCAAATAGTTATCTTTTAAAAATGTTTATTTAATCAGTAAAAGTCTTAAGAACTTGTAGAGAATGCAATAGAAATAACTAAATTTGTATTAAAAAATCATGATATATATATATAATTAATAAATAAATAAAAAGAAGAAGAAGAAGAAACATTAGATTTTCAAACCTGAATTGTTTTTCTTGTATTAACACATATAACGGCTTGGCGCAGTTAATTTTTTGAATACCATTACAGTCGAACCTCGTTAACGTGAATTAATTTTAATTTGAACTGTTTCCACAATCCTCGTCAAAATGAAGATTAGTTTAATTATATGAAAATTAGTTATTGATAGCATGAACTATTGATAACATGAAATTTTTTTTTATCCCCCTTGAGATTCACGTTAACGACTTTCGACTGTATTTATATATAATGCTATATTGAACCTTAAAAAAAAAAAAAAAAAAAAAAAAAAAAACCGGCAAGCGATTATTATATACTCGTATTTTTATAAAACAAATTAAAATTAAAAAAGTGATTGAGCCGAATGTTAAAATATTGGATTCTTCAGAAAATTTTGTTTACTTTTTTTTGTGATAATTTGAATAAACAAACACATAAAGAGGATTTTATTACGCAGGTCGACATGTAAAATTTTGATTTTATAATTTTGGCTGATCTTTATGTTTTTTGGTGTGCTGAAACTGAAAATGACGCCAGTTTTTCTCCATCACGTATAGATTTTTGTCAATACAGGGTGCCTACCTATACAATTTCTTCCATTGCTCTTCCACAAATATAATTTTATGGTAAGTTTTATGGTATGTTTCTATGATTAATTAATCATGGATACCTATTGTTGTAATAGTACAGCATTAGTGCAACGTAAAACCATATCAACCAACCAACCAACCTACCGTTATGATGGTATATGTAAGAAATTGTGTCGGTAAACATCCTGTATTGACAAAAACTTATACGTGATAGAGAAAAGTGGACTGCATTTTCGGTTTCAGCACATCAAAAAACATAAAGACCAGCTAAAATCATGAAATTAAATTTTGTCGACCTGTTTATCGATGTTTTCTATCCCAATGCAAAACAACTTACTCTTTAACTACATTTCTTGCGACCATGGAAGCCTCTGCGCAAGTGCGGATTCAACGAGTCCACTAGTAAAATAGGGGAGACCAGCTTTTCGTTGAGAGAAAATAAGTGATAAGAAATACCGAATGACTGGATGTTTACTAAATTCAAACCTGTTGGTCAACTTAGAAACCCTCCAAGATTTTCGACTCGTCCTCACTGCTAGGCGTAGGAAACGTGGTTACACTATAACTATGTGTTTATTTATTTATTTATTTATATTTTCATGGTTGGAGAAACAACAATGTTCCAGAAGGGAAAAAAAATCAAGTAAGTTTTTAAGAGTATCTTTATTCTCTTTTTTTTTCCACGTACAAAATTTAAGGAATGTGATGTAATAAAATTTTATGCAGGGAAATGTTTAGTAAATATGATGAATATATTGAATTTCCCTCTTACTCCATTTAAATATTTTCTGGCGAACTACATTCACAACTATAACCTCAATTTGCAATCAATACTAAGATCTTCCTGGACAGCTAACAACTTACTGGTCAGAATTATTTTAAGGGTAAAGTTTTTTATTTTTTATTTATTTTTTTATTTTTTTTAACAATTAACTGCTAAAGAAATATAAATGGGGATAAATTTGTTCATGTTATTAATATAATGTATTTTCAAGTATGATGTCATAAGTAACAGCAGTAATTTAATAAAAATGTAAACTATTACATATTTTTCAAATCCAAAACTGTGAGTGCTAGATAATTTAAAAAATGTTATTTTACCAATTAATTCATTAATTAATTTTATGAAAAGTAAAATAGCTAGAACCATTTTATAAAAACATTGCCTAATTTTGAATTAAAGAAGACTATCAACTAAATTCCTTTTGTATTTCAGAAAAATTTCCTGAGCCATTGGGGAACAAAGGCCAACCTGTCACGCCTGCATTACCACCAGTCACGTACCGAATGTGACACACCACACGAAACGTGCCACGTCAGCGGAACCAAATATCAACTGGGAGACAATTACCGATATTAATTTAGTGTTCCGTCTGCTTTCTTTTTGACTGCGGGGTAAATCAGGACTCCCAATTCTCTATGGTGATGTCGTATATTAGGTTCTAATGGGTGGGATTCAGTCGGTATTATGAATCATGTCCAATGCATTTTCCCCGACGCACGTATTCTGCATAACTAAGCACAGATCAAAAGGTAACAAAATAGCCCGGAGAGTAAGGTAAGGGTTTTTAAGTAGGGAAAGGGATTTTCAAGAGCTTTGGAGTGGCAAAAAAATCTTTTTTAAAATAAAGGATATTGAAATTGAAAGGATTAAAGGTAATCTTGGGGTTCTCCCATCGTCTTACAACAAAGAGATTAAATTCTGCATATAAATAGATCGCTAATATTTTTAGTTTCGCTTTCAACATACTGTCACTTTTATTTCTGTTTATTTATATTTTTATGTAACAATTATTAAGGATTTGATATTTGCAATACTTGTCAATCAATATTATTTTTGTCTGTCTCTTAATAGAAATAAAATCATGTTATTAAACAGATAAACTATAAAATATTTTCTCAAATTAAGTTTCTCTTTCAAAAACTTTTCGCGTGCTTAGAGATTTTGTCCCAGGTTTTATCTTATTAGCGCAAAAAAAAAAAAAAAAGTTCTAAATTCCGAACTAGTAATCGAATATAGTTTAGATTTAGAAAACAGTATAAAAAAAAAAAGTTCTAATATTCCGAACAAGTAATCGAATATAGTTTAGATTTAGAAAACAGTAAAAAAAAAAAAAGTTCTAATATTCCGAACAAGTAATCGAATATAGTTTAGATTTAGAAAACAGTAAAAAAAAAAAAAAAAAAAGTTCTAATATTCCGAACAAGTAATCAAATATAGTTTGGATTTAGAAAACAGTAAAAAAAAAAAAAAAAAAAAAAAAAAAAAATGCGCTTTTTATTATATAAATTTCTGTATTTTAAGAGATGTAACTAGCAATTTATATAGAAAATTAATACGACTATAATACTTATTCTGCAGAGTTATTTTATAGATGTGTGTTAGGGATATACATTAAATAGCAATAAAGTAATGAAAATAAATATCGCCTAAACTTTAAATCTATTTTGAGTCTAAACAAAATTGTAATACCAACAACTAATTTTTTAATAACAGTAATAATAAAAGTAAATAACATGAAATTAAAAAATAGTACAAAAAGAGCCGTTTTCAAAGTTTAAGCATAAAATTATTTTTATACAAATTTTACAAAATAAAATAAGCAGTTGTGCGTGCAAACAATTTTGAGTTTGTAAGAAGTATCACGTTAATGTTTTTATGCTAATACAAAATAACAAAGACGAAAGAATTCTCATATGAGAGGATATTAAATATCTAAACTAAAACATAAGTCAGTTTCTGAATTTACAATAGCATTTAAAGCATTTAAAATATCAAACAATGAAATTTTCAAGTTTTGGTAGTATAGTTTTCTAACAAAATTTCCGTTCACAAAGGCTATCCGCCACTACCTGCCGCTAAGATCAATAAATCAGAATCTTGTATTCAATAAGGAATTATTAACTTTTGAAAAGAAAAAAAAAATCATTTTAAAGAATAAATATCGAAAAAAAAAAATTGAGCATTTTATAATCGGAGTAATTAAAAAATTATATAATGACTCGATTACTATGCTTCAAATCGTACCATACAAAAGCTCGATTACAATCAGCGAAACAGAACTTGTCATTTGATTATATCCCTTCTTCCCCACCCCACAAAAGAGTCGCATGAACCTGATAATTTATATATATTAAAACAACTTCTGACAAAAATCAAAGAGTATATTTAATAGATAACATATTAATTAGTTCTGTATTGGTGTGTGAAACGATGGTATGTGAGGTTAAACATCCCCATTATTAATCATCAAATTTCTGAAGATTATCAAGATATGATTGCCAATTTTTTGTTTGCTTTTGGAGAGATTTTAAATGAAGAATATCGGATTTTTAACAGAATCCTTAAACTATACAACCCACCAGAACGTCAAAGTTTTTTATGTGGAAAATGCCATTTGTTTCATATGTATAAGCCAGCAATTAGTTCTGATTTAAGTCCAATAAAAAACATACAGATGTTCTCAAATAGGCATGTTGACAAAATCGTAAGAAATATTCTTCGGTTAAACTCTTAAACTCTCCATTGAATATGGCTTAAAGTCAAGAGAAAAAGTATTCAGAATCTGATTTTATTGTTAGAACGATATATATATTTATTTATATATATTAAATAATTCAACAATGGGAAAATAATTAAATGTTAAACTTTTCTTATAAACCTCCTAAAAAAAAAATAATAATAATAACTATTGTTCTTAAATTTTTACTACATATATATACATTTAATGCAAAATCTATTGTTACAGTTACAATTTAAATTTTAGTTAAATATATATATATATATATATATATATTTTTTTTTAACTACAATTTATAACACATATAAAAATTTATTTAAATTAAGTTGTATTATTTAAATTTATTTTGAAAATTTCTGTTGTTCTTGAATTTTTAAGACGCACTGTATATTTTGTTTATATATATGAGCAACGCAGTTACGTTTTGTGAAAAACATAAACTACCATGGAAATAGTTTTTTAATCAGTTACAACCATAATTGTGATAAATATTATCTTTTCATTTTACGCGCACTTAGCATTTTTACGCATATACTTACGCATTTTCCTTATTTTATGAAACACGCGTTAGTATATGCCATTGATTTATTTTCATTGTTATTTTTTATGTATTATTTTCTCATTTTATCAAAATCTATTTCACAGATTTAAATAGAAGAAGCTGCAGTAATATATTCTAATAGAGTTTTATATTAAAAAAAAAAAAAATAATAATTTATGCAATTTCCGAGTCTATTCTGTTTATCACATACACACACAAAAAAAAAAAAAAAAACAATATAAAGGTTACTCCTTTATGTTTCGTTTAAATACTGAAATGAACTTAAACCTTGTACAGATATTGCAATTATATATATTATAAGTTTAGATTAAATATAAACTGTAAATAAAGAAAAAAAAAATACCCTGGAGCTACAGATATAATCATTATTCTAGTTTACAATTTCATGTTTATGAAACAAATCAATTTTATGAAGATGTAATGTTATACTATTCTTTCTCTGATTGAAATCATCCCAAATCACGTTAGAATTAAATTTTTAGTTCTCATGAAATATTTCGATATCCCTTTGGTTTATCTAGAATTCTACTTGAGAGACTTAGCTGTAGGCTCGTTTTAACATGATAGTAATTGTCTTCTGGGAGCTCTCAAACCTCTTTTTTCTGAAGGAAAGAGATAAGAAGCCTAAAAAAAAGAAAAACTTATCTTTATATGCTCTCCAGTTAAATATTTTCATCTAGAGTATGTACGTTTCTTATAAAGGGAACAGATAAAAGAAACTTAAGGCAAAGATATCTATTAAGTGAGAACAATGTTTTATAAATAAAAAATTGTTTTTCCAAAAAATATTTTGTTTCGTTTATACACTATACATCTTTTGGGAATTGTGTCTATAGTGTTAAAATTAATGTAGAAAATAAAATGTAAAATGTTCGAAAATAATAATTATTACTTAAAAATTATTAATGCAAAGAATTATTATATTTTAATTCGTATTTACTCTTTTTTTCTTACAGAATTTTTTATTCAAACTTCTTTTAAATATATAAATTAGTACAAAACATTTTAAAGCATTTTTTTTTTATTCTGATAAAATTATATTATTAATTAATAATCTTGTAGTCAATATTATTTTCACTTTCTTCTAGATTCTATAGAAGAAACTATTAGTTTCGTAGAAATTTTCAATTTCGAATTTCGGGTTTTTTCGATAAATTTACACATTTCGAGAAGTCTAGATTACAATTTGCTCATTATTTTATTTTTGTTTTTAAATATTACAGACTAAAATTGAAACTGCTCTCCAAAAATTCCTGTTCTGTTTATAAGTGTTGTAATCTTTGCATAATATTATAATGTAATAATTATGAAACAATATTTGCTTTTAAAAAATACATAAAAGCTTCAAGCAACTTTATTAAATGCCACATGAGAGTAATAGTGAATTTTTAAACTAAATAAAAAGAGCACTTAACGAAACACAAAATTTAATTTACAATACCTAATACGTTACAAAATTTATGTCACATCGTTTAATGAGTTCTATATTTAAATATATATATATATATATATATATATATATGTATATATATGTATAGTGAGAGAGAGAGAGAGAGAGAGCTTTTGCAGTTGAATTACACCAAAATATGAGACGTTATTAAAAAATGACATTTTATGTTTTGAATAAATTGAATAAAAAAATGCTGTGTGCTAATATGAAATTTCCTAAATATATATATATATATATATATATATTCTATTTGTGGTTGTTAAAGTTTTTGCATGATATTATCTATATAATGTTTCTCTAACGTGGACCAGTTTCAAGTATTTTTTGTCGAAACGATACTAAACGCGAGGATAAAAAAAAATAATATTTCTACATGGACAATATTTAAGCACGCGGACTTAAGCTCAATGGACTAATAAGGAAAAATGACGACACTTGTCTGATGAGATTATTTTATAAGAAATGTGTTTTTAACAGTTGTTTCTTCAGAATCTTTCAAGCGTCATTTTAAAGATATATACAAAATATGAACTTTTGCGTCATAAATTGACTAAAAAACACAATCATAAAAAATGTAATCAAAATAGGAATTAGTTTATTTTTCATTTTACTTATTTATTTATTTTAATTCCTCTCCCCCCCCCCCCAAAAAAAAAAAAAAATTAATAATAATAATAAAAAAAATAATAAAAAGTCATCGCCAACATGACGACAAAAATTTAAAAGGTGTCGTGGGAGTCCTATATTAAAACTGTACTGCCTGTGGAAGTAGGAAAATTGGGTCGTGAACCATGAATTTTATTTGGAAACCTTTCTTTGAATGATTTTGGTTTCACTATTGTACAATATTAATTTGGTTTTAATAATAATTCGGCTTCTGATAAATTAAAATGTTAAATTAGGTGGTGAAATTCGTATAGCATTTATGAGTTTCAAATTTTAAAAGTAAATAAGAAAAGAAAGAAAGTGCGAATATTTCGCACGGGTTTGCTAGTAATGAAATAATTATTAAAATAAAACTATTTTTGAAAAATACGTAAAAATTAAAAAAACATTTAATTAAATATCTTCGCAGAGTAATATTTAATAAATAATGTTACAATTCTGAAGAGAGCACTTAACAAAATTCAACTTTTAATTTATTATAACTTAATTCAATACAAAACTTATACCATCCTTTAATAAATATTATATAAAACAAATCATCACTTTTATTGAGTTGAATTACACCAACATATGTTATGTTATTAAAAAATGATATTTTGGGAAAGTAATTCTAAAATTCAATTTCAACTGAATAATAGTACACATTTATTTTCAAACTAAGCAGATAAATCTTTTCTGGCGTTTTACTACAACATTAGCCCATAAAATATTAATAAAATTACACAAGAACAAACTTTATGACTTAAGATTTATTACCATTGTTAAAGCAATTTTTTACCCAAGAAAATATAAATCATTTGTTTAAAAGTTTAAATTAATGTTGCTTACTTTGAAAAGGAAAATAAATTAAACTTACGTTTATGGATAGTATTAAAAATTGTCTCTCACAAAGCAAAGACGCAGGACTAACTTTAAAACTTAAAGAAATGTGTTCTTATTTTATTTTAAATGTAGTTTAATATGCTTTTATACAAATTTAGTATTTCACAAGATATATTTTTTACAATGTGAAAAGTAAACTTGAATACATTTTTTTAATTTAATATAAGCAAAAATTTTAAAAGAAAAATTTTGTAAATTTATCAAATTTATCATGTGTATCATTATACATATACATAAATATAGAAAAGAAAGGAAAATTCATGTAAAAGTAAGTAGACTTTAGAGAATGTAAGACACATGTTAACACAAACGTGGGTTATTCAATAGCACGCGATAGTATATGTCACACGAACAAAAAATGATATTTACGTTTTATCCTTCTACTAGAACCACAAGAAAATCTTTATTCTGGTACTTTGATAGTTCTTTGTAAATAAATAGGATAGCGACTATTGTTAGAAAATAGTGGTGGAAGGAAGCTAAAATATCCCTGCTGGCACTATCTTTAATATGGAATTACCCACATCGTTAAAAATAAATAAATTAAGGGGGGGAAATAAGATTTATATATAAAAAATATGTATGTAGTGTCTTGTATACACTTAATGCAGTCAATGGTCACAATGAAGAGTTTTGTTTAATTCAATCATAAAATCTTTATTTCAGAAGGCAACAGAGAATTGCTCCGCGAGTTGCTGCAATTTCAGATTAAGATTAGGACGCACCTCCAAGATGTTTAGCAACTAAAATCTGTGAAAAAAACGTTTAGATTGTTTATGTTTCCGCTTTTTATTTCCCAAATCCTCAAATCTGATTGATTACTGAACCACCCAAAACGCACAAAAATATGTCTAAGTATTAAAATATTATGCATTTTCCAAGCACAGTCAAAATATAACGGGGCTTATGTTTAAGAAATTCATCTCTAAATTTCTTTTACTTTCTGATATTTGAGTTATAAAGGGTGCTGCCGTGAAACTGAGTTTACAGAAGAACTTAGGAAATCTTAGCTATCTATAAATTTGAATAGTGATTACTAATTTTGAATAGGGTTTTTCTTTAATTAAAATTAATTATTTTATATACTTTCATATAAAAATAATCCAGCTTGAAAATATTTAAAGGTTAAAAATTATTTAAATGGTTCTTAGATTGCAAAATCAGAGTTTTCTAATTCGTAAAATACCGATAAAATTAAATTTACTCTAAGTATTATAAATTAATAAAAGTAGATAAATAATGAACAGCGTAAAATATACATAAAAATCAACTTAGATTTTTTTTTAAATTTTATTCTTTGATATAGAATTATTTAAATATCGTACATTGTATAATGTAGAAACAAAGGGGGGGGGGGGGTATAGTTTTTACAGCACTCGAGAGTTTACAGGATGATAGAAAGGTTTTTTTCAAAATCTTAGTAAAGCAAGATTCTGAATTTTAATTTTTGCATTTTACGGTAAAATGTCAAGTGTGTATCTAAGATTCACATAAAATATTCTATGAAACAAAATTAGTCACGAATTATATTTATATTTTTATCTTTAAAAGGCATGAATACATCAGCGAGTTTAAAAAGCAATGTCATAATTATTCTTCTATCTTGATAATAATCATGTTTAAAAATAAGTGAACATAAAAGCAAATTAAGCACTTTAAAGAAAGAAGACAATCTGATAACCTGATAAAAAAAATGATATAATTTTAGAAGCGAAGGTCAGATCTATAAGATTCTTGATATAAATCAAATATTTTAAAACTTCTACTTTCTTTTTCCTTTATCAGCAAACGAGAGAATAATGATAAATACGAGATGATAAGTGCTCCACAGAAAAAAAAGAAGCAAAGAACATTTTTTTTTTTTTTTTTTAATCATCAATGCCTGTTTTCCTTAAAAGTGAAATGGACAAATTTCATGTTATAAAAACTTTTACGTAACTGAAAAGTATGGTAAAAGTAAAATTTAATTGCCATGAAATGTAGAAAAACGAATTTAAAAATGTAGGTTTTATACCAGGAAGCGTTAAAGTTAGGTTTTACGCTAACAACAAGAATTTAATGGTTCAAAAAGACCATCTAGGTTATGATTTCATGCAATACGAGGGTTACTCTGAATTTCGAGATATGGCTAAACGGCGTATGTTAAACTTAGCAAATCTGAGAAACGTTCAAAGTAGTCCCCTCCAACATCAATGCTCTTTTGTAGGCGAATTTCCCAATGACTAAATGCTTCAAGCCATCTATTTCTCGGAATCGATAAAAAATATGCCTGTATAGCCTCACCAATCTCATATTCGGTATGAAAACGACAACAACGTAAATTTTTCTTCATATTAAAAAATAGCCAAACGAAAAGTTACACATAGCAAAATCCGAGAAATAGATTTGGTGTTGTATCACTTTAACATGTTTCTGTTTAAGATAATTCGACTGTCAATCTTGTCGTAACCAAGTTAGCTATAACTATCTTCTGTCCTTCCAGCTTGATGATATAAATCAGTCCTGTATTTCTGAAGAAAACGGTCTATATTTGATTTTTCATTTATAGTTGTCTTTTCATCATTGTTGATTTGGGACCATCTTCAAAGACCCGTACTTTACTTTTTTGACGTGTTGGAACATCAAAAACGGTATGTACGTTTCATCATAGGTAATAATTTTAGAAATAAGGCGATGCTCATCATCACTAACTAATTTTAATATTTCTTTCCAGATTCTAACGTGGTCCACATTTTTATGTTCTTTTAAATTATGGGGGACTCAAAGATAACCCAATTTTGTAATGTAGGTCTGTAGTAATAATTTTATAGCAGTAAATCCAATGTTAAGTTCCTTCTGTTTTGTTTGGTAAGTGCTGAGATTATAAACGATTAACATTTTTTGTAAGACCGATACATTTTCTGGGACTGTATCTGATGAAGGGTTCCTGTGAATTCTTCATACAAATAAGAACTTCGAATGCTGCGAAATTCTGTAAACCATCTGAATACCGTGTCACGAAGTTGTGCTTCATTTCCATATGGTAAATATAGACTTTGAAGCCATTCTTCTTGATATAATCTCACTTAAAAATCATAAAAATTCATAGCGCCACAATGTTCTCGCGTCAACTTTCATTTCATTTCTTTTTTTTTAATCTACTCTAAGACAACTACATTGAAATTGTTGCCACATGTTATGGTCTGAAGCCTTAAAAGAGTTCAAACTTATATATTTAAGCAATTATGTTCTTAGCCCCTATCCTCTGCCTTTTGACTACAAAATTTCACTATGTCTGTCATTTTGGTTGAATTTTTTGATGGCTTGACGATAATTAAGAACGAACTTTGGAGCCAAATATATCCACCGCCGAGCTGTAAGTGAACCGGCAGTTTGGAGAACATTCCTTGCCCGTGAAGCAAAAGCATTCATTCCATGTTTGCGTCAAATAATCGACACTATTCAGATCAAATCCTCTAAAGATTTGATGACAAGTGTTGCTATGTTGCCGTATACAACAAATTATTACTAAAATAGGTGCACCAAATTTCTAAAAATATTGGTCTAAGAGCCAGCTAAGATTGGTCTATCAATCAAAGCTAGTGCTTTTTCTTTCTTTCATTTTTTTTTTTTTTTTTGTAAAACATTTAATTTAAATTTTATCAGGGTATTCAAGAAAATATAGCAATTTTACTTTCTCCTATATTCAATAGTATTGGATTGGTAAAAATTTTCGACCTCGGGTTTTCGATGTATTTCACACATTTTGAAAGGTCTAGAACACAATTTGATCATTTTTAGAAGATGTCTGTCTCTCCGTCTGTTTGTGTGAATGAGAAAATTTTTTGACAACTGTATCTCAGGAATTACTGCACAGAATTTTATAAAACTTGATACGTAGTTTTTCCTTGACATAAATTAGTGCCTATAAACTTTTGGTGAAAATCGTCCAGATGGTAGCGTTGCCATCCTGTATTTTCTAAAGTTTTAACATGGCAGTATTGGACAATTTTTCGCATAAATGTACGTTATATCTATATATCTATATCTATATATCTATATCTATATCTATCTATCTATCTATATATATATATAAATATAATTATGAAATTAAAAAGAATTATTTATAATAGTGATAGTCAACTGGGAAATTTTATTTTTCTTTTGGAATGCATAGGAGCATCGCTCCCCCCCCCCCCCCCCTGGAGGAGAAGTCCCCCTTTGAAGGGGCAAATTTCCACTATGGGTATTTTTCAAAAGAGCTCGTCAGTACCTTTAGAACGAATGGTTGAACCATTGATCTGCGATAATATAAAATAAAGTTATCAATTTTTTTCATAAAAAAAAAAAAAGTCGCGTTTTTTAAAGGTGTTATATAGAGAATAAAATTGACTTTCTTTTGATATTTAGAGTTATACTACTTCCCTATAATAGAAATCGTAAGCATACATCATGGAAGATAGTTTAAATAAATAATAATTTTAATAAACTATTTATCTAGTTGAATTTTTATAGAAAAATATAGAAGAAATTCATGTGGTGGCTACAATATACTAGTTTTACATCTGATTAAAATTTACTTTTCATTTAATGTTTTCGCATAATTGTAACAATTAAAACATGAATGTATTTAAGAGACTTTATTATTTTTTCATTAAATAATAATAATAATAATAAAAAGGTTTGTTTTATAACTTAAATAAACAAATTACATATATATACAAAATTATTTATTTATTTAGAAAGATACACAATAACAAAAGTCTCAAGTTTTTTTTCACCCCTTTCTAAAGAATTCCAAAAAGAAAAAAAAGCTGATGGCTAAGATGGTTGATGTTTTTTTTTCTTTCTTTCTTTCTTTTTCAGGTTTATTCGATAAGATTTTGAAATTCAAATTTATCACAGTCTGAAACAAAAAGGGTTTCGAAAAAGAGCATTTGCTTCCAAAAAGCTATCTTTTGCATCAAATAAGAGGGGTTATATTTTTATCCTAATGTGATATAGATTCTGATAACAGATGGAATACACATTGATCTTTACAGAAAAGAATATAGGATAGGTATCAGATGAGTAGCTTGATTTTTTATTTTGAGGTTATAGCTATCAAATTATTGTTTTTGTGGCAGATTTCTTTTTTTTTTTTAACATTGCCGTGTGCATGTGTAAATGCATAAAAAAAGAAAAAAAAAAAAAAAAAAAAAACACGAAATAGCAATTTCTTTTATTTCTAGCAGTAGTACAAGCTGAACAGATTTATATATTTTTTTAAATGACTGAAGTTGAGTGAAGTATAAACTTAAAAAATCACATTACCGAAAATAAAATATCTCTATGTTGAATGCATTGAATAAAATTTTAATATTAGGAAATGTCTTTTAATATTAGGAAATGTCTTCCGGGGTTCCATAATTCACGTTTTATTCCCACACACACACCAAAAAAAAAAAAAAAAAAAAAAGCAGAATGGCACACATAAAAATGTTAAAGTGACTATATATATATATATATATATATATATATATATATATATATATAGATGTTTTTTTTTTTTTTGCTAAATCTTGTAATCTGGTGTAGTATGAAGCCATTGCCTCAAAAAACGTATTGAAAAACTCCATAAGTAAATATAATCTCAGGATCATGTATAAAGTATTGAAGCATGTCCTAATGTCCTTGGACCTACTGGACCATAGGTTAAAACACTAGAATGATGTGGCCACTTTAAGACTTTCTTCTACATAATTTTACACAAATTCATGCAGAACAAATTATTTATTAAATTATTAAATCATTCTCTATGATAAATGCAGAAGGTTTATATCGAACAGAATTATAACACTAAATGACGAAAGAAAATTAATTTTGTGCTAATATCTATAATAAAAAAAAATCGCCCCCCCCTGCCCCCGTTAAAAGAATTTAAAAATCGATAACTTTGTTTTATATTATTACAGAACTATGGTTCGGAGGTGAGCATTATACTTTCAACCATTCGGTTTGAAGGTATTAATAAGATCTTTCGAAAGATACCTACACTGAAAATTTATATCGCAGGAGTGGGGGAAGGTGGGAGGGGAAGCGATGCTCCCACATTCACAAGCTTTTTTTTCTAGTTTACTATCACTAATATCAATAATTAACATTAATTTTACAATCACACGTTAAAAATAACACTTATTATGCACATTTATACGAAATTTTGTCCAATATTGCCATGTTAAAAATTCAGAAAAAATGAGATCACAGCGCCACCTGATGAGCGATGGATCCCCAAATCTAATCAACACCAGTTTATATCAGGGTCCAACTAAATACTAAGTTCGGAAAAATTTCGTTCATTGATTCTTGAGATACAGCGCCCAGAAAATTTGTGTTACACACACACAGGCAGACACATAAACAGACATACAAACACACATACAGACTTTTCTAAAAACAGTCAAATCGTGTTCAGGGCGTCTCAAAACTGTAAATCCATCGAAAACTGGAGTTCGAACATTTATACGAATACAATATTTTCTTCTTATATATATATAGAATAAAGTAATAAACTTTGATCACGAATAAAATTAATCTTATGCAATAAAGCTAGTGGTTTCTTGTAATATTAAAAATTAGCCTTTATGATTACTGGAAACAGTCAAAAACCTATGATGGAACATCTCTAAGAAAATATTGTAAGATCATCCTGTTTACAATAAATACAGGGTGATTATAATTAAAGTTACGATTTCAAAATGCTATAATTTTAAAACTACATATTTTACCACAGCAGTCGTGAGGCAATGAAATGTTGTTTGGCAAAAGAAAAAAAAAAGTTCCAAAATGTGCCGTTAATTATCCGTAAAGTATTTGTTTCGTGAAGCTCCTCTTTTTCTCTTTTCACTATGACTGTTTCCGCTGTAAACACGTATTCTTGTCTTTTTGCTAAAAAATTTGTAGTAAACCCTTGAAGTATATTGCTTCCTGGTATTCCATTGTGTTGCTAACAACATTCCTGTGTTTATTGAGCACACTTAGGCGTTTCCCCTGACATTACCCTGACAGCGCCACCTATAGGAACATGTAGAAACTACTTTTTTTTTCTCCCCCAAACAAAATTTCATTGTCTCACGATTGCTCTGGTAAAATATGAAATTGTTCTCATGGGTAGTTTCAAAATTATAGCTTTTTGAAATCGTAACTTTAATTATAATCACCTTGTATAACAGCTTAAAATGTTCCTGTAATAAATAGCCTAATAAATAGCTTAAAATGAGAGTTTCCAAGAATTTTTTTTTTTACATATAGAGTCACGTATTGCATTTAAATTATTTTATTTTTTGCATTCTTCCTTTGTTACACATCAAGGGCAAAGCAAAAATAAGAGGGAAGAAAAAAGTATTAACGCTCAGAGCAGATGTAGCAATTTATATATAAATCATAATTTCACTGGAACTTTTTATTTTAATAATTTCGTTCATAAAAATTAACTGTTTAAATTTTTTTTCGTTAAAAAATGAATTGACAAAGCAACAAAAAAATGTTATTTACAGATATTCCTGCAAATGAGTTTACTTAGAGATTGGTAGCTGAACAAATGCCAAAGAATATAATAAAATCTGTTAAAATGAGAAACTATCGATTAATTATTCTAAGCCGAATTAAGTTTTAAGGAAAAGAAACTCTTTTATGCTGACTAGGAAAAAAAAAAATCACTTACTCAATATTACAACATTGTAGTATCTTATATTAACAGCTCTTTTAATCAAATGTGCAACGAAATACTCATCTTCAAAAAATTTTGGTAACTGAGAGGAGAATGGCAAGAAAAATAATGTAAAATGCTATGATATTCCTATGTGTTAATTTCTTTATTAAGTGCGTATTACTTTGTTTTCAAAAGATCACAAGTTGAGATCTTATCTGCTAAGTTTTTTTTCAATAGGGAAATTTGATGCTAATATTAGAGGTGTCCTTGTATGGAAGGTAGTATGGAAAAAATAATTTGGTAAGTCTAATCAGTCATCAGCATTAGTGGACAACAAATCAGCTTGACCTCAAGTATTACCGTTTGTGTTTGACATGAGGATAATAAGGTAAGGAATGACCACGAGGCCTCTTAATCATGTGACCATCGCTGACGGATATATCTATTCACTAAACTGTTGATTTTTCAATAACGAATTTAAAATTTGAAATTATGTAAGTTTTTAGCTTTGCCTAAAAGTATGAAGGTAATAAAAGATAGTTATAAGGATTTTTTGTACGTGCATAATTACATTTTTAATATGAAATTTAAATATGCATTACCTTAAGACATTCTAAAAATAGCACAGTGAAAACATGATTACACTTTTTGTCCTTTAAAAAAGAAACGATCAAAGGAAACCAAACTAGCTCATCGCTATCAACATGAAATAGTACATCGTTTTTGTTATAGTTGGTTTCATATTTAAGGACTTTGAGCTGAAGTACTTTCTAAAAGTTTTCTTGCTTGATAAATACTAATTATATCCATGGAAATTGCGTGCATAATAATACAAACTACAAATTGTTTAAGAATAATAGATATTCCTTTTAATTTTTTTTCATCTTCAAATTTTCATTATATATATATTTCATTTTCAGTTTATGAAAATGTTTCAACTTTGAGACTTGTTGACTTATTCTTGAACCATTGCTAAACATCTTGACATCGTTTCTGCAATATTCTTCTGTCTTCTTCTCCCTATTATACTTTCACATATTTGTTTTCTTTCTTTTAAACCTTTTTATAGCAACCTCACTGTTCATTAGTTCGTACTTGTTTATACGCATTCTGTATTTTCAGAGGTGTTTGATGCATGGTCATCAAAACTTTTTAGAAAAAGGCATAAAAAATACCTTTAATAGCTATAAAAATTAAATATAATGAAGAATTACATGCTTTAATAAAATATAATTCAGAAAATATCTTATACTTCGAATTTTAAAAGTGAAGATATCTCGCGATTCCTTCCGGCTGCTTAGCAATAATTCGAAAATATTCAATCTTTAATATCTCTAGTTTTACTTTCGCCTGAAGTGTTTTCTTATCACTTTCTGTCTCAAATACGAGTAGGAAACGTCAAAGCCCAAATACGTGTGTTTTTCTGGTCGATGATGATTCCTTAAAATATTTCTAGATGCATTCAATAAAGAAAAAAAAATATATGAAATTTAGGTCAGAATTTTTTATAAGAAATAAATAAATAATTTGTAAATCCCACGTAGACAAATTTTTATATGTATTCGGGAGCTTTGACATATTTTGCAAGTTTTTATTGATTTCAAACATCCTATAAATTAAAAGCAGTTCAACTTAGGCCTATTTGTAAGTACATCTTTAAATATTTTCTTAAAATAATTATTTGCAAATGGCTCAAATTAAAACTTCGTATTATGCATCTGTAATTGTTTTCACTTTCCACTTAAATAAGTCAATTTGTTTCACAATATATTTATACAAATTTGACAATATATCTGTACAAAAACATATTTGCCAAAATATATCTACACACCCATACTCACACAAAAGAACCCAGTCAAGATATAAGGTTTATCTTTTAATAAAATTTTGGATGTGAATTTGGTTCAACGCGGCAACGCATCAAATGAAAATTTCAATTTTGCATGAAACAGGAATACATATCTTAATATCTAATAAAAATATTTACTTCTTCCCTATATTATTGTCCACAGGATAATTGTAAGACCTTCAATGTGTATAAATCGAAATCTTGTTTTTATGTTTGATAACTGTGTGTATCAGTTAAGTGCACAGTATAACTATATAAAAATTGGTTCAATAAGATTTTCTATATAAGTACATCCTATCTCGATAAGTAAAACGTAAATCTTTTGGTAAAGTCTTCGGTTTTCACTTAAATTTGTCAGCTACGGTTACGACATAGCTATACAAAAATTATTTTGTGAGCTTGATCGTTATTTATTTATTTAGTTAGTTAGTTGTAAGTTTCCCAAAAAGTATCTTGTATATTTTTTCCTTGTATGATATAGGAGTACACATCTTAATTATCGCGTTTAGAAATATTTCGTAATATCATACTCTAGAAATGTGTAATAGGAATAGACCTTGAGATATACATTGTCCTACTCTTATCAGAAAGCAGGTGTGTGTGTTTGTTCATATATAAGTATTTATAGATATATGCGCATTAATCGTATAAATGGTAAAACGTAACAAGGAAATTATAATACTTATATAAAGCCGACACTCTGGCTCTTGCCAAGATCAATGATACAACCATCTCCCCACCCCACCCCCTGCCTCTCACATGCTGGAGCACTTTGCTTATACTTAGAATATTCTAAAATTATAGGTGGTTAATATTAATAATATAAGACACTCATATGAGAAAAAATTACGAAAAATAACGAGCAAAATTTCCAAAACGAGACTGCACAATTTCAAGAGGATCAAATATCTATGCCTTAATTTTTTAATTAGGGTAGGTGCTCCAGTCATTGGCATGCTCCAGTAATTGACAACTATCCCGAAATAATTAATAAATAAAAATAAAAAATATAAACTTTACATATAAGAATTTTAACATTTTATGTCAAACATTGGAGCATAGGGTGCTAATAACTGGTAAAATGAATAACTAGCAGTGTCAAACACTTGAACACAGGGGGCCAATTACTGATAAAATGAAAAACTGGCAGTGTCAATTACTGGAACATTCAGTAGGTGTCAAATAAAAATTCATAAAAAAAAATAATTGTTATCAAATGTATATATTTGAACATATATGTGGTTCTGAATGTCTTTCATACCATATGTACTAACTTAAGATTTCTAAAAATATTTTCTGATGACTAGAACATTAAGAACATCACAGCTTGCTCTAAAAGTGTCAGTCACTGGTGCACTTACCCTAATCTAGATATTTATAAAAATTTGCATCTTTTTACTTTTTAAATCTAAAACGTAGTTTAAATAATTAAATTTAATTCTGTATAAAAATATAGAAATATTAATAAGCATCCTTTTAATAAAAAGTAAAAAAATCTCAAAAAGTAATTTTGCAACTTTTTTAATTTCAAACTGACAAAAGACTGATTTATAAACATTTACGAAGTGAATTCCGTTTAAACAATGATGTGAGTGCAGAAGCAGACATAAGTGATTATAAATCAATTATTCGATCGAATATATAGAGTAAATCTGCGAGAGCAAAGCGCCTGCATATACATTTGTGTGGAGAAGGATTTCCTAAAGTTCACTTGGAAATCTTTTCACATGATCGATCCTTTCACCAGGTTAATTATGAATCTAATATAAGAATTCATCTTTCCTGTGCAGTCTTTCTTCTTTGTGCTACCGTCTTTTCCAAGATGTTAACAAATCGTATATAAAACATTTAATGAACAATTATTAACTTTTATATAAAGTGAGAGACATATTTCAATTACTAATTAAAATTTCTTTAATCATAACTGTATTTCAAGAATTCATTTTTCCGTTGCTCCCGTTTTTCTGTGCATGCGCTACCGCGTGCTTATGTAGATTTTCTAATTAAATGTGTTACGATATGTTACGCATTTTTAGAAAGTGTTTAAAAGAATTCAAATAATTGATAAATATTAGGAATTAGAGATGAATTTCAGAATTCGAGAGCCTTTTTTTTATGTTATAATATTAAAAATCCAAGTCGTTAACAAATTGTATATAAAACATTTAATGAACAATTATTAACTTTTATATAAAGTGAGAGACATATTTCAGTTATCAATTAAAACTTCACGAATCATAGCTGTATTTAACGTTATTGTTTATTTAAACACGAACATTTTTACAAGTTAGTATTTTACAGAAAGCGTTTCTTTAATTATATTTAGCGACGATCTATAAGTCAGAATGTAATGTAATTCCCCCCCCCCCCTAACTTTTAGCTGAAATTTACAAACTGAATTAACATGTACTCGCCCGACATTAATACATCAAATAAAAATATTTACTAAAATTTTACGATAGTATATGTATATTGAACATTTATATTTGTACTCATTAATTATTATTTAAAATTACACAAGTATGATATTATTAATTCCGAATGGTGGTCAATTTTTTTGTGGTTTAACAATCTGTTTAATATTTATAAAATCTTATTAAGCTATTGCCAAGACATATGTGTCCTACCTCCCGTTTTTCAAGGATGACTTCATACCGGATATTTTTCATAATTGTTTGCACTTTATTTAGTTATCGAAAATACATATGGCAAATTCTTTTCACACACAGTGGTTATAAATTAGAGAAAATGGTAGCTACAACAAAAGCTGTTCGGATAAATTTTTAAAAATGGGTTATAACGATAACAGGATTACTTCATTTAAATACATCAAATATACATTTACAATTACTTGATGGACATTTTTACATTTACAGTTACCTATAGGAGTCATAGTGTTTACTTCACACACCGTAAAATAAATGCAAGCACTACCTGTGTGAAGTCTCCGTTCCGACTTCTACTTGATTCAACGTGCTTATATTTAGTGTAGGAGGCAATAAAGAGACTTATATTGAAGAGACATCCAACTTTATTTTAACTTTGGAGCGAAGAGGGGTGGAGGGGTAAGAAAGAACTCACTAATAAACTTAAACTAAGTAATTTTAAACTATCATAAAAAAAAATATATAGCTCACCACTTGCAGCTTACAAATACTAATAGTAGAATTCGTCGAGGGCTTTTGAGAGCGACGAGAAACACTTTATATCACCAGCATCAAATATTAAGCGCCAACAACTCATTCGTCAAATCTAAAATTAACACACAGCATTCCAATCTCCATCCTGTTTTCAATTTATCCAGCTAACTATCCAATAGCTAGACACTCCATGCTAACCCAAATTCTCCTCTGCTCAACACCTTCAATTAGCTACAGTCGGTAACAAAAGTGTCCGAACACTAGCAAAAATTCCTATGTAAGAAAAGAACACTTCATACGGTTTTGTTAAATAAATCCTTATCATGTTCTTACACTGACTAAGAACAGGGTTCGACAAGGATTTATTTAACAAAACCGTATGAAGTGTACTTTTTTTACATAGGAACATTTGCTAGTGTTCGGACACTTTTGTTACCGACTTTATCTCACCCACAACATCGACAAACTATGAACAGTTAGAAACTTTTCCAATCTCAATCGAACATCCTATCCCAACTCGACGCTATTCCTTCACTCTACTTTCAATATTGAATTCCCTTAGCGACCTTGACTTCCTTAACTCGACGCTACTCCTACGTTACACCGGTTTCACGAGGACAGGGTCTTTTCTCTTCAGGTATATAAAAAAAAAGGGTTATTTATCTTGGCAGAAACAAGACATCGGTCACAAGTCGCACATGTTTCTTACACCTGAAGACGAAGGATCACGCCCTTTCTAAATTGATAGTGATTGCATTTTTTATGGTGTGTGAAGAAGTTCTAAAGCATAAATATTTAAAATCACCAATTCATTAATATGTATTTGATAGTATTTACAATCCGCATCTAGAGATTACTGTGAAAGCACCGAGTTTTTAGAAACGCGCAAACACTGCATTAAAAAATATAGACTGATAAGTGATTATTCACTTTCGCTAATAATGTCATCAGATTTAGATAAATCTTTAAAATATTAGAGTATTCTCATTAAAAATAAACTTAATTAGACTTAAAAAATACAAAAATAAAAAACTTTTTTGTTTTAGCTTGACATCAAGCGGTTTGTATTTATTACTATTTTTTTTTTTTTTTTTATCATCGTCTCCTCATGCACCACAGAGTACAACATGAGGCTTACAGTAGTAAGTAGTTAGCAGACAATTACAGATAAACCAAAAACAAAGAAAAAAAGCAAAGAAAAGCATACACACACACACACACACACACACACACCAAAAAAAAAAAAAAAAAAAAAAAAAAAGACGTACATACAAAAACAAAAATGCACTTATAGACACACACAGGTTGGGCGATGGTGGAAAACGAGGACGCGGTGTGAAAACCGCCCAACCGAGGACCTCATAAAATAATGACTTTTCTTTATATTTTTTTCACTATTTAGCATTCTAGACGATACTATATTATACAACTGCTTTCAAAATGTTAGATATAGGCTTCCTTCAAGAATGTATTTTTGCAAGGCAACCGAGGACTCTCACACACATTGTGAATATACCTTCCAATAGAGGACATTCTAGATGTGCAACTTAAATTATAAGAAAGTTTCATTGATTCTTAAATTTTGATTTATTTTTTCAACACATAATTACTAGCACGATATACTTTGTAATTTCTAGTTAATAATAAACTATTTTGTGCTTGTTTCAAATGCGCATGTTGTAGATGCAAATGTTATTTAGAATGTGACTTCTCAGTTTCAGTTTAAATAAATAATAACAGATATAATTTCGCATTATATTAGAAATGCTATAAAATATGGATTCTTAAAACGTGCATTAAGTATTTTTTAAATGGTCAAAACAGCTAAAGATTTATTTTGAGTGCAGATCGATGAGGATTTTCGTTTATTTCACGTTTTCTTTTATTAAAATTAAACAGAAGACTTTTTGAATTACGAAAATAGGTAAATGATATGCAAGTTAAAAAATATATAAAAGAATAAAAATGTGTAAGTTTATATAATATTTAAATAATCAATATAAATGAATACATGTACGTATATGATGTAATTTTTTCCAGTCTCTTTTCTAATTATATACACCATTTTCTTTCAATAGTTCCAAAATATTTTAATTAAAAATTTGAGAAATCGATCAGTATATATGTTTCCTTGTTAGCACTGTGCGCGTCGTACATGCTGACTGAAATAGATGAAAATTTAATTTGGTCTGCGAATCAGACGTAATATCTAGACACTTACGTACTGCAGATTTTGTACACACACAAGGGATACAAGGAAGATGCATACACACCGACGTACTGAGGTCCCTGTATACACTTAGTATAAACGAGGACCATGCGAATACACACAGTGCAAACGAGGACAATGTGAACACGCATACAAACCGTGGACTCTGTATACACACAGTGGAAACGAGGACCATGTATATATACATGCAAAACGTAGACTCTGTTTACACACAGTGGAAACGAGGACCATGCATATACACAGGCAAACCGTGGACTCTGTATACACACAGTAGAAACGAGGGCTATGTGTATACACATGCAAATTGTGGACTCTGTATACACACAATGGAAACGAGGACTATGCATATGCACATGAAAACAGTGGACTCTGCGTATATACAATGGAAACAAGGATCTTACTAGAATTTTTAATAAATTAAACCCGCATGCGCAAATATTATTATTATTGTTTTATTTATTTATTTATTTATTTATTTATTTATTATTATTTTATTTATTTATTTATTTATTTATTCTTTTGTAATCTACTCGCCAGATGTGTGAAGTTACTTTTAAATGAAACTCCAGCAAAGATAGCAAAAAAAAAAAAAAAAAAAAAAAACATTAATAAGATTGTATTAATTTAAAGGCATCTTAAAGATTCAAAACAATAAAAAGTTTTTGCCCATACCTTAAGTTTAAATCAATTTACATTATATTGTTGGTAATTAATTAAAAATAATAGTATGGGTAAAGCACCTTATTATTTTGTTTATTTTGCAGAGCACTTTAATTTCAACAAATTTTATCGAAGATAGCTTTTTAATTTTTATGCTATTTCCTTTCATTACGCAACCGTAAAATTTAAGTAATAAATTATGCAAAAATTATGTCTTCAACCTTATGTTGGTGCAGTTAAAAATATTCTGTAAAAATTATAATATTTAATCACACATTTAATATTTTTTATATTCTAATTGTAATATATTGTGTCTAATGTATTATGTCAATATATCAGTAAATTTCATTGTTAGGAACTGATTTACAACAGAGTATCTGGGGCACGTGCCTTTGAACACCAGACAAGTGTCCTCCCAAAAAAATCTTAGACTTGTTTCAAAAGCTTTCTTTAAAAATCATTAATATATATATATTATCATTTGAAAATTTTACTTGCATAAATCGTTTTCAAATTTTCCCCTAAGAATGACGAGCATTTATTTTAAGCTGTGTTATTTAAAAGAGAAAACATCAAGGAAAGCTTTTATTTGCATTTTTTTAGTTAGGTTTTAAGATTTCTAAATTGAATTCCGCCTTACTACTTAAATTTCTAAATGAAGGCATATTTGCATGTTATTTTAAGGGGTGTATTTTTAAATATATAGTTTATGTTTATTTTTCTTAAATCAGTGGTAAGGTCCTCATGGCTATAAGTACTCAAAGACTCACCCAGCATCTAAATCAATCCCTCATCATTTTATTAGCTTCTAAATCTCATGCATGTTACATGCTATATATATATAAATATAGATATTCCTCCTTTTGTGCATAATTCTTAATAGTTCAATATATCAGATTGAACCGTTGATGACATATTTATCAAAATATTATTTGAATTTTATGATACCTTGATTTCAAGATTGTAAGTTGACATAAATTTACTTTTCTCTCAAAAGTAGGCTATTAAAAAAAAGGAAATATTTAAATGACTTTAGAAAAGATAAGTAAATGCTGGCAAGAATTATTACAGAGAGGTGAAAACGCGAATGCATCCAGAATTTTGTTTTTTTTTCTCTTTTTCTTTATACATATAATATTATACATGCAATCGAACCAGGTTAACGTGAATCTCAAGGGGGATAAAAAATCTGTTCATGATATCAGTATTTCATGCAATCAGTAACAAATCTTCATATGACTAAAGTAATCTTCATTTTCACGGGGATTGTGAAAACAGTTCATGTTAAAAGTAATTCACGATAACAGTGGTCACTTTAACGAGGTTTGACTGCATATATATATATATATATATAAACATGTAATGTTAATGGAGTTTGCATTATAAAATTACTTTTTGAAATTTTTATTAACCTGGCGATGTCGATAATTTATAAATTAATATTTATATTTATTGAAAAATTCTTCCATGGAAGGGAAAGAAAATACACGCAGATTAATTTTGTAACTGAATTTTTTTTTCTAAAGTCTATAGTTTTCAAGATATTTAATAAAAACCAAAAAGTTCCACGTTTAAATGCTCCCCTTGTCCGCTGCCCGCCGTCCGCTGCCGGGGAGTTTTAGTGTGTTTTTCAGGACACATTATGACTGTGTCCATTTTCAAAGCTACACGATATATATATATATATATATATATATAATTTGAATAATGTATTACCATTGTAACACTCAGCAGACAAAAAATAGATGAAGATACCAACATTATATTAAATTTTAATTGAGATGAATAAAAATTGTCAAAATTGTAAAAATTTTGAATAAAAATTGTCACGGTAATAATTTAATTTGAGTACCAATGATTAGTAATATATATTATATATAATTTCCTGTTTCTCAAGTTTTGATTTTCGCTCTCTCAATTGGTACTCAATACGCCATTTACTCCTGCTTGTATCAATTTATTAAACACATTAAAAGTAATCTTGCTATATTAGCTTGACATAAGCCCTTCATACCTAATTATTGCCTAAGTTGAAATTATTTGGCTGTAGCCCTTTTAATTACAGAGTTTAGTTGATTTTACTATTGCAAAAAAGCATTTTTCAAGAAAATGTGATATTTCATATCCCTTTCTATTAAAAAAATATAAATATTATATATTTCAATTTGACATTTAATATGAGGATTTCCATAATAATTTTCTGCTTTTGTCTTTTAAATGCACTATTAATATTCCTTTTCAGTGACAGAAAACAGCTAATATGCGGGCAGAGCTCTGCAGGTATTAATAAGTAAAGTGAGTCGGGGTGAGGCGAAGCCTCCCTCGGGGGTTGGTGAGCGGAGCGAGCAGAAAATAGAGCCCCTAGTGATTAAAAAATAAATAAATAAATAAAAATTGGAAATAACTCTAATATCGATTTAAATGGAACTTTGTGTAAATACCACTTACTGTTTAAGAGAAATTACAATGATAGATAGTAGATACATACAAAAAAAAAAAAAAAGTTGTGTTATGCCACGATACTGCTTATTTATATGAAATTTTGTATAACTATCGCTTTTTAATAAAATTACAGTGAGTTTTACATGTAGTTGAAAAAGGGTGGGGGGAGGGGGGGTGGTAAGTGGAGCGGGATCGATGGAAATAAAATATTTTTCTAAATAATTCCCATTATCGATTTTTTGTTGACATTTTGTGTATATCATTTTCTGATTAAAATATATGTATATATATATGGTGAGAGTTACGGATCCCGGAAAAAAGGGCACCAGTAAAAAAGGATACCGGTTAAAAAGGCACCGGAAAAAAGGCCATCCGGAAAAAAGGTCACTGAAAAAAGGGGCACTTTTGCAATTTCCAAATAGCAAAATAATACATATCAAATAAAGAATTTGAAGAATGACTTTCAAATTACATTTTTAGAAATTTCAATTGATTTGGTACGACATTCACTTAGTACATACCTGGAAAAAAGATGTGTAGGATCAGATCGAAAGAAAATAATTGCTTTTATATCACCTTCTTTCCGATTCTAATGAAACTTTGTATAATCACTTACAATTTGTGAAAAAATTACAGTAAATGTCAGACATAATTGGAGATAAGGTGGGCTAAAGGGAAAAAGGCTGAGGAAAATAACATTTTTTCCCCCATAGAATAAATACAGTGGCGTAGCGATTGGGGGGGGGGGGGGCAAGGGAAGTTATGCCCCGGGCGCCTCTCGCAGAGGGGCGCCAAATGATCTACAAGACAAACAAGTTTTTCTGTAAAATTTCATTTTTGCTTTGATCGATTTCTGGGAGATATACTTTAAATTAGTATATAATATAATTAAATATTTCCTTTCTTGATTTGTTCGATAAAATGTGTTATAAATAATGTTTGCACACAGTTCCAATCATTAAATTGATGCACGAAAAGAAAAAAAAATAGTTTTACAAAGATATATATTCGTAAAAGGATTTCTTCTTATAAAAATAATCTAAATTGTTCGGAAAAACCACTGCTCATAAAACTCGACAATCAATCATGAAAGATCTATGAAAAGGACGGTATGAGAAATGGGAAGGCAAAAACCTTCGAATTTCGGGGTCGACTTCCCTGGAAAGTTTCAGGTTTCAGATACATGTATATTCTGAGAAACCTTAATTGGGAGACTACAAATGAGTATCTACAAGAGCTATTACTAACTGGATATTGTTAAATTGAATAGAAATAAAGGTGATATATATTTTTGAGAATCTACATGGGTGCTCTTATGAAAAATGCAAAACTGTTCTAAAAGTATGAAATAAAATCTATGAGCGAAATAAAAATAAAACACTATAATTTTGAGATACAATATTTTTAAAAACTCGTGGCGTGGAATTTACACTAATGATCTATTTTTTAATGCAATATAAAAGACATTAATTAAAAAAAAAAAAAAAAAAAAAAGAAAGAAAGAAAGAAATGAATAAAATTTCACATTAGTTTAATTAAGAGAATCACTATTTTCACTTTATAAATAAAAACTTAAAAAAAAAAAAAAAAAAAAAAAAAAAAAAAAATAGGGTCACGTGAAAGGCATTTTTATAATAAAAGGCAGTTTACAAAAAATGGTCGAACTCAACAAAGATTGCAATAAGACAAATGGAGCTTTATTTACAGCTATAAATAGATAAAAATATCTTTCTTTATACATAAATTTAATATTAGGTATATGATTAATATAGATCTATAATCATGAAAATGTCATAAGATGATAGACGAAAGTAGAAACACAAACCCATTAGTAACTTTGATACTTTATTTATTTATTTATTTCCAATGGCAAGTTACAGGACAACATATATTAAAAGATTTTGATACGAATAATAACAAAAATATAAATATAAAAATTAAAATTTCTGTCAAAGACATAATTTAGTTTAGTACAGAGGCTATTACTTGCAATCTGTAAAATTTTTATTTTTAATTTTTAATTACGTTTTATCTCGTCTTTTGACCGTAAAACTGGGCCACGTACTTTTTAAAATGACTGAAATGAATTAAAATGAAATATTGCCACCTAAATTTCCTACTTTAGTATATTAAAAAAAATCTAATTGTCGTGTCGACAAACTGTTTGCAACCCTGGATTCACAAAAATCGCCCCTTTCATTTGGTGCCGAATTTGTAACGATAGGACTTATATATTTCTAATTTATTTTCCTCCTTTTTGATGTTATACAAAACTGGTCTACAAAAACTGGCAACGACGCGACGTTTTTATCCAAATTTGAACTAATAGTCCTCCGTCCTCAAAAGTATACTTAACATTTGTGCAAACTGAATTTTATATTTATCGATAAAAAATATATATAAATTCATAAGATTTTTTTTTTTTTTTTTTTTTTTTTTTTTTTTTAAGGAAAAAATGTCTGAGTTATAGAAATATGCTTAATAAAAGAACCCCTCCCCCCCCCTTTTTTTTTTTACCTCCTTCTTTTTTCTCTTCAAATTTCGAATTTTATTCTGTAGAAGATAGTTTTATAACAAATCGAGAATCTTTTAATGAAAGGAAATTATAAAAAATAGCTAAATATACAGATATTAACATATCTTTGATCAAGTACAGAAAAATGCAAACTTCTTTATAGTTCAGCCAATTTTTAAAAATATTAAATTAATACATTTTCAAGCAGATAAAAGTGCCGTACATTTATTATTTATATTTTTGCGCTATTTGATGTTAATTATTTGCTAGAGATATTAAATGCATGTTTAGTTTATAATTTTGATACTCTGAGTTAAGTGGAAAATAAAATAAAAAATATCTTTAATTTCTACAAATTTCCATGTATTTATACTTTAAGATAAAAGTCTTAGGGAAAATTTGATCAATGGAAACTTATGAAGTGTTCCCTTCCAGTGGCAGAAATAGTCTGCTCTCGAAGTTGATAGCATAGCTGCCAATATCCAAATCAAATTCCTGTATAGTGTTAGTACCCGCCTTTTTTTCACACCAGACAATTTTCGAGTTTTTTTTTTTTTTTTTTTTTTCTTATTTAATCATGATTACATTTAGAGAGAATTACTCTAAAAATAAACCAGTGCGAAAAAAACGACGGATACTAATAATACTACCAAATATAAATTAGGATGTTGGCAACTGTGTGATAGACGGGAGGCCCCGAGTTCAATCCCGAGTCACACTTCTCGATCTAACCTACCCATTCAGAAATTTTTCATGGTTTTCTCCGAAACTAGCATGAATATGGATTTTCTTATTTTATCTTAATTACATTTGGAGAGAATTACTCTAAAAATAAACCGGTGTGAAAAAGCGGTGGATACTAATAGTACTGCGGAATATTAATTAGTATGTTGGCAAGTATGTGATAGACGGGAGGTTCCGAGTTCAAACCCATGTCACACTTCTCGATCTAACCTAGGCATTTAAAATTTTTCGTGGTTTTCTGAGGAACTAGCATGTGGGGGGAATTACTCTAAAAATAAACTGGTGTAAAAAAGCGGCAGGTCCTAATAGTACTACGGTATATTATTTGGGATGTTGGCCGCTATGCGATACATGGAAGGTTCCGAGTTCAAACCCAAGTCACAATAACAGACACACATACAGACCAACCGCTAAAGACCTGTTTTTAGAATTTGGAGGGACCTCAAATTGTGCAAATATCACAAAAACTCAATTTCCAAAATTTGATTTAAAAACAATACGCCTCTTTACCATATTTCGGTAAGGGAAAATAAAGAGAGAAAAAAAATCCGTTATTCTAGAAATACTAACTAAATTTAACTCAAAAATTTTAGAGCAAAATTCAGAAAAAAAAGAAAAAAAAAAAAAAAAACAGGAGGGGGGGGGGCAGTTATGCTCGGTACGCCACTGAATAAATATCATGGGTTTTGTCTGTTGATAAAATTTGAATTCTCCCCTTGTTCCTTTTTTTTTTTTTTTTTTTTTTTTTTTAAGTTAACATAAGTTGGAAGCACATAAAAAAAATAGCCTTTTCTTATGGCCTGCTGCTTGCATCAGAATTTCCAATCATCAGTCAACAGTCCAATCATCAGTATGTAGGGGGTGTTGCCTCAGGCCACCCAAATTCTTTAGAACATGTGGTCAACACACTTCCACTATATACAGAAAGACATTTAAAATTGAGAGGACTCCGCGTCTCTTTTTCTTTCCGTAAAGTGATTAGCGTTGCCGGACATATCAGGTTTTTCTTCTTTCCCCTCCTAAGCATTCTACAGGGATCCAAAAATAGTTAAAAGGAAGTGAAAGGAAATTTTATTTGTACTACTAACATAGCATACGAAAATGTACAGTGATTGAAAAAGTATCTATACCAACCAAGAGAAGTTCCTGTAACACTTTAGCGAAATGCACATAATTAATGAATCAGAAAATATTTTCCCCTAATTATTATAATTATTATCATTATAAATTTTATTTATTTATTTATTTACTTGCTGAAGATTCCTTGAAATAAAAGCAAGAAGATTTTTAACAAAATAAATAAATAAGTAAAAAAAAAAAAAAAAAAAAAAAAAAAAAAATGAATAAAAAAAAAAAAAAATTAAAGTGAGAAACATTGAAATCTTTTTTTTTTTTTTTTTTTTAAATTTCTTTTTTAAATTTACGGATGTTTTAATATGTTAAGCCCTGAGATCCACATATGTAGACCTTACATTACTAGCTTCCTAAATTATCACCTGAAAAAATCAAACCGTTTACGGTCTATTATGCATTACGCCAATGTTCTTACGTAAATACCATAGAAAAATTTTACGTAATTATCATTACTTCGGGTCTAATGAGAATTAGAAATGTCAGTCATCATATGTAAATATCATTGTACTACGCAAACATTATATCACAATAAGTTTAATCATAAATTAAATTATACTATTTGCAACATTTAATTTGTAAAATCTGAAAAGAAAAAAAAAGTTTATATTTATATATAATATACAGACATATATATATGGGGGAAAAATCGATTTAAAAAAGAATAATAATTTACATATTTTAAACGTTATTTAAAAGAATAAAAGTATTTGCAAATTCATTTTCAATGATTTGCAATGTAAAATAAAATTAATAAAAAATAATGCAAGATATTCTTTCCCGAAGTTTTTAGACGCTCATAGTTATACGGACAATAATTTTTTTTTTTTTTTTTTTTTTTTTTTTTGTTGTTGTTTTATTTAACTAACGAATGAACAAATTATAGTGTTGATATACGGATTTGTTACGGACTAGTTTGAATCATATAAGCTTTATTATTATTTTTTAATTAATTAATTAATTTATACATATATATACATATATATATATATATATATATTTTTTTTTTTTTGAACACACAACACTGCTAATTCTTCGAAAAAAGAATGTTCGTGTAGTGGAATGTGATAAATTTATTTTTCATTTAAAAGGGTAATTCAATTCGATCTATAGCTAATGGAATTTGAAGATCTAATACTGCTAAAGCAAATGCAATCAGGCATGTAACTGCTGGCTCGATAGAAGCGTAGAATAGATATCTGATGCAAAATCACAGTTATTTTACAAGATCAAAGAATCATAATCTATCTTACTACTCTACTAAAAATACCTGCTGCTGAATTTGCACGTAATTTTGATGGGAAGGCTTGAAATCAGCATTTATACGTATTCAAATTAATATATTTAAAATAATAATAACAATAATACGTATAATAATAATAATAACAACAACCTGTAAACATATAAAGAGTCAAGGGATCCCAGAAAAAAGGGTATCGGAATAAAGGCCACCCGGAGAAAAGGCCACCGGAAAAAAAGGGCACTTTTCCAATTCGCAAATCGCTTAATAATAAATATCAAATAAGGAATTTAAAGAAAGACTTCAAATTATATTTTTAGGGATTTCAATTGGTTTGGTACAACATTACTGGTATATTCGATATATTTTACTGATATATTCTATAACTATCACTTACTTTTTATGACGATCAGAAGGAGTGTATTATATACCTGGGGGGGGGGGGGAGCAAGAAGGGTGCAGATGGAAATAAAATATATTCTTCTTTAAACTAAACTAATATCGATTTTAAAATACTTTGTGTATTATACCACTTACTGTCTAAAAAAAAATTACAGCGAGTGTTACACATATCTGGGGGGGGGGGGGGGTACTTGCTAAGGGAGGGGGATAAATATGTGGTTGTTATTACATCACCATGCTACCTATTTATATGAAATTTTGTATGACTTATCACTTACTTTTTATTAAAATGATAGTGAAAGTTACCTACAGTTGAAAAAAGGGGAGGGCATATGGGGGGCAGGTGAAAATCAAAATAATCTTTTTAAACAACATTTATAATCGATTTTTTATGAGCATTTTGGGTAAATATCACCTACTGTTAATAAAAAAAATATAGTGAGGTTATATATGTCTTGGGGAGGGGGGGGGGGGGGGGCAGAAGTACTGAAGGAAAGAAAATGAATCTTTTATATCCCTATATTTTGCATTTTAATAAAATTTATTATAAACATCACTTAATTTTTAGGGAAATTTAGGCTGATTGTTATATATATATCTTGGGAGTTGGGGGGGGGGGAAAGAAAAATTATTGCATAAATATCACAATGTTACCAATTTTAATAAAAAATTTAACAACTATCACCTACTTTTAATGAAAAGTTATGTTGAGTGCTATCGGTACTGGGGGAGGGGCAAGGGAGGGGTGTCAGAGAGAAAAATATGATTGTTTTTTAATCGCACCGCTTCATATTTATAGGAAACTTTGTATAAAAATATCATTTATTGTTTATGAAAAATATAGAGTGGGCTATGTACCGCACTATCTTTCAGTTCCTACGTTAGTATTCTATGTATTATTAATATCAGGCATTAGTTGAAAGATTAATATCAAACATTGGTGAAAAGATTATTCTAAAACAGATTTTTTTTTTTTTTTGCTGTTGTTGTTTGTTTAATCTGTCTCATCTCCCCCCCCCCCTTTGTAGAAAGACAAAAATTTTGCTATCGTTCATGTTTAGGAAGTATTTTACAATAGCAATTAAGAAAGGTTCCCTTTTTTTTCTTGATCGCGGAAAATAGGGCACTTTTCACAATAGCTGCTTGTAAAAGATAGGTTTTCAAAATTATTTAAGGTGTTCTAATGGGGGAGAGAAAAATAAAATGGTGTTATGATATGAAAAACATTATTTTGTTTTTCTCTGCACATTTATCTCCAAATATTTTCGAAGCACACGTGTATTTTGCAAGTAGAAATTGTAAAAAATACGAAAAAAAGGGCACTTTTCTTAATTTCTACTCGTAAAACACATGCTAAACATCAACAAGAGCGTAAGTTTTTTTTTTATTTCTACGTGGGGGGGGGGGATCAAAAGGGACATATTAAAGAAGAAATTTCCTTTTTGAACCACTTTCATACAGATTTACAATGAAATTTTGGGTAAAAATTTAGGAAAAGGAAGAGACTGATACTTTTTATAAAACATTACAGTAAGATGTAAGAATTACGTAAGTAATATTTCTGCAAAGTTTCATTAGATCGACAACAGGGTAGTAAAAATATATGTTCTTTTTATGTGTCCCCTAGATCTCACCAGATAATGTAACCCTCTCTGCAATTTTTGATAAATGATAAGAGATATTTATATAAAATTTAATATAAATATACAGTAAAGAGATTTGAAAACAATCATTTTCCCCCTCCTAGGTATATGTAATACGCGTTGAAATTTTTCATTAAAAGTAGATAATAGTTGCTGAAAGTTTAATTAAAATTGGCAACATTGAGATATTTTTGCAATCATTTTTCTCCCCTCCCTCCCCGAGCGCTCTAAGATATACTATATGACAATCAAAATAAATTTTCCTAAACATTCAACGATATTTATTAAAAAAAAATATTAAACGCAAAATATAGGGATATTAAACATTCATTTTCTTTCCTTCAGTACTCCTGCCCCCTCCCAATACATATGCAACTACATTGTAATTTTTCATTAACCGTAAGTGATATTTACTGCAAATGTCCATAAAAAAATTGGTTATAAGTTTTATTTAAAAAGATTATTTCATTTTTCACCCCCCCCCTCTTTTCTTTTTCTACTGTAGATAACTTTCACTATTATTTTAATGGAAAGTATGCGATAAGCTATGCAAAATTTCGTGTAAACAGGTAGCCTGATGATATAAAAACTACATTTATTTACCTCCCACCTTATCAACAATCCCTTCTCTCAGACATGTGTAACCCTCACTGTATTTTTTTTTAATCGATATTAATGTAGTTTAAAGAAGAATATATTTTATTTCCATCTGAACCCCCCCTTGCCCCCCACAGGTAACTAATACCCTCATTGTGATCTTCATAAAAAGTAAGTGATAGTTATAGAAGCATTAAAATCTGTAAAATAGTGATATAAAAAATAAAAAAAAATTATTTTCCTATGCCTCCCTCTCCCCCAAAAGTACGTCTGACATTTGCTGTGATTTTTTCATAAATTGTATGTGATTATACAAAGTTTCATTAAAATCTATAAGAGAGTGATACAAAAACAATTATTTTTTTCGATCTGGTTCTAACTCCCCACCCCTCTCCCCAGGTATATACTAAATTAAATGTTGTACCAAATCAATTGAAATCTCTAAAAATGTAATTTGAAAGTCATTCTGTAAATTACTTATTTGATATTTATTATTTTGCAATTTGCGAATTGGAAAAGTGTCCTTTTTTCGGTGCCCTTTTTTCCAGTGCCCTTTCTTCCGTTCCGTGCCCTTTTTTCCGAGATATAGGGCAAAGAGCGTCTGTGTTAACGTGCAACAAAAGAATATAAAATGGTAAAATGTTGCATTTTCGGCTAAAAAATATTTTATTCTTGATAAATCAAATGGCTTTAACAGTTATTGATACGATATGAGAATGAGAAACACAGCAGGTCTTTCAAAAGCAGATATGGATCAGACATTTTAAAGGCGAATGTATGATGCTCTGGAAAGAGTAGTTTTAGGTAAAAGGCAGGATTAATTTAGTACGTT
Source organism: Salticus scenicus (assembly GCA_963930645.1). NCBI lineage: Eukaryota > Metazoa > Arthropoda > Arachnida > Araneae > Salticidae > Salticus > Salticus scenicus. The sequence goes on from OZ005650.1 coordinate 92,012,219, forward strand.
TTGCGAATTACTATGAATATGAAGAGAATATCCGCAAATTTTGAATTTGGAATTCTTAGAATTTTGTTAGATTTTAGAGAGGGAAGGGGTAATATTTTTTCAACATGACCAAAACTTTTGTTCTATTTCGAAAGCAGTAAAAAATGGTTTCAAGAAATAAGTTTCTGTATTTTTACCTTTACCATGACCTAAAAAGGTGATGAACTAATCACATTAGAAAAGTGCATTCAAGTGGGAAGGCAATTTTAGCGCCTTTGAAGATGCTGAGAATATCATCTATGCCGAAGGAAATGGTATTGAAACTAAATATGTATTTAATATATATATATATATATATATATATATGAAAAAGAAAAAGAACAGAAGTCGCCTTACAATTGTGAACTGAAAATAATAATAATACTATTAATAATAAAAAATAAATAAATAAATAAATAAAGACCGTATTTTTGATCAGACAAAAAAAAAGATAAATAAATAAATAAATAAATAAAATAAAATAAAATAAAATAAAATAAAATAAAATAAAAATTAATAAATATATAAATAAATAAAAATATATAAATAAATAAAACTTTATGAATGTCTTCTAATAATGTTATTGAGATTAATACAAAATGTATCCAATTCAATAATAGTTATCAGTATTCAATTAAAGTAGAAAAACTGATGGTCTGAAAATATCACAACTAATGGAGTATTGTGTTACTCCAAGCATACATAAATATGCTTCAAGTTTAGTGTTTGTAGTTCATTTTTTAATGTTCATATTCTAAAAATAAGTAAATAATAGAAGTTTATTTGTTCATTGTTTTGTTCGATCTGGATGTTTATATTGCTATAACAATTTGGGCATGCGTATATTTAATCATTCGTACTTATAATGTGTTTATATCAGTTGTAAAGTGATTATATTAAAGAAATTTCTGCTTATTATGATGAAATTTTTTAAAGATGTACTAAAGTCAACCCAACTATTGGTAATTAAACACGACCCGGAACCAAATCCGACGGAAAAGAAAAAACTTAGTCAACCCGACTCGATGCAGGGTTGTAGTTACCTTAAATTGTTAATAAAAGAATGTATGAACTTTATACGGTTTTGACGAATTTTCATCGGCTGTGTTTAACGTTTTACATGGAACAGAGTCGTCACGAACTCATCACTGAAACAGACTTTACGTGCTGAATAATTTGAAAATTAATTTAAAGGAACTTGGCACCTTCGAGTTGACATCATTGAAGGTTTAATAAAAAGTTTGCATTTCCATTCAATATTTATAAAATGAACTATATTAAGTTATTAAGTTTTGTCAATAAAGAATATATTCAGGCAACAGTTCTTTTGGTTTTGATAAACATTTTACAGGTTTCAAATCTTTGAATTGAGGTTCCTCAGTTTGCATTTTTTTATGAAATCGAAATGCTAAAACTTCAACAGATATGTAAGGAATATTACAAGTTAAAAAAAAAATATATATATATATATATATACCATGTTTTTAAATTTTGTGCTAATCATATAAACGCTACCGAAGGCAACGGGGACCCGAAACAGTTCGCTAAAAGTAATAAAAAATGCATTTTCACTGTGTTCTGAACTATTCTGAAAGTTTCAAGTATCTAACTAGTCGGGAAGTTACATAATCGCTGAACCATATAATAAACGCTGCCGAAGGCAGCGGATTCAAAGCAGTTGGCTTAAAGGATTTTAAAAATGCATTGTCACCTTGTTCTCAGCTATTTTGAAAGTTTCAAATGTCTAGCTAGTCGGGAAGTCACATGACTGCTGAATCATATAATAAACGTTGCCGAAGGCAGCAAGGACCCGAGACAGTTGGCTAAAAGTATTTTAAAAATGCATTGTCACCGTGTTCTGAGATATTCTGAAAGTTTCAAATGCCTAGCTAGTCGGGAAGTCACATGATTGTTAAAACATATAATAAATGCTGCCGAAGGCAGCGGGGACCTGAAACAATTGGTTAAAAGTACTATTTAAAAAATGCATTGTCACTACCGTGTTCTGAGATATTATGAAAGTTTCAAATGTCTAGATATAGTCGGGAAGTTCGTAAAATAAATTCTCTGTGGAATCATATAAACTCTGCCGAGGGCAGCGGGGACCCGAAGCGGTTGGCTAAAAGTATTTAAAAAGTGCATTGTTTCTGTGTTCTGATGTATTCTGAAAGTTTCAAATGTCTACTAGTCGGGAAGTTAGTTAAAAGTCGATTGCAAGATTTGTACTGGACAAAAAACCAAACAAGAATCAAAGTTAATAAAAACATGGAAAAATACTTAAAATATTTTTTTGATGCTTAAAAGAACCTACTTAAAAGAATTGGGGATGGATTTTAAAATTTATTAACTAGTATTTGACTAAAAATAAATAAATAAAAAGAGCATATCTGTATAAAAATTTGCAATAAAATACACGATTTTCGTTTCTTTACCTTTTTTTTTTTTTTTTTTTTTTTAGTAAATTCATTTTAATATTTTGTCCTTTAAATATATTGTAAAATACACTCCTTCTCATAATTATAAGGACACCCGTTTTTCTATATTAACTAAACACTGAACAACATTATTTCAACAAATATATTTTTTATTAATTTGAATTTCATTAGTAGATGATATTTAGAAAGTTCTATCGTTTTTCAATCTCAAAAAACTTTAAATACGGTCAAAAAAGGAATATTTCAGGTGTTCACAATTATAAGGATAGCTCGAATCTTAGTATTTTTTTTTTAGTTATTCTTTAAATTAATATTTTTGGGGGTCTCTTTTTAGGGTGAAACAGTCAGAAATTCTCTCTGGTATATATATATATTCTTTAATATTCAGTTTCAATACAATTTCGTAACCCATAGATGATATTCTGTATACATTTAAACTATTTAAAATTGCTTTCCACTTGCATGCCCTTTTCTAAGTCCCCTACGTTTTATTTCCCCTATGATAAGTTAAGATTTTTTTCAACTTTTAGGCGACGGGAAAGGCAAAAATACAGAAGTTTCTTGTAAGTCTTGTTGTAAAAAAATATTATTAACCCCCAAAATCTAACAAAAATATGAGAATTCCAAGTTTAAAATTTGCGGATATTCTCTTGATGTTCATAGTAATAGAAAAAATTACTAAACTCATTTTGCCTTCAGTAGAAGCAGCTCCCCAGAGCACCATAGATACACCTTTAAAATGCCCAATTCATATTTGCCTTTGAAAAATCTGCTCTGTCTTTTGGTATCTTCAGATCGTGCCAGTAAATGTTAAAACCATTTGATTAATCAAGAATAAAATGTTTTTCATCCGAAAATGCAACATTTTACCATTTAATATTGTCTTTATTTAACTTTAACACTGACGTTCTTTCCCCCATTAAATGCTTATTGATTATTACAGGTTTTTTATTCCTTTTAACATATTTTTAATTATTTTAAACATGCATAAATATGGACCCCCAAGCTTTCGTTAAAAATTACGAGCAAATTCAGCAGCAGTCATTATGAGTAGAACAGTAAGAGGAATTATGAGTCTTCGATCTCTGTAAAACAACTCTGATTTTGCATCAGATCTCTCTCCTATCGAACCAGCCGTTCAACGTTTGATCACATTTCCTTCAGCAATTTTAGATCTTTGAATTTCATTAGAAATTCGGTGGATTGAAATTATCCTTCCACTTAAAAAACACATTTATCATACTTTACTATACATGAACGTTCTTTTTTCCAGGAATTATCAGTAATGTCCGTCCAAGAAAAAATGAAGGCTTATATGTGAATTAATCTAGCCCAGTAGTTAACGAATTCGCATGTCAACTGTAATTTATCCGCTAGTAAGTTAAATAAAACGAAAAAATCTTGATTGTCCCTATAATTTTGAACATATAAAAACGCGGAGAAAAATATATTTTTTTATTATTTTTTATTAATTTTGTTTCATATTAAAAAAATTATAGCAGTTGGTTTTTAGAATACTATATATATTAAGTGCACTTAGTATAATCTTGTTCACAATTACTTTTACATTAGTTATTTCAAAATACAAAGTGTCCTTATAAATATGAGGAGTGTACTTCCCAATTCTTTTAAGGGGAATGTTCACCTTTGAGGTACTAAAATCCAGCATATTTTACTCTGTTTTCGATTCGCTGCAGTTTCTTTAAATATTATCCATTTTAAGCCAAATTTTCAGAGTTAATTTGTCTTCGTTTTTATATTGTGTCTACATATTTATTTTATTATCAAAAAAGAACAACTTTATTTTCAGTTACTAAATGTATTACATCTTTTTCGAAATTTCATATTTCTATTAAATTACTCCGCGCAACCTTACAAGCATAAAAATTAATATTTAGTTAAAATTTTGGCATTTTGAGAATATAAATACATCATATATGCATCTACACCTATTACTTTTACCATACATTAAGATATATTTTCTACAAACTACTATAAGTTTAAATATTAGGAAATATCATACAAAAAATTTCATTTCAAACACTGTACGCAAAATTTATAAATTAGCTTTTTAAATAAAATTAGGTGGAATTTGTATGTTTAAATAATTTTTGTGTACACTGAGCGCCATCCAGAAAAATATAGTTTTGGGAAAAATAAGTTTAAAATAAATATTTTACTTGTAACATCATTTAATTATCGCTGGCTACTTAAAAATATTATGAATATGCAAAAACTGAAAATTCGATTTTTTGAAGGTTTAAAAGTGAACAAAGGTTTAAGTAAGTTCTATTAAATATCTAAAAAAATATATTAAGTCTTTTCTTCAATATCTGTAAAAGTTTTAGCAATTTCAAGATCATCAATATGTGGAAAAATGAAAACTGAGAAAACGCAGTGAGTTTAGAGATTTCAAATCTGTAAAAAACACATTAAAAAAATAAGAATTATTACTTGAATATATACTTTATTAAACAAACCTAATTTATTTAATTTAAAATATTGAAAGGAAATGTAAGCTTTTATATGTAGTAAAATTTTAGTGCAAAATATTTATAGTTTTTTTTTTTTTTTTTTTTTTTTTTTTTGGTGGGGGGGGGGTCTTTTTTTAAAATTTCTCGGGATATTTTCGTGAAGTATTTATTTTTATTTATTTATTCATTTTGTTAAAACAAATTATTATTTTCTACTATAATCAATAGAAGAAAGTAAGTTTGACCACTGGTCATATAGAGCCATGAAATCATTGAAAAGTCAGGGAATTTAAGTGAGTCTGAAAAAGTCAGGGAATAATCATACAATTGCATGGGGTACATGAAACTTTGGTCCCACCGGTTGTAGATATTTAACTCTCCAATTGAAAACATTCGTCTAAGTTCTCTTTTGTCCGAAGTTTCTTCATATATTTGCTGTCCTTTTTTCCTCTATCACACAAAGAAAAAATCTCAATCTCAGAATTTAAGACGTTGTTAAAGTTTTATTTGTTACTACAACTTTCTGTTGCAAAATAATAATAATAATAGTGATAATAATAATTTAGACTTTTCCTACCCCTCTGTTTTCAAGTCAAATGACGAAATTCGAAATATGAAAAATGGTTTCTCTTTTTTTCTGTAGTACTTTGATTATTCCTGATATCTGGACCAAAACGTGGGACCAAAATGTCGGGATCAAAATTTCCTCGGGACCAAAACGGCAAGACCAAAATGGCTGGACCAAAGTGTCCTGCTTCGAATTTCATGTAAAGCTGGGAGCTGGAGGGAGGAACATGGAAAAAATATTACATTTTTATACCACCCTGTTCCCGATCTAATGAGACCATCCAGATATATTACCGTTTATATGAAAAAAAAAAAAAAAAAAAAAAAATACATTGAGGATTACGTATCGCAGTCTCTTTCTCTTCCTGAGTTTGTACACAAAAATTCAATGTATGAATTAAATCTGTAAAAGCATTATTCAAAAATGAACTATTTTTCTTTTAATCTGTCCCTTTAGTCCCCCCACGTAGAAACAAAAAATGTGCGTTGCCATTAATGTTAGTATGTATTTTAGAAGTGGAAATTAAGAAAAAAATTTTCTGGAAGACACATTTTACAATTGCTACTTGCAAATTGCACGTGTAGGTGTACTTGCAAACAGTTTTAGGGGTTAAGGTGCAGAGAAAAATAATATGATATTTTTTGTGTCATATAACATCATTTTATTTTTCTCTTCCCCTAAATTCCCTAAAATAATTTCAGCGAAAATAAGAGCATTTTTTTAATTCCTTCTTGTAAAATGCATGCTAAACATGAATGGTAGCATACATTTTTGTTTCTAGGAGGAGGGGTGAGTATAAGAACAGATTAAACTAAAAAATTGTGTTTTAGAATAATCTTTTCATAGATATTAATCAAATACTGAATTTCTGCGAAAAAAAAACTAAAAGTCAAAAAGACTGTGATACGCCGACCTCTTTATATTTTTTCATAAACAAGAAGTGATATTTACACAAAATTTTCTATAAATTTGAAGCGTGTGATTTAAAAACAATTATTTTTTTTCTCTTTGCCCCGGTTTCTCTGTAGGTATATGTAACAATCACTATCAGTTTTCATTAAATAGGTGATAGCTGTTCAAATTTTAATTAGAATTGGTAATACTATGGCAATTAAACAATCATTTTTCTCTTCTGACTCCTCTCATAGAGCCTCCCCCCCCCCCCCACAAAAAAAAAAAAAAAAATATATATATATATATATATATTAATCAGTGTAAATTTTCTTAAACATTAAGTGATATTTAAAATAAATTTCATTTAAATTGAAAGAACATTGACATAAAATGTTTATTTTCTTCCCTTCTCTTCCAGCCCCACTCAGACGTATATAATCCTTACTGTAAATTTTCATGAACAGATATTTACACAATTTATCAACAAAAAATCTATAATAAAATGGTTAAAAAAATATTTGATTTCTATCTGCCCCCAGGCTCCCTCAACTATATGTCACTCACAGTAATTTTATAAAAATTAAATGATACTTGCACAAATTTTCACATAAATAGTTAAAATGGTGTTATAAAATAATTATTTCTCCCTTCCGTCCTCCCTCTCTTTCTGCAAGATACGTATAACAACATTCACTAATCACTATAATTTTTCTCAAGCAAAGTGCTATTTACACAAAAGTTTTTTTTTTTTTTTTTTTTTTTTTTAGTCTATAATAAGGTGGTTTAAAAAAATATTTTATTTACAACTACTTCCCCCTGGTCCCATCCTCCGGGTATATATAACGCTCATTGTGGTTTTCATAAAATGTAAGTGAAAGTCATAGAATATATCATTAAAATCTGTAAAATGGTTATATAAGAAAGGAAAAAAAAGTATTTTATTTTGCTCTGAAATTTAGCTTCCTATTTATATGTAATACTTACCGTAATTTTGTTATAAATTGTACGTGATTATACAAGGTTTCTTTAAAATCGGTAAGAAAGGGATATAAAAATAATTAATTTCTTTTAATCTGCTCCTCCCCCCCCCCCACACACACAATTCCCCCAAGTATATGCAGTCCTTACTTCTTATCTTTCATTAGTGCTAAGGGAATGTGGTACCAATTAATTGAGACTACTGAAAATGTAATATAAAGCCATTTTTAAAATTCATTATTTGATATTTATTGTTTTTGCGATTTGCAAAGTGCAAAAGTGCACTTTTCTCCGGCGGCCTTTTTCCCGGTGCCTTTTATTCTAGTATCTTATTTCCACGGTTACGCATTAGCTAATGATTTTTGTTTTTCACTTTCAGGAAATTTTTAATTGTTTAATTAGTACTCTTTATAAAGTTATTCGAAACTGTTTTAATATTTCGGTTTACAGTTTAATTGTGAAAACAGTACTTATTAATTTTCAGTATTTTTAAACTCAAAAAAAAAAAAAAAAAAAAAAGAAAGAAAACACTAGTCTAAATAATCAGGAAATATTCAGTCAAGACCCGTTAGCTTTGTGGTCCGAGTATACAACTACGAACCCGAAGGTTGTGAGCTCGATCCTCACCAATGGGAAGTGGAAAATATATATATAAAAGTTTTTACGGATTTCACGAAATATTTTAAGACAGAGTAAGAAATTAAATGGTAAAATTGGATATTGACAGGCATTTTCGGAGTGTAACACCATAAATTGGTAACGACGCAAAATGCCAGATTGAAAGAAATAACCCTGACGTACTAATAAAATATTAAAAAATCTATTCTTGAGAAACTATTGCTAATTTAACTGTTGTGAATTTTCTGATCTCTCTTCTACGCTTCTACCGAATCAGCAGTTCCATGTCTAATCATATTTTCTTTATCAGTTTTAGATCTTCAAATTCTATTAGATATATACGAATTGGAATTACGCTTCTGTACTCAAAAAACACATTTATCATACTTCACTACATGAGCGTTTTTTTTTTTCTTCTCTCGAAGAGTTATCAGTAATGTTTGTTCAAGAAAAAAAAAAAAAAAAAAGTTAAAGCTTATATATGAATTAAACTAGTTCCGTATCTAACAAATTCGCATATCAATTGTAATTTATTCGCTCCTAAGTTCGATAAAACCGGAAAAAAATTGTTTGTCCGTATAACTATGAACATCTAAAAACGTGAGGAAAAAATATTTTACATTATTTTTTATTGCATGTAGAAGTTTAACATTTTCCTACGTATTTTATAAAAATAATCAGCACATTCGGCCTAAAATATATGATCTATCTTTTCAAAATAACAAGGGACGAAGAAACTATCTAAAAACAACATGTCTTTTTAATCGTGATTGATTCTTGTACCGATAACCAGGAGAGGATTTAGGCTTAGTCCCGTGAGGCCTGGGACTAGGGGCACCGCTATTTGAGGGGAGCCAAATTTTTACGTGATTAAAATTTGAATGGTGGAAGGGGAGACGATTAAAGTTTGAAAACTGACTAGGACGTGAAAAGGAAATATGCTATAAAAGACAATTAAAACTGAAAATTATCATAATTTTATTGACTATAAAAAGCGAGGAAAAATTTATAAATGCATTAAATTATGAAAAAGGTTCAATTTTATACACAAATTCAAATATAAAAAGCAACTGGAACCCAATACCTATATGGTTTTCAATCATCAGTACAAACAAATTTGAAAGATCCTTGCTACGACTCGAACATGTTTTTATTTTATGAGAGTATAATTACTTTAAAAAAATAATTAGTAATGATTTAAATAAAAATGAACAAACAGAAAGCTGTAAAGTTAATATTATGAAGCATAGCAGCTTGTCTACTTATGAAATATAATAATTTCCATATTATTTATTGTCAATATAAACGTAACATTTGTCTGTTTGATTAAATAATTTTTTTAATTCTGCATATTTAATCGTATATTAAAAGGAAAAACCAAATAAAACAATATTTTTCATGATTGCACTAGATTAATTTACTTTTCAAATATGAGCTAATTATTATATAAAATGTTTCACAGTGATTGATGTTTTGAAAAATACTATAATTTTCCTTAGTTTTATTATGCTTATTATGTATATGCATAATATTTCAAAGTATGTGGGAAGGCGCCATAGACAAATGGGCCTAGGGTGCAATCTAACTTAAATCCGCCTCTGCCGATAACGGCTCTTTTCTCATCTACAGCCCAGAATTCCAAGTTCATCAAATACGTTTTCTTCAAAGGAGCTGATATGAATTTAGTCAACTCCTCTAACCTAAAAAGTAAATGCAGATGTTTCGAGAAAAAATGTTTGTGAAAAAATCGAGTTTACAGTTACGAATGACCACCTTCGCTATTACGGAAACGAATCCCGGAAAAAATCGCACCGGAAAAAATCGCACGGAAAAAATCGCACCGGAAGAAATCGCACTGGAAAAAATCGCACCCGGAAAAAATCGCACCCGGAAAAAATCGCACCGGAAAAAATCGCACGCGGAAAAAATCGCACCGGAAAAAATCGCACCGGAAAAAATCGCACAGAAAAACATTCATGTTTGCGTACACACATGCCTCTCTAGAAAGCAAAACTCATCTTAAGATTCATATGGGCCTTAGGCAATAAATTTTAAATTCTATTTAATCTTATAAACGAGGTTACAGGGAAAAAAAAAAAAGGCGGGGGTATTATTAAATTGCATTCTCTGTCCCTGTAGATCCGGAAGAGTGGATATATATGATAATTTAACAACTTTCTAGAAATAAAATTTAAGAAAATAGTAAATGTTTGAATACCAATGAGAGATATGGGGATTCCGAAAAAAAAAAAAAAAAAAAAAAAAGACACCGGAAGAAGGGCATTCTTCCAATTCGCGAATCGCAAAAAAAAAAATATATATATCAAATAAGGAATTTAAAGAATGGCTTTCAATTGATTTGGTGCAACATTCATTGGAAAGGAGGGGGGGGGGGGGGGGGAGACTAAGTGCAGATTGAAAGAAAACAATTGTTTTTTATATCATCTTCTTACCAATTTTAATGAAAGATTTTATAATCACGTACAATTTGTGAAAGAATTACAGTAAGTGTCAGACATACTTGGGGGTGGGGGATTAAAGAGGGGGGAGCAGAGGAAAATAAGATGTTTTACATCGCTATTTTACGGAATTTAATGATGTATTCTATAACAATCACTTACTTTTTATGAAGATCACAATGAGTGTACTATACACCTGGGGGGGGAACAAGGGGGGGGGAGTAGATGGAAATAAAATATATTCTTCTTTAAACTACCCCATTATTGATTTAAGAAAAAAAAAAAAAAAAACTTTGTATAATCATGTACAAGCACTTTTGGGTGAACAAAAATTATGAAACTCGCATCATCGTCAGCGAGGGCTTTCCATGAGAATCGAAAGTGGAATTCGAGATTTCAGCTGATTTACACGTATTGAGGTCTCCTGAATGGGTTTTCTTTTGTATCTCAGCTACTAATTAAAATAATTTCATAAGTAATACATCATTTGAAAGCTTTGTTGAGTTGGAATCGAACAGTAACTTACAGAAATTTCTACCGCCAGATGGCGCTGTAATATTTAAAATTTCAATATTTCACATTCTAATTCTGATTAAATTATTTTTAATGTATCATTCGAAAAATATTTTAAAGTTCTTTAACATTATCGAAAGTGGAATTCGAGATTTCACCTGATTTACACGTTTTGAGGTGTCCTGAATCAGTTTTCTTTTGTATCTCAGCTACTAATTAAAATAATTTCGTAAGTAATACATCATTAGATAGCTTTGTTGATTTGGAATCGAACAGTAGATCAACAGAAATTTCTACCGCCAGATGGTGCTGTAATATTTTAAAATTTCAATTTTTACTTATGATTAAATTATTTTAATACATCATTCGAAAGATATTTTAAAGTTCTGTTATATTTGTGAAAGTGGAATTCGAGATTTTACCTGATTTACACGTTTTGGGATGTCCTGAATCGGTTCTCTTTTGTATCTTAGCTACTAATTAAAATAATTTCATAAGTAATCAATATTTTTACCTAATATAAGGCTTAGTTCATTTAATTTGGGTAGCTACAAATATTGTGCCGAATCATATAATACAGATCATAAACACTTCTTTACAAACCAAAAATAATTCGAAAATAATAATCTAATAGCTCGACGATACAATTCACAAGTTACTTAGTTTTCACTTCTATTGGCAGTCCCCAAACACAGCTTTGATTTTTTTTTTTTTTTTTTTTTTTGGGGGGGGGTAAAGAAAGGGGGGCACAGGAAAATAAAATGATTTTTCATATCACCATTTTTCTGATTTTAATGATATATTCTATAACTATCTTTTGCGTTTTATGAAGATCACAAATGAGTGTATTACATACCAGGGGAATCAAGGGGGCGCAGATGTAAGTGAAATATATTATTGTTTAAACTACCCTATTATCAATTTAAAAAAAAAAAAAAAAACTTAGTGTGTGTACATCTTACTGTTCAAGAAAAATTACATTGAGTGTTACACATATCTGGGGAGCAGAGTGAAGAAAATTGTTGTTTTAATATATAAGTAATATATAAGTAATATATAAGTAATATATAAGTATATAATGTTTTTATATGTAAGTAAAACATATTATTCTTTAAACTACCCTATTATCAATTTTTAAAAAACTTAGTGTGTATACATCTTACTGTTTAAGAAAAATTACAGTGAGTGTTACACATATCTGGGGAGCAGAATGAAGAAAATGGTTGTTTCTATATAACCATGCTATTTACATGAAACATTATGTACGACTATTACTTACATTTTATTAAAATTATGGTGAAAGTTACCTGTACTTGATAAGGGGGGGGGCTAGTACGGGCATATGAAAAATAAAATAATCTTTATAAACAACACTTATTACGGATTTCTTTATTGACATTTTGTGAAAATGTCACTTACTGTTAATAAAAATTTACAGTGAGAGTTACATATACCTGGATTAATTGGAGGGAGGGGGTGGGGGGTGGGGGTGGCTGGAGACTGAGAGATAGAAAACGATGTTTTCTTTTATTATGCTTTGCTCTTTAATAAAATTTATTGTAAATATCACTTAATTTTAAGAAAAAAATACGCTAATTGTTATATATATATTTTGGGGGCTATGGGGAGGAAGGAGGGCTAAAGAGAAAAATGATTGCAAAAATATTACAATATTATCAATTTTTATTAAATTTTTAACAACTATCACCTACTTTTAATGAAATATTTCTTTGAGTGGAGCCTATACCTGAAGGGGGGGGGGGGTAAGGGGGCAGAGAGGAAAAAAAATATGATTGTTTTTAAATCACACCGCTTCATGTTTATATGAAATTTTGTATAAATATCATTTATTGTTTATGAAAAATTTTAGAGAGAACTATGCATCGCATTATCTTTCAGTTTCTAAATTAGTAGTCAAAAATTCAATGCAATGTTCAAATCAGACATTAATTAAAAGTTAATATCAAACATTGGTAAAAGATTATTCTGAAGCAGATTTATTTATTTATTTATTTTTTTTTTATCTGCCTCATTTCCCCCGCCCCTTCCCCTCGTAGAAAAAAAAAAAAAAAAAAAAAAAATTACTATCGTTCGTATTAAAAAAGGTACTACTCTTAATTTCTCCTTGTAAAACTGATGCTAAACATCAACGAGAGCATAAGTTTTTAAATTCAAGGGGGGAGGGGAGGTGAAAGAGACAGATTAAAAGAAGAAATTTGATTTTTGAGTAACATTTTTCAGATTTAACTCATACATTGAATTTTTGCGTACAAACTCAGGTAGAGATAGAAACTGATACTTAACCCTCACTGTAATGTTTTATACACAGTGAGTAACATTTCTACAAAGTTCCATTAAACGAGCAAAAAGATGGTACAAAAACATATTAGCCCTTATTTCTCACCGGGTTGTGTCTCTTCAATTTTGCTCTTCTCTTCAATTTTTGATAAACAATAAGAGATATTTATGCAAATTTTCCTATTTAAGTTACTTAAAAACAATATCCCCCGCCCCCTAGATATATGTAACACTCTTTGGAAGTTTTCATTAAATGTAGGTAATAATTTTTGAAATTTTAATTAAAACTGGTAACATCGTGATACTTATGCAATCATTTTTCTCTTTTGGCCCCTCCCCATAGCCCCCAAGATATACATAACAATCAGGGTAAATTTTCCTAATTATTCAATGATATTTATAATAAATTTTATTAAAATGCAAAATATAGTGATATAGACATTCATTTTCTTTCCTTCTGTTCTCCCCCCCCCCTCCACCCCAGACATATGTGAATTCAATGTAATTTTTCATTAATAGTAAGTGATATTTACACAAAATGTAAATAAAAAAAAAATGCATAATAAGTGTTGTTTAAAAAGATTATTTTATTTTTCATCTCCCACCCCCCTTATCAATTGTAGGTAACTATCACTATAATTTTAATAAAATGTAATCAATAGTACAATGTTTCATATAAATAAGTAGCATGGTGTTATAAAAATAACCATTTTCGTCACTCTGTCTCCCTCCCCCCCCCCCCCCCAGTAAATCGTACAGATATGTGTAATACTCACAATACACACTGTAATTTTTCTTAAACAATACGTTGTATATACACGAAGTTTTTTTTTTTTTTTTAATTAATAATAGTGTAGTTTAAAGAATAATATATTTTACTTTCATCTGCACCTCCTTCCCCCCCCCCCACCAGGTATACAATATGTACTTCATTGTGATAGTCACAAATTGTACGTGCTTATACAAAGTTTCATTAAAATTGGTAAGAAGGTGGTATAAAAATAATTGTTTTCTTTCCATTTGCTGCTAGCCCCCCCCCATTTCTCAGATATAAAATAAATGAATGGTGTACCAAATCAAATGAAATTCTAAAAATGTAATTTGAAAGTCATTCTGTAAATTCCTTATTTGATATTTATTATTTTGCGATTTGCGAAGTGAAAAGTGCACTTTTTACCGGTGCCCTTTTTTCCGGGATCCCAGACCGACATATATTTTCTAAAAATGGTCAAATGGTTTTGGTCAAATGGTCAAATGGTCAAAAAAAAAAAAAAAAAAAAAAAAAAAAAAAAAAAAAAATGCAATAACTTAATTTGTGATGCTTCAGATGATTGATTATAAAAGATATTTTGTAATTAATACCCATCTTCAATATAATCATCATTTATTACTTTCTCTTACCCATAGGGTCGAGAAAGAATTGTTTTAGGGTCAAATTTTTGAACGTGAGGTTTTGTTATTTCTACATGTTTTAAGGTCCCCTGAATACGAAAATCATGCTTTTAGCGAATGGTTTGTGTGGATGTCTGTGTGTCTGTTATCAGCATATCTCAAGAACATATAGTAGCAGGAATTCCAAACTCGGTATTCTAATTGTGTATCATATAGGTATGCTACACTAAGCTTTTCGTTGAGATGAAGCAAATGGTTCGTGTACAGGGACACTCAAAAGTATTCAAATACATTTCGTCTGTGAGAGAAATTGCAGGTAAGTAGAGTTTAACATCTATAGACTGCACTAAACCAAATGAAACGAATATATATATTTTGTAATTCAGATAGTCAACTGGGAAATAAATTTTGTGAATGTGGAAGCCGCGCCTCCCCCCTGGGGGGGGGAAGTCCCCCTTCGAGGGGAGTAAATTTTCATGATGGGTATCTTCTAAAAGAGCTTGCCAATACCTATGAAACGAATGGTTGAACCATCAATGTGCGATAATTTCAAATAAAGTCATCGATTTTTTTTTTTTTCATTTAAAGAAAAAAAAAAATTATGTAATATTGAGAATAAATTCAACTTTTCTTTTCTTTTCTTTTTTTTTTTTTATTTAGTGTTATACTACTTCTCTAATATGGAAATCACTTGCATTATCATAAAAGATAATTTTTTAAAATAATAATTTTAATAAATTATTTCTTAAAAACAGAATTATTTTTTAATAACCGAATTCATTTCTATATAAATGTAGGTGCATTAAGGAAACGAGTGGTTGAGGGGGGCGATAGCCCCCCCCTCACACTGAACTAATTATCATATAAAACTCTTCCGAAGCCTAATTTGAATTGTTTAACACAGTTTACATAACAGTACTAGTTATCTTACCTTTTAATCTGCAACCTGTATTTATATTATTAAATTTCAGGGTAAGAGAAAATCGTGTGAGTGACACACCAGATTCTTATTATTATTATTGTACTTAACTTAAGCAATCATAATAAGTATTAAAATTTAATTATTATATTAGAAAAATATAAATTCATAATAGTTCATTAAATACTACTATTAAATAACAAACTGAATTTACCTTTGAAAACGTTAAAAATTTTAAAATATTATTCTTAATTATTAAAAATCACTTGTCTAGACTAAATTTGCACGAATCAAAATTGTGTATTAAAATTTCGATTGTATGTCTTTTTAATATTTTATGTCAAACCTTGGTAAAGGGGGTTTTCTGTATCTGAAAAGAAGGACATATCACAAATTCTGGCCTTTAAAATTTCCCTTATTTATTCAATGTTCAAAGAGTAGGGCTATAAAGAGAAGGACCACTATATAGATTATGATTGTGAACTGTGAGGTGAGAATACAAAAGCAGAGGTTGGAATAGGAGAGGGTAACTCAATGACATTACTTGATGAAAGAAAAAACTGGAGAACGCTTCTAGGAAAAACATTTCCTTGCTAATTCCCTGATTGTCTACACAAAGAAGGATTTTCTGTTTATCCATGCTCGAAAAGTAAAATTGGCCTCCAGTCTCCACCCATCCTCAGCTCTTTATTTTTTTTATTTAGCCATTAATTTTTAAAAATTTTATTTACTTATTTTATTTTATTTTTTTAAACAACTAACATTTATATAAAATCGCACAAATATTGAATACTTGAATAAATATATTAATAAAGGCTAAAATTTCTTGTTAAAGACCAAAAAAAGTTGGAAAATGAATTATTCTAACATCCAGAGACCTTTAGGAAAATACATATATATCTATACACATTTATATCTGACGTCGAAAAATGTTATCATTACCAAAGATGAAATATATTTTACTCTTGATATATTTTAGCATATAATTCGGTAGTAAGAATTTTCAAATTATCCTTTTTCGTTTTACTTTATTTTGTTACACTATTTTATATATTTATTGTTGCCATTTTTTCCTGTTACCATTTTTTCCGTTGCTATATTTACCTAAATTTCATTTTTACTATTCTAAACCCAGCCATTTTTACATGCGCACAGTCAAAATGAGAATTTGCAAGATTACAGACCTCAAATAAAAGAAAACAAAATTACTGTTTCATAAAATACTTTCTCTCTCTTTATATGTATATACATATGTTACATAGTTGTTTAGAAATACGTTCTGTGATATAGTTTTATTATTCTGTGCGATTTTTTCCAGTGCGATTTTTTCCGGTGCGATTTTTTCCCAGTGCGATTATTTCCGAGTGCGATTTTTTCCGGTGCGATTTTTTCCGGTGCGATTTTTTCCAGTGCGATTTTTTCCGCCTCCCTACGGAAACAGGTGCTGAAGAAAGAGTCTTTCTTCTCTAGTCCTGGCTAGCCCTAAACAGGAATCCCTTTGTTAATTAACAGCCCCCAACCAGTTTTCGTTATTTCCCCCCATTGACTCCGGGAGAAAGGGTAGGCTACATGCTACATACCCTTTCTAAGAAAAAATATATCTACATTATATTATATTTCAATTGATTTTAATGACTTTTTTTTAAAATTCAAGTATATTTTAACTTCATTTTTTTCCGTGTTTCTAATAGAAATTTTTTATTAAAAATTATGTTGTATTTTAATGTTTATTATTATTATTATACTTTTTTTTTTTTTTTTCGCGCTATATGCGTCAACTATAAGACCCACATATAATGAAGAGAACTCTTTGTGGAGCTCAAAAGAGAAAGAATTAGAAAATGCGCATGTTGAAGGCTGCTAATAAAATGACATAATTTGGTGAATGACGGAGTGGAGGATTGATTGTGCGTGAAATTGATAATTGTAAAGTTATTAAATAAGGAGATATAGGAAAGAATTTAAAATTTTGAAATTGCCCTTTGCAAAGTTCTAAAATAATAAATATTGATTTTTTTTTTCTTCTTGACAAATTATCAAATTTAATCTAAGTAAAGCAAGAACGAAACATCCTGCGGTACTCATTGATTATTAACACTTTTAACTGTACGTCCTTGTTGCATCATATAATTTTCAATGTTCTTTACCTACACTATAACAAAACGGTCAGACAAAAGGACTAAAACGCATAGAGATAGACTAATTGAATTCACAATCCCACTTAAACAGTGTTGGAAGTTACTAACATTGTTTAACGCAAAAGAAAATGCAGCCTTTAAATTCTATTTGAAGCCCTTGATATACCTGAATACTTAAGTGTAGCCCTGTATATCTAAAGGTTTTCCATATCATATTCTATTCAAAACATTATCTTAGCATAGATTTCATTTTCTTTATGAATTTTGCTGTAGAATGTTATTTACATAGGAGTTATAAAAAGCAGAATGCATGGGCAATTTTTTGGGTGTCCCAATGCACGAACCAGTTTTACAGAACCTATTAATAATTTTTTAAACAGGAAATATTCTATAGAGAACTTGAAAAATATATGTCATATTAAAAAGAAAAGAAAAAAGAAAGAAAAGAAAATGAAATGAAAATATTTACGGACACTGGAGATAAGAAGACGGACAGATAAACATATGGACAGTTAGATAGACCGATATACTAATTCAAATCATATTCACTTTTAAACATAGTTAGAAATTGTTACAAACACTTAATGTAAACATAAATTCTTTTCCAGCAATAGCCGTTAATGTAAATGATTATTTTTGTATGGCCCTGTAAATCTTAATTTTAAACATACTATATTATATATATTAAAAAAAAAAAAAAAAAGAAAGAAAAAAAATCTTTTGTGCATATTAATGACATTTTTTAATTCATCAAAATTTGTGCAAGTTAAACTTATTAAAATTTGGTTTAAGGTAAAGCTAGGAGAGTTTTTACACAATTAAGCAAAATGATATTAAAAATCTAAATACTTTTTTATTTATTTATTTATTTATTATTACGGAATAAGTTCTATTTAATTCATCTTCTATGCATTTTCATTGCTATTTTGTTGCTATTCTATGATTTAAAGCCGTAGTTGTAATAAGACCAAGAGAACTATTTTGCGCAATCTCTCCTTATAGGGTAGGAGAGATGGAGTTTAATTATATTTGAAGTTTAAGAGTGAACAATAATAATTGCGTTTAAATTACATTGCTGTAGGTATTTTATATACAAATATATTTGTATAAGTAGTGAATAATTCAGCTAGTGATTAAAGAATCAGAAAAAAAATGATAGAATTTTTAGAAGAATTGTAGAATTTTATTTAAAGAACGAAAAAAACACACAGGATAAGGGAAATCAAGCTAGATTGGATTACAAAATTTTATTACTTTACTAGATATGTGCTTAACTAAATATTAGTACTTTTTATTTTTACAGTTTAATATTTTCGAAGTTGTCTTCGTCTACAAAGGAAACACTTATTGTTGTAAATAATCCTATTTTCGTGCAACCACCTGCAACAACAAATAACATATTTAATCCGGTCACTCCTGCTCCTGGAAGTTGTTTCTTGGTATAGTTCAAGATTTTTAGTGCACTCATCTTCATTGTTCTGCCCTACATGATCACGACGAAATTTTATTTCGAAAATTTTTACGAACACACAATGATCTTAATAGAGGAAAAAAAAAAAAATGAAAATCACTTATTAGCAAAATTTAACTTTAGTTAACAAAATTTGCTTATTAAAAGTTTAATTGTTAATAGATAAACAAAAATATTTACATAAAAAACGGTGCTTTATTTAAAATTTTGTTGTTAATTTATTGAAAAAGGAGGTCTCTGCAAAATATTTTTTAAGGAATCTAATGTTAAATAGATTTAGTTTCAAAAATTACGCATTTTTCATTTCTTTTCCTTCTTACAAAATTAATTCATGCATATTTTTTTATTAAAAAAACAGTAAAATTAAGATACCTTGATCAGTAGATAATGTTACTTCTCAAAATATTAGCAATATCTCACTGACTTCGCTAATAATTTTGCACTTTCTTAAATACTATCACTGGAAAGTCAATTTGCATAGCTTCACATTTTTTAACATTTACAAAATTCTTTCCCATTCAAAAATTTCAAATAACCTCGCAGATAGTGAAATCCTCAAACTAACTTCAACTTGAAAACAAGACTCTTCTTTCAATAACCTTAAAATTACGGATCCCGGAAAAAAGGGCACCGGCAAAAGGGCACCCGGGAAAAAGGGCACCCGGAAAAAAAGGCACTGGAAAAAAGGGCACCGGAAAAAAGGGCACCGGAAAAAAGGGCACTTTTTCAATTCGCAAATCGCAAAATAATAAATATCAAATAATGATATATAAAAATGACTTTCAAATTACACATTTAGAAATTTCAATTGATTTGGTACAACATTAATATAGTACATACCTCGGGGAAGATGGGGGGAGGGGGGAGGGGGCGCAGGAGCAGATCGAAAAGAAAACAATTGTTTTTACATAAACTCTTACCGATTTTAATGAAACTTTGTATAATCACGTACAATTTGTGAAAAAATTATTGTAAGTGTCAGGCAAACTTTAGGGGAGGGGGGTTAAAGGGGGGGGGGGTGTAGAGGAAAATAAAATTATCTTTTATATCACAGTTTTACCTACTTTAATGATATATTCTATAACTATCACTAACATTTTATGAAGATCACAGTGAGTGTATTATATACCTGGGGGGGAGCAAGGGGGGCAGATAAAATAAAATATATTCTTCTTTAAATTACTCTATTATTGATTAAATTTTTTTTTGTACAATCACGTATAATTTATTAAAAATTTACAGTAAGTATCAGACATACTTAGTGTGTGTGTGTGTGGGGGGGTAAACAAGGGGGGGGGGAGAGGAAAATAAAGTGATTCTTTATATCATCATTTTAGCAATTTTAATGATATATTCTATAACTACCACTTAATTTTCATGAAGATTACAATGAGTGCATTATATACCTGGGGGGGGGCAATGGGGAACCGATGGAAATAAAATATATTCTTCTTTAAACTACACTATTATCGATTTAAACAAAAACTTTGTATAGTAGAATACAATTTGTGAAAAAAATCACAGTAAGGTCAGACATACTTGGGGGGGGGGGGGGGGGTTTAAAGAGAGGGGGGGACAGAGGAAAATGAAATATTTTTTTATATCACCATTTTACCGATTTTAATGACATATTCTATAACTATCACTTGCTGGTATCACTAAAATGGTAATATAAAAATTCAATTTATTTTCCTCTGCCCCCTCCTAACCCCCCCCTCAAGTATGTTTGACACTTATTGTAATTTTTTCATAAAATATGCGTAATTATACAATCTTTTTTTTAATCGATAATAGGATAGTTTAAAGAAGAATATATTTTATTTTCATCTGCTCCCCCTTGCCCCCCCCCCTCCCAGATATATAATACACTCACTGTTATCTTCATAAAAGTTAAGTGATAGTTATAAAATGTATCATTAATTCGGTAAAATGGTGATATAAAAAATCATTTTGTTTTCCCCTCCCCCCCCCCCCAAAAAAAAAAAAAAAAAAAAAAAAAAAAAAAGTCTGACACTTACTGTAATTTTTTCACAAATTATACTTGATTATACGGTTTTTTGAATCGATAAAAGGGTAGTTTAAAGAAGAATGAAATCTATTTCCATATCCCCCCTTGCCCTCCCCCCCCCAGTATATAATGCACTCATTGTGGTCTTCCTAAAAAGTAAGTGATAATTATAGAATATATCATTAAATCGGTAAAACGGTGCTATAAAAGATAATTTTATTTTCCTCTGCCCCCCCTCTTTAACCCCCCCCCAAGTTTGCCTGCCACTTACTGTCATTTTTTTCACAAATTGTACGAGATTATATAAAGTTTCATTAAAGTCTGTAAGAGTTTTTGTAAAAAAAAAATTATTTTCTTTCGATCTGCTCCTGCCCCCCTCCCCCCTCTTCCCCGAGATATATACTAAATGAATGTTGTACCAAATCAATTGAAATTTCTAAAAATGTAGTTTGAAAGTCATTTTTTAAATTCATTATTTGATATTTATTATTTTGCGATTTGCGAATTGGAAAAGTGCCCTTTTTTCCGGTGCCCTTTTTTCCGGGTGCCCTTTTTTCCGGTGCCCTTTTTTCCGGGTGCCCTTTTTTCCGGGTGCCCTTTTTTCCGGTGCCCTTTCTTCCGTGCCCTTTTTTTAGTCAATTTATGATAATAATTCATTTTCTGTATGTATCATGAAAGAATTGGTAGGTTTTAAATAGCGTTTACAAAGATTCTGATGATGCAAATTTTAAAAATACATTTTTCTATAAAACAATCTCATCAAATAAATCTCGTCATTTCTTCCTCTTAGATCATTAATCTGAGTCCGCATGCTTAAATATTGTCAATTTATGAATATTATTTTTTATCCTCGCGCATTTTATTAATTACATCACTATCGTATCGTTTGGACAAAATATAATAGTAATTGGACCAGTTAGAGAAATATTATATACACTAGTAATATAACGCCGTAAAAAATGACGGAATGTGAAATCAATGAACATAGTGTATCAACGAAGGCTTTGTCTGCTTCGCTGGTCACTAAATTTAAAGGAAATTCTTTTATATAACTTTATAAACAAAATTAAAATTAAAAAAGAAATCATGAAATTGCTCAGAAGCTCACTTCCTGTGTCCACTGCCTTCGGCAACAACCCACTCATTCGCAGACTCTCGGGTGCCTGCGACAATAGCTTACCGGTGGGCTTCCATTTGGGTGCTTATCAGATGACAGTTTCGAAACGGACAGTATCAAAAAATTGAAGTAGCAATTTTATATTTAAACCCCAGTTACATATGAACAACACGATAAAGTATTGTACATAATATTTTCTTTCACGTTATTTTCTACATTTATTTGATTTATTCGATGAACTATAAAACGACAACAATTTCACGCCAAATATAATATTACAATATGCTATGATCGGCTACATCTATCGCATGAGACAATTTTTTGTGGTTATAATAATAAATGGTATATAGAAAAATAAATAATTAAATATGTAATCTGATCATAATACAGCCTTAATATAGCTCCCTTTGTCTACTTTTGAATTTTTATCGCCATTTTAGACAAAAATACGTAATTTATGTGATTATTTTTTCTCTTTATTTTTTTCTCTTTTTCCTTTCCTTTCTTTTCTGTTTTTCAATATTTCATAATTTATTTATATTTTTGATGCGCTAACTCGGTTTAAAGTGGCTTTCACAAAAGGAGAGTTCTTGGCGAAAAATGTCCGATCTATTTCAGCATCAAAATTTTAAAATATTACCCAGGATTATCAATAAATTAGCTTTCATGCCAAGCGCGATTCATCCGTGCCAGAAACGTTTAAACAAAATTATTTAAACAAAACAAAAAAGAAAAAAATCTAAAATTGAAAAAAGGTTATGGTTGTTTTTATACTCCATTTTCATATTTTCATATGCATGAGCAAATTTAATCTATATAATATTTCTCTAACGTGGTCCAGTTACGATTTTTTTTTTTTTTTTTTTTTTTAGTAACGATACGATAGTGACTTAATAAAATACGTGAGGATAAAAAATAATACATAAGCAATATTTAAGCACGCGGACTCAGTTCGGCGATCTAATAAAAAAATTACGACATTTGTACGATGAGATCATTTTATAGAAAAAATGTATTTTTAAAGGTTGCATTTTTACAAACTTTGCAAGCGTCATTTTAAATCTAGCAGTATTTTAATGATATAATCCCCATGTGAACTTTTGTCGTAAATTGACTAAAAAACGCAATAATAAAAAGTATAATCAAAATAGGTACTAAGTTTTTTTTAACACAAAATTATGCAAAAATAAATAAATTAATTAATAAAAATGTATCGCCAACATGATGACAAAAATTTGAAAATCGTCATGAGGGTCTTATACTAAATCTGTCCTGCCTCACGAAGTATGACAATTAGGTCGTTGAACATGAATTTTATTTTTAAGTCTTTCGTGAATGATATTGTTTTGATTATCATTAGCATTTCATCTCACAATATGAATTTGTTTCTAATAATAATTTGGCTTCTGTGGAATTAAAATTCGGTGGGAAAATTGGCTTAAGGTTTATGGATTTCAAATTTTAAAGGTAAATAAGAAAAGAAATAAATTGCGAAAGTTTGCTATTATTTTATATTTTTTTATTTTTCGCGTGAAAGCATATTTCATTTTATGCTAAAAAATAAATAAATAAATAAAATAATAAATAAATAAATGACTGGTAAATTTGTTTGGCAACAATTATAAATTTAAATGTCCAAATTTGAAGTTATTGCCAGGTTATTATTTTCATATTTTAATTAATTTTTAAAAAAATCTAATCAAAACTTCGTTACAAATAAGATACCAAATGAAAGGAGTTTTTTTTTCTGAATTCGTCGGACTAAACAGCTTGTCGATAGGACAATTAGATTTTTTAAAATTAACTAAAGTATGGAAATTAGGTCGCAACTTGCTATATAGATGAGTACGAACCGGAATCGTCATTACACTTTCAAACTATATATAAAGATACATTTTTTATTCACGTTTAGATAAATGCATTTATTTTCCTGTCGGGAAAGAAAAAAAAATGAACTCGTAATTTTTTTTTTTTTTTTTTTTTTTTTTGGCAACAATTAAATTATGGATAAAACTTAAATGGCTAATATTTTGCTATTAGTAGCTTATTATTTTCATATTTTTATTAATTATAAGAAAACTAAGCAAAAATTCGAAAAAGCACATGCTGAATCATCTGTCAATATTTATCGCCATGACGTACATTGCGCCTGCTCTAATTGCAAGCTAAATGGAATGAAGCGACATATGTTGTATTTCTAAATGAAAAACTCTTGTAAGGTCAATTCTACCTCAGGGCTTTCATTATCAGAGCGCGTTTTCTGGGAAGTACCATTATAAATAGTCAAAAGTTTCAATGTTTTGCTGATTCTTTGTCAGCTTACATTTATCACTGTCGAGTGAGGTGAATGGGGAAATTAGAAAGAAGAAAATAAAAATAAATAATGGAATTTAAATTTTTGTAATAATTGTCTTTTTATTATAATTTTTCAGTGCATTATTTGACTCCGCCCCCATCCCTCCCCTCAGTAAACAAACAAAATAAAATAAATAAAATAAAATAAAAATAAATAAATGAAGAATTTACTTTCTTAAATATTAAAAACTTAAAATTATAATTTTAAACTTTGTAAAATTCAGTAAATATATATTTACTCCGAGCAATCACAAATACTAATTACAAATTTATTAATAAATACTACTCTGTGTTTATATATTCACTTATTTGTGATATTTAATATTCCATTATAGTATATTTCATGATAATTTAATAATTTAAATAATTGTTTTTAAGTTCAGAACAAAGATATTTTTGCATAACAAAAAGATTCAAATGTGACTTATAAAAAGGCCTCTTGTACAGCACAATGCTTTGTCATTTTTAGGATTTCAGTGTATACAAACCACTCGCGGCATTTTTGGGGAATCGAAGCCCTCATATCGCGGCACAGAAAACGCTATTGAAGACAACGGCGACCATTGTTGAAGATTGGACTGCATTCACTAAAAATTATGATTTCGAATAATTTTTTCACAGGTTTTATATTATAAGTGATTCATGTAAACATAGTGAGCAGTAACAGTGAAGCGAATGATGTTTGCTAGATACCAGTGACAAAGCTGCAAACAATTTCAAGGATAGACTATAGAAAAGAAGAGAAAAAATATCTATATTATGAAAGAAAAAAAAAAGAAAGAAAAAAAAAGATGCTTTTATTTATTTATTTTTTTTTTTCTTTTCTTTTCGAAAATACATATGCAAGGAAAATATTACAAACATGACAAAAATTCGAATTTAAGTTTTTGCGGCATCTATGCTTTTTGAGGTGCCCTGAGTTTGCTATTTTTAAGATAATGTGTATATGTGTGTGAGCGAACATTATAGCGTTTAAACGCTTTGTTCGAATGAGCGAGAAGTTGGTACATGCGTTATGGGTCATCGCAGTACGGACTGTATAGATTTTAGTGAATTTATAGCACTTACACATGTTTTACAAGGAGACAAAAGAAAATTTCTTATTATTTTTCTTAAGTCTATTCGACGTTCCCAGGTTGAAGAAGTGCTTTTAGAACATTGAAATTAATAGAACTGAACAAAGGTATATAAAATTATACGAAAAATACAGGAAACATTTCCCGGTGTATTGTTATGAGTTTTACACTTTTTTTTTTTTTTTTTTTTTTTTTTTTTCGCAAATTCATTTTTAAATGTTTTTTAAATACTCCATTCTTATGCATCTGTGATGCCTGGGAAAAACGATGTAGGATCAAGTGACTTTCCAAAAAAAAAAAAAAAAAAAAAAAAAAAAAAGAAAGAAAGAAGGAAAGAAAGGAAAAGAAAAATTCCGCAGCTGATTTGATATCTTTAGTCGTTAACAAAATAATAATAATAATGATGATGATAATTCGCCAAATTATCTAGCAAATATATTTAAGTCCTTTCAAAAATCATGGTTATTTTAATAGTGCAGTCAAGAATATGAAACAATATTTCGTGCAATATGTATTACTAAAATAATACATATGGCGTGTACATTTTCATATTACGTTTCAGATTTCCAAATCCAATCACCATTACGTTTCAGATTAACAAGGGCGACAGATATAATAGCTATACCTACTTTCAGAAATTTTTAATTGAAAATTTCGCAAATAAATAATTACAAAAAGGCACAGCTTTAGTCAGTTCTGTAACTAAAGAACTCAGCAAAAACTCCGAGCTATTTCGATGTCAAACTTCAATTTTTTTTTTTTCCAAAGGGAGTCCGATACTAAGGCTGCTTCATAAATAAATATATATATATAGTATATTATATCCCCCCCCTCCTCAAAAAAAAAAAAAAAAAAAAAAAAAAAAAAACTGAAATCTTATTATAATCTAAGTTATAATTATTTAAAGTTAAGGTGAGACCATAATAGAACTTCAAAAGTAACACTTAGATTATCGATTGAAACGATGAGTTTCAATTGATTGATTTCAATATGAAGATTTTGTTTTACTGTAGAAAAGTATAGTAGTACTTAATTAAATAAAAAAATTAAGCTAATGCCAAATATCTCTATAAAAGTACTTATTTAATCGCGAATTAAAAAAAAAAAGGGGGGGGGGAGGGGTGTTCTAATTTTTGTAACATAAATTTTTATCTTTTTGTCCTGAATTTTATTACTATTATTCACACTTAACTAAGAATGTCTGTTTTGGAAAATTCTGAAAAATAAAGATATAAATAAAACGAACAGGCATTTTATTTATATATACGTATCGAATATATCTTCTTTTCTTTAAATAATTTTAAAGTTAAACAGGATTTTTATTTAATGTCGTTTGATCAAATTATCCAACTGAACTAAAAAATACGGCGTTAACTAGATATTTCCCTGATTAATATGTGTACCACTTTTCACTATATAAGTGTGTTCACTATATCAGTGTACCACTTTTCACTAAGATATAAGATCACTAAAAATACATACACTAATAAAAATTAAATTTATCTGTTAAAAAAATGAAAAAAAAAAAAAAAAAAAAAAAATCCAGTTTAACTTTGAGAAAATATTTATTCAATTGGAAAGAAATATAAACGAGAAAACATAGTGAATTGAGGGAAAGATTCTTATATATATATACCTACAACCGTTAAATATTGGACGTAACAGAACATGTGACAATATCTTGTTTTTTATTTTTCCTTTACGTGCACTTTCCCTCGGTTCGGATTTATTTTCATTTAAAACGTTAAACTGAAAAAAGAACTGGGAGATATGTAAAACACTAAGAATGTTTTATGGAACACTTTCTACCTTATCGGATTTTTTCAACCCCCCCCTCCCCCCCAACCACGATTTGCTAAAATAATAATGATAATAATAATAATAATGCAGGGAAAATTACTATCCACAGCCGTCAGTGTGTGATTTCTTTCGTGCGCTCCTGTACATTAACTACAAAATTCGCACCCTACACGCAATACATTCACAATAGTAATGTTCAAATATGCACAGCGAAACATGCATTTCTAGCAGTTACACTCCTAATCAATTCTATAATGTAACCGGATTTTTGTATGTGTCCCTGTAACTGAACAATAAATGCTACAATCTGAAAATCTAGGCAAAATATTTTGTAGTCAACATTAATAAATTATGTAAATTTAATTACGTTTGAAAAATCACATCATCTATAAAATGCACTGAAAGCGTTTTTCCGTTTTAGACAATATTACAACGGAATTCTTTCATGCACATATATATACGAGCTATAAAGTTTAGGCCATTCTCTGTTTATTTGAGGCAGTAGCACGTGTTTTTTTTTTACATCTGAAGAAGAAAAGCCACGTCCTTTCGAAACCGGTTGTGCCGTCCTTAATTTTATGTTTCTGTGAAGTTTTTAAGTTCAAATATTGATTATACATCAGTTTATTTTAGTATTGTGAATTTTCTTAATATTCCATACAAATGATGCTGAAATCCAACTTTGTGATGCATATCAATTTTATTGTATTTTAAGTAGTTTATGATTAAAATACACTGTAAAAGTTTTCCCCGATAAAATTTAATGTATCTGAATTCTTTTGAGTAAACCTGTAAGCTAGTGTATCTGAAATAATATGCCAGTGTACTCTGGGCACCCTATTAGATTTTCAAGTGTGCCTTGTTCTTGTTTAAATCTAAAGAGATATGTGTCCAAAAACAAACAAAAAATAGTTACACTAATATGTCCTTTTGCTACCGATATAATAAACCTCAGTAACATATGGTTTTCTCCTAAACTTGCGTAAACATGGTCTAGGACCCCATAGAAATACCTCCATGGAAGGCCCTTCCCCTCAGGCCTAGAACTCTAGGGCAGCTAATCGGCCTTACTCCCAAACACCAACATACACAGTAACATATAGTTTTCAATTATGCTTGAAAGTAAAAAAAAAAAAAAAAAAAAAAAAAAGAAAGAAAGAAAAAGAAAAAAAGAAAAGGG
This sequence comes from Salticus scenicus, assembly GCA_963930645.1. NCBI lineage: Eukaryota > Metazoa > Arthropoda > Arachnida > Araneae > Salticidae > Salticus > Salticus scenicus. The sequence continues at coordinate 92,040,930 of OZ005650.1, forward strand.
AAAGGGAAAAAAATTTTAAGTAAGAAGATACTGCAATTATAATATACAGAAATAAATTAGCGGATTTTAATGCAAAATAATTATAAGATAAAAAACTTTTCATATACCAGGTTTTTAAATTTTCTGTTGAATCATAGCTATAGAACTACATTAGCACTTTATCATTGTGCATAAATTTTTTAAAGTGATAATGACGTCAGTTTTTGTGAGATGTGTAATTTAACATTTTACAATTTTTTAGCATTCACGTTTAATTAAATAATATTAAATAATCACATTTAATCGGGCGTCGAAGTATTGTGTTGTCATCGGGTTCTGAGCTATTCTGAAAGTTAAAAATGTCTAGCTAGGAGGGAAGTTAGTTAAAAATCGACTGCAAGATTTGTACTGGACAAACAAGAATCGAAGGTAATAAAAAATAGCAATTAATATAATCTACGGGAATTTTGGACTCTCCTAATTTCCAGACGGTGTGAAATTACACAATTTACACATCTGAAAAGTGTAACTAGTTTGAGAGCTAAAAAGCTGCCACTCAGAAAAGATTAAACTGTCAATTATGCCTTTGAGTATTGCCTGTAGGACAATTTCATTAACAAAAAGTTTTTATAGCGATTCTTGTTCCAAATATATATATTACATAGTCCCCGATTAGAAAGTGCATACGGATGGTCTTCATTTTATCTGTGTGTATGCAGAATCACGGTCTTTTCGAGACAAATTTAAATTTATGCCATTCTATCTATGCTATTTTTCTAATTTTTTACAATATTGCTGGAGTTTTACTTAAAACTAACTTCACACATCTGGCTAGTAAATTATTGGGGGGGGGGGGGGGGATTGCCCATGTGGGTTTAACTTAGTAAAACTTTTATAAAAATTCTCAAGGTCTTTTCTTTCATTGTATGTACACAGTCCACGGTTTGCATGTGTATACATATAGTCCTCGTTTCCATGTTGTGTATACAGCGTCCACGGTTTGCATGTATATATGAATGGTCCTCGTTTACCCTGTGTGTGTACAGAGTCCACGTTTCGTAGGTGTATATGCAAGGCCCTCGTTTCCGCTGTGTGTATACAGTGTCCACGGTTTATATGTGTATACGCATGGTCCTCGTTTCCACTGTGTGTATGCAGAGTCCACGGTTTGTATATTTATACGCATGGTCCTCGTTTCCACTGTGTGTATACAGTGTCCACGGTTTGTATGTGTGTATGCATGGTCCTCGTTTCCACTGTGTGCATGCAGTGTCCACGGTTTGCATGTTAATACGTATGGTCCTCATTTCCACTGTGTGTATACAAGGGTCCATAGTTTTTATGTGTGTATGCATGGTGCTTGTTTCTGGTTTCCCTTGTGTGCATATAGAGTGCGTAAATAATACATGTGCTATATAACTGGTTGAAGCATAAAAAAATAAAATATAATTAATTAATTAATTAATTAAATATAATAAATAAGGAAAGAAAGAATTCAATTTTCGGTTGTAAAACTGGAATTTTATTATTCTGAAAAGCAACTTATAAACAGTATTTAATCAAAATTTCAGTAAATGTTTTATGTATTTCTATGCATATTTAAAGTGAGAAAACTTTGAAAGTATAATATAGCAGGTGGTTAACCTTTATCCAGCATTAGAGTAGACACTTTAATAATTTTTGCATAAAATTTTTAAATAATAATAACTATTAGTCATAAGCTTTTACAAAAATAAATAAATAAATTATATATATTTAAATTTAATTTATTTTGCATTAAATTTACAACATATTGCTATATATATATATATATATATATATATATATATATATATTAATAATTTTATATATATATTTATATAGGTAGATAAATATAATATTAGATACATAATAATATCCAGATAAATGATTATAACCTTAATGAAAATTTAATTTTTTCTTCAGTTAATAAAATTGTCTATTTGAATATCCAATATGTAATTATCAATACTAATGCTGTATTAATATAACAAACTTAACAGAAATATTGAAATATGTACACAGTGCAACTATACCACTCAACCGAGGACGCACACGGAGCATATATTTATAACGTGGAACCGCGGACTTCGTTTTTGCACCGATTTTCCTCCGATACACACTTTAAAAAGTTACACACACACAACATGCTACGTATACGGGTAAACGAGGACCTATATAAATTTTCAAAAAACACAATTTATAATAATATTTGACACAAAATAAAGCATATTTTGCAAAAATTTCAAACTGAGGACGTCCTCGGTTGCAGGTGTGTCCGCGGTTGGAAGGTGTGTAAACACGCGAATGTCCCCACTTTCCCTCATAGACCAACACACACACACACACACACACAAATAAAATAAAATAAAGAAAAGTAAACATGCGTACATATAAATACATAAAATGATGTACAAGAACAGAATGAAACATATAGATTATAAAGGTATAGAAGTAACATAATGAATAAAGTTGCAAAAGGCCGGAAATGCCAACTTGTTTTCAATAAAAACAGCAAGAAGGGGAGAAAAATTAATATTTACAGAATTCAATAGATTAATAAGTAGTTCTTTTCTGCCTTTAGTGAGTTTCGTATTAAATTCTAGCATTTTATGCAAAATATATTTATATTTTATCACCTTTTTAAGATCCGGAATATTACAATTCCCTTCTGTTTATTATTATACTGAAAATGCCACCTATAAAGTATACAAGACATATACGATAGTTTTAATCGCGTGAATTATATTTATTTTCTTTAGTAATCTAACAAGATTGTACAATTTCTTTAGAAAACTGTAAACTGCTGTTTGAAATAAAACTTTTAAAGCGCATTTATCGATAAAAGATATCCATCATGCTCGATGTTTAACTCGCACGCAATAATTTCAGTATATTACTTTCTCCTTATCTTCACTCTGAAACTAGCATGTTACGTTATCATGCATCGTTAAATTTGCCTTTAATTTATAGTCTCAAGTATGATTTAAATTGCATCTTATAATGATAGTAAATGAAGATATTTTAGCAAAGAGTATAAATCATAAAAACTTCTCTCTTCCCCCAAATAAACGTATCTTAAGGAAACTTAAGGTTTACTATTACGTCGTTAAATTTCTTTATTAGAATCATAAGAAAGGATGTAGAAATAAAGTTACTATAATTTTGGTTGAGAGAGTTTAGTTTATTGTTTTATCATCAACTAAATGTATAATTTTTGGAAACATGCCATGTTATTTTACAGTTTCTGTAGGTATATGTGGCTGTAATTTTTGTTATACGTACATTTATTAATTTACTTCAGTTTGATATTTGTAATGGCTTTATTTGAAAGATGATATATAAAATAAGAAAAAAGAAGCATTAGATTAAAAAAAAAATACTACACTGCTCTGCAAAAAAGAAAAAAAAATCGAGTTATGTTACTATTCTTGCTGATTCTTATGTAAAATAACCTCCTGAATCCGAATATAACTCCCATTTTGCTCAGTCACCCCCCGTTTTCTAGAAATATCCCCCCCCTCCCTCAATTTTTTTCCCTGTTCGATAATTTTATGACCATGAATTTGATTTGAAGAATGAAAAAGAATTAATTTAACACCTAAAAACAAAAAACTATAAAGTTTAAAAAAATAACATTAATAACAGATTAAAAAAATATAAGATATGTAATAAATAATTTCAGTACAAATCCTCCCCAAAATTTTTCCCTTGTCGCAAATGTCCTGTTTTAGAATTTTCCAACTCTGTAGCCCCTCAGAAGATATTTAACGGTTAAAATAATCCTCCCCCCTCCTAAAAATCAAATTTATAGCCATAAAATCACCGAAAAATGATAAAAATAGGGGGGCGTTCCTAAAAAACGGTGGGTGATAGGGCAAAATGGGCGTCCTATTGGGATTCAGGAGGTCATTTTACATAAGAATATGCTGAAATGGTGTCAGAAGCAATTTTCCTGCCGAGCAGTGACGTTAACAAATCTATAAAAAACATTTTATTAAAAAAATTCTTTATAAAAAAATATATTAAATAAGATATTTAATACGTATCCATTAAATTCTTTTTATTATGTTAGATTTTTTTTCTTTCGATCTGAAATTATTTAGTTTACCCTTTCGCTACCATTTTTTTTTTTTTTTCCTTTCAAAAAATAAGGTAAATTAGAGCTTTAATTGGTCAAATAAAATATAAATAGCAATATTCTACCAAAATAAATATAAGAATTAACTGTAGAGGCAATTGTGAAAGTGGGATATATATGTTCCACTGGTTTATGTAGATGGTACACATGTGTCCCGGTGGAGTTGAGGAGACGATGTAAAATATTGTGAAAAGTTCAAATACCTAGTTCTAAATTAATTTTATAATACTTTTGAAAATATATGCATGAAAATACATAAAGTTAGACTAACACATTAATGCAATTGTAGAAAAAATGGGTGGGGGTGGACATGCACTCCAATAAATTTCTCGCTTATTTATCCCATTGGGAGAATTAAAAATATCTCCAGTACATACATGTCCCAGTAGGGTTGAAAGGGTTAAATCAGCAGTGGTTCAGTAAAATTTTAATAAATCTCTAAAATTATTTTATAATATATATATATATATATATTCAAAAGAAATAATAATAATTAAAAAAACTAATTGATACTAAATATGTTATAGCATGCTATGTTATGTATTCCAAATAAATAATTATTAGTTTAATAAAGTCTTATAAAATATCTATTTTTTCTTTTTTTTATATAAAAAATATAATAATATATATATATATATTTAATAACATTAAGTAATTTATTTTATATTATGCATATTCATTAAATTCCTTGATATGAATTTTTTTACGCTGAAAGCTTAATTTTTTGAAAACATTCAATGACTAATAAAATAAATACTGAAGTATCGAAGTTAAAAGATTGTCTCCTGAGAGTCCGAAGTTAAAAGACTGTCTCCTGACTATCTCCTGTCATTTTATTTAAAAGTTATTCAGAAAAAAATATTTGATACTTTATGTTAATGCTTCATTTAGAGTCAGAAAGACTATTATTGTTTTTCATTTGAAATTTTGCTGAAATCGAAGCAAAACTCAAATATTTCTATTTTTATAACAATAAGTATTCTTAAAAGAAATAAATTAACTTTTGATGATAATTGTTAACGTAAAAGTTTACATAAAAACTGTAAACAATATTACAAACATATTTTTATGCAATATTTTGTAATATACCTAATTTTTCAATGTGTATGTACGTTATTCTCCTCAGAATGAGTAATTCTGATAATGTATGCTATTTGACAATGCATGGTAGGACATGATTGACATGAATGTATTAACTTTCAAGCCATTTGGGCTTGAAACCAGAAGATAAGGGTTCGACAGTTCCCTAAGGGAATTCCTTACAGTATCAGTGACATGATGCGGACTGATTCACTAACTCCTTCTGGACTACACACTTTAACAGACAAGTATAGACAACTTAATGTAAAGATAATATGAGCATAAATGTCAATTTGAATTTTGATGGGAAAGTTCTTTATTTATTTAACTGAACATAAAAAGTGTTTTAGAAGCTTAAATATATATAAAGCTAAATAAATAAAATATTATTCATATGAGCTTTTATAAGTAAAAATGAAAAAAGATTGTACCTTCATTCCTATTTTTGTATTAAATTTGCTTCTTTTAAAACATATTAGTATAACTAAATATTAAATATGCATAAACGAATAAGTGTAATAGCGGACATGATATTTTGATAAAAAAAAAAAAAAAGTGTACAACAAACTAATAAAATAATTAATTAATATTATTGAAATATTATAGTTAAGTAAAACTAAAATATTATATACAATACATATATATAGAATATATATATAAATAAATAATTAATGTTGAAAATAGATAAGATGCAAGTTGATAAAGAACCAAAAGGAATGGGGAAAAAAATCAGTTTTAAAATATAGGATTTCCGAAATTTAATAAAAATGCTGTGTGTGTATTCACACTAACATATATTGAATTCGAATAACAAAGAAACTAATTGTAAAGGAAATCTTCAATATAACCAGAGTAAATTTTATAATAGTTTAGAACATGAAATATTATTAGTTTTATAAAGCGTTTAAAACAATATTGTGAAACGATATTTAAGCTAAAATGAATACATTTGTACAATTACTGCAGTTGGATGCAGAGAATATACACAAATCTATTTTGTAAGCTTGTACCATCCATACAAATATCTATAGAATATCGTATAGAACAGTATGTAAATAGAAGTATGTTTATTTGAAGCAAACTACTTCATTTAAGTAATACTTTACCTTTTAAAAGTCTATCGTTAATGTCGAATATTCAATTAATCAGATAAATATTGTTACTATTGTCCAGAGAAATCATGTTTATTCATCTGTAATTCAATGAAACTGTTAATTCGATTAGATACATTCAAATGTAAATTAAAGTTTGAGATTTGTTTTCTAGATTTAATTTATAAAGTTAAATACATCAGCGGATGTTGTAGAAGACAAAAAGTATTCTTAATTCTAGAAGAAAAATAATGTATTTGCTTAGAAATAATCATAATTAACATATGTAAAAAAATATTTTTAAATACCTTATTTTTAGATTAATAACAAAAACTAAAAATGAACTAGTTTTAGTAGTTCTTATAAATTTCCTTTTATCTTCATCGATTACGACCATAAAATTCCGAACATATTTTCTATTTAATACTTTATATATATATATATATATATATATAACATAATTGTAAAATATAAGAAAAATAAATGCTCAAACGCCATCTTTATCTATAAGATTAAAATATATATATTACATCTAAAAACAGTTAAAATTAATATGAACTAATCCGTAGTACTCACACTTTAATCATTAAACAATCACATGTGGATGTTAGGTTCTATACAACGCAATAGTTATTGAAAAAAAATGAGATGTTTCTCAGACACTAGATCATATATAAAAAATATTTTAAAAGGTATAACAAAATAATAATAATAATAATAACCAGAAGAAGGAACAGAGGCTACCACAGCTTAAGAAATGTGGATCGGGATAAACCAGTTAATCCGGTGCTCAACTTTCTCTCAAACTTCTGCAGAACTATTCAGTGTGCAAAGAAAAGTTTTTACTTTAGTAAAAGAGATAATTTCTTAATAATAACAAAGAGAATAAAGAAATGTTCTTAGGCCTTTATGTCTGCAATCGTTGGTCGTAGACATATTCTTCCAATATTACAAAAACGTTTAAACTTTGTTTTAAACGTGTAAAAACGTTTAAAAGCATTTATGTTATGGCAGTTAAAAAAAAAAAATTAGAGAAAAATTACAAAAAAAAATTACTTTTTATAAGAACATGGTTGAGGCTTATCCTAACAAAGATAACATAAAAAGTTTCCTTTCTGTGAGAAAAATACTGAACGAGATATTTATTCCAAAGTTTAGGATTCCCCCCCCCCCCCCATTTTCACGTGCTTCATTAAGGAATCCCTTAATAATGCGCGAGAAAGTTTGAAAAAAAAAAAAAAAAAACCTAAAAAATGTCCCAATATATATATATATATATCATACACATGTATGTGTATTTTTACTGTTACAATAACCGTAATTGCTACCTAATAAAATAAAGAAAAAGGAAATGGTATGTAAATAAGGCTTGTTAAGATTTCATTAGAATAACAGCCAAAGTTGGCGACAAACAAAAATATCTAATTTTCACTCAAAATTTATTTCATTTGGGCAACATTAAGATCTTAAAACAGTATTGTTGCCATTTTTATGTTACATACTAACTATTAGTGTAAACTTAATTACTGAAAACTAGTCAAAATTAACAAATACCTAACGCAAGACCTAATTAAGCAATCTTAATTAATTTTTCAGTAGTTGAAATATAGTTTTATTTTAGACCACACAGGGCGGCTACGATTTTCTCCCTGTACATGTCACAAGCTTTATGATTACTATTATTATTATTATTATTTTATCATGCAAAACTAAATCAATATAGAACAAATACTATGTCTTATTATAAGTTCTCACAGACAATTTAACTTGAAATATGTTTCTCTAAGTAAGGCAGTTTTATTCTGATTCGAATGTTAAGAACCGTTTTTCAAATTAAATAAAGTTTAAGAAATTTTATGTTTCAACTGTAAACAATGTGCTAATCTGTTGCAGCTATTTAAATAACTCAAACAGAGGACAGAATTAAATTCTAGCGTGAATAATTTTCAGGCACTTGTTAACTCTTACGGATATGCAAACACAGTCTTAATCTCCGCGTCTGTTTGGTTTCATTAAACTAGGTGATGCAGAAGTCAGACGATAGTTATATTTGGGCATATTTCGTCTCCGTGATTTATTAGGAAACAGTAAACAAAGGATTTTTGGTGAAATGAGAAATGTTATATGGTATAAGAATAAATAAATATTTAAACACATATAGGTATAAAATTCTCAAGCTGATCTAGAAAATTCTAAAATGTTTTCGGAAATCTGCAAAATCTGATAAATGTATTTTTAAGTTTTAAATCGTAGTTTGAATTTTCTTTTACATATACAATGTATGAAAATTTTTCTTCTGTATATAAAATGATACTTACTGGATTCGTGAAAATGGTTGTTTGTGGATATACATGTTTCGGGTGCTTTGGAAACAATTTGACTAAAATTTTATTCAATGGCTTTTTGTCTGTTTATAATACTATTATTGTGATTCATGCAGCTGATAGATTAATACATGAGGTTTTTTGGCTTTTTAGTTTTAGTTGAATTTGGGACAAAATTATGCTAATTAAATTTTGACGTTACATACATCACCTCCGAGCTATAATGTACATGGAGAGTGGATTCCCTATATTTTAACACAGGCACTATATTTTACACGGCAGTGTAAGAGTGAAAAAAAAATTTCACGCTCATTCTCCTAGTTACTTTCGTTTTCTTCAGGGAAATTTAGTTAAAAATTGTTTTTTTTTTCCCCTTGCCATATTATGTAAAGAATATTTTAGTTTAGAATATTTCCAAAAATAATCATTCATTGTAATCTCCTGTTCTACATATGAATGCAGCAACTTGCGGATGAAAAATAAGTTTAAACAATTTTATAGATCGAAGTTTTAGAAATTTTATATTTAGAATTCAAAGTTGTTTTAACGATGTGTAAATGATTACAACAGTGTATGAAAAGATATATCGAAATTTGTATATCCTGTGTGAATTATGAGGTTATTTGTATTTAAAATAACCATCCTAGTCCATCAAAGGTGTTTTCTATTTCAAAATACATTTCTAATATTATATTTTTCAATTAAAAAGTCATTATACATAAACAACGTAGAAGTCGTGCTGCATGGATGTATTAAGATTTCTAGCAGACGAAAACGGACCACTGAGTCGCCTCTATTAGAGCTCAAAGGTGTGCAATACGCGATGATAGTATGTTATCTACCTATTTTACGATTTTCGTAATGGTTATCTATTATTCCTTGCAGGAATGATAAAAAAGGAGTTACCGTACGGCGTGTTATCATGCAGAGCAAATGAAGTTAACTTTTGTCTATTTAAGATGGCTGTCTAGGTAGAAACGCTACTGTAGGAGCCATATTGAGACTATCAAAACATTGGTTAGTGCTATGTTACTTAATGGCTTCTGCGGTTATGTTTCGGGCTTCATGCTTTTCCAGACATGTCATCTTCTCTTGTATAATTTCTCCTAGTTCTATTCGATGGAATCTTGTCAAACATGACATATAAGATGATTCTATTAGAAAAATTGAACTTATTTCTTATTAGTTCATCTCATGCTAAAGGATACATTTCTATTCTGCATTTTTAATGATATGCCTAATGTGCATGTCTGAGTTTTGATAGTATAAAATTAAACATTAAAATTTATGTATACTATGTAAAACGATGCTGATTAAATTTTGGAGAATATCTTTGGAGAGTTGTACCTTTTTGAGTATATCTTTTGAAGAATAGTATCTTTTTTTTTTTTTTTTTTTTTCTATGACAAGTAAACCCAAGTAACTTGATATGTAAAAAAAAAAAAAAAAAAAAAAACTAAGATGATTCAATCAACTTCGTTTTAGACAACTCAACAAAGCCCGCTCATTTGCTAGGTTTTTTTTTGCAAAAAACTTTAGAAAATTAGTGATAAATGTTGGCCAAATATCTTTCTAATATCCACAATATCGATAATAATAGAACTATGGTGTTGCATAAAAATAATGTAATAAAAATTGTTATTTCCAAGAAATAATGCTCCTTTAATGTGACAAATTGATTACATCAAGCTATTTTGACTTGCGGGTAAAAAGCTGAAAGATAGTATGACATTTCATGGTTTTATCTATTACATTTAAAGGAATATTGACATCACCAATTTCCCAATCAATGTAAATTTAGTGGTGGGTTTTGAATTAAAAAAATCGCAAAATCTGGCAACACTTAGCTATAGAACGACGTTAAAATTCGTTATAATCCAATTATATTGGCATATGATTAGAGGTGCTGTCTTTGATGGAACTCTTCCCTCACAATTAATTAACAATAATTTCTATCCTAATTTAATTGCAAAATTTTAATAGATTAAATATTTCTAAATGAAAATAGTGGTGTCGAACACACGGAACAGTTTTAAACCTGTATATATTTTTATGTAAAATACTTTACATAGGGGGTGGTATCCCGAGAAAACGGTATGTGACTGGGAAAAATGGGAGTCATATTCGGATTCAGTAGGTTATTTTACATAAGAATCAACAAGAATGGTATCAGTGCTCGATTTTTTATTTTATTTTTTTTATTTATTTATTTATTTTTATTGACAGCGCAGTGCAATTAACAACAAGTCTTAACAAGTAATTTTAATTTGATGAAATTTTATTCTTATTAGTATCTGGGGTTTCAGGGTCTTAAATCTTCCGTTGCTCGGCTTTTACTACGTTTAAAAAAAATTATTAATATATATATATATTTAAATTAATGAAAAAATCAATACGTATACCACTAATGCATGCTTCAAGAAAGTTATCACTACTTTACATCCTCCGAAAATAATTTTTAGGCTAAATAAAATTTTTAAGTCATACAATCATGGTAAAAAATATCTTCTTCAATATTCAAATCACACGTCCGCAAAATATTCAGAAAGTAAAATGCATTCAAAGGCAGTCAAAAAATATAAGTAAACTCGACACGCACGAAAAATATTACGCTAAACTTTTTTAAACTATCCAAGAAATATGCCAAGCATTATGTACCCTCCAAACTCACATCTGTATCCATAAGAAAATATGCAAACATCGTGGTTTGAGTATGGAAAATATATACAGATCAAAACATGCAGTTATGCTCTGCTTATCCATCCGAAAGAAAAACCGCGTCATATTTCAGAATTTATCGTTTCTTTTGAAAACTCTATTGCGGCCATCTTCCAGTTTTTCTGTAAATATTTAGATGTCTTGCGCTACCTATAATGCTTTTAAAAAACGTGGGTTTTTATTTGTGAATTGTTTACATGTTAAATATACATGAAATATAAAATACATATAATACTTTGTGAAAAAATTATGGCCTTTTATTACAAGCGAAAAATAATTTTGTAGGATTTTAAATATAATTTTTGCTTACATACATAAAATACAGATTATATGTAACGCTTGATTAGAAAATTATGGTGTGATACTATAACCAAAAATTAATTTTCAGTTATATTATATTCAAATATGTCAAAAAGAAGAGAATTGATTGTAATAATTTATGGTTTTTATTATACCTTTATCAAAAATTTGGGATATATAATTATGTAAACAACATGAAAATCTGCCCATTAACATTCAAAATTTATTTTCAACAATACAGCTTTATTTTATGTATTGAAATACCAATCAAATTCAATTTTTCTACATTTTTTGCTACACGTAATAGTAAAAATTATACATTTGCACATATATAAAATATTCTAAAACATGTAGATTATTATATTTATTTTTTATTATTGTATGAAATATCCAATCAAATAAACATTATCAGGCTTCATTACAGCAAAGAAAATTTAGTGGTCTAAAAGGACTACCCAAGTTATGATTTATTATCCCATAAACGTAGACGTTAAGTTTTACCATATCCCCCTAAATTAGATGCCTGTCGCGTTGCTCGGAAACTTGGCAACAGTTGAAGCGGTAGACAGCGCCACCTGGTACAGATTGCGCGACTTTTTTATTCAAGTGTCACCAATAATTTTAAGAAGTGATATATGATATATATAATCGACGTTTCTTCGATTCTATTTGCCTTTTATGTATATCAAATAACACTTTTAAAATTTTTGGTGGCTGTTGAGTAAAAAAGTCGCGCAATCTGTACCAGGTGATGCTGTCTACCGTTTAAAGTGTTGCCAAGTTTCCGAGCGACGCGACAGGCATCTAGTTTAGGAGGCTATGGTTTTACACACATTTTACTGAATATACATTTGGTGCAGAGATATTTTATTGATATATCCCAGTAATAATTTTCAGATTTATTGTGATTTCTTTGTGAACCAACTACCTGTTGTCTATTAAATTTAAGCATAACCTCCTTGCTTATATGAAAATGTTCTCCAGGCTACTTTATAGCATTGTGTTTCTTTAAATGTTTTTCTGTATTTCTCTTTTACCTAATTTTCTAATAATCACGAAAAATTCTGCAATCTAATTTGGAAAATGCAATGTCTACGTATCTTGGCTGCATTAAGGGGACCATTTTGACAGCGAGCTGTGAGTTTTATCCTTTTATGGACGGGATATATTTTTCATTTCTAGTAAAAATCTGCGAAAATGGTTGAAACTTAAGTTTTTCAAAGGACATACGTTATCTTTGGTACGGACATTTGAGATTAAAATTTAAGGGTGTGAAATTTATACAAAAAATAATTAATTTATATTTTATTATATAACTTCTTTGCAGATATAAAGTGCCTAATCCTTATGTGGCAACTTTTATGCATTTTTAATGCCACAATTTTTAAATAATTTTATGTTTTATTTAATTGAACCCTTGGCCTTTGTAATCTTAGCCTTTAATATTATCCTTTAAAAAGCATAACTGTAACCATTCTATTTAATCTACCGTAGTGTTGTTAGTCTCGCCTTATTTTTCACTACAGTAGTAATTTTTTAGAATATATATATATATATTTTCTTATTCAGTAGTAATTACATTTGGAGAATATTTGTCTAAAAAGATACTGGTGTGAAAAAAAAAAAAAAAAATGCGGGACAATACTACGGAATATTAATTAGGGTGTTGGCAGGTATGAAAAATACATAATTTCTTCTACAAATATAATAACAATAAAGTCTGGAAACTATGCTAATCTGAGGATAAAATCTGTTGACAGTTTAGCAAGTAAGGATTGTATTTGCTAATTTGCATTCGGGTTGCAATCAGGCATGATTAGGAGGTGTCAGGACTTGGGGTAATTACCCCGTATGTTCTTGCTTTAGTAAATCTATGATAGCAAAAGTACAAAAAGCAAACTTAAAAAATTAAATGACCATTAACGATTCACGCATAAAGTATGGTGTCACCAGGCAAATTTTCATGACCAAGAAAATCTCAAGACTTAGCCTACTTTTACTTATTTAATTCTTCTTACAGAAATGACTAAGCATACTATGACTAAGTTATTTTTTTTTTTTTTTTTTTATGATTTTTCTGAGTATGTTTAGAGGAATAATAATAATAATAATAATAAAAAAGTAGATCATTTTTCTACTCCAAAAATCTTTTTTTTTTTTAATAATTATGACATGTTCATAGCTGCCATTTTTTAAAATTTATTCCGGAATGATGTTAGCCCTGCCTTTTTCCCCCACCGTAATCTTTTTAGATTAATTTTCTTCATATTTAATCGTAGTTATATATTCAAGAATTTTTTTTTTTTTTACAAATATTACGGTGTGAAAAAAAGGGCGGGACTAACAATATCCCGGAATAAATTAAAAACTTGGCAGCTATGCATGTCGTTTAAGGGAATAATCCTACATCTGTAATAATTAAAAGTGACACATAAACTCCATAAAAATATCTAAATAGAAAAAAATATACTTATCGCTTTATCTTGGAATTAGAATCACAAAATGCCATCAATTTAATCAATTTATTAATAGAACTAATTATCAATCCTATTTACTTAATTTAGTTGACATGATATTAAAAAATCAACTTTTCTTTGCATCAACAATTTTTTCAATATGAATAATTAATCTAGTCATAATTAATTTTTAAAATTAACGAAAACCTTATTATAGTTTTCTCAGAAAACAAATATGATTAAACCCTTATCCAGAATAATGAATCTGGCAATCTAGACTGTACAAGAAGAATGAAAATAAAATTTGTTCTATGAAAATAAATATAATTCGGTAATATAAATATTTCATAAATATTGGCAGTAGAATGTTGCAAAGGCGGCTGGAAATTACTCTGGGTTAAATTAATTCTGGAGTGGAGAGAAGTTAGAGAGTAACAGCAGATGGGAGCAAACGTGTATGGCTTATTAGCCTTTAGCTGTTGACATTCAGAGCAAAATGATTCCTTAACTGTGTTTGTTCAATCGTTGAGACTGATGAATTTAAATGAAGTAAGATTAGATTTGGAAATCTGAATGTTTAGTTTAGCAAATAACGAAGATGTTTAACTATTAATTGCTAAACGATTCTACCAGTTCTTAATGGAAATATTGTAATTTCAAACGCATAATTATAAAAGTCAACAGAATAAAAACTTCATTTAGCTTAATAAGATTCAATAATAACTTTCTACTTTTGTTATTACATGCATTAAAATAATATTGTGTTAATTTATTAACATTTCAGAAAAATTAATTTCAAAAGAAATTTTTGATAAACAATATTTTACACTTAATTAAAAATAAAAATTAAATAGAGTTTCACTTTCACTTAGACATATAATGCTAGAGATTTTTTTTTTTTTTTTTTTTTTTTTTTGTCAAATTTCCGAAATTAAGTTTTCGATATAATTACACGTTCTGGAATTCCCTGAGTACAAAAAACAGGCATTTATCGGTTGATATGTGTATCAGTGTGTGTGTATACCTGTGTATGTGTGTAGCTCTTTTATTAGCATAAATCAAGGTCAAATATTAGCAGACAATTCTAACTCAATATTCTAAATCGGTATTATATGGGGATACTATTTAATAATTTTTATTGAAATTGAACAATGGTGTTCGTGTACAGGAACCTACAAGAGTACTGAAATATATTACGTCTATAGTCAAAATTTTCTCGCATGTACAGTTTAATATCTTTTGTTTGTACTGAACAAAATGAAATGAATTTATATTTTATGCCCAAAAGCATGTTGTATAGATAGTGATGGGAAAATCATTGACAGTTCGTTTAAAGGACCACCCAAACAAATTCGGATATATTAGGACAAGATTCGTAAATTTCTGCGTTTCAAATAGTTTTTTTTGTTTTTTCATTTTACAACGCTATCATGTCAATACAATTTTTTTAATAAGTCCAATTCCAAAGCAATAATAATAAAAAAAAAAAAAAAAAAAAAAAAAAGTCATGTGAGTGCCACGCCAGATTATTCTTTTTTTGCGCTTTTAAAAGAAGTTACTAAAAACACAAATGTCAGAATTTAGATATTATTTTTAAAAATGTACAAATATTGATGACTTCATTTTAGAATATATCATAGTTTTTCTTTGTTTAAATGTTCACAGAAAAGAAGGTCAAATATAATGTAGCTGTTTATTGGCGAAAAATAAACCCATATTTAAGAAGGACATTTGCCACCCGCTAATTCATTTTGATGCTATAATAAGAATATTATTACGTTTATGATGTAAACAGGAAATAATTTATTGTACAATTTAAGAATATTTAGAAAGCCCCAGTCAAGTTCTTCGTAAAAGTGAAATGTTTTATATAACATTACTGTTGAAAGCATTAAAATTCTAATAGGAATTTGAAGGTTATAAAGGGCCCTGTTGCATATTTCCCGAATACCTGTCAATCGATTTATGCACATACACCCGTCCCTCCATTTACGCGTATTTGTTTTACGAGGATT
The DNA here is from genome assembly GCA_963930645.1 of Salticus scenicus. Taxonomy (NCBI): domain Eukaryota; kingdom Metazoa; phylum Arthropoda; class Arachnida; order Araneae; family Salticidae; genus Salticus; species Salticus scenicus. The sequence continues at coordinate 92,057,052 of OZ005650.1, forward strand.
CGTTTTATGCGAATGCAAATATCGTAAATAGAAGCTGCTACTACAAACATATTGGACCGTTTTGGTTCACTAATATTGACGTAGAAACGTGCTTCTGAAAATATAAAACAAAAACTATCATTAGAGGACAAGTTCTTCTGCTCTTGAAGCTGGTGGATGAGAAATGCCGGGTTCCAGCCTAGGTTCAATTTGGGAGCCTAGACGTTTGTTTGGTTGGTTGGTTGGGTTTTACGTAGCACTAGTGCTGCGCAGATGGGCAATTGGCGACGGTCTGGGACTCACCCCTAGAGGTCGTCCGGAGACATGCCATCGCAATTTTGATCCTCCACAGAAGGGATGGCTCTCCCGCGTTGGTGACCCCCAGAGGTATAATTTTTGATGGGAACATGGAGGACACTGCGGCCACGACAGATTTTACCTGCACCAGCCACCATTAGTGTACACGACGGTCTTTGGCCGGCTCGAGTACTGAACCCGCAATCTTCCAATTGCGAAGCCGGCGCTCTACCGACTGGGCTACCGCGGCCCGCCTAGACGTTTGGAGATTTCCGTCGGTTTCATTGAAATATACGTGAATACGATCTAGGACACCTTAGAAAGGTCGGGCATTTCATCCACCCCTAAAACCCTCAACTTTTCACTTGACCTTAAACACGACACAGACACCAAAGTTATCTTAACAGAAGTTTGGCTCAGTAATTACATATTGAATGGGTTTCGATATGTTTACTATTGTAAATTTTGCCTGTAGAACCACCCTAACAACACACTTTGTTCCCAGGATATCTTCAAAATCTCTTCAGGATGAAAAGTCATCCCAGAAACACCCTGAAGATATACTGTCGATAAGTGTGTTAGAGTGTGGATAAGTTGTTAGGGTTTGTGTTATCCTCTGCAGATGATGAAAGTCTAAAATTTACATCAAAACGTTATAAAAGCGTAATATCCCATTTAACTATCGAGTCAATCAGTATGAAAATTTAGTGGATATAAAAAAAAGCACAATGTAAACGAAGTAATGATTAACGTCGTAGAAACAGACTCGTGTAGAAAACTAGTGCTTAAATGAATAAAAAGAACTATACGTAGACAATAAATTGTGTATCGTATATCGTGTTAGCTAAGAATTGATGTAAGAATATAGATCTCATAGGAACTGAAACTTTAATAGCATGCCTTTTTACAATCTGCCAGAATGACCATAGTACGATTTACTGTTACTTGGATAGAAAGGATATTCAAATATGTTAATAATAATAAAAAGAAGAAAAAGAGTAAATTAAACATTCTATGTAAAAAAAAAAAAAAAAAAAAAAAATCAAAAAATTCTTTTAGTGAAACCCTTTTAAAAGAAAAACTATCGAATAGTAGCATGAAAAAAAAAAAAAAAAAACTTATATTTTATTCATAGCAAATTTTCTTTAACAGAAATTTTCTTTAGTGGAGTTTTTTTTTTTACATTGATTTTAATGTTGTGATTAACTTTAGGTCTCTCATAAGGGTAATTATCATAAAAATGTAAAAAAATGAACTTCATTTAAAAATAATTTTAGTGTAAAGAATCTTTAAGATTCCTATTCAATCACATCAATTTAAATATTTAAATGGGTTCATGCTAATATTAATGATTTACAATAAAATAGTTTTACATACTTACAAAAACAATGTATTAATTAATTAACAAAACTAAAAACACAATGATTTTTTTTTTATTAAAAAAAAGTTTATGTAAGGTTTATAAATTAATTAGAATTGCACATAATTAGGGTTCACATCAGTATGACAATGAAGCGAGAATTGTCAAATTGTTGATAATTGTCGCCAAAATGACAAGTATGGATAACAAATTTGCTGTCTATTTTACGATTTATTTTTTATTTATATTTTTATACAAAAGAAAATATAAACAAATATTTATTAAAATGAGCAAAATATTAATCAATGATTAAAGTTTGTGTGGCAATCGTGCTTCATTATTAGTAACTGAAATAATTATTAAGGCTTTTTTTTTTTTTTTTTTTTTTTTTCAATTTGTGGCAATTGCTTATTATGTCCATTATTCAAAATCAGGTTCAGAGAGCATTTTATTATGGGTTGTGAAAAGTTTGTCTTGCATAACACAAGTTTAAACTACCTCTCTTTTGTATCACAGCTTGTATTGGTATTAACAAGTATAAAGATAGTTTTTCTTTCTTTCTTTGTCTCACTCTCACTCTCTCTCTCTTTTCTTCTTCTTCTTCTTTTTTTTAATAAAAGAATCAAAAATACTTAACTTCATTATTCTTTTTTTTTTTTTAAGTTCAACTTTTTTTAAACACTAAAAATAGCGAGCTTTACCAACGCCGCTGCGAACTATATTTAAAGCAATTAAAAAAATTCCATATTACTTACTATTATAAAATATTAAAAATATTAAAAAAAAAAAAAAAGTATGCCATTAAATATGAAGATGGTAATTATTTATAATAATAAAAGAAGATGTCTGTCTGTCTGTCTCTCTGTCTGTCTGAGCATCTACACCTATACGTTCAGCCCCTACTGAACGCAGAAGTATGAAATTTGACATAGTGCTCAGAAGCCTTCCCGAGTTGATAGTGAAAACAGAATTTAAAAATTTTAATTAGTTGCGGAGATATTAATTAAAATGTCGACCCATGTCGATAGAAAAATGACCGAGAAAAAGAAACTTTCTATCAGCAGACGATTTTCTAAGCTGTCTCGATCGGAAACAAAACACAGGGAGACAACGGTCTGCGATAAAAAAGGAAATGAATGTAACCAATTAAGATATCACGTGCTTCATAGTGGGGATAAAAATTACAATTTTCAAACTTTTTAAAATTTTCATTCACGTTACATTTGAATTAATATTTGGCCTAGACAGCATATTATAAAGCTACTGTTAAATTTTCATGAAAATATATGAATAAATAAAAAAATGACGTATTTATTGGAAAAAGATTAAGTTTTCTTTTATACTTTTGCAGTATTTTAAAATAATAATAAAAGAAGATGTCTGTCTGTCTGTCTCTCTGTCTGTCTGAGCATCTATACGTTCAGCCCCTACTGAACGCAGAAGTATGAAATTTGACATACGTGTGCTCAGAAGCCTTCCCGAGTTGATAGTGAAAACAGAATTTAAAAATTTTAATTAGTTGCGGGGATATTAATTAAAATGTCGACCCATGTCGATGGAAAAATGACCGAGAAAAAGAAACTTTCTATCAGCAGACGATTTTCTAAGCTGTCTCGATCGGAAACAAAACACATGGAGACAACGGTCTGCGATAAAAAAGGAAATGAATGTAACCAATTAAGATATCACGTGCTTCATAGTGGGGATAAAAATTGCAATTTTCAACCTTTTTCAAATTTTCATTCACGTTACATTTGAATTAATATTTGGCCTAGACAGCATATTATAAAGCTACTGTTCAATTTTCATGAAAATATATGAATAAATAAAAAAATGACGTATTTATTGGAAAAAGATTAAGTTTTCTTTTATACTTTGCAGTATTTTAAATTGTGATATGCTGTTGAAATTTCGTAGTATTTGGTTTTAATGCCCGATAATTCGATTCTGAATATTTTCGAAAGAGTACGATTATTAGGGAGGGCTTGAGGGAGGGGGAAAAGGGGCAAAAATTTAAAAAAAAAGAGTTACTGCGTTTGAAATTGGTTGGTATATTTAGATTTTAAATCGAATGCGAATATTTTCGAGTGTAAAATTATTATTATCGGCGGAAAGGGGGGAGAGAGAGCGAAGGGGCAAAGATGTAGAAAAGGAACGGGAGTTTCGGAGAAAACAACGGAATACCCAGAACACCTTTATTCTTCAAAAATTTTGCAGAGTTTCAAATTCGAATTTCTGCTCACATACCGTACTAAGGATTTTAACGTTATATAGCCCGGAATTATGCAAGTTTCGGGGATTACTGAAAGAAATTTCGCAGAATAAAAGAAAAAAAAAACATTTTAATTTACATTTAATTGCAAATAAAATTTTATTCTAATATTCTAATACGTGCATTTCAAATTCTAATTATGATTAAATTATTTTTAATACTTCATTCGAAAGACATTTTGAAATACTTTTATATTATCAAATCGAAAGTGGAATTCGACATTTCACCTGATTTACACGTTTTAAGGTGTCCTGATTAGGTTTTCTTTTGTATCTCAGCTACTAATTAAAATAATTTCAAAAGTATACATCATTTGAAAGCTTTGTTGATTTGGAATTGAACAATATATTACAGAAATTTATACCGCCAGATGGCGCTGTAATATTTTAAAATTTCAATATTTCAAATTCTAATGAGCGAGGAAGGTGTTGTAAGTTCTAAAACGGGGATAAGGCGCCGCAGGCGCCACCCAGCGGGACTTAGCTAAAGTCAGAAATTTGAAAGATCATAACATGGTCAGCGAACAGGCTGTTTCAGATATTGAAAAGGGAAGAGGGCGCCGAAGGCGCTACCGAGCGGGAATTTACTGCGATTTCAATAAGCTATTTTCACGATATATCAATAAGCTGTTATTAGACCTGAAACGGGAAAAAGGCGCCGCAGGCGCCACCGAGCGGGAGTTTCGTAAAGTCGGATTTTTTAGGGATCGCGAACCAGCTGGTCGCCGAAGTCGGCTAGTTTTATAATAATAACAAAGCAACTGATTATAAAAATTATATTTTTCATAAATTAGTCAAACATAACTTACTTATGAAAACCTATTACCTTTCTTTTCATGCATCATCCATTTACTAGTACAGTTGAAAGCTGCGCAATACATCGGCATTTTAAAAATTCATCAACATCTATATATTAATTTGAAACATGTTTTTGCCTGTCACCACTATATTGAGAGAACTACTCGGTGTAAAAATTTGGTTAAGGTGTCTAAAGAAAGGTCTTGGTCTGTAGATGTGCTATGAGAAGAGAAAAATAAAAAAAAGTCGAACGCTTTCCCCCCCGGGGGGAAACCGTTTCTGCCCCGGCGGAAACGGGTGGGAAAACGTTTCTTCCCACCCGTTTGGGTTAAAAACACGTTTACGAGCTTAACTAAGCTTCAAATTACTTCACGGTGAAGAAATTGTACATATGGGGACTAGAGTCGAATACTAAAAAATCAATATCTGCGAATTTGGAATTTTCGATTTCAAAGGGGGGAAAAAGGGGGAAAGTAGATTTGGAAGGGAGAGGAAAGGGGGGGGAATTAGTTTGAGAGGGAAATCCGTTCTAGACCCACACATGTAGCACCTCATTTTAAAGGTCTTCAAATTTCATGTCGATTGGGGATGTTTGTATACAGCATAGTGCGACCCCTGGTGGTGAAAAATGGAACTAAGTAATTTTGCTGTAGACCATATCATGTTGCACCTTATTTTAAAGGTCTTGGTATTTCCTGACGGTTGGTGATCTTCGTACAGAACACACTGTGCCCTCTGGTGGTGGAAAGTGCAACTAAAGGATTTTGCAGCTGACACCACCATGTGGCACTTTATTTGAATGGTCTTGGAAATTCAAGGCGATTGTTGATAAAGGTCTTGAAATTTCATGTTGATTGGGGATGTTTGTATACAATATAGTGCGCCCCCTGGTGGTTAAAAATGGAACTAGGTGATTTTGCAGTAGACCCTATCATGTTACAACTTATTTTAAAGGTCTTGATATTTCCTGACCGTTGGTGTTTATGTATAGAATACGCTGCGCCCCCTGGCGGTGGAAAGTGTAACTAAAGGATTTTGCAGTTGACACCTTATTTGAAAGGTCTTGGAAATTCAAGGCGATTGATGATGTTCGTGTACAACATACTGCGCTCCTTGGTGGAGGAAAGTGGATTTTGCAGCGCGTGCGTAGCATGCCTGCTATACGGTGCCACTGCCACGGGCAGCGGTAACACGAGTCAGAGGTTTGTTCGGTTCAAGGTTAATTTTTGAGAATTTTTCCATGTTATTATCGGCCTGCATATACGTGCCGCAGGCACTGGGTCACGAACCCGAGTTCCGTTCTGTTTGAGGTAATTTTTTTTGTTACAGATGATTATTTATTTTGTGATGTTTTCATTTAAAAATAGAAATTCAAAGAAAATCGAGTTAAAGATATAAAACCATACAAATTTAAGGTTCATTTAAGGTTATTATCAAGGGCCCGGGCATTGCCGGGCGGGTTCGTTCGGTTCCAGATTAATTTTTGGGAATTTTCTTTATATTGCTATCGGCCCGCGTATGCACTGCCGCAGGCACCGGGGTCACAAAGCAGAGTTTCGTTCGGTTCGAGGTAATTATTTTTTGTTACAGCTGATTATTTTTTTTTCGCAATGCTTTTATTTAAAAATAGAATTTCAAACAAATTCGAGTTAAAGATATAAAATCTAACAAATTTAAGGTTCATTTAAGGTTATTATCACGGGCCCAGGCATTGCCGGGCTGGTTCGTTCGGTTCCAGTTTATTTTTGGGGAATTTTTTTATGTTGTTAGCGCCGTGTATGCGCTGCTGCAAGCACCGAGGTCACAAGGCAGAGTTTCGTTCGGATCGAGGTAATTGTTTTGTTACAGATGATTATTTTTTTCGTGATGCTTTCATTTAAAAACAGAAATTCAAACAAAATCGAGCTAAAGGTATAAAATAATACAAATTTAAGGTTCATTTAAGGTATCATGGGGCCGGGCAACGCCGGACGGGTCAGCTAACATATAGTCTTAGTATTAAACGAAATAGAAAATAAAAGATAGCATCTGTTTAATTGAAGTCAGTTTGACGTCACATTGAGAGTACTTTGTAGAAAGTGATGTCATACATAGTATTTCGATTTATAAGCATTTTTCCGACTTTCTTTTTTTAAGTGAAATGCCGTAAATTATATTAGATGTTTTAACATGAAATACATTTAAATAATGATGCGACGGTTTTTGAAACATTACGGTCAATAAAGTGATCGTCGAATTCGACGGGTTCCTGCTAGTCTATATATTAATTTGAAACATGTTTTTGTCTGCCTCCACTATATTGAGAGAACTACTCGGTGTAAAATCTATATATTAATTTGAAACATGTTTTTGTCTGTCTCCACTATATTGAGAGAACTACTTGGTGTAAAAATTTGGTTGAGGTGTCTAAAAAAAGGTCTTGGTCTGTAGATGTGCTATGAGAAGAGAAAAATAAAAAAAAGTCGAATGGTTTCCCCCCGGGGGGGAAACCGTTTCCTCCCCGGGGGAAACCCCCCATATATAAAAACACGTTTACGAGATTAACTAAGCTTCAAATTACTTCACGGTGAAGAAATTGTACATATGGGGATTAGAGTCGAATACTAAAAAATCACTTTCTGCGAATTTGGAATTTTCGATTTTAAAGGGGGGGGGAAGGGGGAAAGTAGATTGGGGGGGAAATTAGTTTGAGAGGGAAATCCGGTTTAGACCCACGCATGTAGCACCTCATTTTAAAGGTCTTGAAATTTCATGTCGACTGGGGATGTTTGCATACAGCATAGTGCGACCACTGGTGGTGAAAAACGGAACTAGGGGATTTTGCTGCAGACCCTATCATGTTACATCTTATTTTAAAGGTCTTGGTATTTCCTGACCGTTGGTGATGTTCGTACAGAACACAATGCGCCCCCTGGCGGTGGAAAGTGCAACTAAAGGATTTTGCAGCTGACACCACCATGTGACACCTTATTTAAAAGGTCTTGGAAATCCAAGGCGATTGGTGATAGAGGTCTTGAAATTTCATGTTGATTGGGGATGTTTCTATACAATATAGTGCGCCCCCTGGTGGTGAAAAATGGAACTAGGGGATTTTGTAGTAGACTCTATCATGTTACACTTTATTTTAAAGGTCTTGGTATTTCCTTACCGTTGGTGTTGTTCGTATAGAACACGCTGTGCCCCCTGGTGGTGAAAAGTGCAACTAAAGAATTTTGCAGTTGACACCACCAGTGACACCTTATTTGAAAAGTCTTGGAAATTAAAGGCGATTGGTGATGTTCGTATACAACATACTGCACCCCCTGGTGGAGGAAAGTGTATTTTGCAACGCGTGCGTAGCATGCATGCCTGCTATACAGTGCAGCAGCCACAGGCAGAGGTAACACGAGTCAGAGCTTCGCTCGGTTCAAGGTTCATTTTTGAGAATTTTTTCATGTTATTAGCGACCTGTATATACGCTGCCGCAGGCACCGGGTCACGAGCCCGATTTCCGTTCTGTTTGAGGTTTTTTTTTTTTTCTTTTTGGTTACAGATGATTTTTTTTTTTTTTATGCTTTCATTTAAAAATAGAAATTCAAACAAAATCGAGTTAAAGATATAAAACTATACAAATTTAAGCCGGGCGGGTTCGTTTGGTTCCAGGTTAATTTTTTGGAATTTTTTTATGTTATTAGCGGACCGCGTATGAGCTGCCGCAGGCACCGGGGTCACAAGGCAGAGTTTCGTTCGGTTCGAGGTAATTTTTTTTTGTTACAGCTGATTATTTTTCGTGATGCTTTCATTTAAAAAGAGAAATTCAAACTAAATCGAGTTAAAGGTATAAAATCATTCAAATTTAAGGTTCATTTAAGGTATCATGGGCCCGGGCAACACCTGGCGGGTTCGTTCGGTTCCAGGTTAATTTTTGGGAATATTTTTATGTTATTAGCGGCCGGCGTATGCGCTGCCGCAGGCACCGGGGTCACAAGGCAGAGTTTCTTTCGATTCGAGGTAATTTTTTTGTTACAGCTGATTATTCTTTCACGATGCTTTTATTTAAAAATAGAAACTCAAACAAAATCGAGTTAAAGATGTAAAACCATACGAATTTAAGTTTCATTTAAGATTATTACCATGGGCCCGGGAAACGCCGGACGGTACAGCTAACATGTAGTCTTAGTATTAAACGAAATAGAAATTGAAAGATAGGAACAGTTTATTTGGAGTCAGTTTGGCGTCACATTGACTGTACTTTGTAGAAAGTGATGTCATATATAGTATTTCTATTTATAAGCCTTTTTCTGACTTTCTTTTTTTAAAGTGAAATGTCGTAAATTATATTAGATGTTTTAACTTGAAATATATTTAAATAATGACGCGATGTTTTTTAAAACATTACGGTCAAAAAAATGATCGTCGAATTCGACGGGTTCCAACTAGTTCTATTATATTACGACAATTGCCGAGTTTCAATACCAGTTAATGGCTGATGCCAAAAATTTTTTTCGGCATCAAAAATCTTTGCATGATAACAGGGAGATGATAGTTCTATATAAATTACGATATCTATGATTTCGGTTGAAGAACGTTAGCTAAAATAAAAAAAAAATAAAAAACACACAAAGCAGGTTTTTTGAATTTAATTAAACATTATTTTACTTTAAATTCTCTAACTTTGAATCGAATTTAGATAATTTTGGCCCGTAAATTCATAATCCCAAATTCTAACCAATTTTTAGCTTTTGTTAAAATTGGTTAAAAAGTCACGTTTTTAAAGGCTTTATTTATTATGTATTTATTTATTTATTTATTTATTACATCGGTTAAAAAAAATAAATAAGTAAATAAATAAATAAAAAGTTACATAATGTAACATTATTTTAAAACTGGAAGATTTCTAACTCTCAGATTTTATTTGACATGATTAAAAAGTTAGAAAATTGGCTTTTTAAACATTAATGAAAACTGACTTGAAAAAACACATTTTGACTAATTGAAAAAAATCTATGTCACATATTTTCATTAAACATACCCAAAATCCATCCCGATTAAATGAGCATTCATAAAATCTTTCACTTTTATTTACATATATAAATAAAATTGCTCATTAAAATCGATCTATTTCTTGGGAAACTATAGTGCCACAGACAAACATGCAGAAAAACAAAGGCTACATTAAATCATAAAAAGTACTTTTTTTAATCCCTAAAATGCTGGTGTACACATAATTATTATATAAAACACAGGACTTGATTTATTAACAATATTTACAAAATAATCCTTTTTTTCATAAAATTGAAAGTTTCATCTATTATAGAAATAGGTATAGTTTATTCGTAAAATAAATATTGTGTGGTAGGAATTCTATAAAAAGAGCATTTGCATACAAACTGAAAACGTTTTAAGAGAACAAAATTTTCACATAAAGAAGATCAGAACTTTATGCAACCATACTTGGCATAAAGGTTCTTAAAATGAAATTTCGTCCTTTTTGCATGGATGCTTGAGAGAGAAAATAGTATATTTACATCTCAAACATTTTTTAACCACAATTTAAAACTCCAATATTTGAACACGGCCTCAAGAGTTGAATTTCGAAAATAACTTCAAATATTTAATATTAAAATTCATGCAGCTACTGTACTGGATGGAAACTTGGTTTCGAATATTAGATTTAAATGCAAAACTTTTGAAAATAAGCTTAGCTTATATTAAAGTAAGGGGGAAAAAAAACGGGAAATAGTTTTTAATTTAAAAACAAAGTAACATTTGTTTCAAGATTTTAGTTTCATCTGAAGTTCATATACAGCAAAAATATTCTCTTCTAAGCGATTTTTAAAAGTTTATAGGTTTGAAAATTTAAATAAATGAACAATCGTTTAAAAAAATTCAGGATTCAATAATTTATTACCAATTTATTATCAATTTTTATTTTCGACTTATCTCGCTTATTTACTTCGTAAGTTCCTCAAATTTTATTACTAATTTATACTTAATATTTTGAATTAATTTACTGAGATCACTTCGTAAACCATTTACAATGCATCGTGTGCATGGATATTTTTGTATTTAAAACAATTAGGGATGCAGATCTCAAAGAGTATACGTGGAGCTCCCAGGTCGCGATCGTCAGCTTAGCGTTCATAATTTTATATCCATTTATAATCCATTTTTATTTTCGACTTATCTCGCTTATTTATTTCAAGTTCCTCACATTTTATTACCAATTTGTATCTAATATTTTGAATTAATTTACTGAGATCACTTCGTAAACCATTTACAATGCATCGTGTGTATGGATATTTTTGTATTTAAAACAATTAGTGATGCAAATCTCAAAGAGTATACGTGGAGATCCATTTCAAGCCCAAGTCGCGTTCGTCAGATTAGCTGTTCATAATTTTATATGAATTTTTTAAAGATTCACGTAAATGCAAGATGACTCATTAAAAAGATTCCACGAAAGGCATTCTACAGGGACCTTTGTCCGCGGACTAATCAATCGCACTTCATCCTCACACCAACACTAATACCAACATTAATGGCGTAAACTATTTAATTTAAAATTTGTAAATAGAAACAGAAAATAAATTACGATAGTTAATAAAGATAATTAACACCTTTACACTGCACTTCAATCCAAAATGTTTTAAATCACTTTTTATCATATAAGTTTTGTAAATTAACACCAAACATAACTTTCCATAAACTCCTTACGTAATTTCCAAAACTTATTTGCATACTTCTTAGAGTTACATGTTCTAAACTCTGAAAGCATTCCCCACTATCTAAAATTACAATTAAAAATGTAAATCTAATATTGAGAAAAACAAATGACAGAAAAATCTTATTATTAAGGCTCAAATATGTAAAAGGTCATCAAGATCACCAAGAAATTAGAAACAAGAAAATAGGTATGACATGTTTGTAATTTTGTCGCATTTAATTTGAAAATGCTGGGACGTTCTATATCTTGTAAAATTATCTTATTTTCATTTTTGCTTCCAAATATATTGTTGCAACTGTGACGGATGAACCATAATCGTTTACATTGAAAATGTTGCCTATAATTATGTAAGTTTCACTTAGTGACAATTTCTATACAGTTAATTAAGATAATTACTAAATAATATTAATCTTATATACAAAAATGATACGCATAAAGCAGAAAAAATTAACTGAGATGGAATAATAATAATAATAATTATTATTATTATTATTAATAGCTATTTAAACTGTAGGCTATGTTATTACTCTATCTCATGCATAAAATGTAATAAAACGATTCCACAAAACGAAGAATACACACAGACACACACACACATGTATATAAATCATAAATTACATTTTATCATGGCAACGCGAAGTAACCAGAAATCAGATGTTTTCTTTAAAGTGAAGGCTTTTCATGAAAACTTACCATCGGTACACGACAGTGTTATCAAATAAACAAAAATGATAAAATTTACGAAAAAAAAAATGAATTATTAAATTTAAAAATTATGTAAATGGAAATAAAAATTGTAATTCTAAATGTTATATATATGTAACTTTTAGAAGTCTTTTCTACAAGTAAATCTTTATTTTAAATGTTGAAATTGTATATTTCATACATATTTTTTAAAGGTAATGTTATCAGATAAACAAAAATGGTAAAATTTACGATAAAAAATGAATGATTAAACTTAAAAATTATGTAAATGGAAATAAAAATTGGAAATCTAAATGTTACATATGTATATAATTTTTAAAAATATTTCCTACAAATAAATCGTTATTTTAAATAATGCAATTTTAGATATATATATATATATATATATATATATATATATTTTTTAATGAAAATGTTATCAAATAAATAAAAATGGTAAAATTTACGATAAAAAATAAATTGTTAAACTTAAAAATTGTGTAAATGGAAATAAAAATTGGAATTCTAAACGTTATATGTATGCAACTTTTAGAAGTCTTTCCTATGAACAAATCTTTATTTTAAATGTTGCAATTTTATATTTCATATTTATTTCTTAAAGATAATGTTATCATATAAACAAAAATGATAAAATTTACGGGGGAAAAAATGAAATATTAGACTTAAAAATTGTGTAAATGGAAATAAAAATTGGAATTCTGAACATTATATATGTGTAACTTTTAGAAGTTTTTCCTATAAACAAATCTTTATTTTAAATGTTGAAATTTTATATTTCATACATATTTTTTAAAGGTAATGTTATCAAAGAAACAAAAATGGTAAAATTTACGATAAAAAAGGAATTATTAAACTTAAAAATTATGTAAATGGAAATAAAAATTGGAATTCTAAACATTCTAAATGTGTAACTTTTAGAAGTCTTTCCTATAAACAAATCTTTATTTTCAATGTTGCAATTTTATATTTCATATTTATTTCTTAATGATAATGTTATCAAATAAATAAAATTATAAAATTTACGAAAAGGAAAAAAAAAATGAATTATTAGACTTAAAAATTGTGTAAATGGAAATAAAAATTAGAATTCTAATATGTATGTAACTTTTAGAAGTCTTTCCTATAAACAAATCTTTATTTTAAATGTTGCAATTTTATATTTCATATTTATTTCTTAAAGATAATATTAACAAATAAACAAAAATGATAAAATTTACGGGAACAAAAATGAATTATTAGACTGAAAAATTGTGTAAATGGAAACAAAAACTGGAATTCTAAATGTTATATATGTGTAACTTTTAGAAGTCTTTCCTATAAACAAATCTTTATTTTAAATGTTGCAATTTTATATTTCATATTTATTTCTTAAGGCGACAAAGTATAAGCTGTTATTGTACATTTTCCTCAAACATTTTATAACTTCGACGAAAGCTGCATTTGCATACAAACTGAAAAAAAGCAACCTTTTGATGAAAAACGCGCACTGGAAAGATTTGAATTTCATGGAACGATACTTCGGATAAAATTTTTACTATGCAATCTTGTTTCTCTCATCCGGATGGATGAACAGCAATATAGTGTATTTATGTTTTAGGCCATTTTTCCCCCACAGAATACCGAATTTCAATTTTTGAAGAGGCTTTACTACAGCGATTTTTTTCTCTGTATTATACAGATTTATGAAAATTATTATAAGATAATTCCATAGGAAATGTAGTGTTAGTCACACATATGGTTTTTTTTCTTTTCCACTACCGTTTTCTTGTTATAATCACAATCTTTTTTTATTATTAAAAAAAAAAAAAATCTGCTGTAAAAATACGATATAGTTTTCTCTATGCTAACAGTGACAGCGAAAAACTTCGAAATTTTAACCTTTTGTGTCACTGAGACTACTTTCGACTTTGGAAGAATGATGTAAGAATATATACAGGGTGATTCCGAGATCATGAAAAAAACTTGGAGAGGAGGTAGAAAATATCACAAGGTATAGGTCCCACGTCCCCACACTTTATTTTAACCCTTTAAGAATCGAGTGGTTTTGCATGGATATGGGGGTGGCTCTCAAGTGTTGAATTTTTAAAAAAAGATCTTTTAAATGCTAATGTTTACATAAATAAATAACTTCTGTTTTTATCGATGTATTTTATCGCAATGATTGCAATAATACAAACATTGTGTATGATTTGGTAAAAAAATGAAGCATACAAGATTTTAAAATTTACACATTAGGCGGAATGAGTAGTACACACTGTAAAACATAGGCTCTTAAAGAAAAAGTATATATTGTCTCAAAATAGCCCCGAAACAATATATACTTAAATTTGAAAACTGATGTACTCATTTTTGAGTATACTGACATGCTCAAAAGTGGGGTTGACCAATAAGAATCCCAATATCCCCATGTTTGACATGTCAATGTACTCAAAAATGAGTACATGTGTTTTCAAATTTAAGTTTATATTGTTTCGGGGCTATTTTGAGACAATATATACTTTTTTTTAAGAACCTATTTTTTACAGTGCAGAGTAGCCCAAAACATCTAGTTCTTAAAGGTTTAAAATGACGTTTAGGGACATGGGTTTCTATGCAATTCTGAATCCTTGTGATGTTCTCCACCTCCTCTCCAAGTTTGTGCCATGAACTGGGAATCACCCTGTATATGGCATACAGTGTATCGACATAAAAACTGTTGTCTACACAAGATGGCTGTCGCAATAGCAGTGCTACCGCAGGAGCCATATTGAGTCTACCAAAATATTAGTCTGTATCATGTTACTTTAGAATAGAGTCCTCCATCGGGTCAGGTGCGGGTCGAGTTTGCATTAATTTCCGACCCGAAGGTAAACTAGGTTCCTAGGTAAACTAGAAACCCGCGGTTCTACCAGCAAAATATTTTTTCGCGAAGATTTTTTTTTTTTTTTCTTTATGAATATGATGCAGAGGATGCATGACATTATTGTCCTCCAAAGCAGTTTAAAGCAACGCGTGTTTAATTACAATTTCATAAGTACAATTTTTATTAAAATCACACAATCATCTGATTGGAAGAAAACCATATTTATCGAAATTTTATTTTTCCGACTGAGTGAAAATAATGCCTGGAACGGGAGTCGAACCCCGGATATTTGACATTTTCACTCAGTCGGAAAAATAAAATTTCAATAAATAGGGTTTTCTTTCAATCAGTTGATTGTGTGATTTTAATAAAAATTGCATTTCTTTCTCCCATTGTTTAATGGTGTTTTCCATTACCTGCGGCTTATTTCTGTCGAGCTATCTACATGATAGACCAGATGTTTCTGCCTAAAGGTTGTCTGAGTGTGTAATGCTGACCGGTTGTCGGCCTGGATAGCTCAATTGGAAGAGCCTTGACCTTGTAAGTCAAAGATCCGGGGTTCGACTCCCGGTCCAGGCATTATTTTCACTCAGTTGGAAAAATAAAATTTCAATTTCATAAGTATTACTTCTTGACATTTAAAACGTTATAGGCGAAAATAATTTGTCTTCTAATTTACATTTACTACCTTATTTTACTGTTTTTTAATATGCTGTTAAAATATTTAAAACTGTGTATCTTTTAAAAGCAAATTTTAATACATTTAAAAATATTTTTAGATTATTATACACTGAAGTTTTGCTTATAGTTAGACTAGCAACTTTTAATATAATTATATAATTATGTACTAGTTTTAAAATAATTATGTACTGGTAATTTTGGATGTAATATTTAATACTCTGGAAGATCTGTTCTTTAATGTAACTGTATTATATGTAATAGAATTTTAATTGAGTTTTCTTATGTGACAGAAATTTAACCATGTTGTATTGCGGGTCAGGTTTCGGCTTGCGAATCAGAAGCTGCGGGTACAAGTCGGATTGTGGGTCGAAAATTATTTTGCGTGTCGGGTGTGAGTCAAATCCTGCTCAGGTCGAATAAGCTTGATTCGCACTCAACCCGAATCCGCGTGTAAGTGGATGCAAATTTTAAAGCAGTTATTTCGATTATGAACTTTACGAGTTGTTTGTCTTATACCGTATTAATTAGATAAATATCCAAAATATTTTAATTTATGTAAAACCATATATCTATGTGCAATTATAAATTTATTTTAATTTTTTGTGGCTAGTATTAAAATATTATATATTTCTTAGAACATATATTTCTAAATAATAATAATATATAACTTTGTTATTTTGTGATTTATTTTATACCTAATAAATTATGTGACATACTTTTAAGTAAATCAACAAAAGTTACAGTGTCATTTTATGTAGTTACCAGATTCATCTTAAGTATGTTTACCTTCACTTGTAATTTCTAATGCACATATCTATATAATGGCAAATGAATCATAATTATTAACAATTTACGTGTTGCCTCAGTTCCTTCATATACTGTTACCAACAAGATATCTCCTCAATACAAGTACACAGTGTGCATTGCGACTACATTCCATTTTAGAATTTCTTCGTCTGAAAATAAAGTAACGAATCGATAGAAACGAATGACAATCAATGTAACGTAAAATAATAATAATAATAATAATAATAATAAAAATATGTCTGATGAATTAGTAAATTATTTGACAACATTCAATACAATGAGTAAGGTTGAATCATTATTATTTTTTATTTTTAAATTATAATTTATATATATATATATATTAAAACCTAAAAATTTTTAAAAGTTTGTTTTTGTCGTGTAATAATATGGCTTTTGCATTTCAAATAAAGGCATAACATGCATATTCAAATGCGTAATTTACAATATGTAGTTTTTTTTTTATTTTTATAATAAAGAATGTTTTTATTTATTATGATATAAAAATTCAGTAATTGAAAAAAATATAGTTTTATTGCTAGGTTTTACTGCCTTCTATATTGGTAACTAGCAGGCTACGCCCGCTTCGCTGGTCACTATATTTAAAATGAATTTTCCAAAGAATCGGATTAATATTTATTTTTTTACACCGCATTCTAGGCAATTTTTTTTTTTTAAAAAAAAGGAAAAAAGAAAAGAAAAGAAACTGAAATTCCTCCAAACCTCGTTTCGGGTACCCGCTGTCTACGTCAGCTCTTTTCCCGCCCGCATTGCATCAAGTCTAGGTTTCCCATGCCTGCAGGAAGATCTTTCCCGGACACTTCAATCTGGATATTTATCGACGACAGGTGGGATCTGCTCCTATTTAAGAACTACGATTTTAAAGATGACTGTATCTCAGCATCTATTAAATATTTTAGTTTTGAACCATGTATTTTATAGCCTATGCTATTTACACTATATTACGATTTGATTCCGACCAATGTAATAAAATAAAATAAAATAAAAAGTAGATTAAATATATATATATATATAAACAAATAAATTTTAATCAATTTAATCCTTTTTACTATGTATATACTACCATTTTTCCCGATAAATACAGTAAATAAAAAAAATGAATTGAAAAAAAATTTTCTTTTAAAGGAATTAACTAAAAAATGAAAAATAAGAAGTTGTTCTACTATAAAAAATTAAACATAACTGTTATAAATACGTTTTTAAATTTAAAACTAATTATACTTAATTTTTTCTACTGCATTACGATTTTATTTTCAATAAATATAACAAAAAAAAAAAAAAAATTCGCCTTCAAATGAATGAATTAAATAAAAATAAGTTGCGTAATAGCCGTTGCTAAGATACGCAGACGATTGAAGCAAAAGAATTAAATTTATGAAAAATGAAGCATTAAAGGCAATATTTAAAATCGAAAAAACATTAATTTAAAAAATTCAAATTCGAAATTCGAAAACATCTCGATGAGGTGCACAGCTGCAGGGTCCCAGGTACCTGTATGCCAAATTTGGAAGCTCTGCGATCAATAGTGTGAGCACCAGAGCGCAGACAGACACACACACACACACAGACACACACACAGATACACAGACACTTCTCTTTATTTATATAGATTATTAATGAAATTTTCGTCTTTAAATTTCCTTTAAATATGAAAAGCGTTTTAATTGGATAGCCTTTACACTGATATAATGGTTACTTATATCCGTACTTATACTTTTACTGCAATTTTGGCAACACACTTAACTGTTGGTGTATTTTTTGGTATTTCTTGCCAATGTGTTATATCATATATTGGCCAAAATAAACGCAGTATTAAATTTCATTTAAAGAAACATACCAGTTACACCTGGAAACAAGAAACCAACAAATAGGCCATTTGTAAGCATCACTGGGAGTAAAACAACAATTTTAAATTTGATATAGTTAAAATAATCTGTAGATTCAAATCCACACTTGAAATCAATTTCTTAGAAGCTTTTTACATTTATAAGAATCTTAAAATTTTTGTAAACTGTGATTTCCTGTACCCCCCCCCCTCCGTTCCTACTTTGGTGTTGTTTTTACTTTATTTTTTTATATAACACACATATATATTACATATAAGCATGAAAATATTTTACAACATACACTATTTTAAATATGCCAGCGTTATACATAAATTACAACAAAATTTTTACCGTGTGAATTCGAAATATTTATAAATTACAAATATATTTTGTGTGAAAAAGACGATCTCGAATGATATGTATTTGAGAAAAATATTCGTGATAGAAATCTTCAAATGCATTCCCGTTTTTTACCCAGGCGGGTGAACAGGAAAATAATATATTTACGGTTTTCAAGCTATATTTCCTTTATTCTATAGCTCGAATATTTGAACTTGGCTTGATGCAAGCAATCTTTTTTCAGTATTAAAAGTTTGCATGCATATCAGAATATTTATTTGTCAAACATTTATTTATTACAGTTACAGTTCACATTGTATTTTGCATTTCATTCCAAGTGTAGTGTATTGAATGCCATATAAGGAATACTGAAGGAAAATTGAAATTTTGCTTTCTGTTCTATGATTACACTGTAAAAGAAGGCATTTAAATGAGCATTTTAATTTTAAAATTTATATAACTGTATTGTATAAAAACTGGGTTCAAAATCATGAAATAAACTATTCTTGCAGTTCAATAAAATAAATAAATAAATGTTAATAAAATTCATTTGGTTTACTTGTAGGTGGGGTTTTAATGTAGATTTTAATTGAGAAAGGAAGAAGTAACTCATTGAATAATTAAAAATTATGGGCTTTGATTTGCGAACTAATTTAAAGCATTATACGACGTGAGGCCGGACGACAATAGACGCAATCTTTTCCAATAAAGATATGCGAACGGGAGTGTTCAGTTATCGCATGCCTTTCTATGGAAGAAGAGAAAAGAAAAAGATTTTAATATGCAAAATATTCCTGAATACCAAATTAAATTCAGCAGCTGACAAATTTTTATCAATATTAATATTAGTTAGTTGATAAACGCTTAAAATTAATGTATTTTAATTCACATCGATTGGGGAAAAATTAATACTTATGAATTATTATTATTATTATTATTATTATTATTTTGTTTAAAGATTTTTTTTTTTTTAAATATCATTTTAAACAATTATCTTTACGACACTCTCAAATATAATCATTTGTAACAGAATTTTTAACATATAAAGATTTATATTCCTTTTTTTTTATTTCCCGATTTTAACGACCAGATCTTTCCAAATCGAGTAACACTTGAGAGCAAGTAAAGATGATAATAAGAACTACTTGATATAAACTTCCGGAACTGGCACTTGACGTGAAACGTGCGCTAAAGTGAGCAAGAATACTTCTCGGTTTACTCAATTTTCAACCTATAATTGGAAGAAATATTGAGCACATCTGGTTTTTTAAAAGTCCATCTATTTTCGTCAAAAGTACCCCTGTCTCGCTCTATCTGGTGTATCGTGTTTATTACTTCTTTCATCGAAAAGATGTAGCGAGATAATAATATATACATCAGATAAGTTTAATAAAGATGATAAAAGACGTAAGGGTATCGATTTAATGGATCACAGAAAGAAATTAAATCTTTAGCATTTTTTTAAAAAAAGTTATATATGCAGTTAAAAAAATATTTTTATGATTTTATGTAGATTCGTTTCATACCTTTAGTGCAGGAAAAAAACAACAAAAAAAAGAACGAGTTTTTGACGGTAATACACTAATCTTGCTCTTTTCATGGGGGGGGGGGAGCTGAATCAAGAGATGGACCAAAAATAAAAGCTAACTAGTTGGCATAGGTGGACTCTGCTCAGTTCCCCATCATATTTATGTTCTCAGAAATTTCTAGTGCGAGACATATTACTAGTGGATCTGCAGATCAGGAGCCTCAACGTCCTATTTGCATCAGACATTATTCAATAGGTCATTTTTATTTATTCCTTATTATATAATAGTATATATTGATTCGATCGACTTATTACCAAAATCAAATACATTCCTGAGGGGGGCGGCAGCCCCCCTCAAACCCCCGTTGTATCTCTCTTTGTATACCTATTTGTATATGATATAAAGTGTTACGAAATTGTAAATAATTGCATTTATTTTTGTATAAATTCTTTCAAAGAGGTTTAGTAAGTTGATAAAATGTTAATTTTGTGCCTTTATACTCGTTTTAGCATTAAAATAGCCAAATTTTCCTTTAAAAACGCATTAAAAAGCTCCTATAAGGGAAGAAATAAATTTGGTGCCAAATTTGGCGACTATTTCCCTCTTTGGCGATTTTTTTGGCGATCTTGGCGAGAAAATCCTTATTAGGGATATACCAAATATGGAAGCTCTAATCTCATTGGCTGATGTGATACGAGAATTTTCCAGAACAGTCTGTTTTCGATAGAAAAGTATAAAAGGAGCATTATTTTCGCCAAGGCGGTCAGTCTCAGATCTATATCAGTTTCGTCAAATGCTTGCTCAATGGGCTCATGAATATGTGTACCGAATTGCAAGTCAATAGCGTTATTTTGGGGGCCGCTATCGCGGTACATACAAATTCTTCCCATAGGCCGTAATGGTAAAAAAACTTTGGCGTGTCCCTGTACACGAACTTACAAATGGAATGCACACCGAAAACTATACAGCTAATTTCGTGGGCATCATGAACATGTGTACAACATTTCAAGTCAATAGCGAGTTTTTTGCGGCCGCTATCGCATGACAGACAGACAGACAGACGGAATCCAAAATCCTTTTGAGTCTCAACAGAGGGCCTCCATTCACATTTCGGCAAAAATTGGAAGTCAATAGCTTGATTTTTGCGGTGGCTATCGCGGTACATACAGATTCTTCCCATAGGCCGTAATCATAAAAAATCTTTGGCGTGTCCCTGTATACGAACTACAAGTGGAATACACACCTAAAACTATACAGCTGATTCCGTTGGGCTCATGAACACGTGTACCAAATTGCAAGTCAATAGCGTGATTTTTGTGGCCGCTATCGCGGTACATACAAATTCCTCCCATAGGCCGTAATGATAAGAAAAACTTTGGCGTGTCCTGTACACAAATTACAAATGGAATACACACCCAAAACAATACAGCAGATTTCGCGGGGCACATGAACACGTGTACCAAATTGCAAGTCAATAGCGTTATTTTTGTGGCCGCTATCGTGATACATATAAATTTCTCCCATAGGCCGTAATGATAAGAAAAACTTTGGCGTGTCCCTGTATACGAACTACAAATGGAATACATACCAAAAACTATATAGCTGATTTCGTGGGGCTCATGAACATGTGTACCAAATTTCAAGTAAATAGCGCTTTTTTGGCGGCCGCTATCGCGCGACAGACAGACAGACAAACAGACACAGCCCAAAACAGTTTTGAGTCTCAACAGAGGGCCTCCACTGACGTTTCGGCAATAATGTTAAAAGAAATCAATTTGACCAAAGCTTCATACAGTGACAGAATGAAATCCCCCCTAATAGGCTATCCACCGTTCACTTCGATATATTTATCTTATTCTAATCTATTAATTTATTTTATCGGGGTCAATTCCGTTGTTTAGTTTTCATGCTACTATTTCCAATGCAATAATCCTCAAATTCATATTTATATGAAAAATTTACAATTTCGCTATGTTGATAAAATCGTAAATTCCGAATAATTTACGAAATTTTCCTACTAGAATATTTGTATTCAATCATGTTCAAACAAATATCATAAACGTAATTTTGAAGTTGTCTAACGTATTTAGGGTCCTCAAAATGGAAGTTTATGCTCAATTTTGCTTTATTCTGACATGTTAAATAAATCGTAAATTCCAAATAACTTACGAATTTTTTAAATTGGAAAAATCATAGTCTATGATATTCATGCCAGTATCCTAAATATTATTTCGAAAGTGGTTTGACATCTTTACGATGAAAATATCCCTCAAGATTGACGTTTATGTGAAATTTTGCTCTATTCAGCCATGTTAAGAAATTCGTAAATTTCCAATAACTTACGAAATCTTTATATTGGAAAATTCATAGTCATTAATATTCATGCCAGTGTCCTAAATAATGTTTCAAAAGTAGTCTGACATCTTTACGATGAAAATATCTCTCAAAATTGACGTTTATGTGAAATTTTCCCCTGTACTGCCATGTTAAGAAATTCGTAAATTTCCAGCAACTTGCGAAATTTTCAAAGTAGCATATTTATAGTTACTGATGTTCATTCCGGCATCAAAACTGATATTTTAAAACTGGTCTGACATTTTTACAGTACAAAGTTTACATTTAATGCACGTTTAAGTGATTTTTTGTCCTATTCTCCCATGTTAAGAAAATCGTAAATTTCGAATAACTTACGAAGTTTTTAAAATCGAATGTTGCAAATGAATAGGGTTCTTGCCAGTGTCGAAAGTAATATTTTAAAACTGATCTGACCTCTCTGCGACAATTTGTTCTTGAGATATCGTGTACACAGACTAACAAACTAACGGACTGACCCACTAACACACTAACAGACTAACAGACTAACAGACTAACAGACACCCTACAGACAGACACCATAGAAATTTTGTCATTTTCGGATTCCTCACACCTGAAAACGTGTAGAAAAGTCAAAAAACCGAGGTCGAAATTTTTCACGATTACCTAAGTTCCCCATACCTATAGTATGATGGGGAACTAATAAAGTTTTTAGGATCTAGAGAGATTAGCCAATGGGACATTGAGTTGAAAGTTTTAAAAATTACTCCTCAGATTTTTTTTTTTTTTAAATATGTATAAAACTTCATACAGTAGAACCGTTAAAACAGTTATACAGTTAAAACCGTTATACAGTTAAAAGTCGTCACGTTAACGTGAATTACTTTTAACATGAACTGTTTCCACAATCCCCGTCAAAATGAAGAATGGTTTAGTTACGTATATGACGATTAGTTTCTGATAGCATGAATTACTGATAACATGAACAAATTTTTTATCCCCCTTCAGATTCACGTTAACGAGGTTCTACTGTACAGCAGGGGTCGATCCAGGTTTTAATTTTTGGGTCCCTTTTTTGTGAAAAACAAAATATTTTTGTGAAATTTTTATTTATTTTTGTGAAAAAGTAAAATATTGTTTAAAATCTTCTATTTTTACAATCACTTCATATAATGTTTAATATCGAGTTAATAGAGTTTCGTTTAGTCAAATTAAGGAATTAATTAAAAATAACATTTAAAAAATGAAAACATTTAATAAAGGGATCATTTTTATAAATCAAAATCTTGTGAAGGGGCTTATTTTATAAATTTGAATTTTGTGAAGGGTCCCTTTTTGTGTATTTGAATTTTGTGAAGGGTCCCTTTTTATGAATTTGAATTTTGTGAAAGGTCCCTTTTTATAAATTTGAATATTGTGAAGGGTCCCTGTTTACGATGTGGAATTTTGTGAAGGGGCCTGAAAAGGGACCCAAATTTTGCCTGGATCGACCCCTGCTGTATACAAAATTTCAACAATAATCTTTTTTTAAAAATTAAAACAGCATTATTCTCATTTCTTCATTAAAATTTAGCTCCATCTGGTAGCTGGGTTGTTAACATTCTGTCCATCAGTTAACAGGTAATAGGCTCGAATCCCGTGTTCAGGGATGTGTTCATAGTGGTTCAATATTCATTTTAAGCAGAAGGTCCCAGTTTAATTAATTCTTCTGGGACCGTAGAACTTTTAAGAAAACGCATCCTTAAACATTTAGTCGTCATAAAAAAAGAGTTAATAGAAAGGTAGGCGTGTTAAAATACCCATGTTGCTGATAATTTAAAATTACTGAAACTTTTCAGCAAAAAATACATGGAAAATTGTTTCAATATTTTCAATAAGTAATATACTACACAGCTTCAATTAAGGGGACTTGGCACCTTTTACTTGCCACCACTGAAGGTTTCATATAAAAGCTTATATTTCTATTTATTATTTATTATTTATTATTTCTATTTCTATTTATTAGTTATTAAATATGTTTCTATTTGTTAATTATTAATTGAACTTTATTGGGTTTGTACTATAAAATATCTATTCATAAGGAAAATTACTTATGGTTTTTGACCTATTCTTTACAGATTTGAAATCTTTAAATTGTGTTTTCTCAGTTTGCATTTTTAGCGCTAAAGGCCTATTTCAGTCGGTACAGTTGTCGAATTTTTATAAGACACTCTTAATAGTGCTAAGGGCCTATTTCAGTCGGTTTATTGAATGGGGATTTATTGAATGAAGTCCCCCCAAGGCACAACTTTGACATGAGTCCCCCCCCCAGGCACAACTTTGACATGAGTCCCCCCCCAAGGTACCCCTATTTCAGTCGGTACAGCGTTGTCGAATTTTTATAATACACCCTTAATAGTACTAAGGGCCTATTTCAGTCGGTTTATTGAATGGGGATTTATTGAATGAAGTCCCCCCAAGGCACAACTTTGGCATGAGTCCCCCCCCAGGCACAACTTTGACATGAGTCCCCCCCAAGGTACCCCTATTTCAGTCGGTAAAGCGTTGTCGAATTTTTATAATACACTCTTAATAGTGCTAAGGGCCTATTTCAGTCGGTTTATTGAATGGGGATTTATTGAATGAAGTCCCCCAAAGGCACAACTTTGACATGAGTCCCCCCCAAGGTACCCCTATTTCAGTCGGTACAGCGTTGTCGAATTTTTATAATACACTCTTAATAGTGCTAAGGGCCTTTTTCAGTCGGTTTATTGAATGGGGATTTATTGAATGAAGTCCCCCCAAGGCACAACTTTGACATGAGTCCCCCCCCAGGCACAACTTTGACACGAGTCCCCCCAAGGTACAACTTTGACATGAGTCCCCCCAAGGCACAACTTTGACATGAGTCCCCCCTCCCCAGGCCCAACTTTGACATGAGTCTCCCCAAGGCACAACTTTGGCATGAGTCCCCCCAAGGTACAACTTTGACATGAGTCCCCCCCCAAGGCACACCTTTGACATGAGTAGCCCCCAAGGCACACCTCCCCCTCATTGGGAAAAAGAGAAAAAACGTTGTTTTGCGGCTATAAGACAGTTTGGACTTCCATTCCAACGTTATTTGTTACAATATCTGCAGCTGAAACACATTGGTTTGATTTAATGAAAACTTTATCATGGAATTTAGATCGTCACGAATTAACTAAAGAAGAATTTGTCGATATTAATAAGTTTAGCAGTGGGCCTCTGGCACTAAATTAAAATCTGTCAATGTCAGATTTTCATGTTTTAAATAATGAAATAATGTCGTGTCTGTATATATATATATATATATTTTTTTTTTTTTTTTTGTGAGTTTATGATCTTTAAAATGCTAAACGTTCTACAGATAATTTAAGAAAAGGCTCAATATGCTTTATGTATGTTTATTAGAATCTACTTAAAAGAATTAAAGATGGATTTTGTAATATCTTTAAAAGAAAAAAACATTAGAAATAAAAACATACAGCAGAAAAAAAAAAAAATCAAATTTTTACGTAGACATGCATTTTTAAATCCCCCTCCCCCCCCCCTCAAAAATAAATAAATAAATAAATAAAATAAATAATAATGATAAACTGCAAAATCTATCCCAAATTTTTTTAAGTAGATTAAACATCGAAAAAATATTAAGTCTTACCTTAAACCTTTAAACACCTGACTATTTTTAAATCAATTTAAAAATGTTTTACTTCTTTCCTCTATTAAATTAATCACGGGGAAAATACATTAAAAAATTATACTTTATTTTAACTATGGCTTACAGCTAAAAAGCAATTTGTTGCTAATCAAAATACATAATGCATTAGAGATTCAATATTATTCTAATAATACTCATTAGAAGAAGACAAAATTGGGTACAAAATTGGGTTTAAATATGAAGAAGATCTTTTTTATTTTTGAGAAGTGTGTTTTAATAGTCTACATTTTTCAAGGGATTTATAGAACAAATTAAAAGCATTTATCGTAACGCCTTTTATGAAATTAAGTTATTAGTAACTATACTTATTTTTACTAATAGTCTCACTTTTGAGAAAGCAACGGCTCCCTAATTTTTTTGAGAAAATTCTTCTCAAAAAGATATGATGAGTCTCATCGTCTCATTTTTAAGTAGTTCCTTTTTTACAATGTACCAACTACAAATACCATAATGCCGTGTTATTATCCAAAAGGCCGGTCACAAGCCATGAAACTACAGAATAGTAAAGCACACCTTTGTCCAAGTTTCTTGCATGCAATCAAAAATATTTTTTATAGTTCTAGCAATTTGATAATAATCTGAATTGTCTTAAATAAATCGTAATCAGAGGGAAAAAAAAAAAAAAGATACTACTTAGGGTAAGTGCACCAGTGATTGACACTTTTAGAACAATCTCCGATGTTTTTAATGTTCTAGTCATCAGAAAATATTTTTAGGAATCTTAAGTTTGTACATATGGCATGAAAGACATTCAGAACCACATTTATGTTAAAATACATACATTTGACAACAATTTTTTTTTTTTATGAATCTTTATTTGACACCCACTCACTGTTCCAGTAATTGACACCCTATGTTCCAGTGTTTAACGCTGCTAGTTATTCATTTTACCAGTTATTAGCAATCTATGCTTCAGTGTTTGACATAAAATGTTAAAATTCTTATATGTAAAATATATGATATTATTATTTTTCTTATTTATTAATTATTTCTGGATTGATGTCAATTACTGGAGCAAGCCAATCACTGGAACACCTACTCTAATTAAAATTAATGTGTCTTTACTTGGTATTCCATCTTGCCGAGATGTACCACGCAAACAGCTTTAGTGCGGTTATTAAAATCATTTCCTATTAAACTGTAAAATTTAATATAATAAAATAAAAATAAAAATATTCTGAAAATAATGTGAAGCGGCTGGAGATCAAGCAGCTCACAATTCTTCACAGAACGCGTTCAAGCAATAACAAATAGCTACTACAAATATCAACTTAAAAAGCGCCGTGTTACGATCCAAAAGACCCTTCACACGCTAAGAAACTAAAGAAAACTATTGTTATCATTTAAAGTAGTTCTTTTCTTAAAGTTTCTTACACACAACGGGATTTTTGACGTATTCCGCTAAGGAAGAAGTGTGCTATTTTTACTTTTGTTGTTTTCCAATCTTTCCCTTTTTCAAAAAATTGTTGAAACATTCGTCATGCCGTTGACGGCAAAATGTTCCGCTTGTATTGGGTGACTGCTCTGCCCAAAGTAATTTTAGACTCACTACGGTAATTTTCCTTCATTAGTCTTCCTCCACTTGGGAGGTTTTGAAATGATACCGTATGTATCGGGTCTTTTTTTAAATAAGGCAAAAAGGAGACGAAATGGAAAATATTACTGGATGCAATGATTTGAAACGTATTTTGTTTCGACAAGAAAACAAAACTTTATTTATCTTAGAAAAGTGGAGAAATAGCAAAAGAAGTCACGTTCAAGATAAGTTTGAAATGAGATTTGCACTTGACAGGTAAAGAGCTCTGTGAATAAAAAGAAGATGAAAAAGAAAAGTTAAACAAAACTTAAACGATGCCATTATATGTTTGAATGTTTTAATGGATTTATAAATTATCATTTTAAATCCTATGTTAATAATTACATTTCCTTTTGCACCATTTAGATGTAAAAATAATATGCGTTGTTTAAGTAATTTTTTATACAAAGGAATATAGACTTTATTTTCCACGCTTTTTATTCTAATTTCATTCAATTTTAAAATGATTAAAAATAGTATTAAAGAGAGACAGAGAGAGGGGAGTGGGGGGGGGGGAGCGGGTGGTGGTGGTGGAGAGAAAAGTAAAAAGGAATAAGAAATATTTAAAAGAGTAATCTGTAATCAATCGCTATTAAAGAATACAGAATGTTTATTTTTTATTTTTTACACCAAAAAATTTATTTTTTATTTTCTAGGAAATAATACATAATCATCACATAATCATAATAACAATCACCAGAGTTAAAAATTGATATAATAAAACGATACATAAAATAACATTATAACTCTTTAGATTATACGTAATTGTAATTTTTATATTATATTTAAAATGCATTTGTTATTGTATGATTGTTGAAAGAAAGTAAAAAAAAAAAAAAAAACTAAGTATAAGAAGTTCATTAAAAATTTTTATTAATTTCCTTTTAAAATTATTTTTATCGTATGTGTAAAGAGAAATAATATAGGTGTATTGAAAAATAAATAATTACCTTAAGCTAACAGAGCATTTAATCAGTATTTTTTTCAAAATTAGCACACACATTTATTAATTATGCCTTGAGTTTACCTGAAAATAAAAAAATAAAAAACATGTTAGGAATTCTTATGGGAATTTTATGTAATACAAAAGAATAGTTAATATCTAAATTTCTTCACTTTTAGAAAAACATTTTTTAATGCTGAGTCGGTAGTACACACATAAACGTATACATAATACCCTTTTTTTTTTCATTTTACTATTTAATGATTTATTTTGGAAATGTACTTACTTATTTATTTTATATATTTTTATATATATTTTTTTATATACTTTTATTTCTACTTATGCGTAATAAAAATTTTTGATCTCTCATTAAAAAACAGAATTAGATTAGGAATTATGATTTATATATATAAATATATATATATATATATATATATATTTACATAGAAAAAAATATAAATCATAGTTACAAATATGCTTGTTAAAGAATAACAATCTTTATACTGTCATAATTGACTATTATAATACGAGAAATTTCGACGAAGTTCATATGTGATATATTGAATAAAACAATTAAGATCGTTGTTGTAAATAACAAAAATATATATATTGCAATAAAAATTGTGCATGAAATTATTATGTTAGCAGCTGTATACAGCATTTGAACTACAGTTTTCAATATTATTGTTTAAAGAATTGGATTGCTGAAACAATACCTTTCTATATTCTCTATTAAGATAAATAAATAAATAAATAAAATGTTATACTAATAATTTTTGGGATACGTTTTTTTAATAAGAAAAAAAAAAAAAAAAGATTACGAAAATCTTCCACAAACAAAATATATGCTTAACACATTTTTTTTTTTTTTTCTCTTTCTCTATTTATTTATTTGTTTTGTGTAATGTTTTTAGTACAAACGTAAATATAAGTTTTGCTAAAAACGTTTCTCCCTTTTTTTTTGTATAATATATATGAACTACGTAACAATATAAAGAAATTTACAAAATGTCCTTTCCCTGTTTTCATTTTGCCCTAATCGGCACAGAAAAAAATAAATAAAGGAAGAAAGAAAAAGAAAAACCTCATTAAGATGTATGACAAAGATTTTCTTTTTCTTTTTTTTTTTTTTTTTTATCCCTATGATTATAATAAAAAATATTATTGAAAATGAAAAAAAAAAAGTAAAGAAGTTTTTTTTTTGTTGTTGTTGTTACAAGTTTGCCAAAGGCAATGCAAGTGATGATAATAATAATAATAATAAAAGACGATATAATATTTTAAAAATGAGAACATGCTGAAATAAAAGTATGTTTTTATTTAATAAAATTCATAAAATTATGTAACTTTAAATATTTTAAAATATTTAAAGTTATACATATAGAATTATAAAGTTAAAATATAAAGAAAATGCATTAAATATAAATATAACGTTAATTAAGGAGCCCTTTATGCTATTTTTGTAAAATTATTAATTTATGAAAGGTTATAGTTTTATATAGATAATAACAAAAACAAAAGTTAAAATGAATATTATTCACCGAGAAAAGTAGCAGATGTAGATCATTTTAATTATAAAAAAAAAAAATACTTTAATGAATTTACATTTAAATTAAAATAGCTACGAAAATTTAAAGATTCAAAATTCAGAAGTCAAAATTTGAAAGAATAACTAATAAGTTGATCTTCTTAACGAAAATTTTAAAATATTTAGCCTTCTAAAGAAAAGATGATTTTAAGAAAAAAGTTTTTATTGATATATTGTTATTTTTTTTTTTTTTTTTTTTTTTAGTTTCATCTTACACAGAATTAAAAAACTTAGACTTTACAGAATCTTCATAGATCATTTTGAAGTGGTGCTAATGAAATATTCACCTAAAACTGGAAATAAAACTTTTTTTACACACATATATTAATAGAAAATAATTTTCCTTCCCGTTTTTTTTTTTTTTTTTTTTTTTTTTTTGTCTAGTGTATTAAAAATATAGCTACATTATCACTGAAAAATTTCAAAATATACCTTATAAAGAACAGGAAAAAAAAACATTTATTTATTTTTTACATCTTTATAAGTAAAAAAAGTTTCATTTTGATAAAGAAAAACATAAGAAAATTAAAAAGACTACTTAAAAAGTCAGAATTGAAATAAGGAGTTAAGTACCGTAATTAATCGATAATTAAATTAAACATATAAAATATAAAGATAAAAGATATACTCCGGAAATACTGATAATACTGACAAATAAAAAATTTGATTTTGTGAAATTAATATGTGTATATATATATATATATATATATATATATATATATATCCGTTTCTCGAAATATTTTTAAAATAAAACTTACAAAGAAAAGCATGCAGAAGAAAGTATTCTAAACCATTAATGTAAGTAAAATTAAAAAATTATTATTCTGTACTCGGTGTTCATAAAAATAAATGGTACGTTTTAATGAGATTTATATGTTTTTCATTTCATAAATGAAAATGTCAGACTTTAATTTCAAATTATGTTTTCTCTTTTATTAAAACCACCCCCTTTTTTTTTTCCTTTTTTTTTAAGGAAAAATGTATCGTGTTAATACATTAACTTTTTTTTGTTTCGATATTTTTTTATATGCATAAAAAAATGTTTAATACGTTACAAAAAAAAAAAAAAAAAAAAAAAAAATCTCATTTAAAAATTCTTACAGAAATGTTTTTATGCTAAAGAGGAAAAAAAAGTACAATTTTCCCGTCCGAAGACATTTTATAGGCCTCAGTGGATTTTTTAAAGATATTTTTCATTCTATTAATTAAAGGAATGTAAAAGATTGTAAAAGTTAAAATAAATGTGAAAAATAAATAAAAATAAATGTTTTTAAAAATTAGCTCTCTTAAAACAGCAAAATCTGATGAATGCAACTAACTGTGATTGATAAAACCTGCACATGCGAGTCAAAAATAGGTACCTGACAGTTAGCAGACAAATGAATTTTATAAATATATAAAATCATTTGTTATAATTAAATTAATTTATTTTTAGAATACATTAAGAAAATAATATTTATTAAAACATTTATTATAAGTTAACATAAAGTCCTGAAAATTAAAGAATACCTTCAAATAATTCAGCTGCGAAATATTATGAAAAAGAAAAAGCATAATAAAAACAAAATACTTGATACGCATTGATAATATTGATAGATATCGAAAATATATAATATTTGAGAAAAAATATGTTCATTAAAATATTTTTCTTTAATAGAAAAAA
Source organism: Salticus scenicus (assembly GCA_963930645.1). Classification (NCBI taxonomy): domain Eukaryota; kingdom Metazoa; phylum Arthropoda; class Arachnida; order Araneae; family Salticidae; genus Salticus; species Salticus scenicus. The sequence continues at coordinate 92,089,011 of OZ005650.1, forward strand.
AAAAAAAACGAAAAAAATGAAAGAAAATATTCTAAAACGCTGACATAGATGAAATATTTACATGCAAAACTCGAGGTTCATAAATTGAAATGGTAAGATTTAATGATATTTATATATTTTCATTTTTTAAATAAAAAATATTAGATTTTAATTACAAAATATTTTTTCTTTTTTAAAGGCCATTAAAATGATAATAATAATAATAATAATAATTATAATAATGAAATAATGTAAGGTATTTCTACTACATTTACTATTTTTTGCTAGATTTTTTCATCTATATATATATATATATAAATCTAATCCACATTAAAAAAAATATATATATAAATACGAATTCATATATTTTTAAAGGAACACTTTAAATAATGTAAAAAAAATCAATTTCCTCAACATACTTTTTATAGAGGTTGAATGATTTTTTTTTTTTAATTAAGGGAATTTTTATAGCATTAATCATTGGAATGAAAGAGAAGTTAAGAAAAATAAAAATGGGAATCTACTATGTATATCTACATTGGGAATCTCGATTACTTACTTTTAACCATAGCTGCCAAGTTTTTTTTAATTTATTATGGAATGATGTTAGCTCCGCCCTTTTTTCTCTCCGCAATCCTTTTAGAGTAATTTTCTTCATATTTAATTGTAGTTATATATTCAAGAAATTTTTTCTACAAATATTCCGGAGTGAAAACAGTGTGGGACTAACAGTTTTCCGGAATAAATTAAATAAAATTGCAGCTATGCTTTTAATAAGAATTGTTGCAAAGACTCTGAGTAAATATTTCAGTAAATTTACAGAAATTTTTTACAATGCATCATCACAGATATATTTCTCTACCAATTGAATTTTTAACATTATCTATTCATATTTCAGAGAAGAATACTGGTTATTCATTATCATCTGAGTTTATCATTATCAGAGAAGGATGATGGTTTAAGACAGCTGGTCATATCGATTTCAAATTTCATTTTAAACATTCACTTATACGTGATTTTCTTAAAAATCGTTAAAGTCGTTTTCACGGAAACATGATTTCTGCCGTATTTTGCCTCGGCGCAAGTCCCGGAGATCGCAGAAATCCAGACAGAAGTATTATCTTGAAGAAATCCTTATTCTATTTTTTTTTTTTTTAATCATCATTCAAGCAGTTTCCAACGAAACCAAGTTTTTACATTATTTTGTTCTGGGTGGAACGCAGGTTGGCAGTAAACACTAATTTTAATGAAGAAGAGGGTGATTCATATCAGTGTTGCCAGATTTTGGTACATTTTTATTCAATATCTACAACTAAATTTTAATTGTAAAGGTTGCTTAATCACTTCGAAGACTAATCATCTATTATGTATACAAAATATCACTTCTGAAAAATATTGGTGACTATTGAATAAAAAAGTTCCCAAGTCTCGCAAAACTGATTAATATGGAATTATAATCAGGAAAAATTCCCTAACTCAAGAATTTTCTGAACATCAGTTCTGCAATTTCCAAGAAAAACATTTTTCTGCAATATTTTGCTCCGTGTGAAGCGCGGCTAACCAGCGAACTCTAATTTTCTTGAAGAAGACAGTAATTAAAACCGAATTGTTATTTGAGAAAACATCCAAACTTAAAATTTTTATCAAAATCTTTTGAGCATTTCCCAAGAAACCAAATTTCTGCTGTATTTTAAAGCAGGCAGAGCACACGGTGTTACAGAATTCTAATTTGTCTTAATGATGAATAAAATTCCAATCGGTTTTTCACCTTTAAGAAATTTCTTCGAAATCGTTAGCATCGTTTTCTATAAATATAGTACGCTAATGCTAGGACCATAGTGGTACATAATGTGCACGAAAAAATGCAATGTAAGCTAAAAGTAAATATTTAATTACTTAAAAAAATATCTCGATTAATGATTTATTACAACGTGAATATTTAAACAGCTTAAGTATGTAGATTGAATATAAGAAATCTGAATTAATTATCAGATAATTAAAAAGTGTAGTTATAATAAAAATAACTAATTAAGTTTTACCTAATATGCGAAATCATACTTCCTCAATTTATAAAAACATAAAATGTAGAAAAAAAAAAAAAAAAAAGTCATGTTTTCGCCGTCAAAAATTGTATGAGATCTTTTAAGACGACATTATAGCTGAAAGACTACTCTTTTCGATAATGATTAGTGAAAAAAAAACTTTTTAAAATATTAAAAAAAGAAAATAAATTAAAATACTTCATTCGAAAGAATTTGATTGAAGCAGCCAAGTGTAGTTAAAGGAAGATATAGAAAAAAAAATAGATATTTAAAACTCGGACAAAACTCTTTTTTTTTTTTTTTCCTTTTTTTAAGCGCTGAAAATCTTAAAAAAAAAAAAAAAAAAAAAAATCTTTTAAAAATATTCCAAAGCGGAAAAAGTTTTTAAAAGCAAAGAAAAAAAAAGGCGTATTCATTAATATATTCCAAAGTAAAGAACTCTTTCTTTAAATATGCAAGTCAGACAAATTAATTCATGAAAATATAATTTTCTTGAATTAATAAAATAAAAGTTATTTACAAAAGAATTTCTTTCTCTAAGAGTAGAAAATATTTAATCATTAAATATAACTCTATAGAAGTGAAATTAATTGAATTTCTTTACATATAAATTAGAATTTGAAAAACTAAAAAGTTATTATAAAATTCTTATTAATTATTTTATTCGTTTTAATCAGTAAAATTCCATATTTGTTTTTTATTTAATGAATGTTTATTTGATATTTAATGTTTATTTGTTATTTAATAATAGAATTCACATGTATCAAAATAAATGAATATTTAAATGAATTCATAATTAATAAGAAAGCAACAAAGAACTAGTGTTTTAAAGTAATAAGTACAAAACTTTGAATAACTTTGAATTTATTTTTTATGGTGTTTATTCAAAGTTTTGTACTTACTAATTCGTAATTGTCCCGCTTAAACAGACGATAGTTATAAAACGAAAATGAACATCTGTGAAAATTAAAAACGTCTTTGTTTCTAAAAAAGACTTTTCATTGTTACTTTGCACGTAATGCATTAAATTTAGTAATAATAATATTAATAATAATAATAAATTTATAAATAAATAATAATAAGTCTGTCAGAAGCAGAATTTAGTTTAGCACGACTATTTTGTATATTACAAATTTTTTATTTGTTTGTCTATTCTTCCATATAAAGATATGTGCCATCTGCATAGGTACACACTGGTATAAACCCCCGTTCGTATACCTTCATTGGAAAAGTTTGCTTCGATTATCGTACGACCTTTCGTCATATAGATAAGTTCATAAATCAAGGTCTATAATTTTTAATCCTTCGATGATTTCTTTCCCGCATTCTGAATTAAAATCTACATTAAAACCTTCCACTAACAAATAAAACAAATGAATTACATTCAGGTTTTGTTATTTACTTTTTAACTGTAAAAACGTACGAAAATTAGTTTACTTCATGATTTTGAATCCAGTTGTCTACAGACAGCTTAAGTCAGTTACATACAATAAATCCTTTACCTCAATTAAAATAAAATAAAACTATTGCACTTTCATTTTTTTTAGACAAAAAATAAATAAATAAATAAATAAATAAAGAATATTTATTATACAATTATATTTATTTTCTTTTATATAGAAAAATAGATAAATTAAATGAAGCTTTCTTTCTTTCTTTTTTAATCTTTAAATGTATTTGTATATATATATATAGTTTTAACGTTACAATGGGAATTTTATTTAATACCTTTCGAACCATTTATCCGATTGAGCTAAAAAACACAGTGCTTGGTAGATATTGTCCTAATTAAAAAGTGTACCAAATTTTGTAATCGGTTGAATAGTGTAAAGGGACGGACCTGACATATTCAGAGTGGAACACAGCAAAAGGTGACGACTGCAAATGACTGACTGAAAGAAATAAACACCGTCGTACTACTACTAATAATAATAAAATTATCATTGCAATTCTATCCATATAAGCTTATGCCATGTAACTATATAAGTTTTTATAAAAGCCAATATGGCATCGTCATCGAAAATATATTTTGAGAGAAATTAGCAATAAATGAAAATATAGAAAAAACACTTATGCGCACATACATAAAAGAAAAGAAAAGAAATGAAGAAAAACGTAGGAATAGCAATGGGTTATTTCTGCTAAAAACACACTGTGTCTATAAAATGTTGGGTACATTTTGATGTTTATAAATTCATAAAATAAGGAAGATAAATTTAAATTGACAACATTGACAATTAGACTGACTCAAAAAGTTTTATGGTCCTTGTCAATGGACTTCCACATGTGCGCCGTTTGTCGCACGGAGAATATCAAGACGGTAGTCACTTTCTCGCCAGGTACGGACAAGCATGTCGGCATCCACAGAGGCTATTGCGACTGTAATTCTGGTCTTTAAGTCATCAACAATCAACGCATTCCTTCTCTAAATGATGTTACTTTACGAATCTCCAAAGGAAAAAGTCCAGTGGCGTTATATGAGTTAATCTGAGTGGCCAAGGAATTAGGCCACCTCGTCCCAGTGGCGGATTTAAGGGTGGTCTAGGGGGCTGAAGCCCCCCCCCCCCCCAAAAAAAGCACTAACATTCCCAATTGGATGTTACAATTGTAAATTATTCAATGATCTATAATAACATCTTGAAAACTCTCAGCCCCCCCCCCCCAAAAGTTAAGTTCTGGATCCGCCACGGCCTCGTCTAATCCATCTTTCTGGAATATGGTCATTCAAAGAACAACAAATGATGGTACTCCAATGTGGTGGTGCACCTAACATTACATTCTAATCTTTGCCAAAAACAAAAGAGAAAAACATACAATTAGTATAGCGCGCGGACGATATTTACCAAAAGCAACGAGAAAAACATAAAATCCATAGCACGGACAGACGATATTTACAAAAGGATTGATATCCAAGTGGGAAAGGAAATTTTCTATGTCAACGTTCACTATGGATAAAATATACGAGTTATTCTATGTGTAAATGCCATTAGTTTGCTTATATCTTCATTATTTTATGAATTATTAAACATAAAATTGTATGAAACATTTTATAGACAAGGTTCGAGTTCGAAACAGACCAAGTATTAATTACACTTAACAATTGAGTTAAGACAATGCTAACTTCTAAAATATTGTGAAATGTAAAATATGTTTAAAACGTTGTCTTGCCGGGTGCTATTGTGCTAGATCAATTTTATCTGTCACGAGCAAGCGACACTAAACATTGTGTTTCGGGAATCGATGGATAGGATAAAAGCCATGATTATCGACAGGCTATAGGAAAAAGGAATTCAATAGAGGAACATAGCGTTAAAATATTTTTCAGGACCTACAGTGAAAAAGAAAAACATTAATTTATCTTTAATGCCTTTTTGTTGCAAGAATACGTTTTGTAGCGTTTTTAGCAAAAAAATTATTCCATTAATTGAATATAAATATAAATAAATAATTTGAAAAAAAAAAAAAAAAAAAAAGAAAGAAAAAAGAAAAAAAGAAAGAAAAATTACAAATTAAATAATTCTTTCATCCTTTTGCAAAATAACTAATAATACAAAAAAGCAATTTTATTATTTTATGTTTTGATGATACCTAGAGAAACTTTCTGTAAAATATACATTTACTAAAATGTACATTTTATACTAAATTATATTATTACTAAAATGCATATTTTATACATTTACTAAAATGTATATTCTTTTGATTATTTTAGAATAAAAAATAAGTAATATTCATTGAACAAAATAAATAAATAAATAATAATAATAATCTATGTGGGAGGAATTAAAGTAGGAATACACAAACAAAGACTTAAATTTATACTCTTAATTGTTATATTATTTTCTTTTCTCAATGAGTACGACAAAAGTGGCAGTGGGGATACCCTATAATGTCCGTAATATATAAAATCTAAAGTTATGTTATTACAGATAACAATTAAAAACAATCGAAATTATTTCAGGGAAAATTTATAAAAATTTTTAATCATACTACACAGCAAAAAAATTTCAAAACATTCCTAGGAAATTTGGGGGAAATATATATCCACCATCTACTAGCAATATTTCTCAACTGTACCAGTAATCACAAAATATACCATTAAAAATGATACTAAATTCCTGAAATCATGAACGTTAAACCAGTTACTCTCAAAAACTTGTTCCAAACTTTTAAAAACCGGAAACGTCACACTTTTCTTATTTCGCTCAGATCAGCTGCTAATACGAAATAAATTAAATAGAATCATTATAACTTATTAATAGTTTAAACTAAAGTGCTTAAATATAACTTTTTTAAATACTACAACAATACCTCTTAAAGGTTACCTTAAAACCATTTTCAGTTTTCTTTTTAAAACATACTACGTGTTTATGACTTCGATTTGTCAGTCTGTCTACTGTCTCATTTTCTTAAATATTTTAAAATGCCTGATGAAGTGATCGAAAATTTCTGTGTATACTTTTCTAGATGGTGAAACAATATATTTTATTTTGAATCGTTTTGCTATAGAAATCTATGCATTGATTCTAAAATTGATTCATAAAATAGAATTATAGTTATTAAGACTCATCTTCTCCGTTCGAATTTATTTTCAGGGTTTTTCAAATGTGTTTGTTCACTATAATATAAGATAGCACATTACAATTTTAATAGTGTATAAAACTTGCTAGCAAAAAGAAATAAAATTTATAAGGATGACATGAATCTTTATTTTTTGCGACAATTTATATTTCAGATGCCAGTCGCAGTTATATACTATATATATAATGTTGAATTTATGTGATTAAAATGAAAAGATTAAGAATGAAGATGAGACAATCATATAAATACCACAGAAACACACACATATATATATATATATATATATATATATATATATATATATATATTTGTGTGTGTGTATGATATGTACCATACTGTTTTTTCTAGTAATGTAAAGTACAAACATTAATATTTTATATAATGTATCAGAATCTATATATTAAAATTTAATAAAATACAGAAGCCTGTGATAAAAGAAATACAGCGAGCAGGTTTATAACAGAATTCTATTGACTAAATCAATAATATTTTCCAACAAATGTTATTTACCAACTGCCTGAAGGTATATATCATTTTCAACTCCTGGAAGTTTTCAAATGAAATTTTATCAGATACATTTTACCGGAACATTGTATATGATAACCGATATCAGGGATCAATAAATCGAACAGAAAACGGTGTTATCGAAGGACGACTCACCATACTGATAATAAAAAAATTATAAAGAAAGAAAAGTGCAATCGGATACCCGAAAGTTAAAATAAAAGTGATGCATGATATTCCTAAGATAAACAAAACAAAACAAAAAATAAAAAGAAGAATGAAAGAGAAGAGAGAGAGAGAAATGATTGAATGATTACAAAAAATTGCCTTTAATAATAATAATAATAAGAAGAAGAAGAAGAAGATTCTGTTTATTTTTTTCTTTGGTGGGTATCTTCACACACACTTAAAGGGAAAAAAAAAAAAAAAAAAAAAAAAAAAAACTTTTTAAATTTTATTGCTATGGATGACTTTACGATAAAAATATCATAAAAAAATCCGCAATTATAAACACTTGACTGTTATCTGAGATCGTCTTAAGTAATAATTCCTATAAATTGAATAAAAAATCTTAAGTTTATTGCAATCTTATATTAATAAATTTTTAGTGCTACTACAATATTGAAATGAATTATTAAAAAGAATTCAGATACAATTTCAGATTTAAAATCTGGCACCTGATTATTATTATTATTATTATTATTATTATTATTATTATTATTTTATTTATTTATTTATTTTTTTTTTTTAACAAAAATCTAAATTTTAAAACTCATTTAAATTTAAATTTCTGCTAATAAATAAATTCAATAAGGAAAACATGAATAAATTCTATTATAATAAAATCGTTATTGTATACATAATATGTACACTAAGATTCATATAATTAATATTAATATAATTTAAGAGTATATAATTATATAAATGAGAAAATAATCGCGATATCAATCAAAATAGAAGATTTTAAACTTTTTAAAGAAAACATACAAAACTAATTTCTTTCAAAATTTCAGTTGATGTTTCTAATTATTATTACTATTATTATTATTCTTTGTACAAAAGTTTCAAAAACTTCTTATTAATTTATTTCCAGGTCTTGAATATTTAAACTGACATTTTCCCTAAAACTTTATTCACATCACTTAGTTATTCGTGCATTTCTAAAATTTCATGAATAATAAATTTAAAGAGATCAAGAGTATATTTTTACCTTTTTTATAGCTAAAGTTTAAAATAAAACATAAAAAAGTTTACTTTTAAAGTAAGATAAAAATTTAGTGGGTACCGAGAAAGTTTTTAGCCTGTAAAGACTGCACTCATTATACATTTGTTAAAAAAAAAAAAAAAAAAAAAATCTTTGAAATATATATATATATGTTGGGTTTTCTGTTGGGAAAATGATGAAAAGGTGAGTTTTCTGAAATAAGATTATTTTAGCTTTAAACGTATTTAGCGATGAAAATAAGCTTATCTGATTTTAAATATCTAATACATTTGATAAATTCTAAACAATTTTGATTTTCTACAAAATATTATATTTTTATACACGCATATTTTAAATTGAAATGGAAATATTAGTTTGATAGCTGTCTATTATTTCATGTTTTAATAAAATAAAATTATATATGTTGTTCGTTTTATATAACGTGTCAATTTTGTCATCTTGAATTTTTCAAAAATTCTTGGCGTGTAATATAACTTTTTAAATAGAATACTTTTCAAAAACTCAAAAGATTCAATTCTTTATATTTAAGATGCGCAACGTCATTTTATTTTCAGATGAATTACAATTTTAAATAATTTTGAAGAATATTTATAACTTTATTTGACAAAAAACGAAAATTTTTAATTTTTACAACTACTAGAAAAATAAACAAATAAATCAGTATAGTACACTTTTGTTTAAAAGGTTATTTCTGAAACTAAATAAAAAAAGATAATATAGTACTCATGAATTTTAATTGCCATTAAAAAAAAAAAACTAAATTAGGAAAACTGTATAGTTTTCAATCAAGAAAGAAAAAAAGTTCACTTTTAAAAAACATTTCTCAAATTTCAGAGGTTTAATGGTCAAACTACAATAGGTAAATAATAATAATAATAAATATAAATAAATAAAAGGCAGTGATACAGTAAATATGTACCACTACAAATTTAAATATGGTGAAAGTAAACGTATATTCGTCCGCTATTTTTTTTTTTTTTTTTTCAAATTTAAACAAATTTCTTAATCGAATTATATAAAACAAAGAAAACTAAATTAATCAATAAAATATTTTTATGTTACGTGGTAATTTAAGAAATATACTTATAAAAAATATATATTTAAAAAAAAAATACATTGCTGAATTGTTACAGTATATATTTGCGCGTAACTCGCGTTACAAATAATTATTATTTCAAAATTTTAAAAAACCAATTTAATATACTTCATTAAATTTTAATTTCATGTATGCATTAAAAACTGCAGTTTAACTGGCAAGTGGCAAGTAGTAAAAATTGGCGGCGCTTGGAGTGAGCCACGATAGTTTGAAAGAATTTGCAAACTAAACTAAAATTTATTTATTAACAATACTTTTGCGCAGATGAAATTAAAACTATTTATCTGATAAAAGAAGAACTTAATGAAAAACATTTAACTATTTGTGAGGATATCCATAAAGAACTAATGATTTAATAAGAATTAAATATAATGTGTACTTAAAAAGATTATTATATTAATAAACTTAATACATTAATTTTGATGAAAGATACACTGAAATTGTTAATTAAAAATTATTGATTAAGAAAAGGGCTGTGTTGAATAGCTATAACTAAAAAAAACTAATTAATTAATTTCACTCATTTAAAAAAAGGATATATATATATATATATATATATATATCCATTATATTTTAATATCATAGAGGGATAAAACCATTTTACAAGCACAAAATAATTAATGCAGAAAATTGATAAAAGAAACCTTTTTATCCTTTTTACATTTCATTTATTCATTTTGGTCTGAGGCATACCAGGGTTTAATTCAGCTCTTTAAAAATGGTACTCCATTTGTGAATTTATAAAATAATTTGTTAAAACAACCAAGTAAGTTTGTGAAAATTAATAATGCTTCTGAACAATTAACCAAAATGCGCAAAGCAGTTTTAATTAATATATGTAAAAAATAAAATGGAACAGTTGTAAAATAAATATATATGTAGGTGAGTTGTTTCTTACGTGTAAGATGAGAAAGTTTTACTTAGATACTGTCTCCAATAAATATCCAAACTGAGGCTATTTCTAAGTGTTCAATGCAGTGAAAATTCTAAAAAATTTTAGTGTGCCACTATATTGCTGAGATTTTGTGAAGGTGCCTCTTTGCTGAAAGTTGATTTTGTGAAGGTACCTCATTGCTAAAAGTTGACTTTGTGAGAGTACCTCAATGTGGTACTAAATTTTTTCTGGATTAACCTCTGCATACTCATACACCCCGCGACAAAAATATAGGAACAAAGGGTTTTCCTTTGATTTTTCATAAAATAACATTATCTAAATTGTGCTTATCATTTATTATAATTATAAAATAACACTATTCCTGGACTAATTTTTGTTTTAAGACTAATTTAGAAAAGTTTTAAGACTAAAATTTTTCTAATTTAAGACTACACTTCGCCACAAAAAGATAGAACAGTTGTAACATACAGTTGTAACATACAGTAACATACAGTTGGAACAGTTGTAAAATAAATATTCTGTGTTAAATTTCTAATTTAAGACTACACTTCGCCACAAAAAGATAGAACAGTTGGAACATACAGTTGGAACATACAGTAACATACAGTAACATACAGTTGGAACAGTTGTAAAATAAATATATATGTAGGTGAGTTGTTTCTTACGTGTAAGATGAGAAAGTTTTACTTAGATACTGTCTCCAATAAATATCCAAACTGAGGCTATTTCTAAGTGTTCAATGCAGTGAAAATTCTAAAAAATTTTAGTGTGCCACTATATTGCTGAGATTTTGTGAAGGTGCCTCTTTGTTGAAAGTTGATTTTGTGAAGGTACCTCATTGCTAAAAGTTGACTTTGTGAGAGTACCTCAATGTGGTACTAAATTTTTTCTGGATTAACCTCTGCATACTCATACACCCCGCGACAAAAATATAGGAACAAAGGGTTTTCCTTTGATTTTTCATAAAATAACATTATCTAAATTGTGCTTATCATTTATTATAATTATAAAATAACACTATTCCTGGACTAATTTTTGTTTTAAGACTAATTTAGAAAAGTTTTAAGACTAAAATTTTTCTAATTTAAGACTACACTTCGCCACAAAAAGATAGATAGGAAGAAAGGGTTTTTTTAATTTTTCATAAAATAGCATTATCTAAATTGTGTTGATCATTTATTATCATAACAAAATATTATCATATGAAAAACATATTAAATATTTGAATCATTTTCAAAATATTCATATTCAAAATTAAAAAAAAAAAACCTTTGTTCCTATCTTTTTTTCGCACTGTGTAGCCTTAAATTAGAAAAATTTTAGTCTAAAAATTTTTCTAAATTAGTCTTTAAACAAAAATTAGTCCAGGAATAGTGTTATTTTATAATAATAATAAATGATAAGCACAATTTAGATAACGTTATTTTATGAAAAATCAAGGAAAAAACCCTTTGTTCCTATCTTTTTGTCGCAGGGTGTACATCTACAGATTATAAAATAAGGGATATTTTATATTTAAGACAATTATTCGAAGCTTAAAAATTTTCCTGGTAGGTACCTTCAAAATTCCAATCATTTTATTTTAATTTTTCTTAAATGCTGATATTAATTCCAGCAACATCTTGTATAAATCCTATGAAAATATACTGCTTCGGTAGACCATAACTTAAATTTTGTTAATAAAGTTATTTGATTAAAAAAAATTCATTTAAAAAGTATAATCAATCAAAAGATTGAGCGAAAACACATTTCTTCTTTCTTTTTCTCTTTTTCCTTGTGCATAAAGTTTATTTTAACTTGGTGTCGTAGTTTATCATCTGTCAGTTAGGCCAGGCCGAGTGAGGGGCTGAAAATTGCGGAAAATCGTTGAGTAACGTGTCAGGGGAAAATGTTATTAAAGAAAAGCATTTGAAAGTAAGGGAGAAAATGCAAGAATCCGAATTCCCGGGTGAAATTTCGAAAATGCAAACGTTCATAGTTGAAGGCACGCAGTTAATAAAATTTCACTATTGATGGATTTTAAATTTAACTTTTTTTAAGAAGAACATGCTTATTTGATTTTTGACAAAATACAAATTGTATGCATCAAAAAAGTAAAGTAAACAATAAGTTTGAAAATAATTTTGCAAGATATTTTATTATTTATTTATTTTTACTTTCTTCTATGTGTATATATAGAGAAAGTATTCAATTCGTAAAAATTTTCGAACTCCAGTTTTCGATGGATTTACACTTTTTGGGATGTCCTGAACACGATTTGACTGTTTTTTGAAAATGTCTGTCTGTGTGTCTGTATCACAAATTTTGTGGACGCTGTATCTCACGAACCAATGAATGAAATTTAACCAAACTTGGTATTTAGTTGGACCCTGACATAAACTGGTGCTGATTAGATTTGGGGATCATTCGATCAACAGGTGGCGCTGTGATCGCCTTTTTTCTAAATTTTTAACATTTCAGTATAGGACAAATTTCGTATAAATGTTCATAATGAGAGTTATTTTAATCGTGTGATTGTAAAATTAATATGAATAATTGATAATAGTAGTAGTTAACTAGGAAAAAAAATGTGCATACGGGGGCATCGCTTACCTCTCTGGGGGGGAAGTAAATTTTCAATATGGGTATCTTTCGAAAGATCTCGTTAATACCTTAAAAACGAATGGTTGAACTATAGATCTGTGATAATTTAAAACAAAGTTATCGATTTTTTTTTTTTACTTTTAACGAAAAAAAAAAAACTTAGAAAACGAAATCGCATTTCTTCTGATAATTGCAAAAAAAATGACTTTCTTTCGGCATTTAGTGATATAATTCTGTCAGATCAAAATCGTCTGCATTTATCATGGAAAATGATTTGATAATTTAATAAACAATTTGTATTGAATAAATTTTGTGTAAAATTATATAGAAGAAAGTCATGTGGTGGCCACATCATACTAGTTTATTTTTCTTTTTAATCTTGGTACGGTTATTAAGGGTAACACAATTTAACCATGCATTTTGTACAAGAAATTTGTGTTTATTTTCTAAATATTTATTTTTCAAATGAGTTTAAGAATGATTTATTTACTTTGATACTGATTTTTGTCATAAAAAGTTTTTAATTTTATTTTTAACTAACGTTTTCTCATAGCGTGGATAATATTTCAGTATCCTCATCATAATCTCTCTCTCTCTCTCACACACACACACACGAAAAAAAAAAAAGCCTCATTTTTGTATTATTAAGTTTATACTCTTGCTATAAAAAGGTATTTTATGTTTTCATTAATTAATTAATTAATTTAATTAATTTAATTTAATTATTATTTTTTTTTTTCGTGTATTTAGCATTAGACCTTTTGAGACCTAAAATTATGAAAATTTCGCTAATGATAGCTACTGTCTTTGACCTTATTGAGAAAAGGATGATATATTTTTTAATTTCCTCAATGAAAAAATATATCATTTTTTTCTCAGAAAATAACTCAATAGAGTATCAAACCTACGCTGAATCTAACGGCTCTGTGATATTAGGACCAAGTGCAGTACGAATTGCCTCGAAAAAAAAAAAAAATAAATAAATAAATAAATAAATTAGGACCCTGCCTCAAAATCCAAGATAGATTATTCATAAAAGTTAAGCAATTGAGGGAACCTGAATGAGCCTGACTAAAAGTGAAAAAAAGATATAAATATAAAAATCATGAAGTCAAGAAAAGCATTGAATGTGATTGGACTTCAAACAAATCAAACTGCATGCTAATATTTCTCATACGTGCTTTTTAATTTATTTTAACTAATTAAACATTTTCTCACGTTAATGACAATATTTCAGTATCATATAATTATTATGCCTTACTTTTTTTTTGTAAGTGTGTTAGGAACTTCATGCATCTGCTATAAATACTTATTTTATGTTTTTATTTTTATTTTTTGTGTAATTATCATCATTATGTATTGATACAGATCTCATGAGACCGCAAAGTACAAAAATTCAGTTAATGATAACTGCTGTCACAAAAAGCGACGAAAAAAGATGGCATGCCATTCTTAGAAAATATCTCCTTAGAGATCACATCTTGAATCTCTTTCAGATAAATATCTGGCAGACAGATCTACACTGTATTCGCATTTAGCTATGTCTTGTGGTCCGTTCCCTGTCACCCCAGAGGCCTTAAAATAAATTGTCACGAGATACTTCGAAGTAATCTAAAGACTTTTTCTTCTCGTTTTATGTTTCACATTTTTTTTTTTTTTTCCGTAAAACATACCTATGACCTATTTTATTTCTTTTTTATTTGAACACGCAATTTGACAGTTGTCAAATGGTTAATGCCTTTCAGAGGGATGAAAAAATTGCTGTGAAATTTTAGTAATGTCTTTCATGTAATATGTCGATAATGATAGCATTTAAACATTTCGTAAAAAGGGCAAGAATACTTTATCAATAACATAGGTCTGCGATGATTTTTTTTTTCCTTCAAGGTGATGAGTTTTTTTTTTTTTTTTTTTTCTTTTTGTGTGTATTTTTCGATGCTGTTTAAGAAAAAATTATTTAAAAATTTCCATCACGTACAGTTTTGACAAAAAATAGATTTTTTGAGATTAATGCTTCACTTTTTAACTCCAACTTCTAATTTATTTCCAGGAAAATCTGGGGGATGTGAGTGAAAAACAAAAAGAGTTACTTCATCAAGACATAAAAGAAATGTAGAGGAGGTATCAGGGACGATGGAGCGTTAACATGGTATCAGATGATTGTTGGATGCTGCATAGTGAATCCCCCGCCAGTGATGCCAGATTGGAGATTTTGTCCCTATTTTGGGGTTTTTTGAGGCTTCTGGGGACAATTTTGGGGACCAAATGCTTGTATGGACATTTTTGGGGAATTCTAAAATTTTTGGGGACAAATATGGGGAGTTCAACTTGCTGTCAATGTTGGCAACGCATTGATTTATCCCTACGACTAGGGACTTTCAATAGCATTAGTCATGATGTAGGGACAAATTTTAAATTCACGGGGACTTTTTGGTATTAAGGGGATTTTTTTTCAAAAATTGCCTTCATTTTGGAGAAAAAATCTGAGCTTAAATCTGCTTGATATTTTCTTTTTGAAAAAAAAATTATTTTCTTTTTTTTAGTAGAAATCAAGTTGGGGACTTTTTCGAAAAAAACCCCTGATTTGGGGAAATTTGAAGACCTGTTTGGGGAAATAATTTTCGACCATCTGGCATCACTGTCCCCCACCCCCCCCACCCCTCAAGTCCCGCACAATGAAAAGCTCTAAAGGAGCTTCGATGTAAAGAATCACATTTCAAAGCCAATTTTCAAATAAAAACCTATTTTAATGTATCTTATATAAAAATAATTTCGAATTTTGTTATCTCTCGGCGAATCCTTCCGATCCTTATCCTTACTTTGTGAAAAACTCTTATGCGGTAGGACTTTCTGAATTCAGCGTATTAAAATGTATTGGAGGCAACCAACACAGTGAAAAATAAATTGAAATGCACGATATCGCAGTCTTGTGTAATCTATAGTTTTATTAAATATATTACTTCTATAAAAATATGTTCTGTAATGTATAACTATGAAAAACAAAATTCATACTGGAGGTCACAATATAATTTTTTTCTGTTTGGAAGTATCTTCAGCTATAAAACTAAAGGAAAGTTCTGAATGACATAGGGAAACAAATTTCGAAAGAAAAAATTAGTATGAAAAGTAACTGATAGAGGAGAGTTAGGCGCTGATGTCAGGTACACAAAATTAAATTTGCACATTTGATGTAGATTATGTAACTTTCTTAGTGTGCATGTGATTTTGAAGCTAATAAAAAAAAAAAAAAAAAAAAAAAAAATCAGTATTAAGAATGAGTGTACGAAAAATGAATTATAAAAATTTCATTAAGGTCTCTTGGTAGTCAGATACCTTCCTTTATCCTTCCCCATGTAATCCAATGGGATTTCTTTTGCTTTATCTTATCAGGTTATCTCGTTCAAAAATGAAGTTTTACGAATATTGTGTTTTGAATTCCATTTTTCAAACATGTCGAATTTTTCTTAGGGAGCAATTCTTTTATTTTTTTTAAATAAAGTTAAATATTTCATTTTATTAAGCAAACTTAACGGTCTAATTTTCAATCTCGAATAGATAGATATATTTAAATTATTATTATTATTTTTTTTTTTTTTTTTTAAGAATTTACTTTGTAAGATAAAAGGTAATATGTTTAAAGAGTGGAATTAAAAAGAGAGAATTCGAAAAACTTTATTTTTTAACAAGATATCTTAATCATACGAAACAACAAAAATCCCATTCTATTATTTGGAGAAGGAGAAAAGAAAATATCTGACTCAAGTTTTAAACTCACAAAAAATGTTCTTTTACTGAGGAACACGAGCAAATTCGCACAATTGAGATAGATTACGCGAATTTCTTATTGAGTACATAACTGCCGCGCCAAATTCTTCAGTGTCGGCGACTTTTGTACTATTTTGTTTTTCTTTTCAGAAATCATCTCCCCGTGTCTTTCTCAGTTTGTATATGAAATTTAGTTTAGCTGCAGATGCCTCCAAGCAACGAAAGTTCTTTTATAACTATATATATTTTTTTATTGTTTTAGTTCTACTTAGTAAAACACAGTTTTAATGTAGAAAATGTTTCAAAATGGGAGTATTAAAAATTTAATGGCTTGAAAACTACAAATGCTAAACACGCATTTAAGATGTAAGAAACAAAGGAACGCAATTAAATAAGGCAAGTGCAGTGCTAAACACTACTAAATATCAGTTCTCCAACCACGTTTGGTATTGTTATATTAACAAAATACTCGAGATATCATTTGTTTTTCTTATTTGTGCTTTAAAATTATGTTTTTAAATATTACCTAATTACTTCATATTTACAATAATATTTGTTTTAACGTTAGGGAGAACATTCACAATCGTAAAAAAAATTTACTATATTCTTTGAACTGTAACAAAATTACATTTCATTAACATTGTTTTCACTCAGATTTGTT
This sequence comes from Salticus scenicus, assembly GCA_963930645.1. NCBI lineage: Eukaryota > Metazoa > Arthropoda > Arachnida > Araneae > Salticidae > Salticus > Salticus scenicus. The sequence goes on from OZ005650.1 coordinate 92,106,339, forward strand.
TTTCGATTTAAAACGATCGACCACGTGTTAACATAATTCTCATCCAATTTTTTTTATTCTGAAGTGTAACATGCTATCTATAATATAAGTTCAATGCTTAAAAGTGAATCAAAATTCTAGAAAATTATATCTAGGAACTTCTATTATTTGTTTAATAAACTGTTCTATACTGAAAAAATCTTTTTTTTTTTTTTAAGTAGAAAATATACGATTAAGAAAGATTCTAAAAAATATTCTTTTAGAAAGCTTATTTATGAATATATATATATATATATATATATATATATATATATACATATATATATCATGCAAAGTAGATACAATTTCTGCTGCTTTTTACTTTACATTTACATATTAATAAAATAAAGGTCATTTAAGTTGATTAAGAAAATTTTACAGACTCTATCCCCATGTCTTACAGTACACACATATATTTATTCCTTCTTGCACCTTCTGAAACAAAGAATAGGATTTACAGAGAAATTAAAAGCTTCTTTAAGAAATATTAATACATCCAAAAAACGTTAATTTTATTTTTTATTTCTCTTTATATTAATTATTTTTTTTTTATAATTCTGATCCTTAAAGCTAGAAAAGACACTTGAAAAAATATTTTAAAAGAAAATACTTGCAAAAAAATTTTGGAAAATATAAATTAAAAACTTGGTTAAATATATATATATATATATATATATATATATTCTAAATTGTATCTGTAGAATTATCTTTATTCTTAAGGAAATCAGCTTTTTTAAACAAAATTATTTAATAATATAAAAATGCGTGTACTACAATGCGTTTAAACAAACAAATAGACAAACAGAAATTGTTCAAAGTGTACTGAAACAGCTTAAAAAATTTAACAGCATAATATATCTATAAATGTATAAAATTATTATAAAAAAGTAGAACTATAAACTGAAATTAACAAATTACTGCTTTCTCAAGAAAAACTAGCAAATACAAAGATTCATGTCAGATGAAACTTGTTCATCACAGGAAGCAAAAGTTTCCGAAAAGCTACAAAAATCTTATCTCAAACACTTCTTTGCCTTGATTTACAATTGAATCTTCTGTCTCATTTTATTACTGTTTTTTTTCGACTAGAAATTGGGTTACACTGAATATTCTATAGAAACGTGGCGGCATTTCCGCCGGTCTTTTTGTTACTTTTTGTTGTGACCGCCTCATTAGAGCCCTCGTTAAATCGCTGAATGATTCTCAGAGGAGATTAACTCTAATTAAAGGACATTTGTTGTAGTTTTTCTGTGGCTTTAGTATACGTAGGTGTTTATATTCAAGAAAATTTGTGGTATTGTTCACAGAAACTTGTATTAGTTAAACAGTAAAATGTTAGTGGTGTTTTATGTATAGGATTCATTATGACCATCTTCTGACACTGAATGAATTGAAGCTATAGAATATTGTGTTAAGTTATTTTATTGCATGCATTACATATTTTTTGTTCTTATTGTCTAAAATTTCTGAATCATTTAACATTTTTAGAATTGAATCTAATTTCTTTATACAGTAGAACCCCTCTTAACCGGCCTCCGTTTAACCGGTTCTCCGCTTTAACCGGGCCGATATTTATTTGAAGTATTTTTTTTTTTTTTTTTCAAATATTATAAACAATAAAAGTTTTCAAAAAGAAACATTGCTTGCAATATCGCACACGCTTTTGCATTTAGAAAAGGGACAGGCACAATTTGACCTGGACATTGGAGAAGGAGGCACGTGTTCTACCAATGAAGTGCGATGATTGGCTGAGTCAGACGATCCCAAGTTGCGAGGGGTGAAAGGAAGGAAATGCGACAAAAGGACGAAATCACTTACAGATCATTGTTTGTTCCCGACTAAACGTGTTAAAAGCTGAAAGTTCTTTTAAAAATGGCGAGTTGTGGGAAAAGGAAGCGCGTTGTTGGTAAAGCAAATTGCCAAGAAATTGGTAAAGCAAAAATCTGTGCCATCTGTAAAAAAAACATCTCAAATCCAAGAAGTTGCCTGTAAAAGCGCTATTGTTGTTGGACAATGCACCATCCCATCCAAGTGAAGAGGAACTGAAAGTGGGTGACATTGAGGCAATCTTTCTGCCAGCGAACGTGACGGCTCTGATACTGCCCATGGACCAGGGCGTAATAGAGTGTGTTAAGAGGAGGTACAGAAAAAAGCTTCTGACAGCATTGTGTGAAGAAGACAGCAGTGATATCAGCGTCATCGATTTGTTGAAAAAGATCAACATAAAGGATATTATCTACATGATAGCTGAGTCATGGTCAGAGCTACCGGAATCCACACTGGTGTTATCTTGGCGAAAAATTTGGTCTACTAATCATATCGAAGAAGAGACGGTCATTTCAACAGAACTTTCTTCGGACACCTTTTTGTCAACATTAACAGGACTTGATGGATGTCAAGACATCGATGCAGAAGACGTGGAGCAGTGGCTGGCCGCTGACAAGGATCTCCAGCAAGTGACTTTGTCGTAGGCGCCGTCTCAGATGTTCAAGATGACGAGGACGACGACACCGACGGCAATTCCGCCACATCCATCATATCACATACGGATGGAATAAAAGCTTTGGAAATGGCACTGTGCTATGTGGAGCAGCAGGCATCGGCCTCTCCCATGGATGTGATGCTCTTAAAAAAATGGCGAAACTATGCTGCAAGTAGTCGAACTTCCCGTCTCCAGCAAAAAAAAGTTACTGATTTTTTTAATACTAGTTCATCTTAAAGGTATGTGATAATCTATGATATTGTAAATTTATACGATAAATTGAAGTAATAATTAAATTTTTCATTTATTTATAAAAAAAAAAAGCGCATATTACCTCACATTTTTTCTCTTCTCCGCTTTAACCGGATTTTCGCTTAACCGGCTTACCCCCGGTCCCATTTAAGCCGGTTAAGAGGGGTTCTACTGTATTATTAAATTGAGTTCCTTAAATTTTTCCTTTATCAATGAAATGGAAAACAAAATCCTATTTATTATATTTTACCTTTTAAATAATAGCAATCAAATTATCGGTTGAAATAAAACATGAAACGTTTTTCAAAAGTGTGTTTAAATGATTTTATTTTATTAGAATTGTATATTAATTGTAAACAAACGAGTGGATCCACTAGCGCAAAATTATACATAATATTTGTACATATTGTAAATCAGTAACACAATATTTACTTCATACATATTTTATAAATGTTTTTATAAATGTTTATTTCACTATATATTTTATAAATGTTTTTTCTTAAAATTTTGTAATTAAAGAACAGATTAAATTAAATAACTCACATGTTACCAGTATTTTTGGAAAAAATCTTCTGAAAGCTTGAATAGGTGAATGCTTCTAAAAGTGAGTGAGTTATTTGTGGTATGTGTGAAGAAATCGTATCACAATTGTTTTTAAGATATGATAATTTTCCTAAAAGAATTTGACACTATTTCTTAAAACTAATTTAAGATAAAGAAACATTAATTAACTTTAAAAAATCTTGTGGATAATCCAATGGTGTACAATCGAACCTTTTTAACGTGAACAATGTGAATTACTTTTAACACGAACTCTTTCCACAATCCCGGTCAAAATGTAGATAAGTTTCTGAGTTACTGATAGTGCTAAGTTTCAATAACTACTGGTGCTAAGTTTCAACTGGTGCTAAGTTTCAATAACAGATATCAGTAATCAGAGTTATACATTTATGAAACGTGAACCGCCTCACGGAATATTTTTTACACACAAAATCACATATAATAACGAATTGCACAGTTTTTGCAAACAAATATATAATATACTAATTAAAAAATCAGAAAATTTTCTGAACAAAAGTAAATAAATAAATATGTATTCCTTTACTTTCTTATAAAATGAAAGATATATATATATATATATATATATATATATTAAAACCTGCATTGAAGGGGGGGGGGGGATTTTTGTCTCTCTCTCTCTCTCTCTCTCTCTCTCTCTTTTGAAGTGAAAACTTCTTTAGGCGCATTGAGCACTTTTTGGGTGAGCAAAAATCATGGAACTCGCGTCATCGTCACCGAACGCTTTCCATGAGCTGTATGTATACTCTGTATATATGTAGATAGATATACCTCCGTGTGTTATTATATATACAAAGAGTATATCTCTCTACATATATATCTATATATGTAGCGCACGGCGCGGTATGCCTCATATACATATATATATATATATATGAATAAAATGTTTACTAATACGAGTAGTATACTGGCTACTGGCATTTGTCTCTTTCTAGTTCTATTCTCTATGTATGTATGTACTTTTACAGTATATACATGTTCACAAAGTACAAGCACGTGATTTTATACAGACTGTTATATTCTTTTTTTTTGCTTTCAATATAAATTTTCAAATAAATAATTTAAGAAAAAAGAAAATTATTTTAGTCATATTACAATATTAACACTTCTTTACAAACCAAAAATAATTCAAAAATAATAATCTAATAGCTCGACGATACAATTCACAAGTTACTTAGTTTTCCCTTCTATCGGCAGTCCCCAATGACTGCCTTTTTTTTTTTTTTAGGGGGGGGGGGGGGGGGGGTGGGTGGGTGACAAAAATTTATTTTATTTACTATTATTAATTTTTTAATAGTCATTTTTTTTTCTTTCAGACAACAGTTTTTATGGCATTAAATACTAAAACATTGTTCTTTTCTTTATGCATTTTGAATATATTTTGTTTGGTGATACAGCATGTATTTTAAATTTATTAAGGAAAAACAAATAGATTGATCAAGTACAGTTATGAAGCCTAAAAATAATTGCACATGTGAGAAATATTGAGCACTTCTATCACTTTTTTTGGTTCTAGAAGTAAGCTTTGATCACTAGCTGAGAAGTGTGTGTGTGGGGGGGTGGGCGGGGGGTCGTCAAAATATAAATAATTAGATGAATGAGAAGTGAAGCAATTTTACTTCTTTATAGGTTCTAGAATCTAATAAAGCAAGTTTAAAATGAATATTGACATTTATGTTGCTGATGGAGGATGGAGAAAGATTGGCAAACTAAAGGCTTCTGCAGAGCTTTTAACATAGATATAGTAATAAGACATAGATTGATCAGCGAGGCCGAAAAAGTGATGCCTTTTTTTTTCGGGAAAAGACGGCCATTTTACTCTCTTGTGGATGTCTTTCCCCGACTGAATATACACGGGAATACACACAGATAATTTAGCAAATAAAATGTATGAATAATTTATGTACTAAAGATTAATGAAAAAACTCCAGATACTTGTTATTCTTTCTTTCTTTTCTTATTCTTCTTCTTCCTTTTTTTTTTTTTTTTTTTTGTATGGAATAACGACATTTAAAGAAATTTATCGTTTCTGTGTACCGTTTCTGTCTGGTTAGAAGTTTTTATGGTCGAAAAAACTATTGAACTTATCCCCATCTTTTGAGATATTAGAGTTAACCCTTTAATTGACAATCGCAATGCAGTCGGACACTTTTGTTACCGACTGTATAGAGTAGAAATTTATGTTTACTCGGAAATGGTTATAAAGATATTAATAAAAGTTTGGGATAAGTGCTTTTTAGAGACCTAAAACAATTGGAACGTCCTCAGCATCAAGAAAATTAGTGTTAACCCTTTAACTGCCAATCGCAACATGTAGTAGAAATTGAGTTTAATCAGAAATGGATATAACGATTTTGTTTAAAGTTTGGAGTTAAGTGTCTTTTTTTTTAATTTTTTTTTTTTTAAGAACTAAAACGTTTGGACCTATCCTCATCTTCAGAAAAATTTGCGTTAACCCTTTAACGGCCAGTCGCAACATATAATAGAAATTAGGTTTACTTGGAAATGGATATAACGATTTTTATAAAAGTTTGGGATAAAGTTACTTTTACCCGAATTAAAAAAATATCTTTAATCTTTGATAATTTTAAAATAACTTCAAAATTTCATCTGCTGAATATAAACGTTTGTATTTTAACTGAAATATGTGATGTCACACTTTTTGTTACCCCCCCCCCTCCCTTGTCACAAACTATCACAATTTCATGAACCCCCTCCCCCCCTCCTAGCGTGACATCATTTATGGACGGCCCCTATATATAGTATAGACACATATATATATATATATATATATATATATATATATATATATACAGTCGAACCTCGTTAACGTGAATTACTTTTAACATGAACTGTTACCACAATCCCCGTCAAAATGAAGATTACTTTAGTTATATGACGATGAGTTACTGATAGCATAAACAGATTTTTGATCCCCCTTGAGATTCACGTCAACAAGATTCGACTGTATATCTTTTCATGTCTGCACAAAAATGATTTTTTTCAGCATTTATTATTATACTACTTTAAGAAAAAAATCGTCTGCATTGATCATGGAAAATATCTATAATAAATTATAACTTAATAAATAATTTGTATTGCGTAAATTTGTATAGGATTATATAGAGAAGAAAGTCTTGTGGTAATACTAGTTATAATATATTAAAACAAGCGGGTTTTACCTCTGCCACTGCTAACTACATTTAAAAGAATTTTGAAAATTCGATATTACTTACTAATATAAAAACTTAAAAAATATTAAAATTTTAAATAAAGTATTTCATTAAAAATCAAAACAGTATTTAAACCATAATAACAAAGCAACTGATTATAAAGAATCATATTTTTCATAAATTAGTTAAATTTAACTTACTTATGAAAACTTATTCCACTACCTTTCATAAATTTATTTCTACAATTAAAAGCCGCGCAGTACTTCGGCATTTTCAATATATCTCAACCATGTCTTATTACTACATCTATGATATCAACATTCTATTCCATTATTGTTTTCGAGTTTTATACTCTCTCATCATGGCTGATGCCAAAAACTTTTTCGGCATCAAAAATCTTTGCACGTTAACAATGGGATGATAGATCCATATATATTACTATATCTATGGCTTTTAATCGTCGATGGCTAGTTGGAGATAAGAAAAGAGGGGGGGGGGGGGGTAAAAAAAATTACATCAGCGAGAAATATTGTATAATTCTATTTCTTTATAGTTTCTAGAATCTAATAAAGCAAGTTTAAAATGGATATTGACTTTTATGTTGTGGATGGAGAAAGATTGAGAATTGGAAGGCTCCGTTGTGCGTTTTATCGTCGATCATTAGTAGGGATTCTTTTTTTTTAACGATCGATATCCGCGATTTTTTTAAAAGCGTATAATCCGTAATTTTTATATGATGTCTGTAATGCCGTAATTATTACCGTAAATACGTAATAATTACAGACAAATCGTAATAATTGGCACCTCTATACTGATAACATAAACAAATTTTTTCTTCCCATTGAGATTCACGTTAATCTGGTTCGGCTGTATCATTTGTTTAAATATTAATAAAACATTGCAATAATATTTCAGTTGTTTTTAAAATTTTATTCATTTTCAAGAAAATAACAGAGTCTAATATTTTAAATGATTATTATCGTGAAATTTTGTAAACGTTGTAAATTCTGTAGCAGTTCACACTTAAAAAAAAAAAAATAATAAATAAAAATATTAGTTGTTTTACTTTTTTTTTTTTTTAAGTAATGAAAATTGCAAATATGGGCTTATATAGAAAAACAAAAAAAGTTTTATAATTTACGAAAATATTAATCTATAATTACGAAAACATTAATCGATGATGAAATTATTAAACAATTCAGCTTTTCATTATTGTAGTACAGGAAAAACTATGAAAAAATAAAAACAAGCTTGAACAGTCATTTTTGCCCCTCATGACACAAGATAACAAGAAACAGTCTGCAATGATTAATGATGTATTATTTAATCAAATAGCAGATGTTATGCGGGGTATTTGCCTCATTTCCCCTCGAGTTGTGGCAAAACAATATGCATGACATCTCAAAATTATGAGGTCATGCATACTCATAAAAAATTACAATTTTAGTGTTGATTAATAGCTTATGAAAGTTTTAGTTCCGTGCCATGTGTACTTTTCAATGTCGAATATAATTAAAAAGATAAAATATACACGAGTTTCTAACTTTTGTTAAAATTAAGTAAGTAATTTGAATTTTCAGGTAAAATCTGTCTCATGACAATAGTATTAACATAGCGATAGCTGCCAAGTTTTTTTTTTTTTTTTTTTTTTTTTTTTAATTTATTCCTGTATGTTGTTAGTCCCGCCCTTTTTTCACACCGCAATATTTGTAGAATTTTTTTTTTTTTTAAATGTATAACTACGATAAAGATATAGAATTAGAAATAGATATTATAAGAATACTAAATGATATTAGAATGTTCTTAATTTGAAGTTATGATCCTTTTTTATATCCATTCCATCAAAAGAAAGTTTTTTTTTTTTTTTTTTTTTTTTTTTAATGATTCATGCTTTTTTTTACATGGTAATTTATGGCCATATAATTCTCGAACAGTGATGAAAATTGGAGGAGGGGTGGCGTGGCGTCTTTAGAAAACGGTGGGTGATTGGGCAATATGAACCCATATTCGGACTCTGGAGGTCATTTTACATAAGAATCAACAGAAATGGTATCAGGGCTCGAAAAAGAGATTTTTTTTTTTTTTCAGCACAGTGATATTTGTTAATTCTACGAAAAAAAAAAAAAGAAGAAGTAAAATAAATTAAACACTTTCGACCACAAGTTATCTTATGTATATTATAAAACTTATATAGAAAGTAATAAACTTTCTAATTTAATAATTTTAAAGTTTTTCAATAGTTACGCTATTGGGTAAAAATTTGTTCAGAAAGCAATCTTGAAATTTATTAAAATAACTTGCATTTGGCGAGATAGTTGTGCGCCAAATTGTATGGGGTCTTTCATTTTTCACTCTAAATAGTCGAAAGTATTTTACTGTTTTACAGATCACCTATTTGGATTCCGCTGATAAATTTGACTGACCTTATATTACGAAAGTACACTGAGAAAAAAATATATACCGCCTTCCTCTAGGATGAATAAGTGATCATTTTCTAAATCCCTTAACTAGTGTATAGATTTTCGAGCTATACGCATAAGGCACGCTATTAAACTGAATAGACGAAATGATCAAGAATTTCTAGTTTACACATTTCTGGATGGTGAAATGATATTCTAAATATTCCGAACATTCTGAATGTTTTGTATTGCGAGAAATTCTCGCTTAATTTTCTAGAACTGGGTAATAAACCAATTATAGTTGTTGAAACCCGCCTCTTGTAGTCTCATTTATTTGCAGAGATTTTTAAATAACTTTGTCCTCGAAAATATAGGCAAACGCTCTAGAATTCTAATACGGGCTTCTAGAACTCGCTTTCCAAAGAGACTAGAATTTATAACTATGACATGGAATTATTTTTTATAGAGCCACAATTTATATTCTAGATGTCAGTTACAGAATTTTTTCCTCAGTGTAAGTAGTATCAATAGCAGTCTTTTAAGAATATTCTGCGCTTTAAGAAGACTATCCTTATAAAGATAACTGCTCTCATAAAAATAAATAAATAAAAATAAATAACATAAAATAAAATAAATAAAATAAAATAAATTATAGTCTTGCAACTTTAATTACTTTGTTGAATAAACTTTTTCAATACTTGGTACGTCAATTATCAGTTAAATTTTAACATGTAAAATTTACCACTTTTTATGAATCCTCTAATGATTACTTCAATCATCGTATTTTATCTAAAATACCAGAAATTCAATTTATATAGTTGAGTATTTACATTCCCTCTCCTCACCAGATATGTACTTTTTCAATAAATGTTATTTCGTAAAAGTTAAGGATGCTAAATACATTATAATACTGCGTAGTACTTTGATGTTCCAATAAAACTTCAAGCAGCTTTTCCTCTCAACTTTAACCTACTGAATAGACTTTTAAAACTGGGGGGTCTCATGACTCATATTTATCTCAAAGCCCCTTGACAGAGGTCGTGGGAGGGGTGTTAAAATACAAAAGACTTGTTCGGGAACTCACTTTTTACTCAGTAGAATATTTTTTATTCGAATGTATAGCTGCGTTACGGCTGATATGAAGTTGACAAAAGGGATTAGATTTAGAGTGTGTCCCTTACTATTAATGAAAAATTATTTTTCTGACAGTTTTTAGAGTGTTTATCTAAAACCATTCTCTATTATTCAAGAGAGAATTTGAGTGAGAGAATGGGAGAAATGAATTAGGATGAATCATAGGAGCTGAATTAAAGTGTAAAAATTGCATGGAAATATGTCTTGTTTTTAATGTGATAATAGAAATAAATAAACAATTTACACGCACACAGTTACGCTCAAAATATTTATTTATTTAATTTTTTTTTCTTATACGATTAAAATTATAATTGAACTATTTTCAAATTCAGTTAATACTGTCATATTATGAACTTATCGTCGTAAATATTTCTTTTGGCGTGGAACAGTCAAAAAGTAAAATTTGCTTACACTGAGGGGAAAAAAAATACACGCCGCTTTCATCTAGAATGAATAAGTGGTTATTATCTAAATCTCTTAGCTAGAAATACAGATTTTCGAGCTATGCGCATAAGGCACGTCAATAAACTGAATAGAAGAAATGATCGAGAATTTCTAATCTACACATTTCTAGATGGTGAAACAATATTCTGAATCTTTTGTATTGCGAAAAATTCTCTCTTGATTTTCTAGAATTGGGTCATAAACCAAGATTATAGTTGCTGAAACCCGCCTCTTGTATTTATTTGCAAAGATTTTTAAATAACTATGCCCTCGAGAATATAGGTAAATGCTCTAAAATTCTAATAGGGGTTTCCAGAACTGGCTTTCAAAGGGGACTAGAATTTATAAGGATGACGTGGAACTATTTTTTCTAGAGCCACAATTTAGATTCTAGATGTCAGTTACAGAAATTTTCTCAGTGTAATTTATAAACTTTGTAGGCGTATAAAAAATTGGCAAAATTAACCCTTTGTCGGACCTGATGCTCTAAAGCGCTCTAAACAGTGTTGCCAAATTTAGAGAATCTTTTATTCAACTATCACCAATAATTTTGAGGAGTGATATTTCATGTACATAATAGGTGAATAATCTTTGAAGTGATTAGGTAACTGTTACAGTTTAAATTTAGTGGTGGATATTCAATAAAAAAGCCACTAAATTTGGTAACACTGACCACAGGAATGAAATTAAATAGGACTGGCAAAGGGTTAAAAATATGAATCTGATAACCTAACAATTTTCTCTTCTCATAAACAAAACACGAATGTTATTGTACGTAAGATTTTTTCTGATTTCAGGAATTTTCGTTTAATATAGTTCTTAAATTCAATTTTCTTTTTCAAATATCTTGTAAGTGACTGTCAAGAGAAATCTGTTCTATAACCGATAATTAGGAATATCTTTTGTAAATTACAGGTGTATTATTTATATATTTACACGAGTTTAATCGGTTAAATTCGTAAAACCTTTTGATGACATCTTGGCCTTCTTCAAACTAATTTCAAGATATTTAAAGCAGAATCACAATCGCTATAAGTTTTAAAAAATAAGTTAATTAAACGACTTTTTACAGTGTTTTTTGAAATACAGTATAATGCTTTTAATTATATTTTAATAAAAATAAAATTACATTGAACATAATTTTATTTATACTCAATTATTACATCATTTATTCACTGTGGTTTGTAAAAGCATAGCCTCCTTAACTAGATGCCTTTCGCGTAGCTCGGAAACTAGGCAACAGTTGAAACGGTAGACAGCGCCACCTGGTACAGATTGCGCGACTTTTTTATTCAACAGCCACCAAAATCTTTTTAAAGTGGGATAAGATATACATAAAAAGCGAACAGAATCGAAGAAACGCCGATTATATATATAGTGTATCAATTCGTTAAATTATTGGTGACAGTTGAATAAAAAAGTCCCATAATCTGTACTAGGTGGCGCTGTCTACCGCTTCAACTGTTGCCGAGTTTCCGAGCTACGCGATAGGCATCTACTTAAGGAGGCTCTGGTAAAAGGTTACAACAACAAATTGAGTAAAAGGCAGCAGACACTTGTGACTTGCAAAAATATTCAACGTGTATACTTAAATGAGAAATGAGGAATCAACTAATATAAATTTGAAATTTAACTAAATACAACTACATGTTTTGAGTTTTTGATGTGAAAAAATTTCAAGTTGCAACAGCGAGTTTTTTTTTTTTTTTTTTTTTTTTTAAATAATATGATAATTGATGATCATATACTTTAGGAAATGAGACAATCAATACATGCATGACATTTTCGTAGTTTTTTTAATTAAAATTATGATGCATCACCAAATGAAACACGTTAATTGCTCCCATGAGAACATATAGCACATTTAAAGATAATGAATCTGTGAAATTTTAGACGAAACAGTGTTGCTTGCTAATGATATTACGCGTTCAGCTTCACGCAATGTTTGACATAGATATGATACGATACAACTGCATTCATGTTACAACAGTTATAATTTAAATAGTTTAAAGAAATATATTTGTCTTTTGACAGAATACAATTTTAATGACTGAAAATATCAATACAAGGAAAGAACTTTGCAATAATCTACTATAGATGATATGAATGCTGATTATTCTCATTGGTTAATATTATTACTGGAGAGATGTTATACAGCTATGTTAACGTAACAGCTACCATAATTTAAATATTTTTAAAAGAATATTTGCCTGTCGACCAGGATTGGAAAACCCCCAACCCAGTGCGTTTTTCCTGGTTTAATAATGGGTTTTTGGGTTTTATCAGGGTTTTTCGTGTTTTATCAGAGTTTTCAGGACTGTTTTCTTTTTTCCTTTTATTAAACATTAAGTGTAACATTCATAATAAGATAATTAAAAAAATTAAATTATTATTTATTCATTAAAATCAAAATTTTAATATTTTAATTTTAAAATTTATAAAGTCTTTTTATGATTAAATTATAAAGAAATTTTAAAAAAATTAAATTATTGTACTTTAAATATTCTAAAATTCTTTTTATCTGCCCTTTACAACAAAACATTGGATTTTAATAATTATTTCATGTTGCTCAATTAAACTTTTCGTAGTCAATAGATTTTCATAAAACATTTTTAAATATTGTTCTCTCTACATTACATAACAGTGTTGTGCTGTTAAAGTTTTCAGAATCTTTTTAAATTTTCCTTTTTATTTATTTTACATTCCTCGAGTCCCACAGGTTTCTTTATATTGACAAACAACTCTGTTTTTTCTTGGTTTTATTTTGTAATATAATTTTGTATTCTGTTTTAATAAGATAATTATACATTTTTTTTTTTTTTTTTCTTTATTGGAAATTTATCAAGATTTTTTCTTATAGCCTTGAGCATCTCCAATATTTTTGAAAATCCATTTTCATGTTCTAATAATGTATAAATTATTTGTTTGTATGTTTATTGTAAATTAGACAAGAATACAATTTTAAACAAGGATTTTGAAAAAACCCGCTTGGGCTTTTTCTTGGTTTTTTTTAAGTGGGATTTATTGAAAAAAACCCACCCGGGGTTTTTTCGGGTCAGGCAAAATCTAGCTAATCCTGTTGTCGACAAAAGAGAACTTTATAATTTCCAAAAGTGAACGTATGGATTGACCCTAAAAATTACTTACTGGTGATACTTTAACTATTATATATATATACACACAATATGCTGATGGATTTCATTAGTTATAGCTAAATATTATTAATAATAAAAAAAAAAAAAAAAAGAAATTGCGTACAATTTGTATCTACACTCTACAGTACAACAATAACAATTTAAATAATTATCAAAAATGATTGGTGTTAAAGGATAAATTAAAAAAAGTCTTTTTGGCTTACTCAGAGTGGTTACTCTTGTGGTTGTTCTATTCTAATAACAGCAAATGTGAAACAAAAGGACGAATAAGTTGATTGGTATACTTAGTTGACACTGATATGAGTTATGTACATACAGAGTTTCAGGAGAATCTATTCATAAATACATTTTCTAATTTTCAAGTAGTCGCCATAACAAGATGGCGGATTGGGTTGATTAATGAACTTTGTTGAGTCCTTGATATAGGGTATGTTAATATATACACTATGTTTCAAGAAAATCGATTTATGAAAAAGGTTTTCTATATGAGATTAAATTTTTCAAATGATCGCCATTTTAACACTTTGACTGCCATGGCTATCATATGTGACAGCCAGTGATGTTTCTGTTGGGACACTGGTTATCAGATATGGTAGCCATGGATTTTCAACACTTTAGTCCTTGGCTATAAAAACGATATTAGTTACATGAAAATCGTACTGGAGTTTGATTGTTGGGGAATCAGAATCTCCCCATGTGTTGCAAAATGAATCATATATATATATAATTTTGTGTCAAAAAAAAAAAAAAAAAAAATACAAATGACACAACAGAATTTTTCGGTACCGTGGTGAACATTTGCAATTTTGGCTTGGCAGTCAAAGTGTTAAAGCGAGATAACTATCAAGTTCGTGAACAAACTCCGCTAAGATATTTCTATGATAGGTCCATCGTCCAATTTTTGTCCCAATTGAGTCTATCTATATCTCAGAAATTACCGCTATGATGAATTTTTATTAACCATGCGAATATATAAATGCATACATAAAGTAAGTGATTGCAATTGGTGGATTTTCGAAGAAATAAACCTAAAACTGAGAACCTCAATGTATGTATTCGACTTTAGCATTATTTATTCAAGATATATAGCATATTGATTACTCTCATTAATAAATACATACGATACAACCAAGTATATCTTAAAATTTCTAAACAATTTCACTATTGTCAAAACATATGTGAAAGCAAAAGACTGTTTTAAGATGATAAAAGCGATTAACCATGAAAATCCATTGCTTCATTTTATGTCGAGAGAAAGATCGTGAAAGGTCAAAAAAAAAAAAAAAAAAAAAAAAATCCACAAAAGCATAAGCTACTAAAGACAAGGAGAAAAAAGATAATTTAAGAATTACGGAAAGAGCAGCTGATGGCAGTAATTCTAGCTATTTTTATCTGCTGCCGCCGGCACCAGTGGTTGTGGGCGGTGTTTTCCAAAACACGGATAAAAGAATTACGCATTTCTTACTAGAAAAAGAAAAATCCAGTCTTTAGATTAAAGAGTAAGTTTTGTTCCAGGAAGCTTTATTTTTCATACTTTAATATTTCGTTTTTTTAATCATTAAATATAGGGAGTTGTATTCTGAAATATTTGAAATATTTTGTTGTAATTTTCATCACATTTGACGTAAAATTATTGATCCTTATTTGAATTGTTCAGCAAAATACATTTTAAGTTAAGTTTAAAATTAAGCAGCAAAATAAGTAAGGCAGTATATATGAAAAATAACTCAAAAAAAAAAAAAAAAAAAAAAAAAGTTCGTCGATTTCACGTAAAAAGAAAAAAAAAAAAAAAAAAAAAAAAAAATCGAAATATTAATTTTCCTACGACCAAATTATAAATAAGTATTGGATAATCAAAACTCACAGAAAAAATAAATAAATAAATACAAAATATATTATTAAGAAAAAAATAATAATAATAATAAAAGAAAAAAAGAAAAACACTACATCTAAATTATTTCATCAAAGCATTATCATTAATAATCTATCATTACATTATAGTTCAGATATTTTTCCATTAAGATATTTTATATATATATATATACAGTAAAGCACCGTTTATACGTCTTTCAAGGGATTGTCGTAAAAAGACGTATAAACGAAAAGACGTATAATCGAAATCTTAATAATAACACTTTGATTATTACAAATTTAATGCCGCTTAAGCAAAATTTATATGAAAATACTAATTAATAAGCTTCTGAAGTTAGTAAATGTATATCATACTTTTTTTAGGACAATAATTAATTAAAAAAAGGTTTATTACAAAAAGTGAGAAAATTCATGCTATTAATGCGTGACTGGGTAATAATTACATATATCATATATTGAGTATTTATTATATTACATTTCTTAGGAACTATATGAAAACAATTTTAATATTAATTATATATATTGCGTATCTTTAATAATAAGCATATACGATTTACGTCCATACAGATAGTTATTTAACAACATTAAAAATCTTTCATGTATATATGATTTCCTGATTGTCTATGAGTACTGAAAATTCTACTGTGAATTCAATTGAATCTTTGATCAACATTCTTTGATTTTTACTGTGTTTCTCCACTTAAGATGCTTTCTAGGAAAAATCAGTGTTATTTAGAATGGAAAATAATGACAGATCGAGAAATTCTGCAAGTTTTAGGAAAGTGGAAAAGACGTATAATCGATATTACCGGCGTATAAACGAAGAAATTTTGCATTAAAATGAATAGGAATGAATCGGGACTTAACTAAAAGGACGTATAAATGTAAAAGACGTATAAACGAGAGACGTATAAACTGTTTTTTACTGTATATAGATAGATAGATAGATTTTTTATTCATTCTGAAATTGTTGTTGAGTGCCTTTTGCGTCGCGCGAGAGTTACGTAATTTGCTACTGGCGACGGGGTTCACCGGTAAATGTAAGTGGTCCATAGACATATCATTACAATTTTGATTCTCCGAAAGAAAATGACTTCTCGCTTTGATTACTCTCAATGGTGTTAATTTTACGGACTATGTGGGACATTGCAGCGATGATGAATTTTATGTGCATTAGCCTTAATTAAAATACACGATGAACATTATCAGACTCGAGTATCGAACCTGTTTTATATATTCTGAAATAGCTTGGATAAATAAGAATATTCCTGAAAATAATTTAAAATAATAATAATAATAATAGTAATAATAACAGATTATCAGATATTTTTATTAAATGAAATACCAATGTTCTATTTACTAATTAATGCACTAAAAAATGCATTTTAATAGAATTTAACTGCTTAAAAAATATATATCTACGCACTTAATAATGAACAAATGTTAACGGCATGTCTAATTAATTACTTTGCAAAATTAAAGCAACACTCATTTCTTATATTTACCTTAATTAATTATACCATTAGTTTAGCACTTGAATGATAAACTCAAAAATTTAAAAGTAAAGTTATTTTCATTTACTCCTTCTCATTTTGGTGATATAGCTGAAATGGAATTTAAATTTCAAGTGCATATTTGATATTAAATTGTTAGAATTTTTCATTTGACATATATTACGAAAGTCTGTTGAGAACGAGAAAATAGATGATGCATTTAACGCTTAGTATCACTGTCATAAAGGAAGAAGCATTCTTTTTTTTTTTTTTCAGTGTACAAACGTAGCAATTTTAAGACTATCCGTTTACGAAAATTTACATAATAAATCATATTCATAGCAGAGTTTTGGCTCTTATTTCGCAATTTGCTCTCCCCCCGTTTTACTAACAAGCTTCTACTTGTGCCATTCCTCCCTCCATCTAAATCTCATTTCCGGAAAGCAACCCCTCAATCCTCCCTAAATCCGTTCTGTAGACATGAATTCACTTTAGGCGACCCTTTTCCTCGGAAGTGGAAATTCCATCTCTTCCCTTAATTTTCTTCAGCGCGGAATATATAATGACGTATTTTATGTCATGAGTTTGAAAACAGCTTCGTCTGGAGGCAAGAGTCTTGAGAAGATAAAAAAAAACTAAAATAAAACATTAGTTGAATGTAAATGGTGTATTCAAATGGCAAATTATGCATATTTTAAAGAGTACAAATTTGAGTTTTGGAATGTCTATTTTACAGGTATTAAAATACCAGAGTCGTTGAATTTGAAATGGAGGAAATAAAACGTAAAAGTAAAACAAGTTGATAAACAGAATATTTCATAAATATAGGAAAATTTCGCCATAACTAGCCATGCATATTCTTTGCATGAAAAAAAAAACACTTTGGAAACACGTGATTTAAAATTATTAAATTTAATTAAAACAATTTAAAAAAATGTACAATTCAAAGCTTTTCGCTTTAATTTTAAAGGCTCTTCAAAAATAATAAAAACAAATTTCTTTTCAGCAGTTTAAATACTTAACTAGTAGTTCACAGTTACAGTTACACAAACCTGACATATTATTGCAGGTGAACAGTCCTTTAGCAGAAGAAAAAAATATGAATGAATTTGTAGCAGCTTAGGTTAAAATATTTTTAGGTCAGGAAGGTTGTGCATGAAAATCCATATGCGTGAAACGCGAAGCTATGGTAAAGTTTTCTTGAAGGATGAACTTTGAAGCAAGTAATCTGGGAAACATCAAAGGGTCGGATCTTGCAAGGTTACCAAAGCGGTGCCGTAGAAGTTGTATCTCATGAGTGAGACACTAAGTTATGGAGTAGATTGATCGATGTGAAGACTTGTAACAGGAAGTTTCTACCTGTAAGTTTCTACCGATTCATTTCCTATAGTTCCTCTTACAAGTCTTCACCTCAAACAATGTTCTCCTTAACTTAGTCTCTCACTCCTGTAGATACAATTTCTACGGCACAGCCTTGGTAATCTTTCAAGATACGACCCTTTATGTTTCCTAGATACCTTGCTTCAAAGATTATTCTTCAAGAAAACTCTACCATAGCTTTGCATTCCACGCATGTGGATTTTTAGTTCTACCGCACTGCCTTGGAAACCTTGCAAGATACGACCCTTTATGTTTCTCAGATTCCTTGCTTCAAAGTTCATCTTTTAAGGAAACTCTACCATAGCGTCGCACTCCACGCATTTGTATTATTAGTTCGACTGCACCACCTTGCTGACCTAACAATATTTCAACCTTAGCTCCTGCAAATTCATTCATATTTTTTCTGCTAAATAACTGTTCACCTACAATAATATGTGTGTGTGTAACTGTAACTGTAAACTAGTAGTTAACTATTTAAACTGTTAAAAAGAAATATGCTTTTATCATTGCTGAATGTGCTTTAAAATTAAAGCGAAAAACTTTGAATTGTACATATTTTTTAAAATGGTTTTAATTAAATTTAATAATTTTAAAACACGTGTTTCCAAAGTGTTTTTTAATACAACTATTTATGACACGTGTGCTTTTTAACCATTATCTCATTTACGAGATAATATATACTTATAAAATGCAAACACAAAAACATTTAAAAGATAAGTTAATTATGAAGTTCAATATTAATAAAAAATACAGATTAGACTTAAAAAAATAATTAATTAAATTATTAAAAGAAAAAAAGAAAAACTCATAACGAAATGAAATAATTTTAAGGGAATAAGGGATAGCGAAATTTATCAATATTGATGCAATTATAAATAATTAGATCAATTATTATAAAGTGTATGAAGCTATGTAATCTTTCTACAGTTCATCAATCATTGTTTAAACGTTTTTATAAAATTATAAATTTATATTTTGGGAATTCCAAATATCGGAAATAACTATTTACAAGAAACGTATTTGCGATTTTGTTTTCATCCAATCGTTTTAAACTTTTGTATAAATGTTAACTGGTGTATTTGTCACAAAACTTGGCATGTAAAAAATTCATTAATATTTCAAATTTTGCAATTTATTTGTTCGTAACTGATGCTGTAATGGGCTCTTCCCAACGTCGTCTGCTCAATCACGTGATATAGAAAAACAAAGAATCGAAATTCAATTAAATATTGTTCTTAAGAACAAAAGTGTTAATATTTAATGTAAGATAAAATAAAAGTAATATTGTGCATTTGTAAACAGTAAAACAACTGTATTTTTAAGTTTAATAATTAAAAAAAAAAAAAAAAAAAAAAAAAAAAACACTTTATACGTTTATTTACTTTCACCTGTAAGAATCGATTTTTTTTGTAGTGTAACTGTTACATTAACTGATGTAGCAATAAATAATGTCTTGTTCTTGAGGAATGTTTATGGATTATAATTTGAAATTTTAAAACGTTTTCCGTCAAACTTAATCGCAGAAAGGTGTTACAACAAGTTAATTAACTTAGTTAACTGGCCTAAATGGCTTTACACCGTACGATGTTACACTGTCGATGATTTTTAAGTACCAAAAATCAGAGTACTTAACATGTTCTTCATGAACATCAGTAACAAATATAAACTAAATGATGATTGTAAACGTATACAGCAAACAAAAGATGAATAAAGATATAAAATGACGAATAATGGTATAAAACGGGTTTAAAATGATGATGTATAAAAAAAAAAAAAAAAAAAAAAAAAAAACACTGATTAAATCGGATTGATCAAAAATAAGAATAGAAAATATGTTATTTCAGCAATCGCTATAGATATAGAGGACTTCGTCTGCTCATTGTTTATCTATGTCATATGACCTCTGACGTCAGGTGGGAAAAGCCCATTGAGATATATAACATTGAATGCACAGATGTGTTAAGTTACATACAAAAATCGCACATTAAAAAAAAATAAATAAAAAAACGTAGGTTTAAAATGATTTACAATTCGATTTTTTTTCTTCTTTTCAAAAGGAGCATTTTTAAATTGGCCATTATTTTGTATTTATTTTACCCATAAAAGAGGCCTTTTCCCCTTTAAAATTACTTTTCATCCTTTAAAAAAAGGCTCGATGCATAAAGATGATAGATACCATATCAGTATACAATTAAAGAAGCGATAGAATATAAAACAAACACAATTAATTTCGACGTACTGTGCCCCCTTAAAAACATATACGCGATAATCTAAAATTCATCAAATTTTAATTGTTATGTACAGAGATTCAAAAATCAGTTTAATAGCAAGAAAAACATGCATAGAAAATAATATTTATAAACAATAGCTGAAACAGAAATTATATATTAAACTGTATTAGTAATTTAATCGTTCTAAAAAACTAGTTTGGCGACGCAGAAAATAGTAGTATATTTTAAACGGTTTTAACATAGTTTCAACATTTATCCTCACCGAAACAAAAAAGTAATCTAAGTAAGCCTAAAGAGAAGATTGATATAGTAACGTGTAATTTAAGAAATACACTCGGAATAAAAGCCATAGGTGTTAAAGTCACTCAATATATTTATGTACAGTCGGTAACAAAAGTATCCGAACACTTGCAAAAATTCCTATGTAAAAAAAGTACACTTCTGTTAAATAAATCCTTATCGAATCATGTTCTTACACTGACTAAGAAGAGGATTCGACAAGGATTTATTTAACAAAACCGTATGAAGTGTACTTTTTTTACATAGGAATTTTTGCTAGTGTTCGGACACTTTTGTTACCGACTGTATATATCTTTATATAAAACCACAAAATATTTCTTGTACTATTCGTATGATGCTTTTGATGAAGTTACACATTCTGTAAGCTTCCATTATTTAATTTTATTTCAAGTTATTTTTGATCCTCTCCTATCTGTTCATATTTTGGCAATTTTCTATAAGTTAAATTTCTATATTTATATATATATCTTTAAAACATCCTTCTTGTTATATTTCTATGATATGTATACTCATCGGAATTATTTTAAAGTAAATAATTTTCTTGTTTTCATATATGAACTAAAATATTACTGGTCAAATTATTTATATAATTTTATTTTAGTAATTAGTAACCTATTTAAATTTTTGTGCATTATTGCGTTAACTTAATCATATGTCTGCTTTACTTTATACTGGCTTTATTTTGTGTGTATATATATATATATATATAATACATACAATAAGGGAAATTTTTGTTAAAAATTAACAAGAAAAGAAATTTTTTAATGTTTATTTAAAGTTAGGAATAGAACACTTATTATAAAAATGAACATTTTGTGTTCCTCTAAATGTTTCAAAAACTGTCTGACTTTAGTGATAAATAATGAACGAAATCGTTAAGACAATTTCAAAGACGATTTTTTTGTTAAGAGAATTTCGACAATTGTTACGACAATATCGAACATTAAAAAAAAAAAAAAAAAAAAAAAAAAGGAACTAACCGAATAAAATCAATTTTTCAAAATAGAATTAATCACGAAAAGTGACTATGTAGATTTGTAGTATTTATGTAGACTACGTTGCTTATAAAATCTACATCGCAAAGTGATCAATCAAAATGCAAAGTTATAGAAGCATTTTTTATATTCCCAAAAGCAAAAGATTTTTGCTTCAAAATGCAAAAATTTTTTTAATGGACTAACTAATGATATCATGCCAATTTGATGTTAAATGAATTGCATTTTGGCAAAACAAACTGCATTGTGATAAAATACAAAAGTGTTAATTCAGTGCTAAAACGCAGCTTTCGCACAAACAAAGCATTTGATGTTTGAAATAACCCATTAATTTGTGTGAAATTAAAATGTCTTGCTAAAATTTTCTTAGAAAACTATACGTAGTTTTCTTCTGTTCTCAAGAAAACGGTGGATAAATTGATTTCCAATATCGCTTCCTTATTCAGAATAAATGGAAAAATAAAATTTTCGATTCATACGAATAGGGCAATATTCATATCGACTAGAACACAAAATACACTTCGAAACATGGCATAGTTATTTCGTTTTAGTTAGATTGTCCCGAGGGTTTGCTCTCTAAGCAAAATGTAATTAGAGCTCAGATATTTTCTTTTAAACTTTAATTAATAATGTTGAACTTTTTATAATGAAATTATTCCTTTGCAAAAAACACCACACAGATATGAAAATTCGGTGCACTTATAAATAACACGTTATAAGATAAATATTTTCTTAAATAACAATAAATTATTTTTATACTGGTAGCTAATTGCAATTAGTTTTTCAACAGACATCATTAACTGTTCTGAGGTTTGCGTTGACGTAGACCCCATCTTAAGTTAGTTAACTTAAGCATTAGGTATAAGAAGCACAAAGGCTCAGATATATAAAATAAAACTAAGAGTTTATTCAACTAGAATAATGGGAGGATTGGTCTGAATTATGTAGCTCAGTGATCAGAATTAAATATTTTAGCAAATAAATATAATAACTATTTTAGATAATTTGAAATATCTCACCCAGAAAATAGTAGAAGTCATAGAGACGGGTGCACACCTTTACTTAGATACCGTGACTTTCAAATAGATCAGCAGATTCCCGGCTGAATCAATTTTCCATTCACGAATACTCGCACTAAAACACAGCAACACTCATTAAACTGCTTAACTTAAGTGCAACTCAATCTCCTTTATCGAAATATAAGTTTCTCCAGGCTCTAAGCCTTAAACTTTGTAGTAGACAAACGTCGGACAAGACTGCACTACACCATACCTTTACGAAAATCATCTCCATCTTATACCACTTTCCGCCAACTTCCCTTCTCTTCATTTCAACCAAACTTTTAGAATCGCTTCCTATTCGTCTACACCTCGCAACTTAATTCCTTCGTCGCAGCACCATGTCGACACAAAACTAATCCGACCTAAAATTTCGCCGAGTCACTGGTGCCGAAGCGATTTAACTATCCCAACTGAATACTTTGCTGTATCCAGCTTAATTTTAAACAAACTGCGGTGACTTACCGTCCCGATCTCACACTGTTTTTAAAAATGTTATATTTCTTTAATTCAATTTCTACAAGGAACGCCACTAAATGAATTAAATAAAAACGTGGGATGCTATTAATCTTCTCTCTGTATACCTTATTTATATATGGAACATAGCTGCCAGTCGTTACGAGTTTTTGATACAGATATTTTTTCATAGATTTTCTCTTATTTATTCATAGAAAAAAACTGCTACAAAATATCTATAAAAAGATACTGTTGTCGAAAAATCATAACGGTTGGCAGCTACCATGTACATATATGCAGGCAATCACAGCATCCTATATTTTGAGAACTACTATTTTTCAATAATAAACTTTCCATTATTGAATTGTAGAATTTCTGTGATTGAATAAAGGTGTATACAAACTATACAAAGGTGTGTCTAAATAGTGAGAAAGCAACAACAACACAAAACAAATTTACAGTTGTGAGGATGATGTGGCCAAGCATGCACAAACTGAGACTTTAAAGAAGCACTAATATCTTCACTAGCTGTCGGTTAAATTATAGATTCAAAGCACAAATTTTTGCTATGAATAATGGAACGAATAGCTTGGAAAATCTTGCGTCATAGTTAATTTTTTATTTATTGATAAAATATATATCAGATTTGTATGCTTGACTCTCGAAGCCCGCTTGGAAATCTTCGTCAGATGAAGACAAATAGCACATCACAGAATTACAGTACGAATAATTGGAAAAAACACACAGGGCCAGCACGGGAATCGAACCCGCTCTCCTACACTCGAAGGCGATTAGCAGTGCGGTGACAGAATCAATCGGCCTCGGAGGGCCCAAATCTTGTGTCATTGTGCAATTAAACAACGTGTAAACATGAAGTTTTGCTACAAATTAAAAAAAAAAAATAATAATAATGAATAAAGCTCATGCAATATTAATGCATGTGTATGGAACAGAAGCGCCGAGTAAACATTATTTTTACAACACATTTTGAATTTTGCATGTTTGCCGACGAATTAAGAGCCCGCTTCACTTACTGCCGCCGGAAGTCTAAGTCAATGTTATACTATGGGAAATTTTGTTTACTTATAACTCATTAACTAATACATATTTTCGAATTCTGTTTTCACTTTCAGAAAATTCACAACTGTTGAATTGACGGACGTATTTAAAACCCAATTTTGTAAATTTTAAATGTTTTATTTTGAAGAAATGAAATATGAATTTTCAATATGTGAAAATTTTCGTTTTACAGTTTAAAAATAAAATATTAAAAATTAAAAAAATCCATTTTTTTTAAGTCCGTTAATTTCATAATTATGAATTTTCTGTACGTGAAAACAGAATTTAAAAATATGTATTAGTTAATGAGTTATAAGTAAACAAAATTCCTCGTGGAATAACATTGACTTGTGGACGGTAAGTGAAATGGGTCCTTAAAGCGGCGCCATTATTACTAGTTTTATTTGCATCGAGAAACTAGTCATAAACACTTTTTACCATGTTTTTATTAACTTCGATTCTTGTTTGTTTGTGTGTTTGTTTGTCCAGTACAAATCTTGCAATCGTATTTTAACGAACTTTCCGACTAGCTAGACATTTGAAACTGTCACAGTAGCTCACAACCCGATGACAACACAATACTTCGAAGTCAGATTTTCTAATTTTCGAATAGTTTTCTTTTAATTAATTAAAATATGGAAATAATAAGCTCCGAATAGCAATAAAAATAGCCATTAAAATGTTAGCTATAATTTAATTGTTGCCAAAAAAAATAGGAGTTTATTTTCTTTCGACATAAAAATAAATACATTTAATTAAACGTGAACATTAAAAAATTATAAAAAGTTAAATTATGCATCTCACAAAAATTGACGTCAAATTTTATTTTTACAACCAATTTTTTCCCCCCATTATTATTATTAGTTCATTGAACCGAATCCGCGTGTTTAAATGTTGCTTATATAATATTTTTTATCCTCCCGTATTTTAATTATGATTCATCAGAAAATTTAAAAACATGGTATATAAAAAGTTTTTTTATCTTATAATTATTTCACTCACTTTATTCTGTTCCGTATACATGCACTAACATTGCATGGACTACTATTACAATTTTTTACCAATTTCTAACAAAATCTGATATTTACACGTTGCTTAACTGCACTATGACAAGAGGTTTCACACGCCTTACCTTCGAATGGTAACAGAACGAAACATATGCCTTAAAATTGGGATTTCACTGTTAGGGAGTTCTTGCTGGTATGTATCTTGTCTTTTACCACGTTGGTGTACTTAACTATGCTGATCTTATTTTGCATAGCATACGTAGGCACAAGTTTTCAATTATGTAGTATTATGAAAAAGCCAGAAAAACGTAAATATATGAATAACAAACAATAAATTAACCAAATACAAATAGAAATAATATTATAGTTTTAAAAAATTAAAGAACACGCTTTTATAGAAATGTACTAATATAGACTAAAAAGCACAAAATATTAGGTTGAGTCAAAAGTTTTGTCCGTTTTTTATTTGCGTATCAATAAATATGTTACATTAAAGTTGTAATGTGAATGTCATATATATTTTGAAAGCTCATTTTCTGCTGATCGAAATTATGTATTTAATTGCTATGTTATTTTAATTTTGACAGATTTATTTCTTTTTAAAAAAGATCAAGTATATCAAAAAATCGTGAAAAAATCCGCAGCCTAATTTTCCACGAGTTCAAACAAGACTACAATGTAACTGATGCAAGTCATAACATATGTGCAACATTTGGTAGGAAATCTGTGAACGAAAGAACATGCAGACGTTGGTATGCAAAGTCCCGTTCCAGGGATATGCACTGCGGCGATAAGAAACACTCTGGGCAACCATCGACAACCGATGAAAGAGCTTTACTTTGTGCGATTGAAGCCGATCCGACACAAACCACCCGAAAATTAGGGCAAGGTTTTGGCACTTCTCAATCAACTGTCAATAGGCACCTTCACAAAATTGGCAAGAAGATTAGGCGTCGTCAAATGGTACCGCATGAGCTCAACAAAATGCAAAAGAATCGTTGAAAATCAGTCTATCAATCGCTGCTGCGAGAGTTTAGCCGAGATGGATGGCGTTGAATTCTTGCCTGTAAAGAGAAGTGGGTACTATACGACAGCGAAAATACCGGATGTCAATGGCTAAACCCACATCAGCTTGGAGTTAGGACGGCTACACCTGGGATGCATTCAAAAAACGCACTTTTGTTCGTTTTTTGGGTGTCGACAGGAGTTGTGCATTGGGATATTCTACCTCAAGGGCAAACAATCAACTCAGATGCCTATTGCACTCAATGGAACCACGTTCAACAGAAACTCGTCAAAAAAGGCTTTAATCCTGCTCGAGTTTTCTTCCAACATGACAACCCAAGACCACATGTTTCAAATCAGACGTGTGAGAAGCTGAATGAGTTGGGCTGGGATCTTCTCGCTCACCCGCCATATAGCCCTGAGATTGCCCCTACACATTATCATTTGTTCAGGTCGCTAGAGCACTTTATGAGTGGTCAGCACTTCAACAACGAATATGACCTCCGACAAGGCATTGTCGACTTCTTCGCTCAAAAACCAGCGGCGTTTTACAACCGTGGAATTTTAATGTTGCAGTCCCGTTGGAAAATTATTGTTGAAAGTAATGGTGAATATGTTAATGAAAATATGTTATAATTGTTATAATTTTCTAACTTTTAATAAATGATTAGAAACCGGACAAAACTTTTGACTCAACCTAATATCTATCTTAGTATTCAAATGCAGGGTAAGAGAAAATCGTGTGAGTGACACACCATAATATTTACATAAATTTAAATCTTTAATTAAAATAATTTAGAATTAATCAATAACCATTTTTAAAAAAATCTCCCCTGACTGGGCTCGAACGATAGACTTTTAGGATCGTAGCGCGGAGCTTTACCTCACAGCCACGGCGTTCACGTAGGGAAAGTCTTTTTTTACAATATAGATTATTTGTTTGCTCCCAGAGCGGTTATAAACATGCATTATACATACAAACATATATATAGGTGAAGCTAATAAAAGTGTGTTAAAAAGAGAAGATATTATCAGATTATATGCATAATTGATCATTATTATTATTATTTTTTATTAATTACTAATTTAAAACAAATTAGAAGAAAAAGAAAGAAAAAAGAGAAAAAAATGCTTCCTCTCACTCCATTTTATAAAACTTTTAAGGAAAAAACAATTCTATTAAGAAACAAAATAATTATGAATTTTGAAAAGATTGTGAAAACATATAACAAATTTAACGTTTTTAGTTAAATTATAATAACAAATTCTTACTTCTATCCTCATTTTCTTCTTTTCCAAAAAAAAAAAAAAAAAAAAAAAAAGTAAGATTAAGAAATTACTTTACTTT
Source organism: Salticus scenicus (assembly GCA_963930645.1). NCBI lineage: Eukaryota > Metazoa > Arthropoda > Arachnida > Araneae > Salticidae > Salticus > Salticus scenicus. The sequence goes on from OZ005650.1 coordinate 92,134,179, forward strand.
AATAATATATTCCATTGTTACTTTAATTTATTCCATTTTGCAAAATAAGATTTTGTAAATTTTTTTGCTAATAAAAGTTTTGAATTAGATGCAAAAAGAAAAGAAAAGAAGCCGAATTATGTTTGTCATATCTTTTTGTACATAAAATTCGTTAAAAAAAGAGCAATTAATTGATTTTCAATATGTCTTTTTTATTTCGGAAAAGAAGAAAAATAAACAAATATTGGAAAAACTTTCCAGTTTTAGAATAATAATGCGAAAAAAACCCCCAAAAGAATTGAGGCGTTTGCTTTGAATAAGAAATGTAGTAACTTTTTTTTTTTAATTATTATTGTTATTTATGTATTTATTTTATTCTTTAACATTTTATTTTATTTTATTTTATTTTATTAAGAATTTTAAAAGCTTTTGTGTTCAGATGAATACACAATGCACAAAAATTCCTGAATATGTAATGTTTATCACGTTATAAACGTCATAAAGACGTTATAAAACTGTTAGAAGTTTATAAATGTTTAATTCAAATTTTGTTTTTTATAAACATGTTCATTAATGCCACTCGTGTTTAAAAAATAAATGTTGAGATTGTTTCGATAATATGAGAAAGAATAATTTATTTGTGTAAAATGTACATTCACGTATTAATGTAATTTATTTATTTATTTACGCTTGTGGTATTTTACTTTTTTGTAATTTATAAATATTTTATCATTACAAAATTCAAAACAGGATTTTCAAAATGCACAATATATTTATGAGTATTACAGAAAAATCCCTGTCCTTCTTTTACTTTTATACATAATCAAAATCTTTAAAAAAGAATAAAAGAAAAAGAAAAAAACAGAAATGGTATTTAAATGATCGTTTGTTTGGCTTTTTGAAAAATACTTTAGTGATTACAAACTGTTGTAAAATTCATATACATACATAAAAACTTTACTTTCTACGATGTACTACAAAAAACAAGGGGGGGGGGAAGCTAATATGTGTGATTTGGAGAATACAGAACTGTCAACTTTTAAAATTTATTCCTTAATATTATTAGTACCTGCCCTTTTTCACACCACTATATTACAAGAGTAATTTTTCTTCTGACTTAACCGTAATTATATATTGGAGAAGATATCTGTACAAAAAAAAAAGTAGCATGAAAAATAGGCGGGTATTAATAATTCTGCGGAATAAATTAAAAAGTTTGCAGCTCTGATAATATAGGGGGCTATGTTTGGATTGCTATGAAGTCTGATAAATTGATTTTGTACCACTCCTGTGTGATTTCAGAGTTAGGTTTTAAAAATTCTGCAACGGAGTCTAAGACGGAACTTGTTAACGGCCCACTTCACTTACTGTCGCCGGAAGCCCGAGTCAATGTTATTCTATGGGGAAATTTTCTTTACAAATAACTTATTAACTAATACATATTTTTAAATTCTGTTTTCACATTCAGAAAATTCCCAACTGTTAAATTGATGGACCTTTTTTAAAAATGTATTTTTTTAATTTTTAATATTTTATTTTGAAATTGCAAAATGAAAAAATTTCACATATTGAAAATTCGTATTTTGCAGCTTCAAAATTAAATATAAAAAATTAAAAATATTTTTTTAAAAAAGGTTCGTCAATTTAACAGTTGAGAATTTTCAGAATGTGAAAACAGAATTTAAAAATACGTATTGGTTAATAAGTTATTTGTAAAGAAAAATTTCCCATTGAATAACATTAGTTTCGGCTTCCGGTCGCGGTGAGTGAAGAGGGCCCTTAACCGTAATTACATATTGGGGAAGATATCTGTACAAAAAAAAAAAAAAAAAAAAAAAAAAAAGTAGTATGAAAAATAGACGGGTATTAATAATTCTGTGGAATACATTAAAAAGTTTGCAGCTCTGATAATATAGGGGGCTATGTTTGAATTGTTATGAAGTCTGATAAACTGATTTTGTACCACTCCTGTGTGATTTCAGAGTTAGGTTTTAAAAATTCTGCAGAGGAGTCTGAGATGGAACTTGTTAAAGATAAGATGCTAAAAGTTTTCTCAAGCGAGTTGCTCTCGATTGGTCCTCTAGTAAACTCTATTCCGGTGGTGTAAGGAAGCTTTTCTAGAGGCATGTATCCCAGCATTCTACGTATATTTGAAAACAAACGTAGAGTAGCATGTTTCACCTTTATTGTATAAATATCTATGGTAAAGTCTATTTTTCATTTCGAAGGTGACACAGGGAATTAAGCATTTTCAAGAATATTTTTCCTGAATGATTTATTGCTTTACATTTAATTCTTTCTCCAACAAAAACATGTCTCATGCACAAATCCCTTTTCAAAATTAAGTCGAACCTCGTTAACGTGAACACTGTTAACATGAATTACTTTTAACATCAACTGATTCCACAATCCCCGTCAAAATGGAGATTAGTTTAGTTATATGAAGATTAGTTACTGATAGCATGAACTACTGATTACATGAACATTTTTTTTATCCCCCTTGAGATTCACGTTAACGAGGTTTGACTGCATAAACGAATTATCTTTTTAAATATCAGTAAGTAATAACTAATGACATTGAAGTACCTTTGAACAGAATTTGATTCATTTTGTCAAAAGTAGATTTCTTCAATTATAAACAATTTCTCATTAATTTGAACCCTTGACATTTAGTTGATTCCCATGAGTTTCCCATGAGCCATGCTTGAACGGCGTAATCTTTATTTTCAAGAATCTTTTTCCACAATTAATCGAATAAGGAATAAGGATAAGGAATATGGATTTTGAAACTTTTCTAACTAAAAAAAAAAAAAAAAAAAAAAAAAAAGAAAAAAAGAAAAAAAGAAAAAGAAAAAAGAAAAGAAGTTGCACTGAATTTTCTTTATCACCATTTAGCTGTTTTTCAAGATACGTTATTTAGATTTTTAGAAATATTTTATACTTTGATCTGGTAAATTTTGATAATGAATAAACTATTGGAACCGCTTCTAATACAAGATGGGGCTAACTACTTTCCTGTCTAGATGTAGTTTGGTTTGTAACTGTTAACAAAATTCATATATTTTTTTATCCTTCTATATACAATGCAAGTATCGCTTTTCGTTATAAAACTAACATTATAATGATAACAAGACAATACAAAATGTTGTAATAAGATACTACGGTACTGTTTATTGATTTGATGGTGTTCATTCATAATTTTATACTTATTACTAAGCTTACATGTTTATGCAGAGTACAAGAAAAGTTTAATGTTGGTTAAATATAACTTCCTTTACAATTTCATCCGGTTTATTTTTTATTAATCTGTAGAATAATTGCTATAATATCGCGAACTTGAAAAAATTGGAAAACGTGGTATAATATGAAAAAAAAAAAACATAATTTCAATAAAAAAGCATTGCATTTTATTGAAAAACGGCATCTAGTGATGGCGTAAATTTAAAAAAGATGCTTTGTTTCTCTTAATATTTTCATTTTTTTTTTTTCAACAATAATTTAAACACATTAAACAGTTGGAAAAATGCTTTACGATATATATGGTAAGCTGCGATTTCATGTACTGCGATTTTATGTACGACGTTAAAACACAAGATATATATATTTTTTTATGGTTTAGAAATAATAAAAATATTAATAACAATAATAAATAAATAAAATTTTTACCACAATTCTTTAATTTTTCTTAAAGTTAAGAAGGTATGATATCAGTGCTTCCACAACTTTGCCTGTCAGATTGAGGTATACTTCTAATTAATATTTATTTATAATGAATTTATCAGTTATTTCCCAATGCCTTATCTTCCCCTTTAGACATCATAATCATTTTATGGGTTATTTACCAGTGGATTATCTGCCGCTTTCATCACCTTGTATAAATCAAATATGATTCAGCTTGAGGGTTTTCTAATTAGATGGTTCCAGAATTAGGACACCAGTGAGTAAAATATTAATTATGATTTTAATATTGTAACGAATAGTTTTATAGTTTTATAAATTTTTGTGATTGTGTTAAAAAACAAAGTGAATCTGAACAATAACATTGTTAAATAAAGGATTTATCTTTTAATACATTCTCACTGATTTAATATTGGTTTATTCAATATTTTAAACCTTTTCTAGATAAATGGTTTTTGCCCTTTTATAAAAAAAAAGTGAAATCTTTGTTCATATATTATTGTTAAATACAAATACAGGACGCGTTTTTTTTTTTTTTTTTTTTTTTTTTTCTTCTTTAATTGCAAACTAAATATTTATTTTTCAAGAATTTTTCTGTTGTTTCTATTCCAAATAACTATACTAGCATATTGGAATAAACAACATGTCTTTTACATAACTAATGAAACATCATAGCATATTTTTAATCATTCCATACACGTTTCCTTTTCAGCAAAGAAAAAAAAAATACTTTATAGCTTTTCTTTGAAAACAAAAATTATTATAAAATGTTTCAAATCTTTCTTTGTAATATTAAAAACTGAAATTAAAAAAAAAAAAAAAATATATCCAAATAAAATATGCTTTTTACATATTCTTCGCGATAGAAACAGTAAGATAAATTGATTTTCAATATCGTTTTCTTATTTCGAACAAATAGTAAAATAAATGAAAACTGAAAAACTTCTTATTTTGTTGAAAGAGAAAAATAAAAAAGCTTTTCACGCAGAACAAAAACAAGTAATGCATCGTACACCAAAACTTTTTCGTTGCACTTACATTGATTTTTCTTTGAGGAACTTAATAGTCTTCTGCTGAAACATTCAAATTAAATCACAACTGAAAAATGGCAACAGAATTTTAAAAGCGGAATAAGGAATGCGTATATATACTCTAAATATCTAATTATTTTTTCAACTTGTTGTTAAAATAATTATAATTTAAAACACATTTAAATTAATTTTATCACCATATTTAGCTCATTGCTACATTAGTTTAATATACGTATTTTAATTATTTTTTGTTTTTATCTATAGTAGTTCTATCATTCCTTTTTTTTTTTCGGCATATAGAAGATCCACACAAGATCCATGAAGCCATTTGCTTTCATAGAATCGAGATTTTTTTAAGGCTCTGTCAATAATGATTAACATGCCTATTTAAGTAATCAATCTGATAAAAGCAGACAAATCCCAGATTCACAATGAATTCAAAGTATTTTGAGAGATAAAGTCTATCAACACGGAGTAATCGTAATGTATATCTTTTCATGGGGGGCTTTTATTTCATTTTTTGCAGGTGTGGTATACCTGTCTAATGTTGTATATGGCCCCAGCGAGCATGTAGAAGTGTAGAAACATGACGTAGCATCATAGACCTATTATAAGAGTGGACGGGACAATGACAACCTTTTTAGTGGCAAAGATAACTCATGAAAAGGTCATGTGACTGTTGATCTACAGGAAGCCATCCTGACCAAACTGAAATTTACTCGCCATGCTCTAAACTCTGCTTTTTATTAAGCAGACGATATTTTTTCTTTTTCTTTGAAAGTTCTTTTTAAAATTTTTATTTCCCTTTAAAAGTTAGATTGTTTTGAATTAAAAAAAATTACAGCAAGAAATAGTAATTAAATGTACTTTAGAAGCACTAGAAGTTATGTAAAATAAGGATTTTATTTCCCAGGTAAGATTCTTTTTAATATTTTATTATTTCGTTCTTTTTAAGTAATTATTTTTTATAAAATATTTATAATTGCTATACTTAATTCTCTAAATTGAATTAGTTTAAATATATTACACCTTATATGATTTCAAAAATGTCCATGATTATTTATGAGAGTTAAAGCGAGTACAGACAAACCGAAGTTATAAACACTTTTGAACTTTGATGGAACAAGGCAAAAATAAATTTCAGCAGCTGTTTCGTTTTACACAAGTTTTTCTTGCTGTATCTTTTAATAATAATAATAATATTTATATTCAGAACAAAAATTCGCCAATAACACGATAAATGCCTAAAAAGGTAACCTTTTTCAACAGTAACGTGGTTTCATCGTTGCACCTTTTCTTATATTTCCTTAATAATGGAATGCTCCGTCCACTCGTATAATAGGTGTATGCGTAGCATGGACTCGGCTAATATTTAAAGTTATCCTCGAAGCGATATACATTAAGAATCTTGAGAGGCTGTCCATAAATCCATAGGCATACAATCTCTTTTGAACCGAACGTTTCAAGGCATAACCGACATACCCAGTAATATTTCTGTCTACGATTTAGATAGTAATGGAAGTGTCTAAAGAGTTTCCTGGAGTTGTCACTCAGTAGCAAGTCTTGGCATGTGGGATGCCATATTTTCTTGTTGAAATTGTTCTAGTCCGTCGGAATACACAATGTATATGCATGAGTACAGATGATCGGACAATATGCTTACGTACCTTTCACCTGTCAAACTCTTCTGTAGATTATGAAAGGCTCTATGTCACGCCACTGCACAAGCCGCATACTATCGTAAAAACACTACCAGCTTGAACAAACCCTGTTGTTTTGTTGGTATATCGATTCGTGAGGTCATCTCTATACCAGTACACGTCCATCCGCATGCAACTGAAAACGAGAATCGCCAACCAGACAACGTGTTTTCTGTCATTAACAGTACCGGACACGGTGTAAAGCTTAGTGCCGCACAGTCAACTAGAATATACGAGTAGGTGTTCAGCTCTGAAAACCCACATCAATGATGGTTCGTTGTACAAATACTACGCTGACGTTATTGATGCCTCTGAGACAGTTTGAGTAACACTAAACGAGGTTTCTACCACTTTTCTGGCTCTTCAATATACAATTTACATGGATCAACCTAAGGGGTGCGTCAGAGGCTGTCGTCAATTACCTATAGCTCAGTACTAGTGCGACGTTAAACCCAATCAACCAAAGGTATTTTACAAAACGAGTAATTGAGAAAGAATTTTTTTTTCATTACAGATTTTGAAAGTTTTAGGATTGCTGGTGGGTATAACATAAAGTAAGCATTGTAAACATGAATATTTAATTAAACACCATTTTGTGTTAAAATGAGATATTTATGAAGTAGAGTATTTCATGCATTTTATGTCAACAGTTATTATCCTTAAATTAAGCACTTTAATTTAAACATTTTATTTTATTTTAGAACAGAATAGAATAGATAATCATTATACTATGGATAATCATAATATAAACCAATTCCCCCTCTCTAAAAATAATAATGAACGATTAGGTTAAAATTAAAATTTTACAGGATCGCAGAAAACTTTTCCTTTTTATCAGAAATCAAAACTCTCAGAAAACAGTTTCATTACAATGCTTACAAAAACTTTTCAAAATAGAAATATTATTTTGTTTTGAACAAGTTTAACAGTCAACTGTTTTATTTTATTTATTTTAACATTTCTTATGCTTTTGATCAATATTTTTTGTGCTGGCTTTTGATGATAATGCAAAGATTCTTGTATCGTGGAAAGCTTATAGTTAAGTTTTATACATTTTATTTTTTTAGAGAAATAGCCTATATTTTTCTCTGGGCAGTCATTCTACAGTAATTAATGTTATCGTGATATAAAGATAAAAATATTTAATTAAAGATTCTGTTAAATAAATAATCGTTGAAAAGTTCAATGATAAAAATGCAATGATCGGCTTACATTTAATTTTAAATTAAAAGTTACTAATCATATTCTATAAAAGATTTAGAAATTATAGTATTTAATTACAGTAAAATAAATTTTTCGATTTTCCTTGGAAATATTGGAATATAGTAAAAAAAATAAATGTACTACTAATATTGAAATATTAATAAATAGTTCGTACATGTATTTAAAATAATAAATATAATAAGTATGATTATATAAGACTTATACATGTATTTTTGTTAAAAAAAAAAAAAAAAACTGTGTGAATACAGAATTTTTTAATCTGAAAGAGAGTTCATTTAACATATAAATGTTTAAAAAAATTATAAATATTTAAAAAAATGAGTACATATATGGTCATTTTTCACTTAATAATTAACTAGGTAATATTTTATGAATATATATAAATAACCACACTTCATCATTAAAAATAAGAATTAATCAAAATGTCATAACCTAAGGCTTTCATAAATAAAACATACTTTAAAATTGCCATAATAAAACAACGGCAACAACTTGAGTTTAAACATAAAACTATTAATCTTATTATATGTATGGTTTTATAAACTGTCTTACATTTATTAACTATAAAACAAATTATTCAGTGTATTGTTTAAAAGCAATAACACTGAAATAATAAAATATTCCAAAATTAAAATTAGCGATAAAATACTTTTTCGTAACATTCATTATTTACTAAAATAACGATTTATTATTAAATTTATAAACGGAGAGCTGTTTCTCTCTTATTTATATACCGAATTTCTGAACTTGATTTTCCGTCTATTTAAAATTAATTTAAGTCGGAAGTATCTATTTATTTTGGAAAGACTTTCTCCAAATTAAATTAAACTGATAACATAAACTCAAAATTTATCAAATGAAGGAAAATTTAAAAGTTAAGTTGTTAAAAATTTCGATTTTCTTTGAAATATCGGTATTCGTTAAAGGAATAAATATATATTACGAATCATGAATAGCAATAAACTGTTCATATATGCATTAAAATATATATATATATAATTAAAAGACTCACAGATAAATTTTAGATAAAAAAAGAATTTTTTTTTTTCTGTCACTATTGAATTATTAATTTGAAAGAGAGACTTTTAACTTTTAACTAAACTCAGAAATGTTTTAAGAATTCATAGAACGCATGCATTATTTATACCGGGTGATCCAAAAGTCAGGACAAACTTTAAAAATGAATAATTCGAAAACGAATCAAGATACAAAGGTACAGTTTGCACCAAACGGATGAAAAAAGAAACCGGGTTTTGTGTGGCAGAGAAAAAAAATAGTTCTGTTGGCGACCAACAGTTGGCGCTATAGTGTTTTATTTCACCAAAAGATGATTTACAAATGAAAAAAAAATGTTGCCAACTTACAAGTCAGCTTAATTACAGTTAATTAGTAATACTACAGTAACTGTTCAGTGTCCATCATTCAGAAAAACAGATGTGAGACGATTCACCACATCGTTCACAGCATTTAATAGCATTTCTTGCATTATGGCAGACACATTTTGGCGGATGGCATCTTTCAGTGCTGCTAGTGATGCCGGTTGGTCACGGTACACTTTTGACTTTAAGAATCCCTATAGGTAAAAGTCACAGGGTGTCAGATCGGGAGATCTTGGAGGCTATGCGTGATTAAAGTAGCGACTGAGAATGCGATATTTCGATGCATATAAGCTTCGACTACCATTACCTGCTGTAGTTGTTCCTTTTTATATCGTTTGTTGCTTTGCATAATCCTACATCAGAAATCCGACAGCACCATCTGTTGGTCGCCAACAGAACTATATATTTTTTCGTAGCCACACAAAACCCGGCTTCTTTTTCATCCGTTTGGTGCAAACCATATCTTTGTATCTTGATTCGTTTTCGAATTATTCATTTTTAAAGTTTGTCCTGACTTTTGCATCACCCGGTATTTCTCCGTTTAAATAATTATCAAAAGAATATTTTATCTATATACAAATACACATGCTATGTATATAAAAATTTGAATTTAATAAGGAGGATTTTGCTTTAATTTATAATGAACGCGTTGTGACAAGTTAACTGTAAAACGTGTTAGATTTTATTTATTTAATGTACTTCTTATTTATCATGGTAATTATTTTAATGCTCATAAAATATATTAATGCGCAACAGTCTAATCTCAAATAAAATTTTGTAAAAATATAGATATTTCAACGTTTCTTACACTTTACGTATAACCAACCGAAGACCTATTATAATAAGTGTACAGTCGAACCTCATTAACGTGAACTATGTTAACGTGAATTACTTTTAACATGAGCTGTTTCTACAATCCCCGTCAAAATGAAGATTAGTTTAGTTATATGAAGAGGCGTTACTGATAGCATGAACTATTGATAACATGAACAAATTTTTTATCCCCCTTGAGATTCACGTTAACGAGATTCGACTGCATATATTGGTTTCGTTTATATTATAACAACGTTTTTAATCAATACCCATCTATTTTTTCGCATTTCCTTAAATGACAATAAAATTTGTTAAAATTAATAGATAAACAATTATTGAAAATTTTTAGGTGTTTTGACATAACAATAGCTATAATAAGTTATACACAATCCACAATTCATACGATCGTATACATATTTTCTAATTTTTCCATATTTTTTTCTAAATGCATACAGAGGGTGTTCCGTATCATAACTCTCCAAATTCTGTGCAAACCAGACTCTTTGCATTAAATACGTAAAAATGACTAAATAATTCTATGAATAAAAAATTCGAAAAAATTCGAAAAAGGAAAAAGATTTATTTGTAATAAAAAAAAAAAAAAAAAAAAAGCGCTAAAGTACGTCATATTAACTGACAGGGGGAAAATAAAACTCTATTGGAACTTTAAACATTGATATTTGCATTTGTTTAGACACAATAAGATTTTAAAATATCCATCACGCATATACAGGTATGCATGCACGTGCCATAGAATACATATACAATGGAAAGAAAAAATTTCTATAAAATAAACAAAAAAGTCCTGTAACTTTTTTGCAGAAAATTTCAGTTTTCAAAAACTATAGAAATTTACTATAAAATGACATCTCAATTTGCAAAAAATCAGTTTATTCTGTGCCCAAACAAAATCAATAACCATTTATTTAGATTTTATCTGCTGAGTACATATTTTTTCTGTTTTGCATACTACACACTTGGTATCAAATTATAATTTAGTAGTTCTAAATAAAAGATTAACGTGTGGTTCAGTAGCTGATAGGTAAGTAAAATCGTCGTCTACTATGCAGTGGACCCTGATTTCATTTCATAGCAGGACCCCTTTGGTTGCCATCCGTAATATCTTTGAGCAGAGTGGTACGTTGACGAAAATCCCGTTTTGTTGTCCTTCATACCACGAAATTTTGAGCGTATATTTCAACATGATAATGCCCGCCTACGTACGAAGATAGTTTCTACTGCTTGTTTTCTTTCTTGCAGAACATTATTTTGGCCAGCAAAGTCGCCGGATCTCTCTACCACTGAGGACGTTTGGAGCATCATAAAAAGGATCCTACAAGCAGCTCGGGATTTTTCCAATCTAACACACCAATTGGACAGAATTTGGCACGATATCTCGCAGGAGGACATCTGCCAACTCTATCAATTAATGCCAAGCTGAATAACTGCTTACATAAGGGCCAGAAGAGGGCCAACGCGTTATTGACTTGCTCACTTTGTGAGGTTCTTTCTCTTGATTAAATCCTCCTAAATTTCTGAAACTGTAATCATTTGTTTTTCTCCACATGTACCAACTTTCGTCCCATTCGGATAAATAACTCCTTCATGGTGCGTCCCCCCCACTTTTTTTTTTTTAAATATATATAGCAAACGGATCTTTTCTTGCAAATATGCTGCCAGATAATATAAATAGTTTTTTTCCTTTTACCGCATATGCCGTATAGTGCACTCGTGATAGTATCGTGGTGCCCGGCAATGCGCAAGCAGTTTGAAGACCAGAAACTAAGTCTCTTTCTGTAGTATCTTAGATTAATTTCTTCATATGGTCCCTTTGGTAGACATTGAAAAGCGTCCGACCTGTCGATCATGACGATCGTAAAACCGAACTCCCATGCCCGATACAGTGGCCTGAGTATTCGATATCCAGCCATTTTTATCGAAAAGTATGAATTGTACAGATACGGTTCTTTGAGCATTTTTTATATATTCCAACCGAGGAATTTGGCTGTATAGAGTTTGGATGTTTTTCTAGGAAAACTCTGTATATACTTGTATTATTATAAAAAATATAGTAATATAAAATAATGTAAATATATTAGAAATATTATACTTTTATGTAAGAATAAAGTTGATAAATAATTAAAAAGTTGATAAGTAATTAAAAGTTGATAACTAAAAAGTTGATAAATAATTAATTAAAATTATTATAGGAATACGTTGCAATATCTTTCTTCATTTTTAAGATAATGGCTTATTTAAATATGCTTTACAATTGTAGCCGAATAATGTTATGTTTTGATATTTTTGAGATTAAATATCGGAAACACTTGTTTATTATTATTATTATTATTATTTTGGCCTATTAATAGCTATAAATGATGATTTTATAATTAACTATGATTTTAGATTTAAAAAAATGATCTGATTAATTTAATTTTATCTTTCATTTTGCATCAGGAATTTTCTCAATAAAGATATGAATATTTATATATTATCTTATAGATAAATATAATATAAAATTTTTCCAAATACAGTCTATATTTAAAATTTTGCTTTTATAGTTTCTTGTGTTAATCCTACATTTTCTATACGAGAAAAGACGCTTAAATAGTATTTACTCTTAATTTAATTAGTTTATAATAAATTCTGATAATTTTTTTAAATGGGTTCGAATTTTGCTTGAAAATCTGCTGTGATCAATAACAAAAATTAAAAAGAAAAAAGGTGGGTAGTCTAAAACTATGCAAGAAAAACAATACGATTAATTAAATCTTTATTTTACATTTCAAAAACAGTGATAATGTGGACGAAGTTTTTTTTTTTTAACATTATGGTGTATTAATATTTTCTAAATGTTAATATGCATCATATTTTATTGTCTGATTCCATCAAATAAATAAATAAATAAAGTGAAATTTTTGTGAATTTAAACTGTGAACATAATTTTAAAAAGCAACAATGGGTTAATTACAATAAATCGATTATATAATGATTTATAATTGATTCAATATAATCTTCAGATATAGTGTAGTTTTAAGGTAAGTGCCTTTTCTGTCTATAAAAAATTAAATTAATAGAAATCAAAAACAGTTAAATTGAAAAACCAGGGGAAAATAAAAAAATCTTTCTTTTTTCTTTCTTTCTTTTTTTTAATCATAAGAAAGAAAATGCAACCTTGTTATCAAAGATACAAAAATGGTTAAACATGTCGTAAATTAGAGAGACTATACATCTCCAAATATTCGAATTAAAATTTTTTGAAAGATAAGGGCACAAATGTCAAGATCATGTATCCATGACCGATAAACGGGTTTTAGATAACACTTGTATCTCAGATAAAGACTGTTTTTTTTTGCAATAAAAGCAAGAGTCTGATTAAAAAACATATTTCCTAAGCAAAATGATTTAGTCACTTTTGATGCAGACACGTCTTATATTTCTTTCTAATACTCAAAATTAATCAGTAAATTATACATTAACGTGAATTTCTTCTGAGAAGTTGTCATCATATAATTTTAATCTAATTAAGTTAATTAGATGAATTAACATCAGTAATTGCGGAAAGTTAAATAATGAACTGTTTCTTCAATATATATATTAAGCTTTCCCAAATCGTTTTTATGTGGATGTCATTCAAAGTTTCATTTTTAGACTTTAACTAATCTGTTTGTAATTTATTTAATTATTTTAACAGATATTTTCTTTAAATATTTCCTACTGGACTCAAGCGAAATTAATTGTAACTTTACTTATAAATAATTAATCATATACATTTATACATTTTTTTTTTTAAACTATCAAGAATTATTCAAAAAGTATACTTCAGTACTTCTAGTACTTCATAGAAATGTATGTTGTGCAGCTCACATTTTCCTTAATTTTTTTTTTTTTTTTTTTTTTTTCAGAATTTTTTCTCAAGCAAAATTAATTGTAATTTTACTTATAAATAATTAATTATATACATTTTTTTTTTTAACTATCAAGAATTATTCAAAAAGTATACTTCAGTACTCTATTACTTCAAATGTATGTTGTGCAGTTCGCATTTTCTTTTTTTCTTTTCTTTTCTTTTTTTTTTCAGAATTTTTTCTCAAGCAAAATTAATTGTAATTTTATTTATAAATAATTAATTACATACATTTTTTTAAACTATCAAGAATTATTCAAAAAGTATACTTCAGTACTCTATTACTTCATAGAAATGTATGTTGTGCAGCTCGCATTTTCTTTTTTTTCTTTTTTTTTCAGAATTTTTTCTCAAGCAAAATTAATTGTAATTTTACTTATAAATTACTAATTATATACATTTATACATTTTTTTTTTTTAAACTATCAATAATTATTCAAAAAGTAAACTTCAGTACTCTATTACTTCATAGAAATGTATGTTGTGCAGCCCACATTCCTTTCTTTTTTTTTTTTTTTTCTTTCAGAATTTTTTGTATACATTAAAAACTGCAAGATATCATGAATAGCAATGATAACAATAAAAATAATTTAAACCTTGAATGATTTAATCTTATTTCAGTTCTTGATGTTGTATATTGTTTGCGTTATGTATCATACATTTGACTTTTTTTTCATTTTCAAGATAGTTTAAAATTCACCAAATCGTTAAAACACTTTATTTTCCGATGCTACATTTCATTTATTTGAAATGATTTTCAGATGCTTGTCGGTTGTCACACACTCTTTGTGATATAACGCTAATTTCATAACAAAATCGACTGTAATAATAAAGCATTTTCCATTTAAATTGAATTAAAAAAAAACATCGACTAATAAAAATAAAAATTATTAAGTAATAATTAATTAATTTGAAAAAGAAACATATAGTTTAGTTTTTAAGGTAAAATAATTATCTTGATTAAAATTCTATTAACAAGTTTTTTATTTATTTATTTATTTTGACAATTTAATTTTCTTTTTGTATGTGAAAAATACGCAGCAATTAGTCCACTAATATTTTATTTATTAAAGAATAAAATAAAATAAAATGTTTTAAAATATAGAAAATATAATGCAAAAATATTTATAAAAGATATAGAGATTGCAAATACATATGAGGCTGCACCTTATAGTTTACGAAATCCCGGAATGCAGAAATGAAAGCGTAAAAAGTAACAAAACAAGTGGTTAAATATAATAAAGGTAGCCAAGTATAATTTAAGACATATACAACTCTTTATAGACGAATGTCTTTTAAAAAATAGCGAATAGCTAATATATATATATATATATATATTTATGTATTCATCTGCAAAATATATTTTTTCAAATAACTAATAACATAAAATACGATATTTAATTGGTGTTAAAAGATGAGAAATCCTGCAAAAAAATATCGAAATATTGGGAAACATGTTCAAGAAAAATAGAACTTATGAGAACCACAGTTAAAAAAGGATTTTTTCAAACAAACAAACGAAAAAGCGAAAAACAAAATTATTCATTTAATTTATGATTCTACACTAAGTTTCCAATAAAATTGCATAAGAAATCTTTGTTTAACCGAATAATATCGTTTTTGTTAGCAAAGATTAAATCCTAAATTAATAATAATAATAAAAGAATCCGTGTGCAGTATTTTATTATTATTGATAAAGTAACTAACTAAATAAATAAATAAAAATGAACATTTCATTGCAAATGAAACGATATCTTAAGTACAGCAGTTCTAATTCAATACATGCACCCATTTTCATATTTTTTCTGCTAATTAAGGGGGAAAAAAAAGTAAGGAAAAGATTATAAATGCATTTAATGTCTAAAAAAAGTTAAAAAACAGGAGAAAAGAGAACGAAGGAAAAAAAAAAAATCTTCCACTAGTTCTTTAAATTTAGATCTATTAAGGACAAGTTTCTTTTATCGGAGTAAAGCTTACTTTTTTTTCTTTTTTTTTTTTCACACTTCTTTATCAGGTTTTATTTATTTCAGTGTTTGTTGTGTCTAGAAAGAGAAAAAGAAGCTCGAGTTATTGGAAATCAATGTTTCTCCTAAACTATGAGTCCGGTATGTTTTACAAACAGATGCGGCTAAGTTATATTCTATGCCCCCGAGTGCTTCAGAAACTCGAATGAAAGAAAAAAAAAAAAATGGTCAAGTACGCAACATCTGAAGATAATAAAGAATATACTAAAAAGTAGATATAAAAGTAGACAAGAAAAGAAAATTTAATTTAAATCAAAAGAAAAGCAAGAGCATATTACCAAAATTTTTATTCAAAAAATTACGCATCTCAATTATTATTACGCATACAATGTAAATGTTGAATTACTTACTGTAATTATATAAGACAATAATTTAACTAGAAATTTTTGTAAAATACTTTTTGCCTCTTTTTTTTTATTTCAGACATCGTAAAATCTAATATTATGCCACCACAAACAATATATGTTTCTGTAAATTTATAAAGTTCTTGCAAATTTTATCCCCACTAAGAAAGTTGACATCCAAAACCAACATTTATTTGCTGAAATAACAAAAGTTATCAAAGTTTATTTAACTTACTAATTTTTTTTTTTCATATTTAACAAACTTTTATCTGCAGTATCAATTTAAAATTTCGAGACAACTTTTATGATAAGCTGTGGTATATAACATTGATATTATTTTGGTTTATCAATTAAAAAATTCTCAACATTTTTCAAGCGTATTGAGAAATATTAAAAATTATAGTAATTTTAAATGATTAATTGAACTTCTAAAAATTTCTTTGACAATAATTAATGGCACATATTAGAAAAAAATTCTTTAAAAACGACAAAAATGCAACTTCACTTTAAATAACACTGCTCGGCATGAAAATTGGCTCTGAAATTTGCCTCTTGACTCTTATGTAAAATGACCTCCTTAATCCGAATATGACGTCTATTTCGCCCTATCCCCCACCTTTTTAGGAATGGCCCCGTATTTTTATCATTTTTTGGTCAGTTTATGGCTATAAGTTTAATTTTTAGGAGGGATGGGAGGATTATTTTAACCGTTAAGTACCTTCTGAGGTGCTACAGAGTTGGAAGATTCTAAAACATGGACATTTGCGACAAGGGAAAAACTTTCGGGGGGATGTGCCACTGAAATTATGAATTACATATCTTATATTTTTTTTTAATTTGTTATTAATGTTATTTTTTAAACTTTATATATTTTTGTTTTTAGGTGTTATATTAATTATTTTTCATTCTTCAAATCAAATTCATGGTCATAAAATTGTCGAACAGGGAAAGAAATTGAAAAAGGGGGTGGTGTTTCTTGAAAACGATGGGTGACAGGGCAAAATGGGAGTCATATTTGGATTCAGGAGATCATTTTACATAAGAATCAGCAAGAATGGTATCAGATCTCGAAAAAAAAAAGTTTTTTGCAGAGCAGTGTAATCAGTAGTTTAAGTATTTCTGTAAATAAAATTTTTACATTAACTAAAAAAATGCTAAAAAAATAACAATAACAGAAGGAAAAAAAAAAAAAAAAAAAAAAGAAAAAAGAAACAGAAAATATAAAAATAACAATTGTAAATACCTCTTTTTACTTCTTCGGTTATTTTATGTAGTTCCTCCGCATATATTTTTTCAGAAAATCAAAATGAGCCTTAAATGTTTTCTCTTCAATGAAAAGTGTTTAAAAGCAAAAATTCAACACTTACCTGTAAAAAAAGGAAATTTTTGAATATTTAATTTATGTAAAAACATGCATATTATTTCTTTAATTCAAAAGTGAAGAAAAAAATATCATTTAAAAGGCAAACTTAAGTGATTGTAAAATAAATTGAAAAGTTTTCTTCAAGTTTAAAAGGAAAAAAAATCTCTGCATTATTTCATCTAAATAACCTTAAAAAGTGCATGTGCATGTTTTGTGCAGATTATTTTTAATTTTTCACGTATTTCATAATATAGTTGCGAATCTTCTTCTTCTTTTTTTTTTTTTTTTTTTTTTTTTTTAAGTATTTAAGCACAAATATTTTGATCGAAGACTCTTTTCATTTAAATGAAAATGTTTCGATCGAATTATTTTTTTCTAAAAGAGATGCTTCTTAAATGAATAATATAAAAATGAAAAAGTTTAAGATATAAGCTTTTTCAAAACTTGTTTTAATTTTTCAATGTATTATTTCCTTGATAATATTATTTCCGAAAAATTACAGTCTTCTGTTTTACACGATTTCTTTTCAACGCATAACATTATGGAATACATTTTTAATGAATATATTTTTAAAGAAAACTTTAAGGAAACATATTTTCATTTATTCTACAATTTTCAAAAGCGATTTAACTAAAAGAAAAAAAAAAGGTAATCCTTTTACATCATATTTAAAGTAATTTGTTTAATGGTTACATTGCCTCTACTGTCATTTATTTTTATTTTATTTTATTTTTATTTATTTATTTGTTTATTTTTTGCCCGGTCAGGACCGAGACCTACGACTCAAACTGGATTCGAAACCATTATTAACATCCACGTCTGGACTAGGATTCGAACTCGGATCCTCGTAATTGAAGGACATAGCATCAATTACGAAAAAATAGATATCTAAATAAAAATATTATCTTACATGAAACAACAACAACAACAAAAGTACGAAATTCCGAATTTTTTAAAACTTCAGAGCATGCGACACATTTTTGCAAACTCAAACTAAATTAAATTTATAAAGAAAGAAAGAGAAAGTAATAGGAAAGAACACTTAGCAACTATATAGCGAATATTTAAAATTTAGAATTCGACTTTTCTTTCGTCTGCGTAAAATATCAGACTTAAAAAGCATTTGTTTTCCCTGCTTAATCTTAATTTGACAAATTTTGTCTTAGTAACCCTTTATCTTTCACTACATATTGTATTTTGAAAATTTCTAAACTCATTTCAAAAATGGCTATTAAAAACAAAGTGCATGTTTTTTTTTTTTTTGGGGGCAGTTTTAATTTTTGAGAAATTATTAGTTTGAAAGATGTGTGTGATCGCCCTATTAAATTCAAATATTAATTAAATTAATAAACAAAAACTTTGTAATGAAGTACTACCCAGACAGCACATCGCCTCTCCAGGATGTCTTCAAGATGTCTTCTGGATGAAAAGACATCCCGGAAACGTCCTTAAGATGTACTGTGGATAAGTTAACCCTAACTGCGCTGTCCAGGCATCCCAGAAACGTCCTTAAGATGTACTGGGGATAAGTTAAGCCTAACTGTGCTGTTAGGGGTTAGGGTACATTCATTACAATCACAGTTGTCCTGTGGACATCTTATAATTATCATACAAATCCTACAGTTGTCATATCGTATGAGACAATCTACTGGATTCCAGAAGGATACAGTAAACGGATTATCCAACTATTCTTCTCCACTGGAAAGCCGATGGATTTTTCGATAAAACTATCCAATGAAAGTATCCTCTAAAAATCCGGTGGAATTTTTGACAGGACAATCCAATGAAAATATCCTCTAAAAATCCAGTGAATTTTTCAATCGGACACGCATGTGCAATCGACGCATATGCAGTAATGAGATAGATGTTACTTCTGGTCGTCATTACATTGTAAGGTAGAAGATAAAATATTACTCACCTTATTATTATTATTTTTATATATATATATAAAGCTCATAGATAACGTAAACGTTTTTCTTTTTATTTTATTTTGTACAACGTAAATTCACTACATTGTGATTAATAATATTTGACCTTGTGTAAAATTTTAGCGATGTAAAATTTAGGTGTTCGTATTGAAAATTTTAAAGTTTGTTACACTTTCAGTATGGAGATGACGCCTAATCAGGGAATATTTTTTGACAGCGTTAGGATCATTTTATCATCCAGAAGGTATCAGGTTACTTTGAAAATGACATCCTCTAGATTTTTTTAAGGATGTCATTAGGCATCCAGAGGTTGTCTACATTCCTCATATAAATGTCTCATGAGTATCATAAAAATATATACTAAGGATGGCTACAGGTGTGACATTTTGACATCCAGAAGACATCCTCCAAATGAAAAAAAAAAAAACAATCCAGAGGATATCAGGTTATCCTACAAATAACATCCTCTGGATATTTTTAGGATATCATTGTGTTGTCTGGGATATTTCAAAAACTCACAACAGATGTTTCAGATAAAAATGTTAACACAGCCAGTCATCGACACAAATGCGATGTTAAAGCAGCAAGGTGCACTCACACTTAATAAGAAATTAAAAGTGACTTATGCATATGACATCCTCTGAAACACCATTTCTTAGATTTCTGAGTAGTGCTACTATCTACCGAACAGAAGAGGAATAAATGTTAAAAAATTACATAAAACAAGGAAAAAAAATGTTGAAATATTGTCGCATAGAAAAGGTAAAATTTTTGATTTCAGAGTCGAGCCTAACGAACGTTACAGTATTTAAAGATAAATATCCCTGAACACGTAAGGATTAAATATTTTTTAAATGCAATGTGGAATCATTTTCGAGAGTAATATCTTTTAGAACATTCTTATATATTGCTAAATTTTATTATGATTTTCACTTGTAAATATGGGTAGAAATTAAGAAAATAAAGTTACTGGTTCACAGAACCAGTAATTTTCAGATTTTACTGGTCCGTACGTATTTTGAATGATACGTACTTCCATTCTATTATATTTTTTAAAAATATTTAAAAATTTGTACACAGTTTGTTTTACTAAGATTTACTTTGTTAATAAATTTACAAGTCAAGCATGATATTTTTTGGTAAATTAATTAAAAAATACAAATGAAGATTTATATAAATAAAAAAAATGTATGCTTTAATAAGCGAGCTTAATGTCACATATTTACTAATAAGGATTAAAAGTTAAAAAAAAAAAAAAAATCTGGAGTGACTCCACTCGACTTTCCGAACATTGAGTAATTAATGGTTTTGTAGATAAAGTAAAATAAGAGGAGTTGAATAAACAAAAGAGAAAATTATAATAGGGTGTTTGAGTGTTTTTCTTTATATAGTACACGATGTTTAATTTAACGCTATTTTACAGAACACGTAGATCATAATGATAAAGAATATTTCGTTGTGTCCCTGTAAAAACCTACAAATGCTATATTCTCCAAAATGCTTATAGTTAGTGCTACAGTGACTTATAATATTTATATAAATTTTCAGCTTCATTGGATAAGGCATTTAGACGCTATCGCACTTTAAAGTTTGAGCTTATATATGCCCCAATGATAAAGAAATTTGCATTTTGTCCCTGTAAAAAGAACCATAAGTGCTAGATTCTCTAAAGTTCTTGCGAGGGTGACATATAACACGTATATAAATTTTTAGTTCATTTGAATAAAGCTCTGTCACACTGTAAATAATTTGAGCCTATAAGGTGTTAATGATGAACAATTTTTATTTGTGTCCCTGTAAAACTCGTTAAGTGTTAGAGTCACCAAAATCTATACAGTTTGTGTGATGGTGACCTATACCTCGTATATAAATTTTCCACTGAAACGGATAAGGCATTTAGATGCTATCGCACTTTAAATAATTTTACTCTAGGCCATAATGATACAGAATTATTTGTTGTGTCCATGTAAAACAACTAGAAGTGCTAGATTCACCAAAACCTATACAGATCGTGAAACTGTAACCTATAATATGGGTATATATATATATATATTGTTCTTGTCGTTCAATTGAATAAGGCGTTTAGACGCTATCGCACTTTTTAAAATTTAGTCCCTTAGGCCATAATGATAAAGAATGTTTCTTTGTGTCCCTGTAAAAAAACTATAAGTGCTATATCCACCAAAATCTATGCAGTGCATTCAACTATTACCTATAATGTGTATATAAATTATTTGCTCAGTTTAATAAGGCGTTTAGACGCTATCGCACTTTTAAAAATTTGTCTCCATAGGCCATAATGATAAAAAAATTTTCTTTGTGTCCCTATAAAAAAAGTAAAAATGCTAGATACACCAAAATAAATAGGGTTCGTGCTACGGTGACTTACAACATGCGTACCAACTTTCAGCTCATTCAAGCAAAGCGTTTAGATGCTAGCGTGTTCATTCACATACATACACACACATACATACATACACACATACATACATCATCGTAAAAATAGTGAATATGGACACAGGGGACCTCAAAACGTATAGAAACACCAAAATCTGGAATTCGGATTTTTGACATGATTACAATACTTTCCTTACATACGTATGTTCGGAAAGTAAAAATATTTTAGTGAAATTAAATAAAAAATACCAGGGAATATGTGATATTGACAATTATATAAAAAAAAAATACTCTTATTATTGTTATAATAACACACTATTCTGTGATAAATTCACGGGAAATAATAATAATGAAAAAAAAGTAAAAATTGAAAACTTGAAATGTTTCACTCGTCTAGTGGACAACTAGAATTCACATTTTGCTGGTCCGTTGGATATTTTTGTTGTCCTGGGCCAACAGACCACTGTTAATTTCGAGCCCTGCTATACATTATATATATTTGGTTGTGAAAATAAATATTCTTTCTTCAATCTTTATCTCTCTCACTTTTTTTTTTTCTTTTTTCTTTTTACAAAAGCCGCAAATTTTCAATTATTAAAATCAGGAAAAAGTTATTTACGGAAAAAAAAATTAAAAAATTAAAAAATCTATATGAGTAAACAAAGAAGCTTCAGCATTCTCTTTCAATAATTAAAAAAAATAAAAAAATCCCTCCGATCGGAGTCCTAAAAAAAAAAAAAAAAAAAAATCTTCTTTCTTTTTTTTTTTTTAAGCTTTATGCTTAAGATATCTTTATAAACGAAATGAAACACAAAATTAGAAAAGTCTAAAAGAGTAAAAGAAAAAGGAAGCGTTACAGTATCATTTTTTAGTGGTCTGTTAAAAAGAAAAAAAGAATTTTTTTTATTAAAAAAAGGAGAAAAAACTCGTAACAGATATACTCTTCTCTGTACTATATTATTTTTTACGTCAGCTTCATCTGAAAGGGAGAAGTGCACACAAAATGGATTCATATACTAACAAAAGGCATTTTATGCTGGGAGTTCCAAGAGACAATCACGGGAAGGGATGGATCACTGTCACGTGCAAGGGAATATTATACCATAGGATTGAATTTCTTTCGGCAGGAAGAACATATATTCCCTCTTTTTTTCCCTACGTGTTGTTGGTAGGCACATTATGTCAGTCATGTAAGATTTTGAGAATTTTTTTCAACAATTTAATTGTGAATCACTCTTTATAATAAAGTAAGTTTTCTGACGTGAAAGATGTATAAAAGCAAAGAAAGAATGCAGTGTCCAGTTTCATTAAGTACTTCTGTTTCTTTTTTATAATACAGAAAAATTTATATATCTATATATGTATTGTTAGTTTGTATCTGTCAAGCGCAATTGCTTCTGATTATGTTCTTCGCATAAGATTTTAAGAGATTTTTTATTTATTTATTTATTTATTTATTTTTTAACAATTCAATTAAGAATTACTATTTATATTAAGTAACTTTTTTAACATGAATAATTTATAAATATATTTAAGCAAATTAAATCTAATATTCCTGAATAAAGTTTTTTATTATTATTATTATTTTTTTTTTTTTTCAAAAAAGACTTTTTGTGATATGTATATATATTTCAGTATTTTTTTTTTTTTTTTAAGAGAATAAGTTTTGGAATAATTTTTGTTGTTGGTTGGCGCATTTTGCTAGTCATGTAAGATTTTTCAGCACTTTTTTTTTTTTTTTTAACAATTAAATTCCGAATCACTATTTATTAAGTAAGTTTTCTGACAATAAAGACACATGCATGTATATAAAGAAAGTAGTACAATTTTCATTCAGTATTTTTGTTCATCTTTCTAAATTATGGATTTTTACAATTTAAATCGCATATTTTAAAATTTTCAAAATATGGATTTTGAATCCTTTGTATCGTTATAGCATATTATTCAGTAATGTAAGATTTTCATCACTTTATCAGTAAGTTAATTAATTAATGTGAAACATGATTATTAATGTCCTGAGTAAAAACTATATAAACGGCATTAAAAGAGCAGTTTCTAATATATTTATGTTTCTTTTATTCCAAACACATGGTTAATATATTAACTTATCAGTAATAAAACGCATTTTTACTTCTATTACCTGACTATTGTAGGTAATACTAGTTTTGTATTCATTCAAAATTTTCGATATCGAGTTTTCATCTTATACCTGTTTACGTGTTTTAACGTCACATGAATCTAAAAAAGTATTTTTTGGCAGTTCGTCTGTGTGTATATGTGTAAGTGTGCATATATGTGTGTGAGGAATAAATATTCCGACAATCCTATGTCAAAAACAAAAAATGATAGAACGATGAAATTTTTTATTAAAGGTACGGTGTGCAGATGATATTGTTAACTCTTAGTAAAAATTAGAAAAGCGGCAGTGGGACCGTAAGTCCGTATCTCAGTTCTTCAAAATTTGATGTATAAATCCCCTTTTAGGTATCCTTTCGGTTACTCCAGGAAATCGAATAGGCGCATTCAATAAGTAGGTTAACTTTAGAATTTGTAACTTGTATGTGGATTTCTTAATAAATAGCTCTTTGAATCTGGTTCAAACTCGCCATATTGGGCTCCCTCGTAAATGTGGTTTCGTGTGTAAGTGTTGTTTTTCGGTCAATAGACCCGTTTGCCAAGTTTTGGTGAAAAACGGAAGTAGAACCAAAAACATAACTCAAACGATTTTTTTCAAATTTTCTACATAAATTTCCCTTTATATGTTATTTTGTATGTACTGTTACTTGTTTTTATTTTCAGGATAGTTGGTAAGCGTTAGGTAGTTCAGTATTAGGTAGTTCAGTTTTATATTTCGGAAACCTAATGTTTCAGAAAACAATTCAAATAATTTTCTTTAAACTCGCTATATAAACTCTCCTTTATATCTTTATGCCGTAGGTATTATTTTTCTATTACTGGAAAAAAGTTAGGCATCTTAATAGTATGTCATTTTTTTCTGACCACCGTATCTCCAAAAAGAGTTTATAATGTGTATAATAGTGGGTAATGGAAGTAATGTTAACAACTATCGAAAGTTAATATCTATCGAAAAAAAATAAAGTAACTTTCATATTTTATTTATTTATTTATTTTTACAGATGGTTTCCAAATAATTTCTGTTGTTGATAGCCTCATTTATGTAGTCATATAAGATTTTGAATAGTTTTTTGTCAACAATTTATTTGTGAATCACTATTTATTAGATAAGTTTTCTGACATGAGAAATTCATAAATGCATATGAAGCAAGCATTACAAGTATCTAGTTACATTCAATACTTTTGTTTCTCTTTCTAAGCTGTACGTATATGAAATTTTCAAGCAAGGAAATGATTATTTTGAAAGTCAACATCTATACTTTAAAAAAAAAATCTGAAATTTTAGTTCTTAGAAAAAGGTGAATTTCGGAAAAAGAAAAAGGAAAAAAAACTGTTTTGTTGGTAGATATACACGCCAATCCTTTAATATTTCCCGCATTTTTTTATTAACACTTTAATTTAATTTCGAATCACTGTTTTCTTAAAAAAAAAAAAAAAAAATCGAAATAAGTTGTGTTGTCGGTAGGTCTTTAATGTGAGTCATGTAATAATTTGAGCATTTTTATTAGCAATTTAATTGTAAATTTTATTAAATGAGATTTCTGACATAAATGATTTATAAGTTCATATAAAAAAATTAATATACAATTTCATTCAGTACTTTTTTTTAAATTCTACATTTATGCAATTTAAATGTGTATATTTCAGACTTTTCTTCAAAAAATAAATTAATAAAAGGTAACTTATACTCCAAAAGATATTTAAAACGTATTTTCTTAGACAACGCATTAGTCAAAAAGAATATATTTCATATTATTACTACTTTATTGATCTTTACATTATATTCTTCTATACGAAGAGGATATTGCATTTTGCTTTTAATTTAGAAAATGAAAAAAAAAAAAAAAATATGATAATTTAAATTAATTATTTATTTTTTCTATGAAGTATTTTTTAAGACTATTTATATCACGGAATTTCCGGTTTGAATTTCAAAGCAAATTTTAATGAAACTTCTAACCGATAACTTACGGTATGATAACTTCCCTTTCAAAATATATCAGTTTAAAATAACAATAAAAAAATAATTACCCCCCCCCCTACCGCCCAGGGAATGAAAAAATAATACTACTCTTCTTCAATGCCATATTTTAAAAATTTGTCTCTAGCAAAATTAAAGAGAGTTCGACAAATAAAATTCAAAGCGTAAAGAAATTATTTAAATGAAGCTCTAAAATTATTCCGAATTATAAAACAACATGCTACAAAAATGAGTTGAGTTCAAAATAACTTAATAAAAAGAAAAGGAACGATTTTTATGAATTTCCCATGCTTATATATATTTTAAAGATGTGTTATATTAAATTTAATAAATGAGAGATTTTATTTTATAAATATAATCGAATAAAAAATAAATCAGATTTTTTTTCATTTTAAAGAAATAAAAAAAAAGAAAGAAACACGAATGTCTGACTTTGATGATATTTCTAAACCTATATGGAATTAATGTATAAATACCATTTCTAAATGATACTCTAACATCACAGCGCTGAAAAAAAAAAAAAAAAAAAAAATATATATATATATATATATATATATATAGCTCTGATACCATTCTTCCTGATTCTTATGTAAAATGACATCCTGAATCCGAATATGACTACCATTTTGCCCAGTCACCTACCGTTTTCTCGGGATACCACTCCCTCTCCAAATTTTTATCACTGTCAGGTAACTTTATGGCCATGAATTTGATTTGGATAATGATAAAGAATTAATTTAGTACTTAAAAACAAAAATAATATAATTTTTAAAAAATATATAAGAAATGTAATACATAATTTCAGAGGCAATTCCTCCCCCACACTAAATTTTTCCCTTGCCGCAAATGTTCATGTTTCAAAATTTTTCAACTCTGTAGCCCCTCAGAAGATATTTAACAGTTAAAATAATCCCCCCTCCCCTAAAAATAAAATTTCTAGCCATAAAATTACCGGAAAGTGATAAAAATAGGGGGCTGTCCCTAGAAAATGGTGGGTGATAGGGCAAAATGGGCGTCCTATTCGGATTCAGGAGGCCATTTTATATACGAATATGCACAAATGGTAGTGGGGCGATTTTTATACAGAGCAGTGTATTTTAAAAACATATATAAAAATTGTAAAAAAATATTTAACGTAGAAGTGAACAACTTTAAATTTAATTACGTAATGAATGTTCACGTAATCATTGAAAACTTTAACAGGTAATTAAAAAATCAATCTTAATACCCTTTATCTATAGAAGGGACTTTAAAGTGCCACTAATTTAAAAAGCAAACAAAATCGAATTTATGGAAGTAATCTGAAATGTGTGTATTTAAAAGAGTAGGACGAATATGACTCATTTTAACCTCACTACAAGGCATTACAATTTAGCTGTAGTCATTTTTGTTTCAAGAAAGATTTTTAGAGAGTGCTATTACTGCTTTTGCTTGGCATTTTTCATAATATTCACATGTGTTATAATTCATTCCTATATTACCTCAAGAATTTCCCACCAATCTTAGAAAAAATATAAGGAATACAAAAAGTAAATATGTTTTAACACTTTTTGTAGGTTCAAATACCTTTTTCGAGCACTATGTGGCAGTGGTACACTAAAAGACCATTACACCAAATCTTCATTAATTACTTTGACGAGGTGATATACATAATTTTTATTGCAGATATCTTCAAGTAACTGAAAAAATATGTTTCAACTACATTTTTTTTTTTCTTTTTGCCTGTTTCAAAATTCAGTGGGTAAAAGGTTACGCATCTTTAAAAAATAAATAATCTCCCATCCATTAGTTTGCTTTTTTAAACCCTGTTTTTCATTTTACTCATTTATTTATTTATTTATTTAGTAATTAGTTAAGAAAAGTGTTAACAAAATTCTGCTAAAATTTAAAATGAATTCTTACTATCAAATCTATGAATCATTCATATGAACTGATTAAAAAAAAAAAAAAAAAAATGAATCTCGAGGAAAAATATCTTAAGCATCTTTAAAAAATAAACTATTTTATGTATAATTCCCTTTTAAAAGAGTATTATTTATTTATTACTCATTTGTTAATATTATAATAATAATAATAATAATTATTATTATTATTTAAGAAAAGCTATAACAAAACTCACCGTGAATAAGTGAATTCTTGCTATTATATCCATGAATCATTCACATGAATTGAATTACATTTACAGGAAACAAATTCTAGAGCAGAAAATTCTTGATACGTATATAAAAGAGCTGACAAGTTTGCCTACGGCGACTTGGATCCGTAGCCATATGGAAAAGTCAATTCATCGAGTAAATAGCTGCAGACGATTTTTCCAATCAATACGCTACAGTGAAATCATATAAAGGTAATGAAACATTTATAGAAAGTGGTAGAATATTTTATCTAGAAAGCTTTTTTAATTTAGAGATTGAAGGTTTAAGGGAAATGGACTTAATAATGTAAGAAGAAGAGTAAATAAAGTGAATTTTTGGAAAAATTACTATTATTTTTGTCCTACATTTTCCTCTCAGAACAAAAAAAGTCTTTCCCCCAAAATAGTTTTCCTTGGCAGCAATTTAAATTTTTTCATGACTAATGTTTTCAATAATATTGTAACGCGATTGATGATTAGTTAAGACAAAAATATATGGAATATTATAAATGAGTATATTAACCTTAAATTGAACATCTATAATTTGTTTAGGTTTTTAATATAATCACTTTCAGTGAAATAATACCTATGACTTTAAAATTCTCCGTCTAGATACACTTACAGTTTTTTAAGTACAAAAGAAATAATTTAATAATAAACATTTGGAAAAATAATATAATTATTAATCACGTGTAATATATATATTTTTTCATGAAAGGAACTGAAAACAAATCACCGTATGATTTCTGAGAATTAAGTTCGATTCATGCATCAATAAATGAAGAAGAACGAAGAAATTAAATACTAGCAAAAAATAATAAATTACCATAATGAGAAATATCAAGAAGAATAACAATGATTTATTTTTAACTGTAAATAATGGGAACTTTGAAAGTATGACGAAATATATATAGTAGCTGAGAAAAATAACTTCATTAATAAAGCATATCCTTCCTACAAATTATAATTTCGAAAAAATTGAAGAATAATGAGAATTTATCGAGGATATAACTTTTTTAGGTAGTTCCAAAACCCGTTCCATAAAGTTTTTTTGTATAATTAAATAAATAAATTATATAAAAATTTAATTATACAAAAAAGTGAAAAAATTATATATCTAATAAAAATTTACGGTGATCAATTTAAAAGATTTAACATTCAATTTTTTTTTTCTGTGTTATCTACATCTCTAATATATTCACGCAGAAAAAAACTGTTTTGTTTAAACAGCAAAAATATTGTTAAATTAACGAATTCATTGTTGATTTAACCTCAATAAAACTTTTGTTTAAAAAAATTAAATTATTTTCTTGTTTTAAGAAAATTATGTAGCTTCACATTCAACTATGTTCGTTTAAATCGACGATATTATTTTGTTGATTAAATTAAACAGTTTTATTGATTAGGCATATATATCGCTCGCTCAGTGGCTGTTTATAAAGAGATCTATGACGTAGCATATCGAACCGTCTAGTGACAATTAACTTTACATACAACAATATTCTTCAGATTAATCGGAGTAAATTGGTTTGGCTAACTGAACAAAAAAAAAAAAAAAAAAAAAAAAAAAAAGCCGTTATTAAACTGACAAAATAATTTTTAAAAATCAGTCAAGTTTTTTTTTTTTTTTTTTTTTTTTTTCCTCTCAATAAAACATTTTTTTTTTTTTTTTTCAATAAAACATTTTTTTTCTCTGCAGCAACTTTTTAATTTTTTCAGCAATATTTGTGTAATATATCTACATATATTTAAAGTGTGGGTATCGTTTGATTCAGTTTCTAAATCCCAAAACTCGTTTTTCTAATACAACCTGTCACGGACATTTTTATTAATTTTCCTCTGATATTAAATATAAAAAAATAATAAAAACTTCGAAAATATAGATAATATACTTAAAGCATATGAGCATAACAGTATAAAAAATTAATAACGATATTCACGTAAAGTATTTTTTAAAGAAAGAGTTTTTACTTTGAGAAAGTGAAAAAAAAAAAAAAAAAAAAAAAGATATCCGCACATTAACACATTAAAGAAAAACATGTTAAAGAAATTATGGTACTGAAAATCTTACCGCATTTATTAGAGATATGGGTAACACAAGACACAAACGGGTCTTCTTTTAATCGATCCCCCTCTCCATATAATATTTTTAGAAATGCATTTACAGACAAAACAATTAATATGAACATTTTTTACAGAATCGTAAGGAAATAAGCATAAATCATCCATGTTATTAGCAATAAAAAATGTGAAAAGAAATTTTTAAATATTGGTATAGATAGAGCTCTAAATTTATTTAGAAAGTATTAAAAAATAAAGGAAAATTATTTAAATAAGAAATATCAGTAATTGGAACCTAATTATGTAGCAAAAAATGGAGGAAAATAAACACAATTGTAACTAATGCAAATGTGGATAAATAATACATTACATAAACACTGGTATAACGTTCTAAAGAATAGAATTTAAAAGAAATAACTGTAAACAGATAACTGTGTGACTCGCGAGCAATTAGTCAACGTATGCCAGAAAATTTATTTGAATATACAACAAAAGCTGAAATATCGAACGTCCAGAAAAAATGCAGTTACTACTAATGCAAATGAGGACAAAGTGGTTTGGTAAACATTGTATAAAGTTTCAAGAAAACAATTTTTAACAGGCATACGTCTGTGGAACGTAATTTTAGGCAACAAAGTTTATGAAAAATATGAAATGGTATATGAATATAGATGAAGTTATATTAAATGATACCGAAAGGTCAATCTTTTTCTTTATTGATAATGCTTAGCTTTCCTATAGTAAATTAAATGAAAAACGTGTCATTAATATTTTAAGGAAAAATTAAAATACAATATGATTGTAAACTTAATTATATATATATAGGGCTGACTCTAGGCTAATTTGGCAGGGTGTTCCACCCTGTCACCCTGCTGCCCTTTCAAAACCATTTTAGCACCCTGCGGCCCTTTTTCAACCATTTTACTTATTTTTATTTCTTTTTGCACTCGCACTTTTTATTTCCTAATTCGAAATTATTAAAAAAAAAAAAAAAAAAAAAATTCGATAGTGTTTATTTCGTTACTGATTATTATTAATTTTCCTTTCTATTCTTTTTCTTTCAATCAAAAAAAAAAAATATTTTGATGAAATTCTGGCAAAAACAGAATTTAGTTTAGGACAGAGGACTATTATTATTATTATTATTACTTTTAAATTACAACATCGCTTTCAAATTATTCAATTATATTTCCGATAAATGTCCAACTATCGAAAAATGACACCGCAAAAATCCCAGATTGAGACTAATAGTCCTCAGCCCTAAAATGTATATATATATATATATATATATATATATATATATATATTTAAACCCTTACAATTTCAATCTAGTCCGGTCTTTGTTAATCTTTACTACGTTAGTTTTTAGCTTGGTTTCTCGTTCCTGCGGCCCTTTTTCAACCATTTTACTTATTTTTATTTCTTTTTGCACTCGCACTTTTTATTTTCTAATTCAAAATTATTTAAAAAAAAATTTTTCGATAGTGTTTATTTCGTTACTGATTATTATTAATTTTCCTTTCTATTCTTTTTCTTTCAATCAAAAAAAAAAAAAAAAAATTGATGAAATTCTGGCAAAAACAGAATTTAGTTTAGGACGGAGGACTATTATTATTATTATTATTACTTTTAAATTACAACATCGCTTTCAAATTATTCAATTATATTTCCGATAAATGTCCAACTATCGAAAAATGACACCGCAAAAATCCCAGATTGAGACTAATAGTCCTCAGCCCTAAAATGTATATATATATATATATATATATATATATATATATATATTTAAACCCTTACAATTTCAATCTAGTCCGGTCTTTGTTAATCTTTACTACGTTAGTTTTTAGCTTGGTTTCTCGTTCCTGCGGCCCTTTTTCAACCATTTTACTTATTTTTATTTCTTTTTGCACTCGCACTTTTTATTTTCTAATTCAAAATTATTTAAAAAAAAATTTTTCGATAGTGTTTATTTCGTTACTGATTATTATTAATTTTCCTTTCTATTCTTTTTCTTTCAATCAAAAAAAAAAAAAAAAAATTGATGAAATTCTGGCAAAAACAGAATTTAGTTTAGGACGGAGGACTATTATTATTATTATTATTACTTTTAAATTACAACATCGCTTTCAAATTATTCAATTATATTTCCGATAAATGTCCAACTATCGAAAAATGACACCGCAAAAATCCCAGATTGAGACTAATAGTCCTCAGCCCTAAAATGTATATATATATATATATATATATATATATATATATATATATTTAAACCCTTACAATTTCAATCTAGTCCGGTCTTTGTTAATCTTTACTACGTTAGTTTTTAGCTTGGTTTCTCGTTCCTGCGGCCCTTTTTCAACCATTTTACTTATTTTTATTTCTTTTTGCACTCGCACTTTTTATTTTCTAATTCAAAATTATTTAAAAAAAAATTTTTCGATAGTGTTTATTTCGTTACTGATTATTATTAATTTTCCTTTCTATTCTTTTTCTTTCAATCAAAAAAAAAAAAAAAAAAATTGATGAAATTCTGGCAAAAACAGAATTTAGTTTAGGACGGAGGACTATTATTATTATTATTATTACTTTTAAATTACAACATCGCTTTCAAATTATTCAATTATATTTCCGATAAATGTCCAACTATCGAAAAATGACACCGCAAAAATCCCAGATTGAGACTAATAGTCCTCAGCCCTAAAATGTATATATATATATATATATATATATATATATATATATATATTTAAACCCTTACAATTTCAATCTAGTCCGGTCTTTGTTAATCTTTACTACGTTAGTTTTTAGCTTGGTTTCTCGTTCCTGCGGCCCTTTTTCAACCATTTTACTTATTTTTATTTCTTTTTGCACTCGCACTTTTTATTTTCTAATTCAAAATTATTTAAAAAAAAATTTTTCGATAGTGTTTATTTCGTTACTGATTATTATTAATTTTCCTTTCTATTCTTTTTCTTTCAATCAAAAAAAAAAAAAAAAAAATTGATGAAATTCTGGCAAAAACAGAATTTAGTTTAGGACGGAGGACTATTATTATTATTATTATTACTTTTAAATTACAACATCGCTTTCAAATTATTCAATTATATTTCCGATAAATGTCCAACTATCGAAAAATGACACCGCAAAAATCCCAGATTGAGACTAATAGTCCTCAGCCCTAAAATGTATATATACACACACACACACACACACATATATATATATATATATATATATATATATATTTAAACCCTTAAAATTTCAATCTAGTTCGGTCTTTGTTAATCTTTACTATGTTAGTTTTTAGCTTGGTTTCTCGTTCAGGTTGATGAGCAATGAAAACACGGAGTCAAACACTCAAAAATTCAAAATTGTCATGTAATATCTCTAGACTATCCTTAGGGTTTAGCTGAGTACGATATCAGTACTCTTAACTAAACTATCATAAATTGATCTAGTTAATGAAAAAATATTATGAAGATAGTTCTACTTATTTAAAAAAAAAAAAAAAAATCGTTTGTTGTTCTGGGTTTATTACTTGTAAACTAAGGCTAATTAAATCCAGATCGACTGCTTATAATGAATTTCAAACTTCTACCCTAAGAACACACTTGTCCATAATACATCTTAGGATGTCTTTTCATCTATAGGACATCCTGAGGATATCATTGGGAGAAGATGTGATGTTAGGGTAGGAACATCTGCGTCTGAACATGGCAATTGTTAACTAAAGAACTAATCATTCAGCCGCCAGATGGTCATTAATTATTAATTTTAAAATGACATTTAAAGTGGGAATTAAAGGCAATGTCAAGATTTTTCAAGCAATTCGCACATGTATATTTACATATGTGACGATTCTACAAAAATAAAAAAATTCATGGCTGCCACAGGCGAATTTATTTTTATTATTTTCATACCACTGTTGGTATATTATAAAATTTTTAATAAATTTATACAGGCAAATTGCAGATTTACCTGCGAAAACCTATTATATTTTTTTTTATATAGAAAAAAATAGTGTTACGTAAAGAATATAGAAAATGTCGCCTGTGGTTGCCCTGAATTTTAAAGGAAAAACAAAGTAAAACAATACAATAAATAGTGATATATTAGAATTCTAGAGAAATAATTGTAAGCTGAACACTCATTATTTTCTAAACAGTTAGTCATCCAAATTTCGAAGGAAATTTGAATACAGCGAAATGAAAAAATCGTACATTTAACATCAAATGTTATTAATATTAATGCAAATGAAAAGGAACTGATATAAGTAACATGCATGAGTTTTTAAAAATGGGCTTGTTAGCATATGCTTTTATTCATGAAATATAAATTTAACAATAAAATGTCAACATACGGAACATAATTCTATTGGTGGAAAACGAGTCAAATATCTTAAAAGAATTTTTAAATATTATTAATACAAACAAAGATAAAATTGTAATGAAAAAAAAAAAAAAAAAAAAAAAAAAGGGTGTAGGGTAAGAAAGGCTATAATTTAATGACAGTAAAAAAAGATGCTATTCTGGCGATCAGGTAATAAAACTTGCATCCGCAAGTGACATTCAAATTGATAAATACTTACAAAAATTTATAAATATAATAAATACATTACTACTAGTCATATACGTAAACTTAATTTCGACAAAAAACTGTTGAAAATAAAAACACAATATAGAATTCCCACAAAAAATTGCAGTTTAACACTGCTATACAAAAACATATCGCATTTTGGTAAGAGAAAAAAAATATAAAATCACAGAAAACTAAATTTGAAATTGCTCCAATAAACAAACCCTCTTAAAAAGTGATTTTAGCTGTAGAGAAAATATAAATAATTGCATAGGTATATAATTTCCGATTTAGTGTATAATTTATTATTCGATTATATACACTACTAGCCCGACTGTTTATTTAGAAGAAAGAGGAAATGCAAAAAACTACCAAACATAAAAAATGTAATAATAGTTTAACCCTTTATAAGGCCGTGGGAAGTATACTTCCCACCAACTTTATCAGTTTTTAAATGTCGAATCCTATACTTCCTAATTGATCTGGCAATTGTAAATGCCTTCATTCTCTGGAAGGTAAATAGAAGAGATTCGGGACCTAGAGACCAATTAAAATTTGTACTTCGGCTAGCACGACAACTGATTTCTGGATTTTCAAGTCGTAAACGCAAAGGACGGCCTGTGAGTTTCCTGAGCAGCAAGAAAACTGTTCCAGATGACGTACGATTGACTAAAGTTGGTGACCATATGCCAATTTTACAAAAAATATATAATGCAATGCGAAATAAAAATAAATGCAAAATATATGACGTCTTACCTTTGAATATCTCCCAGTGGGCGGTGGGAAACATACTTACCAAAAAAAAAAAAAAAAAGATCTAAAAATCAAATTAATTTTAGGTAGCAAGAAATAAAAACTTCTTCACACACCATAAATTTTAAATCAGCACAACCGGTTTCGAAAGGACGTAGCCTTTCTTCATCAGGTGCAAACACGTGCAACTGCCTTGGAGGCAAAAGCAAGACGGAAAGCAGGACAAAATCCAGAGGGGGAGGAGCAACACAAACAACCAATATGAAACAACATGCAGGGCAGGACCAATCAGAGAGGAACACACGTACACACACACCACAAAATGAGGAGGAAGGAAAGGAGTAAACAATTATTATTATTTTTTTTTTAATTTCAATAATATTAAACTTCAATATTAATGATAAATAATATTAAATTTCAATAATATTAAACTTCAATATTAAATTTCAATAATATTAAAATTAAAAAAAAAAAAATTAATTAATAATAATAATTGTTTACTCCTTTCCTTCCTCCTCATTTTGTGGTGTGTGTGTACGTGTGTTCCTCTCTGATTGGTCCTGCCCTGCATGTTCTTCCTATTGGTTGTTTGTGTTGCTCCTCCCCCTCTGGATTTTGTCCTGCTTGCAGTCTTGCTTTTGCCTCCAAGGCAGTTGCACGTGTTTGCACTTGATGAAGAAAGGCTACGTCCTTTCGAAACCGGTTGTGCTGATTTAAAATTTATGGTGTGTGAAGAAGTTTTTATTTCTTGCTATTGTCTGTACGCCAGTTTTTAAATTTATTTTTGGTAATTTTAGGTAATAAGCTAAATGAATTTCTTTTTATAAATCAATCTCAATCCCAAAAATATTTTACCATAACATTACTAGAAGAAAAATGGCCCTATAAAGGGTTAAAAATGGTTAGAACACCATCTTGTGATAAACTGAATCATAAAATAAATCGTAAGGAAATTATTTTAAAATATAAACACAATGAATGTTACGTCACGTTGACGCGCGAACTTTTAAATAAACACCATAAACTGACAAAAAGATTGTTCTTTGCAATTTATGGTGTTTGCTTGAAAAGGTATTTATTCGTTGTATGTTACGACATTATATTACACACCCTTTATGGATAGTGTCGCATTTTAGAGAGTGTGTTTTAGCGCCACAAGATTTCTGGACAAAACCTTATATTTATATCCACATTAGTTTAAAATATAAAATAATTGTTAAATTTTGTAGGAACCTTGTAGCAATCGAAAGATCTAATGATATGACTATTTATAAATTGAGAAAAATCCACTTGACCTAATTCTGAGAGTACAATTTAGAAATGACATCGTTTTGTTAAAATTTTATTTAAATAATGTTATCAATATTGCTAACATTATACAGACACTTAATAACAAACTAAATTACAGAAAATTAAGCAAGAAAATACGCACAAAATCCATACAGATTTTTTTTTTTTTTTTTTTTTTTTTTTTTTTTTTTTAATTTAATTTGGTGGTCAACGATTTTTTAGGACTGAGGACTATTAGTCTCAATCTGCGGAATTTTTCGATACCAGTTTTCGATAGTTGGACATTTATCGAAATCTAAAATTTATCGAAAATATAATTGAATAATTTGAAGGCAATATATAATTTGAAAGAAAAAAAAAAAATAAAAACTAATAGTTCTCCGTTCTAAACAAAATTCTGCTTTTGCCAGAATTTCATCAACATTTTTTTTTTTTTTTTTTTTTTTAAAGAAAAAGAAAAGAAAAGAAAATGAATAAAATACAGTATCGAAACGAACACTATCGAAAACGTTTTTTATTATTATTCGCGTGAATATATATATATATATTTTCCCCATACTTGAACCGAAAAATATTTTTAATTTTTTTATTAATGATACTAATGATGAATAGATTTTTTCGTAATTTAAAGAAGTCATGATAACCTGAGAAAAGAACTCGATTTTTGGAGTTAAAACTTATTAAACTTATTGCAGCTCGGTTCTTTGGGAGGTTTTTCGGGTAATAAAATAAAAACAATCTAATTTCTGATTTTTTTTTTTTTGGCGAAAACCATTACACGGTAAATACCATTTCAACCCTGCTTCAAATATATATTTTTTATTTTTATAATTTACTTAAAACTCGCATTGCCTCTCTAAATATCTGAAACTTATTACGCATAGCAGAATAGTTCCATACAATTTGTTAATTTTTAATATCCTTTTTTTTCCCTCAGCTTACTATTTATTTTATTTATTGTAGCTTAGTTAGTTACTCCCCACAGTTAAAACGTAGACTTAGATTCATTAATCACAAAATCAGTAAAAATCAACTGCACAAAAAGAAAAATAAGCAATTTACTTTTAGCAGTGCCAGATGAAAATAGCCTGTACTTTTAAATATAACCACCAGTTATTAAAATAATAATAATAATGATAATGATAAAAATAAAAAATAACTTTCTATAAAGTTTTCATTATCTTAAAGCTATTACTTGAATTCTTCTTATTGTTCTTCTTTCTTTCTTTTTTTTTTAACACAAAATTTAATTATTAAAGATTTCTATTTATTATTATTATTATTACATCAAAACATACAAACAGGTCTAGCAAATTGGAACAGGATTCTCTTATTTATAAAAAGATAAAGTAACACATATGTAATAAAACAAATGTGTATTGAAATACCTACAAAATTATCTTACAAACATAGCGGGAAAACTATAAATGGGAAAAGTTTGATTTTTTGTTTTTAATCATTCATTTATGCAGTCGAATATTATGTTAATTGTGCAAGGGACAACGTGTTACACACGGAATTGCAAATAATGTTATGATAAAATAAAACTTTTGCATGTTGCGATCGATTTTTGTTTTCATGTTTAGTAATTGTCTGATATTAATTATGATTAATTCATTTTCATTATTTATGTGCTGCGGAGGTCAGTGACGCTTACAAATAAATTTTTAATTTCATGCAA
The DNA here is from genome assembly GCA_963930645.1 of Salticus scenicus. NCBI lineage: Eukaryota > Metazoa > Arthropoda > Arachnida > Araneae > Salticidae > Salticus > Salticus scenicus. The sequence continues at coordinate 92,172,557 of OZ005650.1, forward strand.
ATTTAGATTATTGTATTACGGTGATGGCGAGATGCAATTATATAAAGAAAAAATATTTCATTTTTTTTAGGTAAGTACATTTTATTAATGAAAATTTCTATATGCATTTTTATAAGAGTTAATGAAACCTTTAAATCTGTCAGTAATTATCTACAATAATAAATCTGTACAATAAATATATATATATAAAACGATAAATGTTGGAAAACTTTTATATTATTATTTTTTTGTTTAGTTTTGCAAGTTTATTATTATTACTATTACTAATTTTACCAAGGACTGTTATTTTCCAAAAACCATGGTTCATATCTGAAAACACAAAAGTGATTAAAAAAAAAAAAAAAAAAAAAATGAAATTGTTTGTTCATTATCCTCAAAATTCATTGAATTGCAAAAACATTTTTAGAAATCACTTTTATTTTATGCTCTTTTATTGTATGTTATAAGGCAGCAAAATAAATGTAGACAATACAATGAATCCACAATAAGGATATTCAAATAAATTCTGGTGCAGATTACTATGTATAAACTTTGATAGATTGGAAAATTATAAAGATATTTTGCAGAAATATTTTTTACGAATAAATGTTAGAAAGACATTTACATTAAAATTGACGATAATTTGTTCCTTTAAGTAAAAAAAAAAAAAAAAAAAAAAAAAAAAGAGAGAAAAGATTAAGTATGAATAAAGTGTAAAATATAAACAATATCTCTAAAAAAGAGTTAATTAAACGCGTGTCATTCGTTATTTGTATTAAAAACACGTAAAATTAATTTTTTTCTTTTTTTTTTTTTTTAATATTATAAAATGATATAATATTAAAAAAAAAAAAAAAAAAATTAAACAAAAATTAATTTTACGTGTTTTTGATATAAATAAATGTATTAAATAATGACAATATTTAAATAATACAAACAAATGGAAATATCTTTTTTTTTTTTTTTTTTTTTTTATTGTTAAACCTCTATTGGAAGAATACTATTTAATTAGAAATGAGCTTGTGTGGCTTATTCGAAATCCAAATTTTTCTAATGTATATATAATTTGAATAATTTAATACCTTTGTAACACTCAGCAAACAAAAGATAGATGAAAATACCAACCTATAATTAAATTTTAAATGAGATTTATTTCGAATAAAATTATTGTCACGGTGATAATTTAATTTGAGTACCAATGATTAGTAAAAACAAGTTAAAGTACTTACGCAGAAGAGAAATGACACAAACATAGCACATAATCGTAACGATGAGATAATAGTTTGCAAAAACCATTAAAGTAATAGAAACAGTCAACATTTTATAGAAAAGAGAAAAGGATAAAATTACCAAAGAGATCCGATAAAAGGAAAAGAAAAAAAAAAGAGAATCCATATATATACTATATACATACATACATACAGGCTTGATCAATAGCCATACAAAAAAGTCATACAGTTGTATTTTATGTACAATATAGACAATTTTATGAACAATTTTCTTCTGAAAATAAACGATGTAGTTCGTTAGAACTATCAAACATCTAACAATTTACAGATCGTTCAACTATTCGGGAATTCCAGTTCAAGAATAAGTGTTTCACAGGCCTGTTTCTAATTAAACAATCTTCTTTTAATTGAGGCTTAATAATTTAGACGAAATGCGCGTGCTACATTCCACTAACATTCTCCACTTTTCGTATCCTTCAATTGTCGAAATGGACGGTAATTAAAATGTCCCTCTTTCGGCGCTTGAAAACCTACGTTGTCACATTTTGTCCAGGGAATAGTAGGGAATGTAGTTCACATAAAGGCAAAGGAACTACATTTTACACAAAAGCGGAGTTATTGTGAAATGGACAGTTCAAATTCAACTCCAAACTAGTTTCCTCATTATCGATTTGCTGTAGCTTAGTAAATGCAGCATTACTAAATGCCTGAGAGGTTTTATTTATTCGTTAATATTTTCGGTATGTTTTTGAATAAAATGTTATTTATTTTATAAAGGTACTCATGCGTTTAAATGTGAAATATCTTACTGAGCTGGAAATAATACATTTTATTCATCGAAAATGCATCATAGAAAACATAATTGAAATTTTCAATATTACATAAATACTTGGATAAGAATGTTTTTAATACATAATGTATTACATGTAATTTATTGAGATCATTTAATGATTGAATGTATTAAAAGGGGATATATATCTATATATCTATATCTATATCTATATATATATATATATTTTTTTTTTTTTCTAAAACATATTCTAAAACAGTGATTCTCAACGTTTTTTTTTTTTTTTTTTTTTTTTGCGGCACACTTTTAACGATTTCAAAATTTGACGGCACACATTTCATTTGGGGCAAATATTTCACTTTATGAAAGGTCACAGTTATCGAAGATAAAAACAGTTAAAAATATGGTATTTAACTGTAAAAACAACAGTTTTCTTTTCCAGTGTTATTTTCTTTAATTTAAACCAACTTTACTCGTAATAAAAAAAAAAAGCATTATAATTTTTACTATATACATTTCTAAAATTTGGCGGCACACTTTAAGAATTTGGCGGCATACAAAAGTGCCGCGGCACAGTGGTTGAGAATCACTGTTCTAAAATATCACCTATATATGTTTTCAAATAATAATAATTAAAGAGGCTTGTTCGAAATTTCCGATAAATTTAATATACTTAATTAAAAAAATTCAGTTAAAACAGGTGAGCCAAGTGGTTTCAAAACTGTCACATCACTGTCTTGACAACATCTTTTTTTTTTTTTTTTTTTTTTTTTTAATTATTGGTTTATAGTTTTGCATCTTTTTAGCATATGATAAAGAATGTTGATGTTTCTAATTTGAAACAACAATAAGAACAGCAACAACAAAAATATCAATAGTGTGTGTGTGTGTGAGAGAGAGAGAGAGGAAAGAATGAAAAAAGAACAAAAGAAAAATATAAAATTGTTGAATACTGAAACTATTCAGAGTGTTTTTGTTCAATAAAACAAAATTCAAATAAATTCTTCATCTTTGTTACAGAAAATCAGATGTTATTCAGAAGTTGTTTTACTGATGCATTTATTCACAAAAACTTTTAACTATTTTATTTTATAGAATGATGAATCCCTAGAATAACATATTAGCATTTTTTTCCCTAGACATAAATCAAAAAGTCTGAACAGTCCAACTTAGTTACGTTACAGCTGCTTCATTAGTTACATATATATTTACTGTAGATAGTGGTAAAGAGTAAAATACAGAAGTACCATATTTTGACAATAATGCACAACCATTTATGCTCCTGATTTGCTACATAATTAATTAAATTAAAATATTTCGACAGCTGGAACAAATTACGATTGAAAATATAGTTATATATCACATGACATATTATTTCGTTTAATTTCACACAATATCATTCCTATACAATTACCTCTTTAAAAATTCTTATTGTTTTCAAGCAATCTTTCTAAATGTAGATGTCGCTTCGAGTTCATATATTTTGTATTTTTTGTTAAAAATGTATTCGGAAGTAGATCTTTAAAACTTTGAAGAATTTTTTTCATTATTCATGTTTTTTCAGAAAAAAAAAAAAAAAAAAAAAAGAAAAAGAAAAAAAGAAAGAAAAAGTTTCCTTATGCAGGCATTTTGAAAAGCATAAAAAATATATCGTGAATATCTGAAATAAGAAATGAGATTTTCAACAAATTTCTCAATCGATAAATTAATCAAACGAATAGAATTTTTATACACATAAACCTAAAAGAAATCCTAAAACTTGAGTAAATAAGATTTAGATTTTAATCTGTTTTCAATTTTATACCTGATACGATAAATATATACAAAAAATTATAACTAATTTTTTTTTTTTTTTTTTTTTAAACAGAATTCAAACATTTTAAAACTGTTTTAATTTCCTCAGGCTAAACTACATTCGTAAATTTCTAAGAAAGAATACGTCCACTGAACTTTATTCATAAATTTCTAAGAAAGAATACAAGTCCACTAAACTTTATTCGTAAATTTCTAAGAAAGAATAGAAGTCCACTAAGCTTTATTCGTAAGTTTCTAAAAAAGAATTCAAGTCCACAATTAATTTTTACGATATAAATGTACGATTTTCAATAAATTTATCTGCATCGATTTTTAACTAATTTATCAACATTATCTACATTAATTCTAATAAATTTATCAACATTATAATAATTTTTTCTTATGAACATCAAATAAAATAAGTTATATATATATATATATATATATATATATATATATATATATATAATTTAGACGTACATTAAAATACATATTAAAAAAAAAAAAAAAGGAAATGGTTTTAAGGGGGATCGTCAGTTACGGCTTTTCTAGATTACTAATGCTAAAATTCTAAAATCAATCCCGTGCATTGTTAATGCAATTAATTTGTTTAAAAAATTTTTTTTGGCGTTAGATATAACTTTTATCTCTCAGACGATATAATTTTTAAAACGAGATGTGTTCTCAATCTTTTTTAAATTTTAATTTTTCAAAAAATTGCAAATTTCATGTTGTTTCTTTTAGCTATTAATAGATGGCGTTGCTATTACGAATCGTTTCTCCTATTTATTGAAAAGCTTTTATTTTTGTCATTTTTTAAATTTTTCTCATAATTTTATGTCATTTTCTTATAAATAGCTGTATAAGGGATATGTGTAGAGCAATATGATACCGAAATATCCTTCAGAAAATGCTTTTATTATTTTCTGAACTGAGTTTTTTCGTGGCATACTGCAGCAGAATGACAGATATTTTTAATGTTACAGTAACCCTAAGCCGTCTGCTTCAGTTCCGGTAGAAAGAGCGCTTATGTTTTGAGTTGAGTTTTAGTTTCAGTAGAAAATATCAACTGAGCTTATTACGTTGTTTTTCTCGACTATTGCAGCGACTTTAATTAAGATTAAGAAGATTAAGCTTTCTTATTTATCTATTTATTTACTTAACATTTAAAAAAGAAATGTTTTTTTTTTCGTCCATTTTATTTTTGTAATTAGACAGAATGTCGATGTTTATAACTTGTTAATTGTTGTCATTTGAAATAGAGATTTCGGAATAACTTTTACGATAAAATCGTTGCTTACAAATCATTACAAGCGCAAATCATTGACGTTTCAGTAAAAAACTGGAAAATATGAACTGTTTTTTTTTTTTGTGTGTGTGTGTGTTTGTTTCTTTTAATCATTATTCAGAAAAATAAACATAGGCAGTATTTTTAAAAGGGATCGGGCTCATTTTCATGTGACAATATCGCATAGGCAAACTTTCGCATATCTCTTTTCTCGGATAGTGGGCGACGGACAAAGAGGCTTTCCATTCGTCTATTCTCACTCTGCTTGGAGAAATAACAGAGTAAGAAACGAAACTGCCGAAGATATCAAAACTTTTATGTATACACCAAGCATTTTTTCCTTTTCCAAGCTGGCGCGATCTCGGGCAGCGCAAGGTTCTTCTATTATAAGGTTGGGCCATTTGAAGAGTAGCCAATCAGAAGCAAGCAGAAGTGAAACGTCACAAGGCGGAATACAGAAACAAACTACGATGCAAATATACAGCTGTTACTAGCCCAGAGCTAGCTATTACTTACTAAAAAATATATCTTATAATCTGATATAAATATTACCCAAAAACGAAAATCATGTATGGTATTACATGAAATAAAAGTACATTCGTTAAAATATTTATTTTAAATACGTATAAGTTCATAAAAAATTATAAAGCTTTCGCGTTTTCGGCAACATTGCTATGCATTTGTTTACATTTATAATACTTAAATAAAACGATGAATTTCAATTATATTAAAATGAAATGAAATAAAAATGCAGTTATTTAATTGTTGTGCTCAAAAGAAAGCACATATATTTTTTTTAAAAGAATGTAAAATATATACATTTTACTATATGATCGCGATATGTTTGTTTACATTTCAGATATTTCAGTAAAATTATGAATTTTAATTTTATGAGTAAAAATAAAATATAAGTACATTTTTTAAAATATTTGTTCAAAATAAAACACTTATATTTTTCAATTTAAAAAGAAATACACAATATATGAAGTTATTTGTAATATTGATATGTTTGTTTACCTTTTAAATACTTCAATATTGTCATGAATTACTTCAGTAAGACGATAAATTTAAATTACATCAAAATGAAATAAAAATGCAGTTATTTAAATGTTTCGCTCAAAAGAAAGCGCACGTATTTGTTTAAAAAAATCTAAAATATATAAATTTTGCTGTACTAGTGTGATTTGTTTGTTTACATTTCAGATATTTCAGTAAAATTGTGGATTTTAATTTTATGAGTAAAAATGAAATAAAAATACATTCTTTAAAATAGTTTGTTCAAAATAAAACACTTTATAATTTTCATTCAGTTATCTGTAATATTATGATATGTTTGTTTACCTTTTAAATACTTCAATATTATGAATTTTAATATTAAAAGTAAACTAAATATTGGAAATAGGAGAAATTAATATTTATGTCAGACTTTAAACTCATATTAAATTTATTATTTCCCCATTTAAAAAAAGTTTCAGCATAACAATATATTTCAAAACAATTATTAGTATCAGTTTACAAATAAAATAGGTTCCTTAATAACAGAAATTAGAAGGGTACTAAAATCACTTACTGAATTTTTGGTTGTTGAACTCCAAGTGTATTTTAATTATATTACAATTATTATTTCGTCCCATGTAACATGCTGAGTGATTGGTAATTGATCAGCACAAATTAATAATTGATTTATCTTCTAATACAGCTAAATTTTCGCAATCCACTAATCAACAAATCAGTTGTGACAGTGTTTGTTTACATTGCAATTGATATGTGGACTTCAGAGAATTGTGGATTTTTGAGAGATGATTATACTTCACTTTGCATGAAAGAAGAAATGTATGAAATTTTGTACTGCAGCAATCAATAATATGCATGTATGTATCATATGTATTTATGTAATCAGTAATATGCTTAATGTACATGAAAAAAAAAAAAGATCTTCGGATACAGCTAACTTGTCTTGCATGAAAATCTGTACTGTAGCGGAAAGTAATATGAATATACAAAAAAGTCTGATATGAGAATGGACTCATGATCACTTTTTTCATTCTTGCACCGAAAAGGAGGGAAGGGCAGTTGATAAAACACAATCCAGAAAAAAAAAAAAAAAAAAAAAATGATACGTGGTGGTGGGTCTAACATTATGATAGCACAGTTTAAAAACAAAGCAAAATGATTTTGCGCTTTCATGTTTAAGCTACAAATGAAAATTTATAGTAGTACTGAAAATTATTTCAACTGAATTATTCATTTGAGTATTCACTTGCTGTATAAATACAAATTTTTCGCATATTTTTGAGTAAAATTTGATAGCATATCAAATATGAAAGAAACGCCTCTAGAAAAGAAACGCCTCTCTCTCATTGAAATCCGAGACAGACAGTTGGATGATGTTCCTTGTAAGTAAAAGAAATCACTGGTATCCAAAGAATTAATTAACTTTCGAAAAAGCTAAAATAGTGCTTGCCTATTTTCGCTAAAATGCTAAAGTAATTTTTTTGCCAGGTTAAACCCTGTCAGTAAATATACTCCAAATTAATAAATACGAAACTTTGAATAAACACCATAAAATGCAAGAACTTGCAACATTTGTTTCAGGTTAAAAGAAAACACAACACTTCATCAAGGCGAATAAAGTAGGCAAGAGTGCTGCCGAAGGGTCATGTTTTCTTTTCACCTGAAACAATTATTGTGAACTCTTGCATTTTATGGTGTTTATTCAAAGTTTTGTACTTATTACTTTTAAACCTCAGTTCTGTGGTGTTTATTTATTTATTTTTTTAATATATATATATATATATAATACTCCAAAATGTTTAAGCAATGATCAACATTTTTTTACAAAAGAAAAATTATATTCATTGTTTAAATATGGGGTATGACAGAAATAGTTTCAAAACATTTTGCTCATGTTGGCTTGTTGGTATTTTTAAAACTATTTTCATTGGAAAACATGTGCTACTACTGACACTTTTAACATGTTATTACAAAAGTTACATTGAAATGTGTTACTACATAAAAACAATTTCATAAAATTTTCAATTATCCAGATACTTTATACAGAGGATTAAAGAAAGAAAAAATTAAAATAAAAAAATGTACTAAGATTTTTTTTTTTTTTTACACACAAGTTTATTTCATTTTAATTTTAAACTGCAGAAATATTTTTGTGTGTACTCATTTTTATCCACTACATAACTTAATGAGATACCACAATTTGTTTCATGTTTTATAAAGATAATAAATTTTAACAAAATATTAATTATGTTCCTATTTGAATTTTAAAAAAAGGTCACTTTAAACAGCAGACAACAGGCATTGGCTACTGCCTGCTTTCAAAAGAGTATACTTGAAAATCGAAGGGAAGTAGCATAAACATTTAACAAACATACTTAATACATGATTATTGCTAATTTAATATCCCTTTGATTTATTACTTCTGATCTGGAAAATGTATGATGTAATATACACGATGATATTACTTACATGATTTGATTTTATGAGCAATCTATGTATTGCTATTATACATCACAGTTTTTCAGCAATGTTCTATCACTTTCAATAATGTATTCTTTAAAAAATATATGTGCTCTAATGCGGAGCATGTCAAAGAAGCAACAAAAGACGTAGATTAAGATTATCACACGGTACATTTAAACAAATTCGATTAAAAGAAAAAATAAATAAATAAATAATAAAAAAAGCAATTTAAACACAGTTATTTCAAATGTAAACAAGATTTGATCGATCCGCTTTATGACGTAGTGCGCGAGAAATCTCAAATAGCTAAAAATTCGCGCATCTATGAAATGGCACCCCCCTGGGGCAGCGCACACACAGACTCGGGTCTCCGAGAATCTAAAAAGGAGAGGTGAAATATGAGGTTATAAGATGGCGAGATTTTGCCATATTTAAATCTATAAAAAAAATGTTTTCTGTTACCGTATCGTGTAAGAATTGTATCTATAACTAGACCAAATTTTTACTCGCCACAGTAAAAATTCCACTCGCCAATGGCGAGCTGGCGAGCGGAAATTGCGCGCCTTGTATATATATTAATAGAATCGTACATCATAATCCAAAATAACAAATATGACAAATTTCCTTGGAAAAGAATAAATAAATAAACAAAAAAAGAAAAAAAAAAAAAAACTATAAATTTTTTTTCTAAGAAATTTGAAATTGATAAAAAACAGAATTTCCAAATCTTTTATTTTCTATTGTTTAATACAACAAATGCATAGTAATCTGTTTTTTATTGGTGTATATGCAATAGGAATGGTAATAATTTTTTTTTTTTTTCTAAAAGTAAAAAAAAAAAAAAAAAAAAAAAAATGTTAGGAAGTCGAAAATTTGAAATCATTGAACTGACGAGATTTTCGGACTATTGTTCATATGTATGGTAACAAAGTTGTAAGATGTAAAAAGACATAGATGATAAAAAGCCGCCGCAATGCTGAAAAACCAAAATGAATTTATGCATTTATGTGTATGTGTGTGTGTGTATATATATATATATATATATATATATATATATATAAATTTATTGAAAAGAATTTATATATATATGAGTTTAAAGATTAGAAAAAACCAAAACCATCCTCCATGACAAACTGTGTAATTGCAGGAAATATAAAATACAAAACCGACCATTATAAAATTAACAAATTAGGATTAAGTAAATGTGTGCGTGTATATATATATATATATATATATATATATATATATATACGATAAATATCAAAACTAATTATCGTACACGGTACATATTGTTACGAAATTGTAAATAATTGTGTTTATTTTTGTATAAATTCTTTCAAAGAGGCTTAGTAAGTTGATAAAGTGCTAATTTTGTGCATTTCTAGTCGTTTTAGCGTTGAAATAGCCTTATTTTCCCTTAAAAACGCATTAAAAAGCCCCAGTAATGCACGTAATGGATTTGGCGCCAAATTTGGCGACTTTTTCCCACCTTGGCGATTTTTTTGGCGACCTTGGCGAGAAAATCCTTATATGGGATATACCAAATATGGAAGCTGTAAGTTGATTGGTTGACCACTTTCTAGAGTTTTCTCGAAAAATCTGGGCTCCATGGAACAGCATATAAGGAGCGCTTCCTCGCCAAGGCGGTCAGAGTTAGTTCAGTTCAGATCTCAGCCAGCGTCGCTAGTGATTGCATTGCTCTTAAGCCTCTTTGAGAGAGACTTGCTTCAAGTGTTATTGGTATACAGTTTGTACTGTGGATTTGCTATTGACAGCTGTTGTTTAAGCTGTGGTTACTGCTTGAATTGAAGCTGATAATTGGTTTATTGACCTGTATTTTTCTGGAACTTTCTGTGAATAAATTACTGAATTTTTGTACGTTTGGCCTTTCATTCTCAGACAACTCACGAACCCCCAAGTACGCAACAATATTTCGAAAATAAAGATTTCGAAAATAAAATATTCATATTCTAATAAAATTTGAAGTCAACCTGAAACCCAAGTCAAACTCAACACAGAAATTTTCATCAGCCCGAACCCGGAAAAGAAATTTTTGTTGGTAAAATAAACAAACACTAGACACAAACTGCCGTTCTCTCCGCCCCCCAAAATAAATAAATAAATAATAGTGATTAATAAATAAATCAAATGACATAATTTATACTTTTTTATTTTAGAGTAATATTTTATGAAATATTTTTCAAACCCATCCAGTAATATTCTAATTATAAAATAAAGTAAACTAGCGGTGTCACACAATTATTTATAAGATATTTTTGAGCGGGATACGAATACATAATTTACAACAATCATTTTAATTCTCCTGTATACCGTTATGGTAAGCGTTTTAGATCCAATGCGAGATCACTTCCCTTTTTTTTATGTTCTGTGCATCTCAAATTAGCTTTCAAACATGAAAAATAAATGAAATAAAATCTTGGAATATCGCTCAAATGATTTTCTGAAGATAGAATACGTCGCCTTTTCACATCGAACTTTTTACCCTCTTCCAGTTCTCGGAAAAATAGACAAAAGAAGAAAAACAAAAACGTACTTCCTACATTATATTCTCCCTCCCCTCCCCTCCCCACATTCATAAAGTTTAGCAAGAACTGAAAGAGGGATATCAGGCTTTCTCACTTTTATCAGCTTTTCGAATAAGTGGCATTGAAACAACTTTTGAATTCCCAATCTAGAGTCCTGCATCGGGTCGGGTAACCCGATTTTACCCGAACCCGACCCGCGTTGACAGAATTTTTTCTCTTGCGGGTCGGGTTGACTGATCTTTTTTTTCTCTCGGGTCGGGTTTGGTTTTCAATAAGTCGGGTCGACTTGAGAACACCTTTCAAAATATTTTTTACAATTATAAACATAAATTTATAGGCATGTTTACAACTATGAAACTAATTTAAACATTCTGTACATACTAGACATGTATCGGTTGGTTGGTTGGTTGGAGGATTTAAGGCCGATTGACTTCAGATGTGTCCTAGGCCTGTAGGGGATTGACTCCAGATGTGTCCTAGGCCTATAGGGGGAATGCCCTCCGTTTGGGTCTTTCTAAGCGGCCCTAGCCCGTATTTACGCGTGTTTCGGAGGAAACCATGGTAAACTCCGAAAGGCTAGGTCGATGAGCGCGACCTGGGATCGAACCCGACACCTTCCATCTACCAGCTTTGAGCGCAGAACCGCTCGGTGGCTGATGGGCAGACATGTACCGGAGCTCCCTATTCGTATCCGCGGATATCCGCCAGAAAAATAGATCCGTATTTGTATCTGAATCTGTATTCTTTTCTTTAACGGAACTAATATGTATCTTTTGTATAAATTGTATGAAAATTAGAAAAGTATTATAAATCTTTCTTCACTGTTGTTAATGTATATATTAAAGAAATACACAGTATAACCTCGCATTTATATTCTGGAAATTGAAAAGATTTCGCAGTTTACAAGTTTTTTTTTTTTTTTTTTTTTTTTAACTTTCTTCTATATTTAGTAGAAGAATGTATTAGATTCGTAAAAATTTTCAACTTCCAGTTTTTGAGGAATTTGCATGTTTTGAGAGTCCAGAACACGATTTGACTATTTCCAGAAAATATCAGTCTGTGTCTCTGTATGTGTGTGACAAAAATTTTGTGGAGACTGTATCTCTGGAACTACTGCACATAATTGCATATAAATTTATAAATAAATGCACCTTGACATAAATTAGTGCCTATCAACTTTTGGTGCCCATCGCTCAACGGATAGCGCTGCTATACAGTTATTTCCACAATTTAAGGGAAATTGCGCAGTTTACAAGTTTTTTTTTTTTTTTTTTTTTTTTTTTACTTTCTTCTATATTCAGTAGAAGAAATTATTAGATTCGTAAAAATTTTCAACTTCCGGTTTTTGATGAATTTGCATGTTTTGAGAGTCAGGAACTACTGCAGAGAATTGCATATAAATTTGTATGTAGGTGCACCTTAACATAACCTAGTCCCTATCAACTTTTTATGTCAATTTCTCAAAAGGTGGCGCTGCTATACAGTGATTTCCACAGTTTAAGGAAAGGCTTTATTTCAGGATCTACTGCACAAAATTGCACATAAATTTATATGTGGATGTACCATGATATAAATTATTGTCTTTCCACTTTCGGTACCAATAATTCAATAGGTGGCGGTGTTATACAACGGTTTCCATAATTTAAGGGAAAGAGATATCTCAGGTTCTATTGTGTATAATAAAAGAAAAAAAAAATGGATATGTGAAAAAACCATTATCAGACATTATGCTGATTCAATTTGCATGCATATCGGCCAATAGGTGGCGCTGCTGTACAGGAATTTTCCCCGAGAACGGAAAAGCTATATCTCAACTTCCATGGTGTATAACTGTACAAAATTTGATAAGTGCGATAACCATTATCACAACGCATTTTTTAATATATTATTTATAGAGAATAAAACTGTCTTTCTTTGTACTTTTAGTGTAACTTTTCTCTAAGATGGAAATCGTCTGCATTCATTATGGTAGGTAATTTTAATAAATAATAGCTTTAATAAATTATCAGTACTGAGCGAATTTGTATTAGAAAATATAGAAGAAAGTCTTCTAGTGGGCACAACATACTATTTTTTTTTTCTAATACCTTTACTTTTAATGAAATTCAATCCTCGCTTTTATGTGAACGGAATTTTGAATTTTCCTCCATTTATACTTGTATGTACATGAAATATAGAAGAAATACTTGCTGTGATTTCATTTAAAGCTAGTATACTGTGAGCACCTCAAATTTTCTTCTATATTTTCCTATAGGAATTCGCTCAGTAAAAATATTTTCTTAAAAATATTATTTATTAAAATTATCTACCATAATGAATGATTTTCATTTTATAAAAAACTAACACTAAATATAAGAAAAGAAAGACAGTTTAATTCTCTATAAATAAAGTCTTAAAAAATGCGTCTTCATAATGGTTACCTCATACATCGGGTTTCGTACCGTTATATGTCATAGAAGTTGAGATGTAGCCACATTCCGTTCTCAGGGAAAATTGCAGTATAGCAGCGCCACTTATAGGCTGATATGCTTCCAAACTGAATCAGCGTAATGTCATGTAATGGCTACACTGATACGTGTCAAGTTTTGCTTGATTATGCACAACAGAACCTGAGATATAGCCTTCCCTGAAAATGCGAAAGTCGACGTATAACAGCACCACCTGTTGAGCAGTTGACACAAAAGTTGGTAGGCACTAACTTATGTCAAAGTGTATCAAGTGTATCTGATTTATACGTAAAATCGTGTAGCAGTTCCTGAGATATTGCCTTTCCTGAAATTGTGAAAACCGCGGTCCAGTAGCGCCATTTGTTGAGAAATTGACACCAAAGGTTGATAGGAACTAATTTAGGTCAATGTACATCAGCATATAAATTTATATGCAGTTATCTGCAATGAGATACAGTCGCCACAAGAATTTTTTTTTCAGACACATATTTTCCAAAAATACCTAGTCAAATTGTGTTCTGGAATCCGCAAAACGTGTAAATCTATCAAAAAACGGAAGCTGAAAATTTTTACGATTCCAATACTTTCTTCAATTGAATACAGAAGAAAGTAAAAAATAATGTAAAATAAACACATTTAGGAAACGGATTCCATCAAGGCATAATAATAATATTATTCTCTTGAACAAATAAACAAAACACGAAAATTGCCACTGTAGAAAGATAATTTGCTGATCATGTGAATTGAAAGTGATTGTGGGAAAGCAGATGTCCCAAATACTAAATATACATTTCTTTTTTTTTTTTTTTTTTCAGAATATAAGCATTAAACAACGAACTAGTAAGTAACGCTGAATTTGAAGTACATTTTTGCAATCTTGAAGTTCACAACTCACATAAATGTTTAAACATTATTATTAAACATTTTTTTTAGATTTTTTTAATTTTTAACTCAATACAATCAGTAATTACGGGGCCGTGCCCTTAGCGGAAATCTATAAACCCGTGTCCTTAGCGGAAATGTTATCCCCCCTCGGTGGCGTGCTTTTAGCACACGTGCCTTTAGCGGAAATGTATAATAAATTTTTAAATAAATTAATAAATAGAAAATCAATTTTCCTCCACACTTTATCCACATTTAGCACTAACTATATTTTGCTTCAGAAGTAAAACCTGCCGCAAAAATAGGTATGCGTACTGTAGAATATTCGTTATTTGAGGGAACGGTGTTATGTAATCTTATAAAGTTTGATGAATAACAGTACTCCATACAAAAACGTACATTATTGCCCTTTTATGATTTTATTTAAGTTTTTGGAAATATAATTAAGCATTACACATTTTAAAATGAAAACGAAAACGAAAAATCAGGAGGTACATATTGATTATCAACACTTTCCAACTGTACGTACTAGTTGTATCGTATAACATTCTATCTTCTTTGTCTACATTATCACACAATGGACAGACATATAGACTAATTGAATTCATAATCACTCTGAAACATTGTTGGAAAGTGTTAAAAAGGCTTAACACAAACAGAAATGCTGCTCTTAATTTCCTATTTGCACCCCTTAATATTTCGAAACTTTTTGCTTAACCCTGTAAATCTGGAGGCTAAGCATACTATAGTTTATACAAAACATTTTCTTAGCATGTTAACAATGAATGCGAATTTCTTTATGATTTTTGATGAAGTTAGTTAAATGTGATTTATAAAAATGTCTCCCTTAAAGCGCAATGCATTGGCATTTTTTGCATCTCCATCATGTACACAAACCAGTGGCATAGGTTCTATTACAGCCATTTTAAGTAGGGAAATTCAATAAAAAATTTGAATAACACATATCATTAATAAAATAAAACAAAATAAGAATATGGTTTTTAAATGAATAAGTAATGTTGATTTATTTTTCGGGTTTCGGGTCGGTTCGGGTCGCAAAAAGTTCTCTGTTGCGGGTTCGGGTTGGTTTTCGGGTTGATGAAAATTTTTTTGTCGGGTTTCGGGTTAATGAAAATGTTTTTGTCGGGTTAGGGTTGATTTAAAATTATCTGTCGGGTTCGGGTCGGGTGACTCTATCGGGAAGTTTTGTTGAATCATATAAACGCTACCGAAGCAGCGGGGATCCGATACAATCGGCTAAAAGAATTTAAAAAATGCATTGTCATCGTGTTCTGATTTATTCAAAAAGTTTCAAATGGGAAGTTATGATTGTTGAATCATATAAACGTTACCGAAAGCAGCAGGGATCCGAAACAATTGACTAAAAAAAAAAAAAAAAAAAAAAAAAAAATGCATTGTCATCGTGTTATGAATTTTTCTAAAAGTTTCAAATTTCTAGCTAGTCGGGAAGTTATACGATTGTTGAATCATATAAATGCTACCGAAGGCAGCAAAGACCTGAAACAATTGGCTAAAAGTATTTAAAAAATGCATTGTTATCGGGTTTTGCGCTATTCTAAAAGTTTCAAATGTGTAGCGCCCACCAGCGGCCGAGCGGTTCTGCGCTCAAAGCTGGTAGACGTGAGGTGCCGGGTTCGATCCCAGGTCGCGCGCGTCGGCCTAGTCGTTCGGAGTTTTCCGTGGTTTCCTCCGAAACTTGCGTAAATACGGGCTAGGACCCCTTAGAAAGACCTCCACGGAAGGCACTCCCCCTCAGGCCCAGGACCTACAGCAGTCAATCGGCCTTAATCCCAAACACCAACACACCATCAAATGTGTAGCTTAGCTAGGCGGAAAGTTAGTTAAATAAATTTTCTGTTGAAACATATAAACTCTGTCGAGGGCACCAGGGACCCGAAACAGTTGGGTAAAAATATTTAAAAAATGTATTGTCACCGTGTTTTGAGCTATTTTGAAAGCTTCAAATATCTAGCTAGTCGGGAAGTCAGTTAAAAATCGATTGCAAGATTTGTACTGGACACACAAATAAACAAGAATCGAAGTAAATAAAAACATGGTAAAATACAAATTAATTTGCCATAATAAATTATCGCATTATGTTGAAAAATTTGTTCTTAAAATTCTAAATTGGCGAGGTTCGACTGATATCAGTGAGTAGTATGTATCGATATAGTTGAGTGTTTCACAAATGTTTCACTCACTGTTTTTTCATTAATAAGTACCTACACTATAAATATTAATTCCCGTTTGAGAGAATATAAATTTAAATTTGAAATGCAAAAAATCTATACAGCAATTTTATTATTTTACCATGAAAATTTTTGTAATTTAAAGTGTTATATTGCCCTCTAACACATTTCACTTGTGATTAAAGTTATTATAATTATTTCACTTATACAGCTACAGCGCATTTCAGTACAAACTGCTTGCTTATGTGACTGCTAATACAAAACAAATATAAAAAATCTTGAAAATGAGGATGAACCACTTGTTTCCCCCCTTTTTTTTCCTTTCGCGTACTTCACTTGACGTCACAGGAAAAGGGGAAATGACGTACTCAACAGAACTAGTCTACCAGAAACAGAAAACTATCGCTCAAGTGAAATACAACGCCATCTCTTGGGAAAAGATAGATTATCTGGTTACTGACGCTCCGCCTTAAATAAACCAGTTAAAATTACGTTACGGTTTTAAACATGACATGATACCCATCAGAATGAAGGTTGGGTTAATACTTTAAACAAAATACGTAACTTGTATTCTCAAGATGCGAGGAAAATACGTCAGTACGGAATGTTGCTGTTTCCTCTAGCTTTTATTAACAAAATTTCACAAATTCTTAGAATACCATTCCCTGATATGCTTATAAATATTTGCCTTTTAACAAATTAATTCAATTTTTCATGAAAATATGTGATTTCTTCCTGTACAGCACCTTCTATCGATAAAAATGTTAACTATTTTTTACCCCTCCTCCCCTAAAAAAACTCTCCCTCTAACGTGAATAATTTTTTGGAAACAGCATACAGTTTTACCAATTCCTTGAATTTTTATTAATTTTTAATTACAAACTTATAAGACACGCGATATATATATTGTTCAATTGAATTACATTTTAAAGCAAAAAAGTAATTCAAGTATTATAACTTAAAATAGGAAAACAAAGAATGTTTTAAATTTTATGAACTGTATATATATATATATATATATATATAGGAAAAAACTTAATTACAATAAAAGAAAAAACTAATTTAATAAATTACTATTCTTAAAAAAAAAAAAAAAAAAAAAAAAAAAAGATCCTAAAGAAAGTTTTAAATTTTATAAAATGAAAAACATTATAAGTATATATTATTTTATCATTTTTATAAGCAGTAAAAGATATATATATATATAAGAAATGAATAACATGAAATTATTGTAAAGGGGAAAAAAATAGGAGAAAATAACATATTAAAATGAAAAGCATTAGATAATGCGCATTAATTAAATGAAGAAATTCGGTCGATATCAAAGAAGAAATAAAATAAGGCGATAATTATTGCATTTGTGTAGAACTGCATCAGAATGCTTAATTAAAAGTTTATAAATTGCATCTACAGTAATGAAAAGATTTTGAAATTTAATTACGACAGATTTTTCTTGGATAATTGAAGAGAAAAGTAGTTAACATTTAAATTAAAACACAATGAAATTCGAGACTTTTAATGAGGAGTTTCTTCTAAGGAGTCAAATGAGAGACGAAATAAGATGAAAACTTTTAAATTATGATTAAATGGATCTAGCGTAGATGCAAATTGTAATATTCAATTAAAAAATTAATCGATAATTAGAATAGGATAATGTATAGATAATGCACATTTAAATAGATATACACAGTTAAAAAAAAAAAATCGAAATTCATTAAAATTTTACTAAATAAATAAGTGGTAATCTTAAGTACAATCCATTTTAATGCATTGTGGACTTTAAAGAAATGATTTTTGAAGCATTAAGTAATATTTTAATTAAAAGGCAATGACATTCAAATATTTTACTGTGTATATTCTGTTACGGATTAAGTAAATTAAATAATATTTTCAACACCGAATATTATCACCCAGTTATAGTGCAAAACAGTATAGAAAAATTTTACTTATATTTATGAAGTGCATTAAATGAAAGCATAGATAATTATATTTTCAATAATATTTTCATTTCAATCCCCTTTATTTTATAATACTAGAACCCCCCCCCCCCCAAAAAAAAAAAAAAAAAAAAAAAAATATATATATATATATATATATATATATAATACTTTTTTGAACTGAAAGTAATGTGGACAAATATCTTAGCGAAACTTAGTGATAGATATTATGAAATAAGCTGATTCGATTTTTATGCATATTGAACGAAAGATGGAGCCGCCATTATGCGATTTTTGAAATACCATATATCAACTCTCCTTGACGATTTTATTAAAATGGAGATGATCTGAAAAGAAATGAGGAGATATTTACATCTTATTAAATACGTTCATTTTTTTTTTCTTTTCGCTTTTCGGAAACGCCCGCGCTCACCCCTTTTCGCGACTAAAGTTGTTGCCGAGTAATGCGACTTTCATTCATAAACAGACAGTGCTTAATTTTAACCCAAATACCTACAACGTAAACACATTTCTCGTGCCTAGATTTGAGGACGATTCCAACGATTCCAAAGGCCTCGAGGGGTGCCAAATTAACCGACAGGTTGAGATTTAGCAAACATCCAGTCATTCGACGTTTTCTTAGCGCTATTTTCTCTCCATCTTCAGGGTATCATCCCTATTTTAACACTGGATTTACTGATCCAGCACTTGCGCAGAAGCTTCTATGTTCGCAAGAAATATGGTTAAAGAATATTAATCAATTATCACACTTTATTGTTGTAAATAAAATGACGGTTTAGCCACTTTATGTACAGCAATTTGAGTGCAGTATTTTAATTCAGCACCTGCACAGAAGCTCCTATGGTCGCAAGAAATGTGGTTAAAGAAAATTAACCAATTATCACACTTCACTTATTTATTGTAAATAAAGTGACGGGTTAGCCACTTTATCTAATATACCGTCGAAAACTCATTTACAATGTAAGTTAAACGCACCAGTAGTGGACCCTGTACCAGTAGTGGACACTTTTAATTTTAAACTTGAAAAATAAGCTACCTAAAAATTCTGAAGATTCGAGCAATGTTCAGGAAGGGAGTTATAGTCCTTTACTGTCAAACCCTTTAACAAAAAATAATTCTGGCCATTAGTTTCAAAATAATGTTAGTTTAACTAAAAAAATTTGCACTTTTTGTGATTTTGCCGCTTTCTTCTTATCACTTTGAATAAGGAAATGAAATTTTATTTGCTCGCTCTCTGTTTATTTTTAACTGATTTCTTCTACCTTTTGCTTTCATATGACTAAAATAAGTATTCAGAATTCATTTATTGTGCTATTTTTTAAATCTTGTATGAACACATAATATTTTTATGGGTGCCCACTACTGGTGCCAAAAAATGTCATCATGACAAATAGTGGACAGCCCTGTCCACTACTGGCTCATGTGACTTTTAATGCCAGATCCAGTAGTGGGCACAACTCTGTAATCTAGCAATTTTAAAGTTGAATTTTAAAACAAAAATTCAAAGGGGTCCACTACTGGAACAAAAAAATGGTCCACTATTGGGTTTTTAGTGTGTCCACTACTGGCTCATTTTAAGTTCTTGATATTTTTGATTTTTTATATATATAAATGCTACAATCAGCAATTTTCATAATACAGTCGTGTTAAGAAAGAGTTAGTAATGGTCTGAAATATTAATTATTTTCTGAAATTCTAAAATTTAGGAAATTACACAAAAAATAGTCGAAAAACGTCCTTAAAGTGTCCACTACTGGTGCGTTTACCTTAATTTTAGTATATTTTCTCAAACAAATAACGCTGTAAAATATGAATTAATGTATATATATATAAGCCTCCAAACATAATTATATATATATATCAAATTTACGTATTACATATGTTATTTTAAATACAAATCCTTTACTAGAGATACAAATTCTAAAATACATTAACTGCACGAAAACTTTCGACATTAAGTTCATTTACTTAATGATAGGAGCAGTTTTTGTAATTTTAAACGACAAAGTGTAATAATAAAATTCTTATCTGAAAACACCCGACCACATAATGATCTGGCAACTATCTCCCCTTTAATTTAGACCCCAATATATTAATTCACCCCTCTGCACACAGATAGGGGCAAGCGTAAACACACCATTACACGATATATTTCAGGACGACACAAAATATATGGCCTCTGAACATTTCCCTCCATACCAGTGGTACATTGTTTAGTAGCATGGACTGTTTACTGCTCTGCAAAAGGGGCTGCACTCTCTGCACATTCTTTACATCCTGTATTTTCTAATATTGGCTCAGACTGAGATAACTCAGATACTCATTAGAAAGGGGGAAAATCAATTTGATTCAAGTTGAAGAGTGGAAAGAAATATTTTCTAATAGTCAGCATTGATTATTTTATCCTTATGTGCAAAACTTACACTTCGCTGGAAAAAAAAAAAAAAAAAAAAAAAAAAAAATCGAGTTCTGATACTATTTTTGCTGGTTCTTATGTAAAATGACTTCCTGAATCCGAATATGACTCCCATTTTGCCCAGTCACCCACCGTTTTCTAGAAACACCACCCCCTCCCTCAATTTTTATCACTCTTCGGTAATTTTATGACAATGAATTTGACATGAAGAATGAAAAAGATTTAATTTAACACCTAAACCAATATATATATATATATATATATAATGTTTATTTAATAACATTAATAATATATATATTAAAAAAATATAAGAAATGTTATACACAATTTCAATGTCAAATCCCTCTAAATTTTCCCCTTGCCGCAGATGTTCATGTTTTAGAATTTTCCAATTCTGTAGCCCCCCCCTCCCCCCAGAAGATATTTACCAGCTAAAATAATCTCCCCCCCCCCCCAAAAAAAAAAAAAAATCAAATTTATAACCATAAAATCACCGAAAAGTGATAAAAATATTGGGTTGTCTCTAAAAAACGGTGGGTGATAGAGCAAAATGGGCGTCCTATTCGGAATCAGGCGGTCATTTTACATAATAATTTGCAAAAATGGTGTTACGCGCAATATTCATACCGAGCAGTGTTATGTCATGAAGCAAAAATTTAATGTTGCTGCAGGTTTATCATACTATAAATATTTCCTGAGGAACAAATATTTTTTTGTATTATATCATTTCCCCATCCTACAGAACATATTCTGAACTGGACATATTATCTACCGAACCCTTTCCTCAACGGATACATTCAGTGACATCGCGGAAAATTAACTGCTGCGGCATGACAGTCAAACACTATTATTACATCCAATCTTGTATCTTCCTAGGTGCTTAATCTTGAAGGAGGGAAATTGTTTGTGATATGAGACAAGTTGTACGTGCATAAAATAAAGGTTAGTAATAGATTAATAGTGCATAAACCTTAGACAAGTAAAGACAGAATGTTTGTCGTGAACTACTATTAAACGATATATGTGATATTATTAAACAAAGGAAAAAAATATCTTCAGAAATTTTATGCAAATATGACATAAAAATTGCAATCTAATATATTGTTTTGTTATTGTGTAAAGCATTATTTAATGCTTTACGCCATATTCAAAATGCAAACAAAGAAAACATCAATGTTACACAATGTAAAACAAGAAAATTATTTCATTAAATAATAGCAGTCTTTATGTTATTTTAAAAAATTCTTGAAATAATACTTTAAGTTAATTTGTTTAAAATAGAAATAACTACATTTGTGAAACGTATTAAGAAAGCATTTACTCAATGTACTTTTTTTTTTGTCGTAAGACATTTATTAAAATTAGCAAAATTTCAAACTTTTGACAATTATTTAAAAAATTAATAAATTAAAATTTTGTCAGAAACAGATTTTTTTTTTTTTTTTTTTTAACGAAAAGTCTATTCTCTCTCTATAGATATATATAACTATGTGCTTTGTAATTTCTTGTATTATTCAAGATGGTCCACAAAATGGTGATGATAGATTTTGTTGTTTAAAATAAAAATTTTGTTCGTCCTAATAAATCTGTTTTTAAAGACTTTAATTTAGTGCCAACGACTCCTATATTCATAAAAACTTTTTGGAGATTTTCCAAATGAACAAAAAACTAAAATCAGTTTGGTATATAAATAAATTATTCAATACAGTATATAAATAAATTAGTATATAATTAATTATAATAAATTAGTAATAATTGGTATATAAATAAATTATACAATACAGTTAAAAATTTAGTATTCATCCAACTGTCAAGTTTCTAAATGATTTTGCAAAATAACAGAATTATCATTCAATTGATGTAATCATTTGCATAATTTAATATAATAGTTATTTTTATATTTAAATGTACAAAAAGAATAAAAGAAAAACTGCTTTTATACTTTAAAATATGCAGTCGAATCCCTTAGCCACATTTTATAGACATTTAAATACGTCTATGTACAAACTAAGTTTCCATATTAATTTAGACTTCAAAACACATAGTATTTAAGTTTTGAAAATCTGAGATTGGATGAAATGTTCTCATACAAGCACAAAGATAATCCTTATGAATTATTCGAAAATGAATCCACAATGTTATGCCCAAACGTGTTCAAATTTTATATTTGAATTCAATTTATATATACATTTTACAAATTTGAAATCTTTAAGATGCGTTTTCTCAGTTTGCCTTGTTTTAAGAATTTGTGATCTTCAAAATGGAAAATTTCCACTGATATTTAAGAAGAGACTTAGTTTTTAATGTTTAGTAGAACCTACTTTAAACAATTAGGGACGTATTTTCAAATTTATTGAATAATTTTTGAGAAGATTAAAAAGTGCACGTCTACGTAAAAAAGAAAAAAAAAGTCACTATTGTTATATTTTTACTTTAAACGTTTCTTCTTTTAAATATATTGCAAAAAAAAAAAAAAAAAAAAAAAAAAAAACCTAATTTTTTAAGCAGGTTCTATTAAACAGCAACAAAAAAAAAAAAAAAAAAAAAAAAAAAAATCAAATCTTTTCTTAAAAAATCTGGGGACGTTTTATCACTTTGAAGATCATGAATTCCCGAAAAAATTCAAAGAGAGAAAACGCAATTTTAAGATTTGAAAAACCTATTTTTGCAGTGCCAGGATTCTTAACATTGTTATATGTCAATGCACGCGTATACAAAATATCTTAGTTTAAAAAAAGTAATTTAGTAAATAGCTTTATAATGTCCACCATCCCTTTAAGGAATTAAATTTTATAGAAAAGTAATTTTAACCATTATTATTATTATTATTATTTTTTTTTTTTTACCATTAGTTAATGATCAAATTTGCGATAGCTTGTAATATTTTGGAAAATATCAGTGAACTTGACAGTTTATAAAACCTCATCTTATAAGAGATATTGCGAACGTTCTTTAACAAGAATAATTTATTTAATTAATAATAAGTTGTGATAAGACAAGCAAAATAAATTACATTAATGGCATTAAAATGTTATTACGTCGGACTTAATTTTATCCCAACATTAACAGGGCATTTTCCGAATAAAGTATATGCAATTACTTAGATTAGCTCGTGCCAAGGTTTTCAGTAAATGGGTGTTTACATATAAAGATGTTGTCGTCATAAACATGTCAAGAATATTTATGGTACAAACAATGTGCACTTATTGATTAAATGAATAGGTTAAAATTGATGGTACTACATGATTATGATATGTGTATGTATGCACTCATACAATACATTTTGTAATGTATTTTTAAGCTAGTTTTTATAACAGAAACTGTATGGAATTTATTTAATTAAAGTTTTTTAAAATAGAATATTTGATTGTTTACAAATGAGTATTCAATATTAGGGTGAAAAACATATTGAGAATCAAATAAAACATTTCGTTATATGTAAACGTTAACACCATTATGAATATCATTGTTAATTTTTTTTTATGATTGTATTGAAGGAAAACTTGTCACATCCAGTTGATAAAGAATGAAAGATAATGAAAAAGATTTTTTTTTTTTACTTTTATGATTTCCAATTAAAACTTTGAATAGATGTTGTACAGTTCGAAAAAATATTTACATTTATAATAACTTATACATCCCCTTCCCCCCACCACCACATATTTAGATATAATTGGTGGACAAAGTTGTAATATGGCCTTAGTTACCGACATTTTAGGCCATGTTTTCTACCAAGTGCATGGCAAAGCCTTAATCGTCAAGAAATGTAACGGCGAAAAATTATTTCCAAGGCAGTAGAAAAAAAAAAATCTTTTATCATGCATAAGCTATGTAAGATACTATAATAGGAAAATTATAACGCGTTCACACTTAAACCTTTTATTTTTATTTCACTTTCAGTACTTGAATTATTTGTATAGAACATAAACACTTGATGGGGAATGTAACCGAATTACTTTTGTCAAAAATTTAGTTACGGATTTATCGACCTGTTATGTATTTCTAACTTAATGTTTGAAATTTCTCGTTAAGCTGTTTTTTTTTTTTTTTTTTTTTTTTTTCACATTTCTGCAATATTTATGTTTAATTAAAAACAATTACATGTTATGAAACATGGAACTCTTAAAAAAATTAAGCTTTTTAATATATAAGAAAATACGAATATATATATATATATATATACAGTCGGACCCCGATTTAACGAATTCATCGGGACCGAAAATTTTATTCGTTAAATCGGGGTTATTCGTAATATCGGGGTCCGAAACGAAAAATAAAAAAATTCTGCACTCACCTAATGGAGAAGTCCTAATGAGCAACTACACAAAAATATTCATAATTAGAAATTATATATTTTTTATTCAGCAGCTAAAAAATGCACAGCGAATAATTATGCACTAATTAATTTGAAATTTTAAAGTACTGAGTAAGAGATGTTTGAAAGTTTCTTTGATTCTTGACTCGAAAAAGTTCTTTTTCTACCTTATGGAGAGAAGAAAATACTGCGTCATGTTTTCAGTTTCTAAACCATGTAAAGCATTAGAAAAGTAACAGTCTCAATAGGAGTTTCATTGTCGATTTCTGCGTCAGAATCGCTATTCATTGCTTCCGATGAATCAATAATTTCACTAAGTTCAGTTGCACAGATAAACAGTCCGTCATCACATGTAACATAATCCTAAAAGTCTATCCCAGGAGCAACTTCTTCTGATGGGGCGATATCTTCATCATTTTCATCACTTTCCTCTTGTGTGCCTGGAAATCCCGCTTTCTGAAAGCATTTTTCAATTGTATTTTTAGAAACTTGGTCCCAAGACTGTCTCACAAAATATAAAGCATCTAAAACATTGGCTTTGTATCTTTTTTCCTTATTTTCATCCAATGATGCTGTAATTTTTCTCATAAGCAACTTTCTGTAATTAACTTTCATAGAGCGAATGATACCGAGGTCTAGTGGCTGAAGTACACTTGTGCAATTTGCAGGGAAAAACACAACTTTGACGTTCTCTAAATTGCAAATTGGAGGATGAGCGGGACATTGATCAATAAACAAAAGGATTTTTCTCTTTTGTATCTTCATGGACTTATCTAAAGATGTCAAAAATTCTGTAAAGAGGGAAGAAGTCATCGAAGATTTTTTGTTTGCTGCATATCTTGTCGGTAAGGTCTTAACGTTTTTAAAACATCGTGGCTTGATTGCCCTTCCTATCACAAATGGCTTCAACTTGTCAGTTCCATCAGCATTAACCGCAAGCAAAACCGTAAGCCTCACTTTGCTGTTTTTCCCGCCAAAACATTTTTCATTTCTATAGCAAAGCGTTTTGTCGGGGTGTAAGTCATAAAACAATCCTGTTTAATCTGCGTTGTAAATGTTGGATGGTGAATACCCTTCAATCAGGCTGAGCAATTTTTCTTTCCAATTTTGTATTACATTTTCGTTTACATCCGCCTTTTCTCCGCAAACTTTCTTTTGGACTATGTCATATCTTTTCTTAAAACGGTCGATCCAACCATTAGATGCAGAAAAGTCTTTCACATTGTGCTTTTCGGCAAGTTGAAGAGCTTTTTCTTTGATCAGAGGCCCACTAATGGCTATTTTCTGGGCACGAACGATGTTGAACCATTCTAATAAGCCAGTTTCTAGAGCAGAAAGAGGAGTGACTTTCATTGACTTTCTTATTTTCGATGAATTTTCACCGCATTCAGCAGATGCTTTTTCAATTTCTGCTCGTTGTTTCACAATTGTAGCTAGTGTCGACGTGGAGATTTTAAGGCGTTCTGCTAAAGCGTTTTGTGGCCCAATGTTCTTGTCATATTCGCGTAAAATGTTTAGCTTTTCGCTCAACGAAAAACGTTTTCGTTTCCGACAATCTGCCATGCTTCACTAAGTTTTAATAATCAAATGTGTTCTTCAAGCCAAGCGTCCAATACACCTCACTTCTCTCAAGAAAGAAAACAATTGGTAGGTAAAAATTTTTAAACTGTGCACCCTGCCTTATAAGGTGGGTTAGAGATAAGAAAGGAATTTCCTGTCATAAAAACCACGCGACAGATTGCATCATCGAGCAGACATCTGCAGCTGTGAGGCTAAGCACTTCTCCATCGAAAATTGATGATCATAAGACAATTTTTTTCTATTAAAGACAAGATGGC
Source organism: Salticus scenicus (assembly GCA_963930645.1). Classification (NCBI taxonomy): domain Eukaryota; kingdom Metazoa; phylum Arthropoda; class Arachnida; order Araneae; family Salticidae; genus Salticus; species Salticus scenicus. The sequence goes on from OZ005650.1 coordinate 92,199,726, forward strand.
TATGTCATTTGGAAAGCAATCCAAAATTTTTCTAACCTAACTAAGAAAAAAAAATTTTGGAAGTTGAAATAATTCGTTAATTCGGGGTTTATTATTCGTTAAATAGGGGGTTTTGCCTTCATTTTTGTTAATTTTCGTTCAAAATTCGTTAAATCGCGAAATTCGGTAAATCGAGGTTCGGTAAATCGAGGTCCGACTGTATATATATTATTTGGTTTTAGTTTGTTTATTAATTTCGTTAAGTTTTTGTTGACTTGTTTTATTCTTGAATTTTATGTTTAAATATGAATTTGGAGTTGGTTGTGTTTTTCAATAGCATATTTATATAAATATATATATATATATATATATATATATATATATATATTCCGTCAGAGGTATATGTAAGAAATCTGTTATTAGGATAAATGATTGTTACAGAAATTTTATCCGAGCTTTATACTGAAAAAAAAAATCAAGTTACTTATTTAAAAATGTACAAATAAGTATGTTTCATTAAACCAAATTTATTAATTTAACAGTATTATTTTAACTAATTTTTACACTCTGAATATTTGAAAAACAAGCAATACCTAATAATACTGTAAAATATCACAAGCTTACATAAGTCCAACAGTTTAAAATAGATCAACATACTTTCCTGTTTTGGACATACATCAGAACTCCCCCCTTTCAGAAATGTCCAGAGCTGTTCATTTAATATTTACTATGATAAAGAGTTAGACGGTAGAATAGTTTCGTAGAATTTGATAGATACGAACAATCATATAAATTTTCTATGCCGTCACAGTAGTGTCGTTTGGGTGGTAGAGAATGCGACAGAGGGATAGAGATAAGTTATCACAACGACAGGGTAGGTCCTTTAGAAATCCGACGTGGAAGTTGTGAATGTGGTATGTGGATCTGACAAAGCAGAATCTATGAGTAAATACCCTTCCGAATAAAGCCATACATCCAGAGTATATTCTGGGCAGAGAAGAAGGAAAGATAAGAAGAATCGTATGGCAAAATATATAAAAGAGAAACTCCATGAAATATAATTAATAAATGATACTATTAAAAATGCGTAAAAATATACATTCTATAACACCGTCGTTGGTTATCAGTATTAAGTTATTTAAAACATTTTGCTGGCATGTCTAAAAGGTTGCATTAATTAGAAAAAAAAATTAAGGGTGTTGAAAAATGCCTGTTAGTTTAGTATTAGTAGTTTTTTTTAATATTTAATATTAGTAGTTTGTTTAGTATTTAGTATTAGTATGTACTGTATTAGTTTAATCAAAACTTTTTGTTAAGTTGTAAAAGGTTTCATATGCTACAGAAAAACTACTATAGCATAATTATTTCTAAAATCAAATAACTGTTCTTGTATATGCATATATAGATAAGAGCGTATATATATTTACCGTTTCCGTTTAATATTGTGATGTCTCATTATTATTATTATTTTTTTTTTACTGGTAATTGATTTTGTTTAGCTTTTACTGTTAAATTTAATAGCGGTATTTTTATCTATTGCTATTATCAGAAACATACTAGTATATATATTTTTTTTTCTCCGCTGGCAAAAATTTGCTTTTAAGAACGATGCTGTAAGAAGGAAATATTTCAAATTAATTCTACTATTTATTTAATTACTTTGGATTAATCTTCCTTTCTTATGTTATTTCTATCTGATTTTGCCTCTGTTACGCACACTTTTCAGATCTTATATATATATATATATATTACAAAGTTAATACAATATCACTTTTATCGGATTAGAATTTATTACTTTGTAAAAATACAGTATCCTTTATAATTCGTGCTAACTGTTCAAGTTTTTATCTCATATATATTATTAACATTTTCATTTATAAGCTACTTTTTTAATACAATTATATTTATGATTTATAAGCAACATCCTAAATATTTGCCTGTAGCTAGAAAAAAGTGCATTTTTACCCACAGATTAATTATACCTATTTAATAATTTAAATATAGTAAACAATTAATTTAAATTATTAGTCGAGTATAAATTACACATTTTACATTTATACAAGAATTTTGCTTGCAAATAACATGCATTAGACACCCTCTTTGAACTATCACTGCTAATATTTATTAAACATTTACTTTGATGAAATGTTGCAAAATAGAATGGTTTCGGAGAAGCAGATATACGTGAACCATCACATAAATTTTCTATGTCATCAAAGGAATCTTACTCAGGATTTAGAGAATATAATAGTTAGATATTAGTTTGTACAATTATTGAGGATATATTTTATGATATCCTACGTGGAAATTTTGTATACGGTTGTGATATTGAAATATTATATACTTTGAATTTATAAAAATGTAATTAATAATATTAGTAAAAATACAGTTTTCTCAATGAGATCTATCTCACAAAGCCTCTTTTCTTACTAAGGAATTTCTTAATTTCATGAAAATAAAAGTGTTTCTTTACTTACAGAACATTATTAATATGTATCGATTCAATTCAATTTAAATTAAATCACTACTTCTTCCTGATTATTTTTACAAGTCATTATAAGTTTGTTGTTAAGTTTTTTCTTTTATTAAAATAAATAGGTTCCATATCTTCTCTAAACATAGTATAGGTGATATATAAAATTTAATTTAATTTACAAATTATTTCTATCTATCTAATTACAACCTTGTTGAAATTTAACGAACTTTTCTTGGCATAAAAATCAACTCAACTACAAAATGTAGCGTTTAAGATTAGAAATAATTGAATATGGATAAAAGGGAAAGAAATTATTAAAAATAACAATAATAATAATAATAATTTAAAAAGTAATCAGAAACTTGTTTTCTAACTCGAATCATACATTTAAAAAAGATAAACAAAAACGTCATACCAGTTAATTAGTTGTATATTCTTACGATTTTTTATAAGTTTTATGTGCATTTATTTTTCAAAAGCATTCCTGACATGAAATTCATGTTAATAACGGTTAATCTCACAGGTAGATCTATGTTAGACATTATAAGATATTGCATGTTTCTAATTTTTATGGAAAGAGAAAAGCGTCATTAATATATTAATGAAGGAAGATGTATATTTTACTTTTAAGTATTTAACCAGAATAGGATAAGTATAAAAAGTCAGAAAACTGCAAGCCGCTGAAGGTTTTACTCTTCTCACATTTTATGAGCAAAAAGCTGTGTACTTATAATTCAAAGCATGGTTACACCATTACAATAAATGCCCCACTAATAACGAGACAATATTATAAATGAACCCCGATACGAATAAAAACCAATTTTCATCTATACTAAAGGAAAAAATATCCTTATTATGTATTAACTTTACATACATACCACTTTTGTACCATATACTGTTCATATGCTACAGAATTTATGCATAAAAAAATTACATTTGGAAAGAAATATATTTTATTACAAGATTGATTTTTAAAACAAATTTCAATACCCATACAAAAAATGCCAATAATATGAGCTTAAATCGTATACTGATTGTTATTTTTGACAAATAAATATATTTTATTCGATTGACAAGTGTTGTTATTTAAAGTATATTATAAAATTCTTGACTTCACGTGAAACACACATAAAAGAATTATTGCGATCAAAATTAGAAAATATAGAATCACTAATTTCACTAGAGTCTGGAAATTAAGAATTTTCGGCATATATAGGGGAGAGTGGGGGTGAATGGGACGCATGATGAATGGGACAGTAGCAAAATTTTTATGTTTTGCATGCACCAGAAACTTGAAAAATTTTCTGATATATGGCAGTACTGAGGTCATTCAGTACTGAGGTCATCAAGTGTAGTTTCAGAGTTGTGCTATCTGTAGAATGGCAGAAAAAAATTAAAGTGTCTTTTTCTACTGCCGAAGTAACTTTTACCGATTCAATTAGGTAGTAGTTAAGAAATTAACTATTTGCTTAAAGTTAATATAACTCTTATATGATGAAAAAGCATATTATTTTACTGTGTTTATTCAAGAAGAATATTGACAATTGTTCATTAAACATATTTCCTGTTTTATATGATCATGTGGTGGTGGGGATGAATGGGACATTCCCCACTATGTACTAATTTAAAATTGTACACAAGAATTATATTAAAACAAATCGTAAACAGATTTTCAATATTTTTATAACCTGTAGTTCAGTAGTTATAACATGGAATTATAAAAATAACATGGATTTAGAGAAAAATAGATTTTTCTTTATAATAATTATGATTAAAAAAATTATAAGTTAGAATATTAAATGCAACTTAAATCAATAATATCAATAATTAAACAAAATAAATAAATAAACGAATAATAATTTGATTAAAATCACAATTTCAATCAAGCTAATTAAATAAATCCTGGTGATTATTAATGTAATACAGAATAGAATGCTTATTTTTCCAGATCAGTCGGAAACAAAATTTTATCTGGATAATTTGTACTCTATTGTAATGATTTATATCTTTCTAGTGTCTTATTTATTTATTTATTTTTAGATTAAATCTCATTAGATTAAATTACCAAAGCCTAGAGCACTAGGAACTGTGCGAACCAAAGGACTTTTGCCTTTCGATGTTAATTTGAGTCAATACATCAGTTTTTGTTAATTTTAGTAAATCCATAGTGTGTAATAAAATCACATAAACCAATTTAACTTTACAAATTTATTTACTTTCCATTTTGTTTTCTTTTCTTTGTTAACTACAGTCCTGTCTCATTCATCTTCACATGTGGGGATGAATGGGACATTGCACATGCATGTAAAAAAAAAAATATTATTAATTAAAAATGATTACTTTTTATTAAAGTTAGTATGTTTACTTGTAACTGATTACTGAAGTGTCCTTATGAGCAAGGTTACAAAATTCTGAATTATATATGGTGAACGTTATTAATAAAAACATGAAAAATGTCCCATTCATCCCCACTCTCCCCTATATATATGATGCAGCTTTCACAGCTTTAGGAAGTACATGCCCCCTCATGAGTTTTTACTTCCAATTTTAAGCATTTTTATCCAATTATTTCTGTGGTCATTTATCTGTTTTATCTGTCATTAAGTTTAATGGTCCTTTTTTTATTCTTATCAATCATGCCGGCATAAGTAATTAAAAATGTTTTTATCTCTTATTGGTTCTTAATCTGTATCGCAACAATTTTGTGTCAGTCTTTCCTATAAGTTAAAATCAGTTCTATTATTTTGTGTTGGTATTGTTTTGTATCTATTAATTGCTAAATTTTAAAATTAAATTTTATTACGATATCTATCATTTATATATATATATATATATATATATATATATATATTATGACATTAATGAAAATAATGAGAACGAAAATTAACAGCTGTATTATTTCCCCATACAAATTCACAAAGACGAATTTGGTAACTAGTTAACTCAAATAGTTTTAATAATTTTAATTTATTTGAAAAACATGATAATAATACTTACCTAAAATTAATTACTTTAAGATTACAAAACATGTTGAAAACATATACAAGAAGAATCTTTGAATTGATTGTGGTAAAAAAGAAAAAAATTTCAATGGATTGTATTAAAAAGGTTACAAATGAAGTTTACTTTAACGAAATGAACCAAAAAAAAATTAGAATAGCTAAATTTATCGACTGAGACACAATTAACAGAATGAGTAACTAATCAAACAGCTCATAATGCCGTGGCTCTTCGTCAGGAGTTACCTCCAATCAACATTAAGTGGATAAATGCAAGGTTTCTATTTCTTGGTAGGCGATATTGCATAAAATACTAAAATGTAACTCAATCCTGCATTTAAAATATTACTTTGAATGAATCAAGAGAAGATAGATTACATACTGTAATTATAACAGGCAATTTTTCACCAAAAAAAATTATGTAAATCAAAACAAGTGTTTTATATAAATATATACAATTATATTTGTAGGGCAACATAAACAATACATTTTTTTTCGCATTAAAAACAACTATAAAATATATTTATTAATCTTATATTCATTTTCATCCTTCCCTTTCCCCTCCCCCCTCCCCCCCTTCAAAAGAAATGTTTTTTTTTTTTTTTTTTTACTTCGACAAAATTTAGTGTAATAATGTTAGTCATTTAACAAAATGAATAATGATATTAATTATACTAATTTTATAAAAATGAAGAGACAATTGTTAGGCGATTGTATAAAATAATTGATGTTTTCTTTAGTAAACTATTCCCATATAAATTGTGAGAATTCAAAATTTCTATTTGAAAAAAATTTTTAGCACTCTGCAAAATTAATACAATGTAGACTGAAAGAAACATTTTAAAAGGAATTATCAAACTTTTGTTTCAATTTCTAAAATTCGATTCCAAATGTTCTGAAAGATTACTTATTAGGTATGTGTCATTACTTTACCACCAAAAAATAGAAATATATATATATATATATCTGGGCAATTATCAAAAGGTCGGCACAGAACACATACCATAACTTTAAGCTTTAATAATAAATATAAATATATTCTCACTGACTTCATTTTTTTTTCACTGGAATCCCAGTTCTGTTCAAAGACAAGAATTGATACAATTTGTTGCAAAATATTTGTGTAAAATCTTAAAATTTTATTATTTTCGACTAAAAGTGTGAATTTTGGACATCCAAAACGTTAACTGATTCAAGACGTAGCACCAAAAAATAGTTATAACTTATTTTCGGGTGATTCTAACGGAAAATAATGGGTAGGCATAGGGAAGTGATGATTGTGACATAATTTCTTTATCAGAAACAATACTGGTTTGGTGATATTTCGAAAATAAACTGGACTTTTACAGATGAAAATATTTTGCACTTTGTTATGTCCAAAAGTAACGATCGAAACAATGCTATTTTAACACAAACTATATTAGGTCTAATGTCTAATGAATCGAAACTTTCTTATCTTTCTTTAAAATAATTTCTTAAATGTTTTTGTTCTAAAATTTATGTATTTTTCTGTAAAATTTCTTTTCAATCAATACACTTTGCTGAAATAAGAAATTCCGAATACTCTAACGATCGAAACGTATGAAATGGCAATAATTATTTAACTAAACATATTAAATAACAATGACCTGATATCTGATGATCTGATATCCTAAAATGTATAAAAACATTTGGTGCAATTTTTTCCAAAATAATTAGTTGTTTTCTTTAAATAAATCATATTTAATGCATTTACTTGATGTTCACGTTTCATGTTCCCACATTTTGAAAACTGCCCATATATGTATGTCATGTCAACATCTGAGTGTATTTATTCATTTGTGCAAGTAGTCTGCAAAATCATGTTTTATTTTTCCATTTTTTAAGCTATTTACTTATTTTGTCTATACTTGAAGCACAATTTAAAAACAGTTCCACAATATTTGGCATAACTACACTGCACTATAATAAGATATGTGTTTCAAAGTAGCATATAGTTAATACAACAAACTATGAGCGAGCAACAATTTACTGGGAAACTGTTCAACTGTCATATATAGAACGGATGTGGTTAGAACACACTGCTGAAAATGAGAATGTTTCAAACGGAATTATAGAGACTGGGTAGATTGCCAAGATGATATATGGAGCGACACACATGGTGCGTCAACTAGAATGCTACAGATTATGGAAATTATTAGTTTAGATGTCGATAAACAGTAAATACAGGTGTATTGGTTCACTTCGAAATAATAATGCCTGGTAATAATCACTATAGAAAATTATATTCCTTATAATAATGTACAACTGATTCATAAATATATTAGTCAAATGTTTGATATTTTTTTACATGTTTAAGATTTATTATCTCCTGTTCAATGATTAAAGAGATAAATAATGATTCATTTTTATATCACAAGTATTTCCAATTAGTTGAAAATACTTTAAGCAAGTACATACACTGGTGGATAAAATTAAAGAAACAACCTGTTTTCTCGTTCTTTTCTTTTGCACATAATTTTTAAACAAATAAACATATGAACATAAAATTTGGATAGCCTATCCGTTATCATATTATTAACAGAAATTTGTGTAACTTTAGCAAAAGATTTTTTTTTTTTTTTTCAAAAATCAAATTCAAAGAATATTCAAAGAAAAATATTCATTTTTCTCTCAAAAGTAAGCTTTGGAAAAAATGAAAAATTTCAATAATTTTAGGAAAGAAAACTTAATGAAAAGTGATGCTAAGGATGCATTAGAGATAGGTAAAGATGCACATTAATTGAAATGTCAAACTAAACCTCGATTTTTCTTTCTGTCTTAACTTTTTTTTTTACGTTTGTAATGGACTCTTAAAAAAAAATGTAATTAATAATTTGTAAACTATGAGTACCACCAGAATAATGATAATGTCAATAAATAGTTTTATAATGAACATCTTATTCAATTTTCATGCTTGTATGTATATTTTTTTTAAAGCTATTCACATGCTAAAAAAAGAAGAAGAAATAAGAAACAGAAAAGTGAATATAGGTAGAAAGTTTTTTTTGGTTGTAATCTAACATATGGATGCGTATGCTTCTTCACCTATCTGTAAGGCATCCTTATGACCATTTTTCATTAAGTGTTCTTTCCAAAAATTATTTAAATTTTTCAGTTTTCCAAAGCTTACTTTTGAGAGAAATAAGAATATTTATTTGCTTAAAAATTGTTGTTATGATAAAGTTACATAAAATTCTGTTAATAATATGATAACGAACAGGTCATCCAAATTTTTGTTCATATGTTTATTTGTTTACAAATTATGTGAAAAAGAAGAAAAGGAGAAAACGGGTTGCTTTAATTTTGTCCACCGGTGTACATGTATACTTTTTTCTTCCTGTTAAAAAACCATTTATAAAAAGTGAAATTTCAAACAAAGCTAATAAAATTTAAATTATTTAAATTTTTATTACGAGCTGTAAACAGAACTTTCAAACAATAAACAAGCTAATATTATAATAGTAATTACAAAAATTTCCGTTTTTCTCTCTTTCTTTAATTTGTATAATTAATTAAATTTAAATTGTGTTACTTGTATTTAAATTTAGTCGTCTTGTTGTATTTCTTTGTTATTATTTTTTGTATAATAAATAACCGCTGTTTTGAGAATGCAATAACATTATGAGGGGAGGTACACAATTTAGGGAGAAAGAAATTATATATGTGTTTGTATGTATGTAATGGATGACATATAAACCAATAGTTTAAAAGTTTATAAAAATTGGTATATTTTTATGTAATTTTCAAAAAATATTATTCATACAAAGGAGATTTTTTTTTTTTTTTTTTTTTTTTTTTTTTGTAAGTAAAGTAGAAATAGTCTTTTTCAGAAAAAAAAAAAAATGTTAATACAGGGCGTTGGATGAAAGTAGTCATGGAAATATACAACTCAAGTGAGGCCTATGAAATTAGAATACATTATTAAGAATTCCTTTCTGATGACCTTTACCAAAGGACATTTTTTTATGTTATGATACGCTTCTACATATTTGCAATGAAAATAATCGTAGTATTTCGCGAAATTTCCAGGTTTTTTATCGCATGTAATGCCTTCTACTGAAAAAAAAAAATTGCTAACAAAATTATTATCATTATTATTATTATTGTCTAAAAATATATCACTTTGTGACAATAATTTTTGCGAACTAATATACCAAAAAAAAAAAAAAAAAAAAAAAAAAAAAAAAAAATCTTAAAATATTTACAATTTTTAAATTTTTTTTATGAGTTTTTGAACCATTTGATATCTATGTTTATTAAATTATAAATATAAACACCAGGTTAAGAACTTCAAAAATAGCTTTTTATAATAATAATAATAATAATAATAATAATAAATGTTGACGATTAAAACTATTTATTTACTTGTCAGAAATTTATTAATAAATTTAATTTCTTATAATTATTATTGAACAGACAGAAGATATTTAGCAACTGATTTTTTTTCAAAATAAATTGAAACAAATAACCTATTTTTAGCTGAGTTTTAAAGATTATGTACAAATTATTTTCACTTTTACGACAACAGAAATAGCATTGTTTAACTAACACAAAGACTTATTATTTAACGCACTTTTTGTTTTTATGAATAAGTTTTGAAAAAAGTTATAAATGTATCTTTAAGCGATCTCTCTCTATATATATTTCTTTATTTAATGATTATGAAAAATCAAACCTTAACGCAAAAATAAATAATTAAACAAATAAAAATACTAAAATTAAATGTTCCATCTAAATCTAGTTTATTTTTCTCCTTAAGAGAGAGAGAGAGAGAGAGAAAGAGAGAAAACCTCGATAAAACGACAAAAAGAATATAATGTATGCAGATGGAAGTATTATGAGAGAAAAAAAAAATGCTTTAAAATCTAAAATATTTAAGCATTCAAATATTTTGCTCTCATGGACATGTAACGTCACAATACATAGAATTCTAGAATGCACATGTTAACATGTAATTTTTGTGTGCTAGATTAATGGAAATTTTTCTCTTTTTTTATCATCACATTTCATTTTCTTCTTTTACACGAACAAACATGAGATCTAAAAAGTTATGAATTACTGTTATTATTATTATTTTTTCTTTTCCCGCTTTTGTTTATTTTTCTTCCAGGAAATAGTCAGAGCGTATAATTTTAATGCACTCAAAAAGGCTGGGAAAACTCTTATTTCTAGTTTTAATTAGCTTGAAAGAACTGAAATAAGTTTAATTTCCCGTTCATAATTTCTGTACCGGTTGATAAAACAATCTTTTACGCTTTTAGTACTACTATTTTTATGGAATTAAAAGAAAAGAAAATTTACTTAGGCTTAAAAGTATATCTATTCTGTGAAAACATAATAATAAATGCATATCATATGAACTATATATTTAATATAGTTTATGCAAGCAGTAATTAAGTATAATATTAGTAAATTTTAGGTTTACTTTAGCTATAAATTAAGAGTGAATAATAATAATAATCCTTTCTCTAAATCATTTGTATAATTCTCTAAAAACAATTATATCACAAAAATAATATTAGTATTTTTTATTGTTAAAAGTACAGTTTTATTAGTATTTATTAGTAGAATAATAGGAAACCAGCTAAGAAAAAATCTACAGATAATCTGAAGGTAATTGGAACAAAAATCAGAAAATCTGCTGAATAGTTTTTTTTTTAATGGGAATGCATTTAATAAATTAACTTTTTCACAAAGTATAATAATTTTTTTCTGTTCGTGGTATCAAAATCATGCATCAGCTGCTTTCAATGAAATATCATTACCATATTGCCAACATACTAATTAATATTCCGAAGGAATTTTTAGTATCCCCCCTTTTTTACACCAGTTTTTTGCATCTTATTTAGTAGATATTACGTTTGAAGAAAATTACTCTAAAAACAAAATGGTGTGAAAAAAGATGCGGATACTAAAAAGCTACGGAATGTTAATTAAAATGTTGGCAGGTATGCATTGTTAAAACTGAAGTTCCAAATTCTGAACATCTGCACTACTTTTACCGAATGTTCTGGGGAAAACAAAATTATTCAACGTATATTTTCCAAACATTCTCGATAAGTTTTACGTATTTTAAAAATTGTTAAAGATAAAAAATTTACTTTAAAAAATATCTTATAAAAATAAAAAATAAAAATAAACCGAAAATTTTATAAAACGACAAAAACAGAAGATAACAGAAATATATGAAGACAGAAGTACTTAAAATTTCTTTTGAAACGAAAATGTGCATAAATAATTTACAATATATAAAAATGAAAATCCTTGTAATCTTTAGTATGTCACAGGATATCGTGTTCGAACTTGTACGTGTTACCATATATTCTAGATAAATGGAATATTTTCTCTATTTTAGTATTACACTTATTTTCTTTTTTTTTCTTTTTTCCTTCTCTCTCTCTCTCTCTTCCCCCCCCCCCCCCCCCAAGTTTCACAAGCATTCACCAGAATTAAAAAGATATACACAAAAAGAATTTTATCCAGACCCCTTTTTGTTTATTTTTCTTCCATGAAGTAGGCAGAGCGTATAATTTTAACACACTCAGAAATGGAGAAATTTTTATTCCTAGTTTTAATTAGCTTGGCAGGACTGAAATGTGTTTAATTTCCCATTCATAATGCGTGCACTGGTTGTTAAAACAATCTTTTACGCTTATAATTTTATCATTATTATTATTAGAAAATATAATCTGCTCATGCTTTAAAATATATATTCATTGAGTGAAATGATAACAATAAATAAAAATGTCTTACATAAACTTATATTTTTGAAAACAACATTAAATTTAATGATTTATTCACTGATAAGTTAAGAGTGAATAAAAAATTTCTCGTGTGTTAAGCATATTTATATAATTTCTAAAAAAATATATATAACACATACAGAAAATAATATAAAATTTAATATTAAAATTTAATATTAAAATTAATAATTTATTATTACTTATTAGTTGAATATTTAGAGTTTATTAAATAATTGGAAATATTTTATAAAACTTTAACATTCATTTAAAAGCTGCTTTTACTGTCTGTTGTTTAAAGATGTGTGACATATACAAATTAATTTCACTTCAAAGACGGCTGACATTGCATAGTTAAACTTGAATGTTTTAATGTCCAAAATATTCAATTACTTTAAAAAAAAAACTTTTAAAAGAAAATCATAAATATTTTCAAAAAACATTGTTCAAGCAATCTCAATAAATTATTCTTATTTTAAAGATCATGAAAGATATAAATTTTACATAAAAATTGTAAAAAGAAAGAAAATCTTGTCATCTACATACAGTTAAAAAGAAAACTGGAAATTTGATAAAGATAGCAAACAAAATTAAAAATAAAAATAAGTGAGGGAGGAAGTACTTTATATCTTAGAGAGAGAGAGAGAGAAAAGAGCTTAAAAATCTAAAATAGCTCAGTATTAAAATTGCTGCCATCATGGATATGTGACATCACAGGATATCGGGTTTCGAGAATAATTCTTGGGTGTTAGATTAATGGAACTGTTCCCTTTTTTTGACAGCTTTAAAATGTGCTTAATTTTCATTCATAATTTCAGCACAGATTATTGAAACAACTTTTAACACTTTTATTATTTTAATTTTTATTGAATTAAAAAAAAAAAAAAATAAATAAATAACTAAATAAAAACTAATTATGCTTTAAATTATACATTCTTTGGAGGGAAAGATAATAATAAATAGAAATTTCTTACATAAATTATATTTTTGAAAGCAATAGTAAAATTATGTTTACTTTAGCGATGTGTTAACAGTGAGTAAAAAATGTTCCTTCTGTAACACATATTTCCATAATTTTCTAAAGAATTATACAAATATGTTTCACAGTTATCGTGATTTTAAAATAACCATAAAGTATATAATATTAATTTATATGTTTTACATTTACTTTTAGCTTACTAATATTTTTTATTTTTATTTTTATGTTTAATAAACCACATAAAACAAAATAATAATTTTAATCGTAAAATTAATAAATTAGCACGAAGTATTAATTAAATATTAAGGGATCTCAAAATAATTGGAAGTTTTTCTAAAATTTAAATTTATATTAGAAAACATTTTTTTTTGGGGGGGGGGGAGGGAGGGGGGGGGGCTATGAATTAAAAATCTGCAGCATTCATAAATTATTGTCACTTTTACCAACTGTTAAAATCGCACTGTTAAACTTGACAAATTAATATCTAAATTATTCCATTACTTTTATGAGAACGTTTGGAAGATAATCATAAATATTTTCAGGAAATACAGTTCAAGCAATCGCGATAAATAATATTTATTTTAAAGATATGCAATTTTTACCCAAAATAATGAAAAATCCGCCATCTACATCCAATTAAAAAAGAAACAGAAAATTTGTTAAAAACAGAAAAAGGAAAAATAAAAAATAAGGGAGGGAAGAAAGTGCTTAAACTGTCTCTAAAAAAAAGCAAGCTTAAAAAAAAAATCTCAGAATTAAAACTGCTGCCATCATGGATATGTGACGTCACAAGATATCGGGTTTCGAGAGTGCACGTGTTATCATATAATTCTTGTGTGCTAGTTTAATAAAATTTTTTCCTTCTTCCTTCCTTTCTTTCTTTTTTTTCTTTTCTTTTTTTTTTTTTTTTAAGTATTATTTTTTTTAAAAAGATGGATAAGTATCAAATGAAAAAATATATACACTTAAACAATTTTTGCCATTCATAGCGTTTGTTTGTTTATTTATTTATTTCTTTATATTTTTTTCTCTGAAATTGCTCAATCGTATAATTTTAATGCACGCAGGGAGCTGGTATAGAGATGTTGCTTTTTTAAAGACTTTATTTTAGCTTACTTTCTCTGTCATAAACTTTCTGCCGAATCCGGGTTACAAACCGAAAAACGGAGAATAAATTAGAAATATCAGTACTATCGTTACAAAATCAATACCAAATGAAAGGATTTTTCCGAATCCATTAGTGCAAACAGTTTTTCGACACGACAATTAGATTTTTTTTTTATTAACTAAAGTAGGGAATTTAGGTATGGCAACACTTCATTTAATTTCCTTTCAGTCATTTTAAAAAGTACGTGGCTTGTTACAAATTCGGTACCAAATGAACGGGGCGGTTTTTCTGAATCCAGGGGTGCAAACAGTTTTTTCACACGACAATTAGATTTTTTTAAAAATAACTAAAATGTGAAATTTAGGTGGAAACACTTTATTTTAAACTTTTCATACTTTTTAGTGCTAACAAGTCAATAGAAAAAGTCTTTATTTATTTATTTATTGATTTAATATTTTATTTAGTTTCATTGAGTTCGCAGAATAGAAAAGTGTTTAATTTCCCATTCATAATTTCAGCACTGGTTAACAAGTTTTTACACTATTATTTTATTTTATTTCTTTTTCTAGAACTTAAATTAAACGTTTCAGATGCTTTTAAAATATATTTATTAGATGAAAAGGTAATAATAAACGAAAATGTATTATATATTTTAAAATGTATTTATTGATATGTTAGTAAATTTTATGTTTACAGTGATAAATTAGAAAAAGATTTTTTTTTTCCCTTAAAATATCTTTGTGTGTCCGAAAAGAATTTATAAAATGCATATATTTAAAAATAATTACAAATATTCATTTTAATGAAAATAAAACCATAAATAAAACAACATATGAAATAATACTTTTATTTAAAATTATTATAACATATTTTTAAAATTATTTAATTAGAGTGAAAAAGAAACCTCCTGCAATAACCAAAATTTGGAACTACTTGCAAGTTGGTCCACAACTCTATTTGGCAATTTTCTTTCGGTGATTATGGCAAAATGCGATTTTCGGAAATGGTTGCCATGGATTCCAAACATAAACAAATGTTGCAAAGAATCCAGGATGACATCGTTATCGTTCAAAACGGCGCCAAAAGAAAATCGCCAAATAGGGTTGTGGTCCAACTTGCAAGTTGTACCAATTAGGGCGCGCTATGATTTATTTATTTACTTATTTTTTATGTTAATGGAGTACAGAAAATAAAAATAATTTCATGCCCAGTTCGTAATTTCTGAATCAGATAACGATATGATTCGTTACAAATAAGTAAATGAGTACATATTATTTTTAATTCCCCGATATTTCAAAAAAATTTCTTTCACTGATAATGCCTTGTAACATTTTGTTTTTCTTTGATGAAAATGACGCCAACCACTAATTTTCCCAGCCATTAATTCCTTCTTCTATTCGATTTTCCCCAAATTCCTTAGTAGAGCTTACGTGAGAATTCTGTATTTTCCAGGCTTTTCAGGTAAGACCTCGAGCAAAACACAGATAATTACAAAAAGTTTTAGAAAGTTGTAACAATACTTAAAAATATATTCAGCTTAAAATATACTGGAAAATTTCTATATTTACCATTATTATATATGCATAAAAAAATAATTATAATAAGCCATAAAAAAAAAATAATTAACTAGCTCGGAGAATATTATTTATTGTTTATATTTTTTAGTTGCCAAACTATACTAAATATTCTTACATTATTATCACATTTGTATAAGTGTACATTTTATTTATTTATATGCTTGTCTGTTCGCACCTCATACACACATGCACAATATATGAAATATATAAATATTATGCGCAAATAAAATTAATAAAAAAAAAAAAAAAAAAAAAAAAGCCGCAAGAATATTTTTGATAAAAGTGATTAAATACGTCTCATCGTCAGACAAAGTAAATAATAATTATTATAAAATAGATATCGCATGAGTTGATCAACGCTATGCATTGCCTCTATACATATCTATAGTATAAGCAATGCATAACTTTCGATATGCACAATAGGTAGAACAGGTACATTTCTACAGTAAAAAAAAAAAAAAAAAAAAAAACACCTAACCAGGAAACATTTATAATCATAATTCAACTATATTTTACTATTATGATAAATAGCATATAGAAAATGAGAAATACGCAATGTAACAATAGCAACATTTCTGTAGTCCATGGGATTTATCATAAAAAACCGTAGATTTTTCTTCAACAAAAGACATTAATTAAACAGTTCTGTCATTTGATAATATTTGTACCCAAACTTCATATTTATGTTACTCGTCACAGGATAACAGTTTTTAAACAAAATTTGTCAACACAATAATTTTTGCAGTTACTTGGATTTATTTTAATAGTAATGAAAGCTCATTAAAACGAATCTCTTGGAATGTAGGCAATTTTGATTGGAAATCAGCTTGTCATCAATATACTCTTCATAAATAATTTTGCTAGAAGCAGAAGATAAAATTTTATGTTTAAATATCTTAATTTCGACTGTGGTTCCTACAAAAAACATTTTCAGAGATAAATTGTGATACTATGATATACATTTTACATACAGTCGGTAACAAAAGTGTCCGAACACTAGCAAAAATTCCTATGTAAAAAAAAGTGTACTTCATACGGTTTTGTTAAATAAATCCTTATCGAATCATGTTCTTAGACTGGCTAAGAAAAGGATTCGACAAGGATTTATTTAACAAAACCGTATGAGGTGTACTTTTTTTACATAGGAATTTTCGCTAGTGTTCGGACACTTTTGTTACCGACTGTACATGTCAGAAACCTTATTGAAATTGTATTATTTTTCATTCCCTTAGTTATATTACTTACAAGGAAACATTCAAAAGGTGCCATCTTCAAATAATATTGAAAAAAAATATATATGTGATTCTACTCTTCATAAAACACGAGGAAGTGAAAAAATTATCGGCTGAAATTAATTACAGCGACCACAAAAAAGTATCAAAATTAAGAATATTTGGTGATTTAGCGCTGTTAGGCGTTCATTTCGCTAGGACCGAGATTGCCGTGTACGAACAGAACCGTGTTTTGTATCTCCGCCAAGTACTCAAAATCAATCGCCTAACAATGTGAAATCGCCAAATATGCTTAATTTTGATAATTTTTTGTGATCGCTGTAATGCATTTCAGCCGATATTTTATTTTACTTTCTGGTGTTTTAGGAAGAGTAGAATCACAGATATTTTTTTCAATATTTTTTGAAGACGACACCTTTTGATTGTTTCCTTGTTAGAAGTGTCAGATACTGCGTCAACATCTCTTAGCAAACTAAAAATAAAATTAAAAAAAAAAGCAATTGAGAAAATGTTTATACCGTTAACACGTTGAGCGCCACACGAATTCTTAAAATCCATTAAAATTCCATAATGATTCCTCCTGTGATAAATAAATGATAAATAATGATTCCTCCTGTGATACATTTTCAATAAATTTTCAGTAATTACTTAAAACAATGTAATATTTTTAGTTTTATATCCTATTTTACACTGTCAACCACCGATGGTTGACGCGGTTTTATATCATATTTCACACTGTCAGCAGCCGATGTCTGACATGGCGCTCAACGTGTTAATTTTTTATTGCTTTTACTTTCGGAGTAAAACTTTCACTGAAATATTTCAAGTATAATATGTTCTGAACACTCCTAAAGTTTCAAGATGATTCCTTCAGTACTTTTAGAGATATATGACAAAATGTCTAGAATCTAGAATGGCTGACATGGCGCTCAACGATATGTGAAGTTTTATATATTGTAGATAGAAAAATACATCTCGATTGCACTTCATTATTATAAGAGCTAAGTTGACGAAAAATTAACGATTTATCAACAATATTTTTGAAAATCTAAAATATTTTAGATGCTAAATATTACTAAAAAAGCAATTGCGTTATATTCTGTTAAAAACACCTGATATTTACGAACTAAAGTTTTATGCAAAGAAAAATAAAGAAAACGTTACATTTTAAGAAGTGGTAACACTAAAATTAGGATAAAACAAGAGATGGCAAAAGCATATTAAACTATTGTTATGATGAACATTTTTAAAAAATAGTAGACAGAATCTGTATCTGTGACATATTTACATATTTTATTTTTCTTTTTCTTTCTTTCTTTCCCTTTTTTTAGTATGATTTATGCTCATTTGTTGCGCCGCACCAGTGGCTAGGAGATTCTATCCTAGAAGTTTGTAAACGAAAAGTACCAGATTCGAGCCGAGGTCGCGTTTGTTGCCAAGACATTCTTAGTTTTCCGTAGTTTTTCTCGAAATTCACATAATTCAGAGACTCCAACATCCTAATTAATATTCCGTAGTGTTGCTAGTCACGCCCTTTTTTACACACCAGAAAATTTTTAGAGTAATAGTCTCCAAATTCAATTACGATTAAATAAGAAGAAAAATACTCTAAAATGATACTGGTGTGAAAGAAAAGGCGGGGCTAACGATACTACGGAATATTAATTAGTATGTTGGAGTCTCTGCATAATTACGGACTATCTTTAAAAAAGATCATTCTATAGAGATCATTCCTCCACGCGTAGGACACTCATACAGTCAATTAGCAGTCACCATGTGATGTAGATTATTACATATTATAAAATTTATTTTCTCTCTAAAAGATAGGTAAATTCTGTAAATAAATAAAATTATTTAAATTTAAACAAATATTTTAAATATAACGGTATAATTATTTTTAACCTATAAATAATAAATTTGCAATATACATTTTCTAATTTTTATATGTACCCCTTCATATTTTTTCAAGGCAACAGAAACAAAATTTTTGATCTATTCCCAGTATTCATTTAACAATGAAGATTCTTTTCGCTCTGGAAAGGATATGTTTTGACTTATTTCTTTTCTTTTGTTTTGTGAAACCAGAAAGTTAATTGATTAGGCTTCATTTAATCTTATATCGAAATATATCTCGTGTGCCCTCTCGTCACCCAAATGCCTTACATGATCCAGTCAAAATATTTGCTTAGCAGGTCATTTCCCAGGAACTAAAAACTTGGCGAAATCATGCCAATATTCGCTAACCAATGGATTACTTGTCGCATTTTAAAAAAAATTACATAAAAATATTCGTAACGAATACCGCAACCTTGCTCCATCTGAAACTTTGAACTTGGCGAATATAAAAGTAAACGCCAAAAGCAATGCCATTTTTCGCTCCAGCTTTGGACGGCACTTACTATCATGACTTAGTACTAAAAGGAATAGGGACTTGTGTTCTGCTACTGTTTCCCCACTCCACACTGTCATCGTAACAATTATTAAATGTTTAATGGAATATGGTCACGTTCCTTGGAAAGTATTTCTTTTTATTAAAGAAACTAGGAAAGGAACAAAATGTGTCTCTGTATTATTACGAGCCTGGATCATTTAACTATCTTCAAAAATAAAGTTTTTTTTTTTTTTTTTCAGCCATCGTCAACGATAAAACATTCTCTATACGACAGCCAACTTCACTCCGTTATATACTCCAATTATGAAGTCCTTAATCCTTTTAGTGCTAAGTCATGATAGTAAGTGCCGTCCAAAGCTGGAGTGAAAAATGGCATTGCTTTTGGCGTTTACTTTTATATTCAAGTTAAAAGTTTCAGATGGAGCAAGGTTGCGGTATTCGTTGCGAATAATCTTATGAAATATTTTTGAAAAGGCGACCAGTAATCCATTGGCAGTTGTTAGCGAATATTGGCATGATTTCACCAAGTTTTTAGTTCCTGCGAAATGACCAGCTAAGCAAATATTTCGTCTGGATCATGTAAGGCGATTAGGTGACAAGAAGGCACACGAGTTATATTTCGATATAAGATTAAACGAAGCCGAATCAATTACTATCTGGTTTCGCAAACAAAAGGAAAGAAATAAGTCAAAACATATCCTTTCCAAAACGAAAAGAATTTTCATCACCTTAAAATTATTAAATGAATACTGGGAAAGGATCAAAGATTTTGTTTCAGTATCTTAAAGGGAACATATGAAAATTAGAAAAAGTATATTGTAAATTTATTATTTATAGTTTAAAAATAGTTATACCATTATATTTAAAACACTTGTTCAAGATTAAATAATTTTATTTATAATTTTATTTATTTAGAGAATTTACCTATCTTTTAGAAAGAAAGTAAATTTGATAATTTGATAATCTACACCACACGCATCTCTAAATATTTATAAATTATCTTCTATATATTTATTATTTTATTTTCTGGCATTTCCATAACTACAAATTGTATGTTTGACTTTTTAACTTCTTTGTATATTTAAATAATACATCTCAAAATCAAAGTAATCACAATGTAGCATGTAGTGTAAGGAAAAAAACAAAGCCAGCGCAATATACACTTGAAAGAAATTTTTTCAGCATCAGATTTCATTACTACTTACAAACTTTGAATAAACACCATAAAATGCAATAAACTCGCAACAATTGTTTCGGGTCGAAAAAACCACGACCCTTCATCAGGCGAACAAAGTAAGCACGAGTGCTGCAATCAAAGCGGCAACGCACAAAATCGTTTAAAATGAAAAGAAAAAGTATATAAAGTAGAAACTAAATATAGCTACTGGTGTGAGTAGAATTGTACCAAAAAACAAGGAAATAAATAAATGGGTGAGATTAAACACATAACAATCAAAGGATAACAAAAATTAAACTAAAATCTAAGTTACGTGAGTAATTTCCAAGCATCAGAGAAGAAAGGAGTGGAAGAAATATCATTAACAAGATTTTTCGAATTTTTAAATATGTAAAATGCTTCATGAATATCCAAATGGGAGGAACAGACAGGAGATGAAATTATGTTAGTTTTGGAAAAATCAAAGCGATGACCTTGAGACCAGCAGTGGGAAGCAATAGAAGATTTGGTAATCTCTTCATTACGAACATTCCGACGGTGCTCATTTATTCTGTATTTCAAACGCCTCCTAGTTTGACCAATATAACCTAAGTTGCAGGACGAACACGGAATTGAATAAATTCCAGAACGGTTTTCGGTGGGAATGGGATCCTTAAGAGAAGATAATTTAATTTTATTGACGGGTTTGTAAATAACTTTGAAACCAAACGGTGAAAGAATTTTAGAGATTTTAAAAGAGAGTGAAGAATAAAAAGGTAAAACAACTGGGATGAGACTATGATCGTTTAATTTGGGAGCAGAACGTTTAGGATTCTTAAATTTATATAGAGCTTTATCGATGATAGATGGGTTATAGCCACGAGAGAGAGCTAGAGATTTTAAATAACTAATTTCTTTCGAAAGATTAGACGGATCAGAACAAATGTGTAAGGCACGGTAAACATAAGTGTAAAAAGCAGACATTTTTTGTTGAGGGGCGTGGTTAGAGAGAGCATGCGGCGGCAAAGAGACTGAGAATGGTTTTCTAAAAACAGAAGTTGAGAAACAATCCTTTTCTTTATTCACAAGAACGTCAAGGAAAGGCAAAGAGCAATCCTGTTCAACCTCAAAAGTGAATTGAATGCATGGGTCATTTAATTGTCACAAGATCTGATAAAGGGGGACAAACTGTTCTACTCAACAAATCGGATTATATTTCCCATGTTGAGTCCTTGCTTACTTCAGGTCCATATTCGAAACTTAAAAAAGATCCTTCTAATGATCATCTTGATCAAATCAAACACCACGTTAAAAATTCCGTTATTCTTAATGATTATACCAAACGCATGGTAATTCCTTCTGCTGCCAATTGTGCTCGTTTCTATGCACTTCCGAAAATTCATAAACCCACTCTCTGCTTTCGACCTATTGTATCTAATATTGGTACGGCTTCTTATAATCTTGCTCGATTTCTTTCAAACTCTCTTTCTCATCTTACTTCTACTAATCTTAATACTGTAAAAAACTCGTATGATTTTGTGAACAAAATTAAATGCATCTCTCCATCTAACTATACTATGATTTCTCTAGATGTAAAGTCACTTTTTACAAATGTTCCGGTTCAAGGTGCTCTGGTTTGTTTAGAGAGAAGACTACGTGAATTCCATTATTCTTCTATTGAAATTGAGGAGCTTGTAAATTTAGTTCATTTGTGTATCAGGCAAACTGCCTTCATTTTTAATGGTACTTATTATTCCCAAAATGATGGTATGGCCATGGGTAGTCCTCTCTCTCCTTTACTTTGCGACATTTATATGCACTATTTTGAAGAAAAACTCTTCGGTGTATATAAATTTCCTCACTGGTTTAGATATGTGGATGACACTTTCGTTCTTGTCTCCCCTGACGTCGATTTGTCCAATTTACTTTCTTTGGTCAATTCGATTGACCCATGCATTCAATTCACTTTTGAGGTTGAACAGGATTGCTCTTTGCCTTTCCTTGACGTTCTTGTGAATAAAGAAAAGGATTGTTTCTCAACTTCTGTTTTTAGAAAACCATTCTCAGTCTCTTTGCCGCCGCATGCTCTCTCTAACCACGCCCCTCAACAAAAAATGTCTGCTTTTTACACTTATGTTTACCGTGCCTTACACATTTGTTCTGATCCGTCTAATCTTTCGAAAGAAATTAGTTATTTAAAATCTCTAGCTCTCTCTCGTGGCTATAACCCATCTATCATCGATAAAGCTCTATATAAATTTAAGAATCCTAAACGTTCTGCTCCCAAATTAAACGATCATAGTCTCATCCCAGTTGTTTTACCTTTTTATTCTTCACTCTCTTTTAAAATCTCTAAAATTCTTTCACCGTTTGGTTTCAAAGTTATTTACAAACCCGTCAATAAAATTAAATTATCTTCTCTTAAGGATCCCATTCCCACCGAAAACCGTTCTGGAATTTATTCAATTCCGTGTTCGTCCTGCAACTTAGGTTATATTGGTCAAACTAGGAGGCGTTTGAAATACAGAATAAATGAGCACCGTCGGAATGTTCGTAATGAAGAGATTACCAAATCTTCTATTGCTTCCCACTGCTGGTCTCAAGGTCATCGCTTTGATTTTTCCAAAACTAACATAATTTCATCTCCTGTCTGTTCCTCCCATTTGGATATTCATGAAGCATTTTACATATTTAAAAATTCGAAAAATCTTGTTAATGATATTTCTTCCACTCCTTTCTTCTCTGATGCTTGGAAATTACTCACGTAACTTAGATTTTAGTTTAATTTTTGTTATCCTTTGATTGTTATGTGTTTAATCTCACCCATTTATTTATTTCCTTGTTTTTTGGTACAATTCTACTCACACCAGTAGCTATATTTAGTTTCTACTTTATATACTTTTTCTTTTCATTTTAAACGATTTTGTGCGTTGCCGCTTTGATTGCAGCACACGTGCTTACTTTGTTCGCCTGATGAAGGGTCGTGGTTTTTTCGACCCGAAACAATTGTTGCGAGTTTATTGCATTTTATGGTGTTTATTCAAAGTTTGTAAGTAGTAATTTTTACAACGCCAGTTTTGTGATGCTTCTTTATTAAATCAGATTTCATTATCCGTATATTTTCTGAAACCTTTCCTAAAAAGTTGTCTGATATAAAATCATACTATAAAAAGTAGGAAGAAGACAAAAGAAAGAAAAAGAAAAAAAAAAAAGTTGAATTAAGATGAAATGGTCAAAGAAACTGAAACTTGCCTTTTGTTCGCTTTCTTTCAGAAAGCCCCGTAAAAACAACAAACGTAAAATCATCAACCCCCCTTCCCCCCCCCCCCCCCAAAAAAAAAAAAAAAAAAAAATCCATACTCTGTTTTCATTGATCCACAAAAACATGTGAATTTTCGGCGCATGCGTATAATTTCAGTCGCGTGCAGTTGTCAAGATGAGGGAGAAACCATTGATAGAAAAAAAAAAGCGAAAAGCGAAAAAACATCAGACAGATCTCAGAGAAAACACGCTTGCATCGATCATCAAAAGAGGGCGGTCAAGGTTCCACATCTCACAGCTCGTTGCCGTTCCGAGTACAAAAGAATTAAATAATACTTGCGGTGGGGTCGAGTTTTATTGTTATTGACGTGCCGCTATAGGGATGGGCGACGGGGGGGAGGAGACGAAGTCGGGTAAAAAGCGTTTAGAGAACTTCCTGTTATGTTTTCAAGTTTACCGCGTGATTATTGTTTTTAGGTTTTACTTTTTTTTATTTCACGTCCTGTGAAAGCATTAATTTACATTTTCAAAAATACCTATGACTGCATTTGAAAATTTCCATTGTCTCAGTTTTCAAAAACATAAAATTTTGTTTCATAGAGGAGGTTGTAAACATTTTTTACACGAAATTGCATTAAAAAAATAAAATAAAATAAGTAAATAAACAGCGTTTCTAATAACAGTTTTGAGAGAAGCCTCACAAATCAAAAAATTAAAATTTAACATTTTTTTTGGTATTTTAAAGAATTACACTAAAAACTCTTTTCGAGATATTTAAAATATCTTTATTAAAATCGATACTTCCAATATTACATTTATTTGTTTTACGAAAATTTCGTCTTCGGATTAGAAAGAAAATTAAAACATTTGATATCATTTGTTAATTAAAAAGAATTCTCTTCAAGATATACGATCTTAAAACATTGAATTGTGCGAGAATTGTGAATAGTGATAATCACAATTAATAATTATGCCTGAGCTTGACCAAATGTTTACCATTTTTTCTCCAATATGATATTTTTCTAGCAAGATTTTTTTTTTTTTTTTTTTTTTTTTTTTAAATCGTCATTACATTCTTAATAAAAAAAGATATAAATCTTAAAAAAAAAAAAAAAAAAGGGAAAATATTAAAATATATCCAATTATATTAATAAATGAACAAATATAGGATTCAAAAGTGAGTAGCAAAAGGTTTACTCAATCAAAAAAAAAGAAAAAAAAATATTGGATGTCTAATAAATGATATTTATTTTAAACTACTATATATATATATATATATATATATATATATATTTTAAGTTTACTAGATATTTTAAAAGTATGCAGTCATATATTTTAATTTCTTCTACTTCATTTTTTTTTTTTTTTTTTAAAGGAAAATATTAAAATATATCCAATTATATTAATAAATGAACAAATATAGGATTCAAAAGTGAGCAGGAAAAGGTTTACTCAATCAAAAGAAAAAAAGAAAGAAAAATATTGGATGTCTAATAAATGATATTTATTTTAAACTACTATATATATATATATATATATTTATTTTTTAAGTTTACTAGATATTTTAAAAGAATGCAGTCATATATTTTAATTTCTTCTACTCTATTTTATTTTTTTTTCCAATTCTTTAACAAATCGGAAAGAAATATAATAAATACATGTCAATTCAGAATAAAGTATTTTCAAAAAAGTTTCGCAAAGCTTAATTAGATGTATAGCATTTAATAATTTTTATTTATTCAACATAGTCTACAAGAAAAGGTTCGAGAAAATAACATATTTATGTAACACTACTTCACATATATTTAAAAAAATAAATATTTCTAAATAAGTTAAATGCAATTAAATGCTTATTCAATATTAATAAAATTAATTGTGTAAGAGAAGGTGAGGACTTATTTTATCTCTTAAAAATATTTTAATTAAAACCTTGAACGAAATAGGTTTTTCTGTACTTTATTGAATGAACGTTTTTATGTCTTTTGAACAGAAGGAAATTCAATACATTATCTTTATTAAATTATACACGAATATTTTGTTTAAAAAAAAAAAAAAAAAAAAAAAAAAGACAGAAAAGAAAAGAAAGATTATATTTATAAAAGATTTATTATTATTATTATTTTTTTTTTTTTTTTTTTTTAAATGTAAACAAAATATTTTGAATTGAGGCATTTATATTATCATTAGAATTTTACCTTTGTTTCTTTCATGTTTACTTTAGCGCAACATTTTCAATTATAAAGATTTTTCTTTTCTTTTACTTCTATAAAATTATTGAAATAATGCTAGCGCGTGTAATTCTGTTTAATTTCAGTAATATAAAAGTGATCATAAAGCCATGAATGAAATAAATGAATTAAAAGAAAAAAAAAAAAAAAAAAAAAAAAGACTGAATTATTATTTTTTATTTTACTTTGTAAACAAAAACTATACCATAATAATAGTGATAAATATTAATAATAAAATAGCAAGTATAGTAAACGTTGCTAAATGACGATTGAAATGAAAGAATAATTTTAGAAAACGGAAAATAAAAATCAATAGATTAAGTTTAAAAAAAAAAAGAAGAAATTCAAAAATCGAAGTAATCTCGACAAGTTACTCTTCTGCGGGGTCTAAGCTACCTCTCTGCCAAGTTTGTAGCTCCGCGCTCAGTGGCCAAAGCACCAGAACGCACTCAAATTGACATATATTAGAAAAATCAATGGATGAAAAAAAAAATATATATTATTAAAAGAAATTCAAATTCGGAAAAGAAAAAAAAAAAAAAAAAAAAAAAAAAATGATGGAGTGCACGCTTGCATAGTCTAAGCTACCTATCTGCCAAGTTTTACAGGTCTGGGATCAGTGGCCTGAGCTTAACCATTTGAGCACAGCTAATAAAATAGCACGTATATTTTTTGTGGTTCCTTGAAATGATTTTTGCTTTTTCGTGACAGTTTATAGTGTCACTCTAAATGATCCCTGAAAGTTTTATGTGCCTACTATTAATTATTATTTCATAATTTGGATAGTCATTTTATTTTCATTTGTGTCGCGCATATCTTTGCTTTTTGCGCAGGTATACTAACTTCAATCAAGTTGAATAATAATCTATATAATAATACTTTACTTTCTAGGTCTTTGTCAACATATAATAGAAAATTAATCTGTTATCTCAAAGTTTTTCTATTTCGAAGTTTTCTCGCTAGAACACTAAACGTCAATAAATGAGAATAGGCTTTAAATTTAAAACTGTCAGAATAATTGTTTAAGTTAATATATTTTACTGTCAGTTGTCTATATTAATTTAGAAGTGAAATAATCAGCTAATAATATTTTGCAAAATTAATTCGGATGTTAACGGGTTAAGATGCACGCATGCAGATAAGTAACAGAAAAAAATCAATGGATAAAAGCAAAATAATAATAATAATAATAATAAAATAAAATAAAATAAAAAAAATAAATAACTGAAATTCGAAATAAGAACAAATCTGGATGAAGTACACCCTGCGTTATCCCTTTCTCAAGTTTTGTAGCTCACTTGTCACACTATTCTATGTAGATTTAAAAAAAGAATAAACCATCATTAGGCAATAAGTTGTAAATTTGTATTGTAATGATTTTTTTTTTTTAAATTTATGTTTGTCGTTGCTATTGGTGCTTATTTGTGGATAATATACAGTCGGTAACAAAAGTGTCCGAACACTAGCAGAAATACCTATGTAAAAAAACACACTTCATACGGTTTTGTTAAATAAATCCTTGTCGAATCCTGTTCATATTCAGTGTAAGAACACGATTCGATAAGGATTTATTTAACAAAACCGTACGAAGTGTACTTTTTTTACATAGGAATTTTTGCTAGTGTTCGGACACTTTTGTTACCGACTGTGCGTATTTACTGTGCAATTACCATTTAATCTATGATGACGTGTTTATTTAAACAAAACCATAAAATATGCTGAAAATTCTAAAGTTTTTTTTGTTTATACTGAATTTCTGCTTCTTAAAAAAAAAGGAAATCTGTCAGTTCGAGGATAAAATTAATACAATTTTTATTTTTTACATTCTGTCGTCTCTTTATTTTTACTTTTTGTGCTTCTATTTAACAGAAATACATAAAAAATGTACATAGAATTTTCACCAAATTATTGCCCCCTACCACTAATTTGTCAATGGTAATACAGGGATGATAATTTGGAGAAGATTTCATACCACTACTGATGAAAAATATTTCTTCTTAATACAGTTTTATTGAACAAGATGAAAATTTGTTTTTTCTAAGTAGCGATATGAATTCTGCGCTAAGTTCCCATCCATGTAACAGCAACTGTACTAAATTTAATATTATAGGTTTTATAAAATGGATACCCTTTTTTTTATAGGTTTAATAAAATGGTGAGATCGGTTACAGTGTCATCTAGCAGTTAAAAGAAAAATCAGTGTCTTTGTTTCCGAAATGGTACGAGAAAAGCGGAAAAGTTCAATTACAAAATCCTAAACATTAATATTTTTTTCGGCCTTCACACTTATTGTTAAGTCAATAAAATGTCGGTAGCACATCATCTGAGGTCTTGCAGTGTGCAAATATGCCTGAAGTTTAAGATATCACAAACAAAAGTAAGAGAAATAGAATCAGATCTGGTGAGCATGAAGGCAACAGTAAACGTAATTCTACTGGGATGTTTTTTATTACAGTGTTTCCACTATTTAATGCCTTATGTTTGATTTTTTTTTTTTTTTTTTTTTTTTTTTTTTTTTTACAGTGAAATGATGTCATGTTGGAATATACTAGGAATCATGTTGGAATCGTACTTTTCGTAGTTGAAGTAAGAGATTCCTTTTAAAATCAGAAATGACAATTTTCAGAAACATCAAGTATCACGCCCAATTCTTTGCACCCTCCTAAAATACAAATTTAATTCTGCAATTGAAAATTCTGCAACAGGCACTAATCCTACTTCAAACTTGGTATCGAACTCCGATATGATAGTTTCCCAGAATGGACGACTTGAAGGAGGCGGAGCTTCCAATGTCTGTGGGGAAAAGCTGCGCTATTATTGGATACATTCCACTATTTGTGGGCTTAATTAAAACTCCAATAGGTTGAATTTAAGAAAATCGTCATCACGAAGTCAAGTGACGTCAGAGTGTCATGCCATCAATTGAGTAATGAGTATTTTATTTATTGCACATTTATTTGCGTAAAAAATCATATATTATTGATCTCTACTATGTCTTATAAGAAAACTACAATTGATTTGATTCGCAACGAAATTAGTAAACAATCTTAAAATCAAACGGCACCCCTTGACAACAGGGTCTGCTCTAATGTTAGCAAGTATGAATAAATCCCTACTCTGTTCAGGACATTTCAAATACTACTTTTTATGATGCGTCCATCTCGGTTATACTGATTTTTCGAAGTGTGATGTGCGTGAACACATATTTAGGGTTTCATGATTTCTTTTTGGTATGCCAAATTGAGGACGATTGTTCACATTAATTGTCTCCATTCAAAAATTCTCAACATTTTGGATGTTTTCCGTACATGATACATATTTCCTCGAAATTTGTTGACATTTGTGTCTCATGCGTATATTTCCTGTAAATAAGATTATACACAATACAATAATTATAATAAAATTTCTCCTAGACATGGAATTTAACTTGTGTGTGTCACACTTGTAACTGCTTTATTTATCTTTTTTTTTTTTTTTTTTTTTTATGTATAATATTTTGCAGAGTAGTGTTCAAAAAATTTCCTCTGTGGGAATTGCTGTAAGCACTTTATTACTAAAGAAATATTAAACGTATGTTGCAATTTCGCAATTTTTCCAAAACTTAAATTAAAATAGAATGCATTAAATTAAAATAGAATGCATTTAAATTAAAATAAAATGCATTATTTTTTCTTCGTATTTTATCAAACAATTTAAATGACAGTTTTCCCGTCTGATTTCTATGTAAAGAGTAAAATATAATTATTTGCATTATAACAAGGTCTCTACATAAATAGTTTTTACTTGCAAACACTTTAACCCTTTAATGTTCATTGGTTTCGCAGCGAAACCAATTATTTGGCCTAATTTAACTTTTTTTTTTTAAAGCAGTTTTTTAACATTTCTCCCTTATTTTAGTCAGATTTTAAACTTTTGTTCCTTTTCTGTTCGGTAGATAGCAGCACTATTCCAAAATTTAACAAATAATGCTTCAAAGGAAGCTAAATGCATAAGTCACATGAAGTTTCTTAGTATGCTCCAGTGCAAATTGCGGGTTTGATGATGCACACATGTCTAGTTTTTTCCATTTAATGAAGAGCTGGACTATTATTTTCACCTGAAACAACTTTTACGAGTTTTTGTAATCGATAATGTTTACTTACAAAGTGTTTTATTTATTTCATTAAATATTATTTGAATTTAATAAGGTTAACTTGTAGATGTTTCAAACAAAAATTTATCGAAAAGGAATTATACTAATTTTTTATTTTTTAAATATTTAAGATCAGCTATGTGTCTAAAAGCCATTTTTAGAATTAGTTTAGTAATTTTTAAAATAAATTAAGTAGTGAACGTTAAAGGATTAACGATTTAATTCTTATTAGTTATTCGAAAAAAATTATTGCGATCTGCCTATTACACATTCATAAAATTTAATTTATTCCGCATTATAAATGTGACATATAATCTAAATTGTTTTTCATAATATTCCTATCATAACATAGAGAAAAATCTGGAAAAAAATATTATCTCAATCTTTATAAAATGTACATTTTTTAAAACAAATTTTTCCCAAACTATTCTAGTTAAATCAATCCACTTACATAAGTTACTGAACTGGATATATAAAAACTTTTCTTATGCATTGCATAATCAATACTTCCATGACTGTTATTTAGAAAAATATATAATGCGTAGTGGCATCGATTTTATTCCTTTTCGCCGAGATGGATATACTTATATCTCAAAAATATATTTTTTATTTTATATTATTATTATATTTTATGTGTATGCGAATCCCAAAGATATAAAATAAGACAATAAAAGAAAATACTTATATTCGATAAACCTTTTAAAACATAAAATAAAATCGTCGTTCAGGTTTAAAGCGCACTGTTTTAGTAAAAATAAGGGATAGATTTCTGGACATTTGATATTCTAAACATGACACAGGATTTTATTTGTTTTTCTATTATAAAACAGAGGACAAACGATATACGCATCTCCCAATTTTAGTAAAAAGCATATGTATTTTATTAAACAATATCTGTGCTGATAAGTATAAAGGATTTAAGTCCATATTCTTGATTTTTCAGGAGACGAAAAATAAAGTTAAACTAACTAAAAACTAATCAGAAGAATCGATTAGGAAAAGGGGATTATGTTGATTTATACCCTTTATGTCATTCAGTTATTGTCAACCTTCATTTAATAAAGGGAAAAAATTGAATTAAATATTTTATACAAAGATTAATGCTAAATTTCTGACTTGAATCTTTTTTTACTAATGGATTTTCTCAAAGACTAAATGACATGGATTTAAATCCTTTATACCAATCGACAGAAAAAATTTTTCTGGGTCTGACTATGTACTTAACTCAAAACCGACATTTTTGGACTTAAATCCTTTATACTTATCAGTACAGATATTTCCCCCAAAATATTGTAGTTATATCCCAGGCAATTACGCAGGCGGGGGGCGATCCAGGTTTTAATTTTTGGGTCCCTTTTTTGTGAAAAACAAAATCTTTTTGTGAAATTTTTATTTATTTTTGTGAAGATCAAAATATTTTTGTGAAAAAAAAAAAAAGAATTGTCGCTAGAAACCTTTCATTTTAGCAGTTACTCTATCTAATTCTTACTATCAAGTTAATAGCATTTTAACAAGTATAGACACTCATTAAAAATAATACTGCAAAAATGGAAAAAAAATTACAAAATTATTATTTTTATGAAACAAATTTTTTTTAAAGGGCTGTTTTTATAAATCTGAATTTTGTCAAGGGACCCATTTTCTGAATTTGAATTTTGTGAAGGGACCCATTTTAAGGATTTGAATTTTGTGAAGTGGGCCAATTTAGAGATTTAAATTTTGTGAAGGGGCAGCAAAAGGGTCCCAATTTTTGCCTGGATCGACCCCTGTTTTGTGAAATTTTTACTTATTTTTGTGAAAAAGTAAAATATTGTGTAAAGTCTTCCATTTTTATAATCACTGTATATAATGTTTAATATCAAGGTAACAGAGTTTTGTTGAGCCAAATTAAGGCATTAATTAAAAATAATACTGAAAACATTTAATAAAAGAATCATGTTTATAAAACAAAATCTTGTGAAGGGGCTCATTTTATAAATTTGAATTTTGTGAAGGATCCCTTTTTATGAATTTGAATTTTGTGAAGGGTCCTTTTTTATGAATTTGAATTTTGTGAAGGGTTCTCTTTTATGAATTTGAAGTTTATGAAGGAACTTTTCTTTACGATGTGTTATTTTGTTAAGGGACCTCGAAAGGGACCCAAATTTTGCCTGGATCGACCCCTGATTGGTAATATAGAAATGTTTCATAAAGCTGCCATTTTTTATTCGCTTATTTTGCCTAACTTTCCTGGTTAAATCAGTCTACTTTCAAGCAATATTGTATTCAAGATACAAAAATATTTTTATGCTTTATAAAATCAATATCTCCATGACTGTTATGTACAAAAACATATAACAGAGGTAACAATATCGATTTAATTGCTTTTCACCGTGCTCATATACGTCTCTTTTTTTTTAAATTTATTTTCTTTATTTGTATGCGAATCTCATCGACATTATGAAATATAATAGAAGGTAATGTTTTATTCCTAAAGTACGTATTTTAATATGTAAAATAATCTCGCTGTTTTAGGTTTGAAAGTATGCCGTTTTAGTTAAAAAAAAAAAAAAAAAAACACGATTTAAGAAATATTAAAAATTTATTACCTTGAAATATACGCATGTGTATCATGCAAAAATGTGTTTCTAATATTTACAATAAAATTATTTCACATCACACTTTATTCAGAATTAAAAAAACAAAAACGCAAGGGAAGTAAATATTTTTAGATTTTTGTCAATAAATAAATTATACCTTTTTCTTTTATTTATTTATTTATTTACAAAATTTATAAACATATTTATTTTATTTACATTAAAGGCATTTATGAAAAAGAAAAATTCAGATGAAGACAAAAATATTTGTTTTCTCCATTATCATCAATTTTGAATAGATTATGTGTATTTTATATGCATGTTACATATATGCTATGTTTATGTTAATAACCCCCCAAAAAAGTTTGTATATGCATACATATACACACACATACATATATATATATATATATTATTCCCATTAAAAATTTAAATTTAAATTTACATACATATTTACAACAAGTGTTATACGACATTGAAAAAGTGAATAAACAACATACTATAGAGAATTAAATATCACAACATATTACTAAAATATTTTTAAGAGAAAATACATTTATAAAGTTTATAATTTAAAACAGAAAACAGTCTTAAAATTTCCGATTTTTCAATTCATTTTAAAGTAAAAATAAAATTAAATATAAATATAATATGAAAACATGTCTTTCTGAAAAATACTAAATGTGTATTAAAAAAAAAAAAAAAAAAAAAGCTTAAAATAATAAAAAATAAAGGAACGGAAAATAAAGTTTTAATCTTAAAAAAATAAATAAATAAAATAAAAATAAAAATTACAGAAAAAATTACACCGGTTATTATTTAAACAATAATAAAATGATTGTGCACGATTTAAAAAAATAAATAAAATTTAAGCACTTCAAAAATTATCAAAAATTCTTGAATTTTTTTTATTTATATTTCCTAATTTATTCTTTCGTTATCAACACATCAATACCTTTTTGTTAAATACTTATAAAATAGGAGTGTATGAAAACTTAATTTCCTGGCAGAATAGTATTTTTTCAAATTGAAACAAATTTTACGTCCCAGAATCAAACAGTCAAACAATTATTTTAATTTACATTTTCTTTAAATCATATGATTTGCAGTCAATATATAAAAAAAAATCACACAATTTAAATATTTAAAAATTTAAATTAACTAATAATTCTCTATTCTAAAATCAGAATGTGAAATTTATTTCTTATGAACATTACATTTGTACCATTTTGCCTGCTATTGACGTTTTAATAAAATGTGATTTAGATTCTTTTTAAAAAGATTCAAATAAAATGAAAACATATATATATATATATATATATATATATACATAAATATTTTACTATCTTGACAACATTATTTGTGAAAAAACAGGAATAAAATGAAAAGATCTTTTTTAAATGTGATTTTTAATGTGAAAGAGAAATTTTAACTTTGAATAATAATAAAAGAAAAATTATAATGTCTTATTTAATATGTTAAAAAGTGAAACATCTTACTCTAAGTAGTGTTGTAAAAAACGCACAGCTGCTGAAAAATGAGAATAAACTCAGGAATTTTGGGGAATAAACCCGGGGGAATTTTAAAAGTAAACAAAACCAATCACTCTGAAAATGGAAGTTAGGGGCTAACGCATCGAATATACATATACATAATACTTAAAATGCCAATGAGTTTTGCATAAACTAGTTTTAAATGCAGCAGAAATTTTATTTTCAGGCAATACTGCTTCTGTTCATTGCA
The DNA here is from genome assembly GCA_963930645.1 of Salticus scenicus. Taxonomy (NCBI): domain Eukaryota; kingdom Metazoa; phylum Arthropoda; class Arachnida; order Araneae; family Salticidae; genus Salticus; species Salticus scenicus. The sequence continues at coordinate 92,234,325 of OZ005650.1, forward strand.
ACCATTACATAATACTTTTTAATATATTTCCAAAAGAGAAACAAACTGACAAATTTTTAAAAATTATTTCTAGCAAAGCAAATAAATTTAAATTATATATGTTCTGTTTTAAACTTAAAAATATAGTTTAATTTAATGTTACTTGATCAGAAATGGCTTTAAAAGATTATTTAACTAAAATTATCATTTAAACTGCAATGATTTTGAGTTATTCATTTTTTTTTTTTTTTTTTTTTTTTTTAGGTTTTTCAATAAATATTCATTTTTAATAATTATCAATCAAGTACAGTCAATTCTCTTTAACCTAGAATTAAATTTTTAATGTAAACTAAAAAAAAAAAAAAAAAAAAAAAAAAAAAAAAACCTTTTTAGGTTTTCAATATTCATTTTAAATGTTTCTCAATCAAGTACAGTCAACTATCTTTAATCTGGAATTAATTTTTTAATGTAAACAAATAAAAAAAATAATAATAATATTTTTTTTATATTATATATATATAATATAATATATAATTATATTTATTGCTATGTATTATTTGATAAGCTTAAATTATTTACCTAACGAATACGCAATTTTATTAACATTGAAGAAATATTTTAATATGAAATTTATTAGAAATAGTCTTTCTATTTTAATGACTATTTATGAAATAATAATAATAACTGACTTTGTATCTGCAAAAGCAAGAAAAGTTTAGTTGCTTTTCACAGTTACAGTTAAAAATGCTAAATAGGAAACCATTAAAAATAATAAAAAAGTAAAAAATTTGTCCATGTATCAGATTATTTCAAAACTCTTAAAAAATTTCAAAATTCCTAGGAATTTTCAAAATTTCCTTCCCCAAAAACACGGTTTATTTCCGGGAACTGGTTTTTTCCAGCCTTTGCAACACTAATTCCAAGGGAATAATTATTATAACAGCTCACAGACTTAAACTTCTTGAATGAACATGTTAAAAATTAATAGTATTCGGGAAGAAAGTATCTGGTACATTATGAAAGATTTAAAATGGAATTTTAAAGCAAACATAAAGAAGGAATAAGAAAACAAAGATTTTTACAACATCTAAGACCTGAAATGTTTTGTAATTACGCAAGATATAGAAAAATCATTATTATATCTGATAAGAAAATAGTGTTGAGTTCTAGATAGCTGAAACACTATTAGAGAAATGTAGAAAAAAAATATTTTTAAAAATTAATTTATTTTTACGTTTAATGAGAATTCTTTGTTGGTCATTAAAAAATATATACTATGCGTACTTAAAAACCTTCATTTAGTTTAAATTAGAGCTTGATATTTCTATTTCATTTTACTATTTACTTCTATGTGAAGATTCACGCTTAACACAAAATCGCTCAAAAACAAATAAATAAATAAAATAATAATAATAAGAAGAAGAAGAAGAAGAAAACTTATGAATTTTTTATATATCAGTATAGTTCCATCGTGTATTTTCCTTCTTGAAATGAACAATTTTATATAACATTACTTAACATTTTACCTCCTTAATAGCGAACAATACCTAATCTTGCCTACAGCCGTGGCCCATGTTATTCTATGGGAAATTTTTTTACCATAATTACTCATTACCTAATGTATTTTTTTTTTAATTTCGCTTTCACATTCAGAAAATTCACAATCATTAAATTAATACTCGTTTTCAAAAAAAAAAATTTTTTTTTTAGTATTTCATTGCGGCTAAGGTATGAAAAAAATGCACTTAGTGAAAATTCGCATTTTTTAACTAAAAAAAAAAAAAAAAAAAAAAAAAAAAACTGATGTGGACACCACATGACTTCTATATGCACTCATTGGAATATTACATATTGTTATGAAAACATTGACAATTTGTGTGAGGCAACTGATTCGTAAATAAACAGACAGATTCTAATCATTAAAAAAAAAAAAAAAAAAACTGAAAAATTGCTACTCTAGCTGCAAAAGTCATGATAATAGGACTATATATACCGCCAATCAAACATTCTAGTTTTTTCAGAAATGGCTTATTATAGAAACTCTCGTTGACAAATACATAGCTTCATTTAATGAAAATGATTCGAGTATAGAGGGTCTACTTTTGTCCTCTTTGCCGAAAATTAGAGATGAAAAATGACACATTTTACCGAAACAATTAATTCAGTTAAAATTAAGAAAGGATTTACTAATTCTGGTTATCCTAAAACAATATTTGCCGCCAAATTTGATCGCTAATCTCGCCAACTCGCCAAGTTTGTAGCCAACGCTAATTTTGGCTTTTGCATCGATTTTGGGGATTTTGCGTCGAATTTGGCGGCATGGCGACCCAATTATGGTGAAAATTTGTAGTTTAGGGTTGTAAAAGTTTGGAATGATGGGGGGGGGGGGGTATGACTGTACATACTGTGCGGCCCGAACGAATAAAATAGATTTCCCACCAAGTGTTTGGGTTGGACAGGCCTGATCTAATGAACAAGCAAGTGTTTTTTTAAATAATAATAATAATAACATTCGAATTTCAAGGATCAGGCCTTCAAAATTAAGATTTTAATTAATAACTTAAAAACTAATTACCAGTTATATTCTTTATTATTAGAAATGTTTACTGTTACTTCTCTAAACAAACTGTAATAAAATGTAATTATTTTCTATAATTACTTTTTAAGTTATACTATAAATAATTCCTTCCAAAATAATAAAGTCAAAATGTACTTCTGTTTTCAATTAACCGAGAACTTTTTTTTTTTTTTTTTTTTTTTTTTTTAATCATTAGGGTTCGGCATAAAAAATTGTTTTCGGTCCATTAACGCTTGAATAATCCGAGCCATTATCCAAATCCATAACAGGAAAATCGCATTTTTTCCTCTCATCTAAGTGGAATTTTGATTAAAATTGCTTCAAAACAAAAGCGGGAAAAAAGACAAAAAAGACAAGAACTGTCATTAATTCTGCTGTCTTTCCAAAGCATTCCGTCCAACTTAATGGTACTTTATGAGAATTCTGACCAAAGTCATAAAAAGGGGGCCATTATTCTGACCATATATTTCCATGATCTTCATGCAGGGAAAATATACAAAATGAAGTATAATTTTAAGTAAATAATAAAATATTTTTAAATGTTTCTTTAATTATATTTTTGTGTAAGTGATTTTTAACTGTTCTTTATATTTGTTTATTCTAAGAAAATATTAACTAATTATTAAAAATATACATATTTTTAAAAATGAGAAAGTTTTTTTTTTTTTTTTTTTTTTTTTTTTTTTAATCTGAATGCATATTTTCAAACGTCAAAATTAACATACAATAAAAAAAAATATTTTAAAATTAATTTAATTTAATATATGAAATTTATGTCTTAAATCTTTAAAGTATAATAATTTATATTCCTGTTGAAGTATATTCTATTTACTGAGAGTTTTGATTGATACAATATCCAAATAAGTTTTTCACTCATATATTTTTTCTTGATATTTAAAAAAATATTTTACTGTATTTTCGTTTGCAGTTTTTTTTTTTTTTTTTTTTTTTTTTTTGGGGGGGGGGGGGGGATAGAGAGAGAATTTGTATATACATAGATTTTTTAACTGTCTTCGATTCACTTTTAACTGTTAAAACAACCCTTTTTTACTTAGAAACGCATAAACAAAGTTTTATAAATAATGAGGTTTATTTTACGTATTTTCTGACAAAATCGAAAAATGTTTTAAGATTTTGGTTTATGTGTTTAATTGAGTTTCAAATAATGTATCTTATTATGGTTATTAATATATTTTCTAAAATATTCTATGTTTTATGTAGCATAAAACATGGAATGTAACATAAAATGTAGCATAAAACATTTATATAGCGTAAAAGTTCTTTTTAAGGACATTTTTCTTGAATTATATTTTTTAATAATATTTCAAGACGTTGAAATATTTTTTATAATCTAATCATGTTTCGACTTATTTATTTTTTCGTATTAAAAATTTTTTTAATATCTTTTATAAATCTAATTAGTGATTTTTGGAAACATCCAGAAAATTAAATTCATTGTTATGATTCAAGCTATTAATTTATAAAGAACGAACGGCGACAACAACAACAATAAAATAACTGGCTTAATCTTTTCAGGAGTGGTAGTGCTGCATCATATCCCACCTAATTTTAATCCCCTACTAGGAAAATTTGTCCCAGAAAATTTTATAAAGTTTTCTTTAATAATATAGTGGGAAAACTTCAATTTTTTTTTTTTTTTTTTTTTTTTTATCGCAAATTCGGGTGGTAATTTATTTTAAATGAACAAAATATTTTTGCTTCAGAAAGGCTTAATGACTTTAAAAAGTACACTATTAATGTATTTAAAATGCAAAATCGACTTTGAGAGACTCGTGGATTTTCTCTAATAATATTTTACGAAATATTAGAAGCAGCATATATTGACTTCGTGGAACGTTTATATCATGGCAGCAACTATCACATTCTAGACTAATTAATACTTTTAACATAATTTAATGGTAACTATTTCATATTTCATTCTACATTCACTTAGGAAAGAGAATAGTAGTTGTTGCAACTAGAGGACAATAAGTTATTAAAATAGTATATACAGCTACCATCTCTTCCTTTTTTTCCCGGGACATAAGTTTTTAAATATAGAAAATCAGTGTGATATATTTTCATTAAAAGAGATTGGTGAAAGATCTAATTTAAAACTGAAAAGTTTGACAGCTATGTTCACTGCGTACACTTCATAAATGAAATTGAATAACATGGATATACAACGAAAAGCATAAAATTTATATAAAATAACATAGACAAATAAAAAGCCGTTTATGCTTAAATATGGTATGGAAGTATAACATATAGGAAATAGCATGAGCAGCTAACAAGTTACGAGTAACATAAATGAATGTTGAGCAAATATAGACATATAACATAAAAATAAAAATAAAACAAATAACATATATCAAATAACGTATATTAAGCAACTACATGAACAAATAATAACAGTCAATGCTTAAAAACGAATAAAATATAAATTCTTAATCACTTTAAAAGCTACACTATAAACAAAAAAAAAATAAATTTTAAATCTGTTTTAGAGGATTCATGATTTTCGCTAATAATATTTTAATAAATTGTCAAAGCAGCATACATTGATCTGGTGCACGGTACTTAGTTCGGCAAATGTATTGCAACATTTTGGCCTAAATACCCAAAATATCATTTAATTTTAATATTTTATAAAGGAAGATAATGGGAGTTGCAAGGCTAGAACGAAACACAAGCAAATCCCTCCAAAGAAAATTTATCTTTATTTTACTGAAGAACGTAAAATCAAATAACATGGAAATATAACATATAACATATAGCATATAATAAATAACACGGGCAAGCAACAGCCCTTAGTGTTTGAAAAAAATACATGAACCCATAACAAATACTATATATGAAATTGCATGGACAAATAACAAACGATTAGTAATACACAAGGATGTGTAACAGGCACAAAATATATAGCATAGGCATCAAAATAACAAAAAACATGTACCACAAAACATAAACAAATAACACCCCATGCTTAAAAACAAAACTTAAATTCTTCATAAAATTTTAAACTGCTTTTGAGTGATTTATGGATTTTGTCTAATACTATTTTACTAAATATTAGAAGCAGCATATATTGACCTGGTGGAGCATATTTATCATGGCAGCTACTATCACATTCCGGACTAATTACCTAAAATATCATTTAAAGGTCAATCTTTCATCCCACATCCATTAAGGGAAGAGAATAGTAGTTGCAACTCGAGGACGAAACATAATTAAGTTTCCCCCAAAGGGTATTTATCTTGCGCACACTTCATGAGTAAAATCAAATAACATGGGGTTGCGCTTGAAATTTTGCTATGTTTTAAAATAAATGTTCACAAAATAAACAGTACATGGAGAATTTTCCTCTAAAATGGGTAAAGTGAGAGCAAACAACAAAATAAATAATGGATGATAATAAAGTTTTGTTTTTGAGGAGCTCGGGAAAATTATGCATGGTATTTCGAGCACTGCCTCCGAGTGGAATTTTTCTGTCTTAAGTAAAGTATTTAGTTTTTGGGTACTATGTACTATAAGACAAAACTAATACCAATTGGAACATTAATATATATGTTTAGATTAGTTAGAATGTTTTTGATAAACTAAATAAAAGAATAATAAATAATTAAATAAACATTTACTTTAACACAACGATTGCTTTTCATAAACGTATTTGTATACAATACACTAATTATTTTAAATGTTCTCTCTCTTTGTTCTGTTTCTATGTATTTTTGTAGTTCCAACTTACTCCTATAAAAGTCTGTAATATGTTTCTTATAACAATTGTGTATATAGTAGGGGATATTATAAATAAATCAAAATTTTCTTTTATTAAAGTATTTATATTTTAGATACTATAAGACTAAATTAATATCATTTGGAACATTAATAAGTTTTTAAAGATTAGTTAGCATGTTTTTGATAAAATAAATAAAAGAATAATAAGTATTAATTTTAGCATAACGATTACTTTTCTGAAATGCACTTGCATAAAACACACTAATTTCATTTATAAATGTTTTATCTCTTTGATCTCTTTCTATGTATTTCTGTAGTTACAACTTACCCCTATAAAAGACTGTAACGTGTTTCTTAGAACAATTATGTACATGGTAGGGGGCTATTCTAAATAAATCAAAATTTCCTTTTATTAAAGTGTTTAGTTTTTAGATACTATAAGACTAAATTAATATCATTTGGAACATTATTATTATTATTATTATTTTTTTAAGATTTGTTAGTATGTTTTAGATAAAATAAATAAAAAAAATAAAGTACGAAATAAATATTTACTTTAACATAACGATTACATTTCTGAAATACATTTGCATAAAATGCACTAATTTTATTTATAAATATTTCCTCTGTTTGCTCCGTTTCTATGTATTACTGTAGTTACAAATTACCGCTGTTAAAGATTCTAACATATTTCTTACAACAACTATGTATATAGAAGGGGCTATTATGAGTAAATCAAAATTTTCTAAACTAAACATCAAAGTACTAAAATAGTATTTCATTCGTGCATATATGTGTATTTTTCCTACATAAATTTACATATATACATATATAACATGTATACGTTTTATCTTAATTTTTTTTATCACACTGAGAAAAAATTCTGTAACTGACATCTAGAATCTAAATTGTGGCTCTAGAAAAAATAGTTCCATGTCATCCTTATAAGTTCTAGTCCCTTTGGAAAGCGAGTTCTAGAAGCCCCTATTAGAATTCTAGAGCATTTGCCCATATTCTCGAGGGCAAAGTTATTTAAAAATCTCTGCAAATAAATGAGACTACAAGAGGCGGGTTTCTGCGACTACAATCTTGGTTTATTATCCAATTCTAGAAAATCAAGCGAGAATTTCTTGCAATACAAATGATTCAGAATATTTAGAGTATTCATAATATTGCTTCACTATCTAGAAATGTGTACACTAGAAATTCTCGATAATTTCGTCTATTCAGTTTATTGGCGTGGCTTATGCGCATAGTTCGGAAAGCTATATTTCTATTTAAGGGATTTAGAAAATGGCCACTTATTCATTCTAGAGAAAAGCGGTATATTTTTTTTTTCTCAGTGCATAAACCTATTTCTACAAAATAAAATGCTTTATTACACTTTAAAAGCAAGATATTTTTAATAAAATACAAAAAAATTAAATCCTTTATTTTATTTTTCTTTCCTGAATATATAGTCATCAATTTTACGTGTAGAATCTCCCCTAATATATAGAAAATAATCATATATGACTCTAGTCAGTCTACATAGTAACTGTCCGTAACTGTTCTTATAGATATACTTCAAAAATATGAAGTGCGTTTTCATGAAAGAAACGGTGAAGGTTAGGAAATTATATTAAATTCTGAAAAACTATAAAAATTTACTGAACATTCTCATATTATTAGAATTTTGCTGGAATCTAATTTCATCAAAAAAAAAAAAAAAAATAAATAAATAAATAAAGCAATAAACACTGTAGTGTCGGTGATATTTTACTTATAATGCACTTTATCATCATATAGCAAATACAGTTTATATAAATATTTTATATTATTTAAATCGCAAATAGAAAAAATATGTATATATATTATTAAATTCGTATTTAAATATGATATAAAGTGTACTCTCTCGAAATAAAAATAAGTGTAATGCTACTTAAATTTCATAAATCAATTGTAAAAAAAAAAAAAAAAAAAAAAAAAATCTAAATTACTTAAACTATTTTAAATGATTTAAATAAAAAAAAAAAATAAAAACCCTTCCTTTTCTACAAATTTATGAGAGTGCATTTTTAAACATAATAAAAATACACGGAATTTACTATTACCGCTTAAAAGTATCGCACGTACTCATGCTTTACTTTTATTGTACGTTAATTCTAATAATTTTATTTTCACCTTTACTTAAATTAATTTCTAATGGTGCAATTTCCTAGAAATTACTTCAAAGAGAACATTTGAACATTCTTTATCGGAAACGAAATCATTACGTTTTCAAGAAACATATGAAATACGGAAAGTTAAAAAGCAATTATCCAAAACTTAATCAAAAAATTTGCAAAATTAACAAAATTGTTGAGTTTAGGATCAAGATATTTTAATATTGGGTAAAGAAATACTTTGGAAACGTCATTTTGAATAATTATCCAAAATAGTTGACGAAAAAGCAATTTCCTTATCGTAATGGTTGATTGTTTTATAAAACCACTTTCGCATGATTAAATTATTATCAAAATGTTGGATTTTTAATAATTAATAATATATGTTATTTCTTAAGCAAGTTTCTTTCCTAAATGATTTCGTAAAAATCTGCTAAAAGGAGACATTCATAGAAATATAATTAAAGTTTCTTAATTTTCACGAATAATCAACGAATTTTCAACTTGTTTTGACTTTGACGTACAATATATATCCTAAGGATTATTTTGCATTTTTTATTGATAAGTAGATGGAAACTTCCTATAATACAGAATATTAACATTGTTAAATAATAAAATTATCTATTTAATAAAAAAAAAATATAAAAAAACTGATAATATTTTGTTTGATCTTTAATATATAAATCTATGTATATTTTAAAAATGAACATCAAGTAATAACTCTTAGCTTTTCCTCCCCCTAATAATGTTATTTTTCTTTTGAAAAGGGGCATTGTATAACAGTACAGAAATTAAGAAAATATGCGTTCTTTAAAACTTTAAAAATACATTTCTGTTTTTGTTTTTGATAGCTTTCTTTCAGTTGCTCCAATATTATTATAACAGATAATAATAAATAATTTTGAAAAAAAAAAAAAATAATAATAATAATAATAATAATAATATTTTTTAAAAAAGCGTTTTATTAGCTATGTTTTCGTTACAATGTTGAAATTATTGAACACAAAGGGGAAAACTTTTGAATTATTTCAAAGAAATAGTATACTTTCGTCAACTTATTGTATTTCTGACGTTTTTACGCGTTATTTAATGCCATTTATTATATTGAAATAATAACGATAAATTACAGCAACAAAATATAAAAACGAGATAAGGAGTCTCTTGCTTTCAAACATATTATATACAATAAAAGTTTTGAAATGAATATTAAATGATAATATTATAAGAAGAAAATGTATATTATTTCTAGTTGTTATTTACATAAAATAGTAATACATTTTCAAAATAATAATAATACATTTCAGAGAATTATTTTTTCAAATTAAAATACGACAAATAAGTCCATCAATAAAGAAATACAAGTCTTCATCGCGATAAGTGCGCATTAATGTAAATTGGTGACAAATAATATTACATTTGTTATTCAATTTATGAATGATATTAAAAAAAAAAAAAAAAAAAAAAATCTATATTACGGTGCATTAATTTTTACACTTTGGAATCCAGTTATTAATAGCCGTATTATGTTAAAGTAATTCGAAATTTTTCATTTGGAAAACTTCTTTTTACGTTTATCCTTCATGTATGTATGTATATATAAAAAGTTAAGAATCTTAAAAAATCAATAAATAAATAAATAAAAAACACCATTTGAGGAGCAAGCGTTCAAACGGTGTTCTCTTCTTCGGATAAAATTTTTGAAACAACACATAAACCAAAAATTAATAAATAATGAAACTTAAAACCTAATTATCGTTTGTTTATACGTATTACTAGGTACTACGAAAATATATAGGCATATCTAGGAAGATGTGTAGACATACTATTTTTATGTTAAGTAAAAAAAAAAAGGGGGGGGGGGACACGGTTTGAATGGTTGCTTCTCATTTAAGTATTGTATTTTTCAAGAAATTACCCAATTATTTTTCGTCATCAGAATCAGACAACTATGTGCCACTTATTGCCCATTATATTTCCATTTTTGTTAATAAATATTTTTTATTCTCTAAATTTTTCTGTGATATTATTAACATTTTTATTTATTTTTAATTTTTTTTAATGCTGATTAAAAATAAAAATAAAAATAAATAAAATAAAATAGCACCATTTAATCAAAAGTAAAAAGAAAAAAATTAAAATTAAAATTAAATAATAATAATAATATAAAACTAAAATTTTCGTAAAGAAAAAAAAAAAAAATAAATAAACGTAGTTTTTTCTGTAAAAATTATTTTTACGTTTCATTACATGTAAATTACAAGAGTTATGTACCAAACAAGTATGAATTGAATAAAAACTGTAAGAAAATCTAATTTTGTAAATTATACATTTTTTATTTTACATTTTAAATATACTTTGTTTATTTAACTTCCACATTTCTTTAAACAATACATATATATATATATATATATATATATATATATGCTTTGTAACAGTGTATATATTAAAATTATTTTTATTATTATTATTATTTTTTTTTTTTTTTTTTTTATTTTTTTTTTTTTTTTTTGAATTAATAAAAATAGAAAGCACAAAGAACAATTGTTTAAAGCAAACAAGTAGTACGCTTAAAAAACATTAAATTTTTCATAAGTTTAAGTAACATTTTATTATTTCAATAGCGAACAATTACTGCTATTTATTGTATATATATATATATCATCACCAAACTTTTAAATAACTATGAGGGATACATTTAAAATTTATTAATTGTAATATATATGTATACATATATTGCAATTTTATAGAAATATACTCTGATTAATACCTCTTTCTTTCAAACTGGCAATATAATTAAGAAAATGAAGCAATACTAATCATTTCTTTCATCCAGACTGTTATTACAATAATCACAAAACTTATAATATTGGAGAAAAAAAAAAGTTTAGCAATTACCTATAAAAATTCATTTATCCTACTATGCACCCAATCTAAATTAGAACAATACAAATGTCTGTTGTATTCATTTACACACTTAATAAAACTATTCCAGTTTTTATCGATACTTTAACTGAAGTACTTATTTTCTAAAAGACCCTTATTTGATTATCTCTCCAGCTTATACAGTTTAATATTTGACCAAGAATAATAAAACCGTTTCAATGGAGGTATTTTTATTTCGTTCTAGGGCATATAGAAATTTTATGGGAAAGAAAATTGGGGTGGATGGAGGTTTGATTTTCTAATATCGTCGGAATGAAAATATACCCTTTATATTTTGAATGGTTTTAAATTTCACATGAACACACATACATGCATGTATAGACATGGTAAATTAGTAGAATGATTGTGAATTTTCATGTATCTTATATCATAATTTTTTTAATGCATGCAATAATTCAAGACGAATAATTTCCTTAGTTGTTTTAGCTTTCTTTTTTTTAAGCAAAGTTGAAGGAAAGAAAAAGGATCAATTTTTGTTTTCTACGTAATTGATATAAAATTCTATACAAAACAAGTACGAGATAATACTTTTTTTTAGTCTATTCTTCCGTATAAAGACATGTGGTAACTGTGCCGTGTTCCTTGACTGCAGTTATTTTATTCATTTCATGAAATCGCTTTGGTACAGCTTTAGTATAGCGCAACTTTGGTGACTTTTAAGATTTTGTGACCATTACAGTTATGAATTAAAATGTTATCATGGTTACATAAGTAAAGAGTTTGGAGAGAAACCTTCGAGCTATTTCAGTGCCAAATTTCAAATATCGCGAAGAGGGGAGTAGAGGATAGGGGGTGCAGCACTACAGTTGTTCCATTTCTTTCACACGATTTTTCTCAGTTTTATTTGAAATATAATTTTTTACTTGATGCAAGAGGTAAAAAAAGTAAAACATTTTTTAATTGATCTTTTGAATTTGAATACTTTGTTGTTGTTGTTTCTTATGCCACTCGGAAATTCCGAGCCCCGGTAGTGGAACTAACCGGGTTTAAGGCAGGAGGGGTGCGTCATTCCGTTTTACAGAGGAGCGCCCACAAGGGAGGAAGTACGTCTTAGCTCCAGAAGCTGGCGATAGATGGCAGCACCAGAAAACAACAGGAACTCGAATTTTGATCCAGGACAAGGCTGAGTTAAGGCCAGTATCCACTTTAGCTCAAGATCAACGCTCAAAACGTCATTAATCACGCTTCCGACACAAAGAGCCAAATGTCTTGTCATCAGTTGTAGCCCTTTCTTATCAGATTGCGCAGTTGCCTCAAAGGAAAGCATGCAAAATTGACAAAGATATCTACCCCGGCCCCTACAATTATCTCAGCAGGGGGTTAGAAACAGCCCCGTTCGAAGGCTTTGAGCTTCGGTGATCTCGGCTCACCACATCAAAGGATTCTGAATAGAAGCCGCCGAATGAGCTCAAGTCGAAACCGGACTTCAAACCCGTGTTCCGGTACCCCCAGAGGTATAATTTTTGATGGGAACTTGGAGGACTTTGCGACCACGACGGAATTTATCATGCACCAGTCGCCATTAGCGTACACGACGGTCTTCGGCCGGCTCGAGGACCGAACCCGCAACCTTTCGATCACGAACTCGCTGCTCTTACCGACCAGGCTACCGCGGCCCTTGAATACTTTAAATGGATTTACTTATTTATTTATTTTTTTAATTGGTCGTTTAAATTGATCTTTTAATTCTATTTTTAAATTTCACTATATGAGCAAAACAACTTCTTTTCTAAAACACACACACACACACACACATATATATATATATATATATTGGGGGGGGGGGGGGGACAAATACATCATTTTATTGTTTAGATACTTCGAAAATGTGTTTGGGCGATACATTACGCATATATAGTTTTTTACTATCAGGCATTAAAATAGCGTTTTTGACGAAAATTAAATTTGACTGAATATTGAAATTACAGCAATATTTGATGAATTATTTAAATTAATCCATTATTATTATTATTATTATTATTATATTTTTTTTTCATTCCCTTTTTTATAAGACGATTGTAAGACAAAGAAATTAGAGGAAAATGTACAAAATATGTATTCAAAAACAAAATTTAAGAATTAATTTGTGATAGTAATGTTTCTTAAAATAATAATAATAAAAAATAAATAAATAAATGAAAATATTACTGTGATAAATTAATTTAAAAAAAAAAAAAAAAAAAAAAAAAAGAATGTATAGATTGAATTAGGATTTTTTAAATGTGTATTATTATTATTATTATTATTATTATTATTAAAACGCATAAAAGTGAAATAGAATTTAAATTGAAAAATCTAATAAAAGAAAGTGTGTAAAGATTAGTATACAGTAATAACAGTAATATAATTTTAGTTGTCGGTTTGACACGCCGTATCCCCTCTCTCATGATTCTAAATCACCTAAAAATAAATAATACATTCCACGCTACCACTTACTATAAACATCACCTAGGGATCTCATTTTTTCCCTATTTTTTATCTCATGCCCCCAGTTTCACTCTCATTAGTTCTCCATACCAGCTGTCAGATAAAGAGGGGGAGGGGGCATCTGTCCTAGGACGCTGTTTTGAGCAGACGACCCATCTGCAGTCAAGGGCTCTTTCCCAGACAGTTTGCTATTCCTATTTTCGAAAAACCTTCCTTGCTTGACTAGTTGAAAATTCTAGGTTACCGTTCTGCATATGCCGCACTACCAATCACATTTTGTTTTCGAATCGTAAATAGTTATTTTTCAAGTGAAATTATACGTTAGAGGCGATGATTCATGTTATATACTCTCCGCTTTATTACAATGACTCTAATTTGGACACTTTCTAAATTCTTCCATGCGATTACAGGTCATTATTGAACTGATGTTTTTTAATGATGTAGCATTATTTATATTTTTTAATTTACTAATTATATCATTATTAGCTTTCATTTGTTTTATGTTGTTGTTAATTTTTAATTTTTTTCTTTCTTTTGTATGATTGTAAAACAATATATATATTTAATTTGGAATGTATTATACGTTACAATAAAAATACACACACACATATTTTTAAAATAATTACACTAGGAACTTAATCTTTCAGTTCAGTAACTAAGAGTTCAATAGATTAATCTTCAAGAATCGTATTCGTCTTTTACAATATAAATTTACACAAAATTTTCATTAATTTATGTAACATACTACAAAACTTTTCGACTAACAGTTTTGTCATAAGATTTTCCATATATGTATTTTCCTGATGAAAATTTTCGGGACGCGTCTGATTTCAAAGACATTAAAAAAAAAATATTTACAGTAAAAAAAAAAAAAAAAAAAAAAAAAAAAAGGCTTATTACAATTATATAGAACAAGCTTAAAGCAATCTTGTTATGCAAATACATCGACAAGAAAGTTTAACTTGAAGAGACTTGGATATAAGTAGTTGTATTTTATTGTTATCTAATTAGAAATGATAATTACACTATTTTGAATAACAGCAAAAAAATTTAATTCAACAAATTGATCATAGAAGCCCTAATTTCAAAAGTTACACACGTTACGTTGTTGTAGAAACTTTTCGTGGACTTTCAAATTTTAATGTATTATTTTATTGCGCGCAATTTATTTTATCAGATTTGATCCGTTTTTCACTTAAATTTCCTTAAACATTTTTCGCAAAATCATTGAAATTTTTTTAGTAATGATAACACCCATTATCTAACCACTATTTTACAAGATACTAATATAAAAAAAATAATAAATAAATAAATAAATAGCAAAAATACAATAAAATATAAAAATAATCATTATAATTTCATTGTATTGCTATTTTTTACAAATTAAGATCATATATATATATATATATATATATATATTATATTGTTTATATTCTATACAAATTTCGCAATTAATTTAAGAGTGTTTTTTCAAATATTTTTAAGGCTATTTTAAAGGTATAAACAGTAAACTCTGGATTATCCACCGGCTGATTAACAGTTTTGCGTATTATTCATGGTCTTCCTCGGCTCTTTTGAGGAAATAAATAAATTACGATGTGTATTTAAAAAATACATACAATTTAGACAATTTGGTTTACAATTAAACCAGAGCACTGGACTTCACGTCCCTACGCCCTGTTCGAATCCCAGCTTCGGTAGTTTCATAGAAAGAATGGAATTTTAATAAGCAATATTTATAGTTTGTCTTAATTCTGGTTAACTTTAGATCTTTTTCTAATATTCAAATTGGATGTTTTCGAACATTCTGCATGCGTATAAAAGCTGAGTTTCACCAGTCGCGGACAAGTTCTCAGACACGTCCTGTTGCAATTGCAAGTTGCTTGAGTCTAAATAAATATAATTGCTTGTTTAAACTATCGGCAAAGTTCTTTTCATCTACGTGACAATATCATTATTATTATATAGATAGAGAAATAGACATACCTATACTACTATTAAAATGTTTCTTTAAGATTTCTTTAATTAATTTTCAAAAGCGATGTTTTCAAATAAATTATGTCAAAATGTAGATTAGAAACGTATAAAAAATTATATACACATTCCAATATTAAAAATTTTGAATCCTTAAAATCTGAAGTTTATTTTTATGTCCAGTTTTCTGAATTAAATAAAAATTCCAACATATATTGATGAAACAGTTATAATATGAAAAATTTTTCACTATGATCATTTTAATGTTATATACTACTACTAGATCTCATTGGAGATAGTTAAATGTTCTCCCGTTTGCTTTATTCAAAACTACTTTAAAAAATATTATAGATACCTATTTAACCACTGTTTTTGTATTATTTATTTATTGATTTACTTATGGAAATATATAAAATGACTGACTATAAAAAATATATTTCACGGATGATAAATTTGACTTCTTTTTCTTTCTTTATTTTTCTCATATATGATGTACTTATTTTACAATTTCATTCTTGCATATTTTTTATTACTTATGAGATTAACACACATTCACCCCTTAAACTTATTATTAGTTTAAAAAAATACATTTTGCTTTATTGAATATTTATCTCATCATTTCATTTCCTGCTGGTGTCTCAAAAGAAAGTCACAACGTTTTTTCTTGTTTTCTTCTTTTGCGTAAAATTTTTAAACAAATAAATATGCAAACATAAAATTTGCGTGGCCTGTTCGTAACAAGCCATTAATCAAATTTTATAAAACTTTAACATAAGCAACAAATTTTAAATATTGATATTATTTCAATTATATATATATATATATATATATTGTGTGTGTGTGTAAACAGAGAGAGAGAGAGAGATGTAAACTAAATTAAAAATGATATTACGGATGCATTACAAATAGGAGACGATACATATGCCTACAAACGTTAAATAAAATCTGCATTTCTCTTCTTGTAATCATTTTTTCTTTACTTCCATAAAGGACTTTTGAATATATATATATATATATATATTAATCTATAAACTGTGGATGCCACCAGAATAATAAAAAAGACAATAATTAATTTTATAGCTGACATGCCATTCTATTTTCATACTCGTATGAATAATTTTAAATTTATTTATTCTTAAATAAATAAAAAAAAAAAAAAAAAAAAAAAAAAAAAAACTTTGAGAAAAGTCAGTTTTATAACAGTTTAAAATTTATTATTTACGTTAAGGTACAAAGAAAAATAAAATAAAATAAAATAAAGTTATAATTTTGATAAGAAATCCGTCATCCTAATTTTATGTTCATATCAGAATTTTGATTAAGAGAAATTTGAATAGCACTAATTTTAAATAGTAATTTTAGATTTGACAATTATTTAAAAATAATATTGTACAGAAATTCTGCTATCCATTTTTTATTTTTATTTATTATTTTTTTTTTTGACAATCTTGATTCATATGCTTATTTATCCGAAAAATGTATTTAAAAATATGGAGGGTACGAGAAAATGGTCTTTGGATACAATTTTTGACAGCAGTACATTTTACTACTCAATATGAACCGTCATAAGTTTAATACTTAGCTTAATGTTATTTATTACCTTAGAACGAATATAAAGTAGGAGATATTTCATGAATATCTTCATAGCAGAGAATTCATTCATGTAGCTATATCTTGATTAAAAAAAAAAAAAAGCTATGCTCAAAGATGTTTTAATTAAATAACTCACAAATTACTTCCACTAAATATATGTTTTTCAGTGCGTTACAAAAAGAATTTAAAATTTTAATTGCAAATATTTAGTTATTTTCATTATTCATAAACTTGTTTACTGTACTATTAGTTTAGGAGGCTCTGATTACACTCATAAACGTCAGATAGTAAGAGCAAATAAATAGTTATTTAATTAGGCAGATAAGAATAATTATAAATAACTTAAAAGTAATTTAAAATAACAATATTTCCTAAAATTTGAATCAGAAATATTTTGAATAACAAAACGAAGTAATGAATTATTGTTTAGATGCATCTCTACGTCTCTCTGACTAGGCCACTGCGCTTTATATGTATAATTTGATATATGTCTCTGTATAGTAAACAATGCAGTAACTTACACAGCCTTTAAAAAATTGTATTAATACAAATATTTTTATAAATATCCTTACAAATTTAATGAAATTATCACGTTTATATATATATATATATATATATATATATATGTAGCTGTAATTCCTTTTGGTGCACTTCTATGTATTAAAAAAATTATTAATGCATTATTTTTCGCAAGATACAAATTAAAAATATGATTTAGGAAGAAGTAGAAAAACGTGCAATGAAAGTCATCCACAGCAAAAACGTTAGGAATCAATAGCATTTGGTTTGTTATTTGTCCTTTATGCAATTTAACATTAAATACATCTTTATAGGAAACAAGCTAAGGAATAAAATATGTTTGAATTTAAAATATATATGTATTCTCTCATGAATAAAATATAATTTTAAAAATCTTTCATGAAGTGGGAAAAGTTAAAATATCCTGATAATAATATTTTGTATGTGTCTTCGGGATGTTCGAATTACATTTAAGTCAAGTTTTCTAATGTAAATTTAATTTTCCCCCCTGTAATTTCCATCAAATATTAATGATTTATTACCTGTTAATAGTATCTCCAGACCTCCAATGATGAACAAAATCCTTGACAGTGGATAATGAACACCAAGTCTTGTCGTGTGAGTCATCATTAAAGTGTCACTGTCCCAAACAGAGGAACAATCCAAATATACGACAACATCATAACACAAATTCCAGGTGCATGTTTATAATCCAAACGTCTATGAAATAAACAAGTCTAACTCCCCTCCTCTTTCATAACGTAACAACATTTAGCACAACACTCATCCGTCCAATGCTCCCGAACAGCACACCGTTATCCTGTGCTGTTCTGAGCCGCCTATAAGTCTAGCAGTACATCTCAGCATCAGCTTTGGCGAAAGATCCCATCGGAGGGTTGCCAGGCTTGGTGCGTGAGAAAATCGCCAAAATGAGGGATATTTCGAATGCCAATTTCTTTTCAAGAATTTAGAAGCATTTTATTTTCTAAATAAAATGAAATGTGCAAATATTAATAAACTTACTATAGAAGTATTTTTTTTTTTTTTTTTACAATGAGTTTTACAAAATCAAATTAAACTCTGCATAACAGTTATTTTAATTATTGTCATTTATTTTTATTTATTTATTTATTTTTTTTTTTTTAATGAAACAAATTTTAGGAGTGTTATTTAATGTTAAATATCATATCCTGTAATTCATCACAAAATTTTGTTATTAATATATGTACAAACTGGTCATAAAACCAATTTTAAAAATATCTCATACAAGAAAGGATAATATGGACTCCAGGAAGACATGAAAAATTTTGGTGGACCTTCCTCTCACTATCTCTAAAAGCACCCATAAAAGTATATTTCTGCTCATTATTATTATTATTATTGTTATTTAATAGGAATATACTTCTGAAAATATCACACTTATCCATACTGAAAATAATGTATAATCAGCACTCATCACTTATATATTATATTGTTGAGTGATCATGAAATAATACCAGTGATAATGATAATAATAATAATGTTCGGCCATCGTATTAATTCTAATTATTTTTAATAATCAGATTTTTCCGCCGAAAAAATATTTTCAAAATAATAATAATGGATAATCTGGTAACACTCATACCGTTTAATTAAATTTTAAAATAAATCAGGAAAGGAACAATAACTCGGCAAATATGGCAGCAAAATTATTTATTTTGAAATTGCTTTAATTTTGCATATCATATTTAATCGAAATTGACACAGGGTGATTCTAACCTCACTCAAAAATTTCTGAAATTATATTAAAGGAGAAAGCATTGGGGTTTAATAAAAATGTAAAGAAAATAACTGTTAAAAAATAGCAAAAATAAATATTCATTATTAGTAAATTAGTAAATGCATTTCTTAAAATTCCATTGCATATTGATTAAAAAATATATAAACAAATAACTGATAGATTTAGAGGGTATTAAAAATCGGAGCCCCGAGAAAATGCCTAATTTGCCTACACGATAACAGTAGTCTAATATCAGCACTTAATAAGAGTAATTACAAGATAAAAAGAACTTTTTATGTACCATGTTTTTAAATTTTCTTTTGAACTATATAAACGCTACCGAAGACAGCGGAGACCTGAAACAATTCGTTAAAATATATTTAAAAAAAAAAAAAAAATGCATTGTCATCGGCTTCTGAGCGATTCTAAAAGTTCTAAGTGTCTAGCTAGTCGGGAAGCTAGTTAAAAATCGATTGTAAGATTTATACTGGATAAGCAAACAAACAAACAATAAAGCGAGTTAATAAATACCTGATAAACATATGCAAAAGTGCTTTAATCAAATACTGTTCAATACCTTCTGATTGACCTTTTTTTTTTTTTTTTTTTCTTAAATTAATTAATTAATTAATTAATTTTTTTTATTTTTTTAAGCTTTTAGTTAAAAATGCTCACAATTTCAAAATCGTCATTGAAGTGTTCACCAAATATTTACTTTTGTAAGTGCTTTTTCTTAATTCGCTTACCTTTTAACCGTAAATATGAAATCATTTATTCTTCAAACTGCATCCTGTATCGCGTCCCAGCAGGAAAAGTGATGCAAGTCAGAAAATGGCATTTTTTAAATTTATGACTTATAAAAATGTCTTTACACTCCTAAAATTCGTCAATTAATATTTGGAATATTTGACAAAATTGAAAATGTCTATTTATTTATGGAAAGGTAGTTTAATGAGCTGTAAAATTTTTTGACACGTTTTACTACCTATATGAGTAAAAATATGTATCTTATTCAATAGCAGAAAATATTTTCATGAATTTATGAAAACGATTATCAGGTTTATTGGCATTTAAAAATTACAAACAGTTGATATCCATGGATATCGCAAATTCTTATAAACATCTCGTAAAATAGAGGTGTTTTTGTAACAGATATTCGATTGTAAGAAAAAATGAGTAACAAATAAATAAAAACAAATGTATTTCATTGCTAAATTGATTTTAACATTTTTATAAAATTATCAGAGCAAAAATTTTTCAACGATTAAAAAAAAAAAAAAAAACATAAAGCGAGAGAGAGTTTGTGAAGAGGTTCTTTATTGTAGAACGCCAAATTTTCTATGCCTCTTCCTGCGTATTTGTAATTTTTACTTTCTTCTATATGTGATATAGAGAAAGTATTATATTCGTGAAAATTTTCGAACTCCAGTTTTCGTTGGATTTACACGTTTTGGAATGTCCTGAACACGATTTGATAGTTTTTAGAAAATGTCTGTCTGTGTATCATGAATTTTGTGGACGCTGTATCTCACGAACCAATGAACGAAATTTAACCAAACTTGGTATTTAGTTGGACCCTGACATAAACTGGTGCTGATTAGATTTGGGGATCAATCTATCAACAGGTGGTGCTGTGATCGCAGTATAGGACAGTATTGGCAGTATAGGACAAAATTTCGTATAAATGTGCATAATGAGAGTTATTTTAAACTTGTGATTGTAAAATTAATATAAATTATTGATAATAGTAGTAGTTAACTAGGAGAATAATTTTGTACATGTGGGGGAATCGCTTCGCCCCCCCCCCCCCCGAGGAGGGGGAGATTTTCAAGATGGGTATCTTTCGAAAGGTCTCGTCAATACCTTTAAAACGAATGGTTGAACTATAGATATGTGATAATTTCAAACAAAGTTATCGATTTTTTTACCTTTAACGAAAAAATAACTGAAAAAAAGTTTTTTTTTTTTTAATTTTTTTCATTGAGAATAAAATGGACTTTTTTTTGGATATTTAGTGTTATATTTCTCTAATATGGAAATCGTCTGCATTATCATGGAAGATAATTTTTTAAAATAATAATTTTAATAAATTATTTTTACTGAGTGAGTTTGTACAGGAAAATATAGAAGAAAGTCATATGGTGGCCCCAACATACTAGTTTTTTCTAGATAATACTTAATCGTATGATTGTACTGAAAGAAATATAGAGTCCACTTAAAAAAACTTTCAGTATAAAAGAAAAATTGCCATCAACACGATATTTTTTCTGTAATGTGTCGACATTTTACAAAAAGAAATTAATAAAAAATAAATAAAATATTACAGATATTGTTCTTGTTATATCTAATCTAAAAATCACAATTTAAGATGTTGAAAGAAACTCTGTAACAACTGAAAAACATGACAAGGATATTTAATATAAAAAAATAAAAAATTATGTCTCTTTATGAGCTTAATATTGGTGAGCTTAAACTGATAAAATTAACATATTATTTTATTCAATAATCTTTAAAAACTAAATATTTTTAATGTATCAAAAATTTGTAAAATAAAAAAATTATTTATGGTGTATGTTATTGCAACTTAAGTATTTGCTTTTTAAAGTAAGTTAAATAATGAATTTGTTAGAAAAAATAAGGAAGTCATAGAAAACCAAATACTACATAGAGTTAACCAAACTTTAAAATCTTTAGATTGTAAATATATTGTATAAAGGGAAAGATCAACAGAAGAAAATTAAATAAAATGTAATGGAACAACAATCATTACAAACTCTAATATTTGAAAATTAATATAGTTATAATATAAATTATAATATTTGAATTACAATTACACTAATATATGAATTACAATATTTAATATATTGTGTATTTCTTGTTCTGCTTCTTTAAAAAAATTCTCGACCACTGAATTTACCGTGGCGCAGTTACATAATAAAAAATTTAGAATCTGGATTCATTGGAGTTTCCAAACACTTATGAATTCAAAAGGTCGACGATGAGATTTTTTCTTCAAGGTGATATGTTTTTCTGATGTATTTTGGATGCTGATTAAGGAAAAACTGTTAAAATATTCCAATCACGTACACTTTTGTCAAAAAGTGGGAATGTATGAGCCTAAAGCTCCACTCTTACAACTTCCATCTAAGTAATTTCCCGTAAAATCTGGGTGATGTGTATGAAGAACAAGGATAACTATTTCATCAAGATATCAAAGAAATGTACAGAAATTAGCAAGAACGATGGGGTATTAACATGTTAGCAGATTAATGTTGGATTCTGCAGACAGAATGCCACCCCCACCCCCAACCCCAAGGCTTTCTATCCGTGCACAAGGTAAAATGCTCGATGTAAAAGCTTGGATGTAAAGAAACACATTTATAAGTTAATGTGTAAATAATAGCCTATTTTAATGTATTTTAAACATAAATCGGTTCGAATTTGTTATAGATTCTGGGAGAATTCTTCCAATCTTCATCATTACTTTTTGAACAGTCCTTACATGGAAGGAAAAAAAGACAATCATAGGGGAAAAAAAGAGAATCATAGGGGAAAAAAAAAGACAATCATTTCTGAATTCAGCGCATCAAAACACACTAGAAACACCCAACGCAGTGTTAAAAAAAAAAAAAAAATGAAATGTACGATTTTACAGGCCTGTCTTATCAGAAGTTCAAACAGCTTTAAATAATTAAATAATCCAGTAAATAAGCACAATAGAATAGTATAGTATGGTGTCTGAATATTTCTTCACATATTAGAATATGGTATGTATAAATGGTATATGTAAATATATGTAAGTGTGTATATATATGTGTTCGTAAGTATGTAAGTGTGTTTGTAGGTATGTATATTATTAAATGCAAAAAACGCATGGAAGTGACACTGTTGGTCGTCATCAAACGACTGGTACAAATGTCAATGAATGTGAAACTTACATAGTTCCTTTACAGGTACATAATGAAAAATTCTTAATCGTTGTGACTTATGAACTCATATTATTAAAAATTCGATACCGATTATTCAATTAGGTTAAAAAAAATTGCATGTACAGATTTGCATTATTATTATTATTATTATTATTATTTTAATTTTGCTAAAAGTAGAAAATATAGACCTGGTACAGGGACACAATGGAACATTTTTATAATCATAGTATTTCTTATAATGGCTTTCCTATAATATATAAATCTAGTAATTGTTAAAAAAAATTAAAAAATTAAAAAAATATTTGATTTTGGACTCAAGTTATTTAAAGTGTGATAACGTATAAGATTATATATAAAATTATTTAACTGAGTAGCTATTTGAGAGATAAAATAATTCAAGAATATCTTTGTAGAATTTTGTGTTATACAGTAATAGTGCTGCCAGATTGAGGACTTTTTTTTATTCAACTACCACCAATAAATATGAGAGGTCATATATATATAATATATAATCGATCTTCCAAGTGATTAGGAAACTATCACAATTAATATTTAGTGGTGGATATTGAATAAAAAATTCTCCTGATCTGGCAACACTGTACAGTAATGCTATCATCATATATAGCTTATCTGTATGTTTGTTTACTTATACATTTCACAGAAAAAAGAAATATAATGCTTATTGTAGATTGTGCTTTATTCTTTATCATTTAATTTCTGTTATTTGAAATGTTTTGTGGCATCATCTCCTTGAGATAGTTAATTATTGTTAACGGATGATATCTTGTTGTTTATATCTTTGAAGAAGTAAAAGATAGTGAATGTTAATATTTTTAGTAAGTTTTTCCTATATTATCTTACATTCAAGGAATAATTTACATTTATAGTTCCTTCCAAATTAAATGATCGATTTTTGCAGGGCTCACTTCACTCACCGTCGCCGGAAGCTGAAGCTAATGCTATTCTATGGGAAATTTTCTTTACAAATAACGTATTAACTAATACATATTTTAAAATTCTGTTTTCACATTCAGAAAATTCCCAACTGTTGAACTGACGGACTTTTTTTTTTTTTAATTGTGTTTTTAATTTTTTATATTTTATTTTGAAGCTGCAAAATACGAATGTTCAATATGTGAAATTTTTCATTTTTCATTTTGCAATTTCAAAATAAAATATTAGAAATTAAAAAAAAAATACATTTTTAAAAAAGGTCCGTCAATTTAAGAGTTGGGAATTTTCTGAATGTGAAAACAGAATTAAAAAAAAAAGTATTAGTTAATAAGCTATTTGTAAAGAAAATTTCCCATAGAATAACATTGGTTCGGGCTTCCGGCGACGTGACGGTGAGTGAAGAAGGCCGTTAAGAGAAAAAGAATATGGATTTTTGAAATTTTTTGCTTTTCAATTTCCATTAAATTATTTGGGACCTGAATACGATTCGAACATTTTTATAAAATGTTAATCTGCTTCTACCTCTCTCTTGTGTGCGTTTTCACAATATTGAGTCGCACAGAAAAACGCACGAAATTTATTAAACTATGTATTTGATCGGAACATAACATAAATGGAATTTTATTAGATTGTGGTATAAAACTTACTAAGTGGGCTCCTATGATGCAATTAGTAGACACCCAGATTGGAGAGATATTTAAGATTGAACTAAAAGGGCGTACGTTCGTTCAATGACCATTCGATTGACGTAGAACTTAAGATATACTATTTACCAGTAGGTAATTGGACACTTTCGAATTCAGACATTTTGTCAAATATTTAAAACAAAATTCTTTGGAAATTATTTTGAAACTCTGGAAATATAAAGAACATATTATATGTATACATTTCAGCAAAAGTTTTGTCATGGAGAGCAAAAAATAACCAGCGAAAAATTGAACGAAAGTCAAAATGTTTTGAATCATCCTGTAAAAAGTAATAATAAAAATTCATTTTAGCTGTAGCATAGGGTTATAAGGATATTTCTAATTATCTGTATAAACTTTTTAAGGCTAAAAAATACACCAAGAGACTAAAAAAAAAAAAAAAAAAAAAAAAAAAAAAAAAAGCCGCACTTAGATATTTCTCTTTCAGCAGTCGCCAATTTTACTATATTAAAAGTAAATATTCGAACAGATTTTATTACGTTGTATTTCACGTACAAATTTAGATTGCCAAGTATTAAAAACAAGTTCGAAAAATTGTAATTTTAGAAAGTATTTCAAAAATGGCAAGAATAAAAGGCAATTAACGATACCACAAAAAATATTAATTTTAGAGTGAAAATCAAAAAAAAAAAAAAAAAAAAATAATAATAAATAAAAATAATACACGGGACATCAAAATGATTAAATGTTAATGAAATATTGGTCAACTGGTTTTCGGAAAAATATGAAATTTTTTGGCTGTTTAAACTGGAAATTTGTCTTTAGGCGGCCACAATGCTCATCCAGTCGAGCTGACCGCAAGTTAAAAAGCCAGTGCTTAAAAAAAAAAATCAGTTTGTATTGCAGTTAGATATAGAAGGAATTCAGAAAAAGTGTTTAGTAACATAATTTCTTTAAATACTGTGCAACAGCGATTAAACACAGCAAGTTTAAGTGCCAGAAAAATCTGAAAAAAATCCATTCTTAACAAAAAGCATTAGGGAAGCAAGACTTCAGAGGGTTAAAATAATTAAAAATGATCAGTTAATTAATGGGCTGAAGTGGTTCTCTCTGATGAATCAAGTTTAACTTATTTCGAGCTGACGGAAACAAGCAGGTCTAATGACGAAAATGTGATCAACTTAATGAAAATCGCACTTTTAAAACAGTGACACATTCTCTGTACATTATGATAAGGAAGTGCACAATTTTTCAATGAGTTAGGCAAATTTTCATGTTCAAGGCATCAATTAACCCGAAATAAAACTCGGCCATTAAAAAATTGATGTCTGACCGATCATTTTGGAGGTATTTCAGACTTTTCTTTAATCAGTATTTCAAGGTGATGATGAACCTTGGTACATATCGCCTGTGGTATTTTCAATGGATTCAAGTTATTAAAATCACCTATCCCTTCCCATAAGGATCTATAATTTGGTAAGTTATCGTAACTTAATTACTCAAAGTTAAATCCCACAAAGAATATCGTGGAATTCCTTCTTTACTATGCCAGAAAATAGTCCTAATCTCAACTGTTCGAAAATGTTCAGTCTATAAAAGAGGGTGGGGATTCGAAATTTGTAGCCTACAATTTTACAAGAACTAGAAATAATTGTTTATAATATTTGGCACAATGAAATTTCTGACTTTCATGTTAAAAAATAATTTCCTATAAAATACTGTGCCGTTGCGCGTTAAAGCAGTAATTGAATATAAAGGTGGAATTATCCAATGCAGAATACGTATTTATAATAAGTAATTGTTTAGTTCTAACAAATAAATAGTTTTATTTCATACATTAAAATATAACGTGTTTATTTCATATAATAAATTACAATAGGATATAAAGTATATATTTATTATATTACGTTTAAAAAGAAAATGTTATGTAGATTTTTATTAAATCCTTTGTCAAATGTAATAAAGGGAATTATTAAATCAAAAATGTACATAGGTATTATGTTTTGACTTCCGTATTGTACAAACATAACAGTTTTATTTGTTTTAAGTATTAGTTCTTCAGTTATTACAAACACAAAAGATATGTCAATTTTTCTGCAGTGCGGCTTTTTTTTCCCTTAGTGTATATTTATGGAGAGATAACTGTTTCTTTAAAATTTTTCGAATTAAATTACTACTTTTTTAATTATAATACGTAAGACATTAGACACAATGGGAAAGGAAACCGTTTAAAGGAAACTTGGAATACTACATTAGACACAGCATACTGCAATCAGAATGCAAAAATATTGAATACCATACGAAATATGAGAATTTTTGCTAAATAATATTTAACTATGCATGCGCAAGCTTTAAAAAAAATTCTCTTGCATAATGCAGTAGCCAAAGATATTGAGCTACTTATATGAAAACACAAAATAGATATCGGGGAAATTAAAAAAAATTATAACAGATGGAATGAACATACTTTCAGTTCTCTCAAAATAAAAGCTAAACTACAGGGTCATTCCGTGTGAAATCAACACAGCTCACAACCGAACCCAAATTTTAACGAATTTGGTCTCATTTATTGGTTTTATAGAGAAATGAATATTTACCAATTATTAAGTATCTATCTCTTTTAGTTCTTGATATAAAGCCTGCAAAAATGGGTAAAAAGTGCAAATTTTGAAAATTCTTGTTTTACATATTTGCCCGTATCTTTTTCCCTAATTGTTGTAGAGGCATACGTTTGGTATTTTTGGAAAGCATTTAATACAAGCTTTCAAGTAATATATGACATGGACATGTTTTTAAAAAAATTCATTTAAAGTTCAAATATTTTTACCTTTGACCTTGACTATCTTAAAAAGTGATGTTTTATTTTTCTTTAAAAAATTATGTGTTATTCTTAGATTTATTATCTATAGTTACTGTGAGTTACAACTTGGGATTGCCATGGAATGCTGAGTTATAAATTAAAATGCAAACCCATATCAGTATTTTCATATCGAAATTGCAGAGCATTTTGGAATTTCATTTGGGTCTGCCAGATTAGCATGTATAGGAATTTTTTAAAAGGAAAATGATTAATTGCAATGTTTTTGTAATTAATAATTATAAGATATTAAAAAAAATAATAATGACAAAAGTTGCAATTTTATTTGTGAATGTTAATCTGCTGGATTGAGCATTCCTTGGAAATGTGCTAAGTGCAATAACTGAAGTATATTAAACGACATAAACCAGTTAGTATTAACAAAATAAATAACTTCTAATTTTATTCAAATCTAAATTTTAAATGGTTAAAAATGATAATAAAAAATTATCCCTTTTCTTATTTTGTTTACTTTGACAGTGTACTTTGACATCAAAATACAAATGGAATATTAATAAAACATTTTTAACTTTCATTATACTTTGACAGTATTATTTTCTGAATGTAAAAATTTCGTTATATTAAGAATACATATGAGATTCAAAGGTACATTTAAAAGATTTATATATAATTAAAAAAAAAAAATCTTACTTCTGTGCAAATATATTTACAAATATTTGTTTGAATTTTGTAATGGCCCAGTCACAAGCAATCTTTAAA
Source organism: Salticus scenicus (assembly GCA_963930645.1). Classification (NCBI taxonomy): domain Eukaryota; kingdom Metazoa; phylum Arthropoda; class Arachnida; order Araneae; family Salticidae; genus Salticus; species Salticus scenicus. Next base: position 92,263,086 of record OZ005650.1, read on the forward strand.
GTTAATTTAAAAGATGCATGGGACATTTCTTCAGGAGATAGTGTATAAGTTCCCCCAGTGGCAGTTCTTAAATCAACTTTAGTTAATGCAGAAGCTAAGAGTATTTGCAATATATCTGGATTTTGAGGATAGCTAAACAAAGTAGAGAGATCGTGGGGATGCAGGAAATTTTTTGAAGGTTTGCGCATGCGTAGTTAAAAATTTCTTTAGTAAAAATGCTCATATTTAGTAAGATAGTTAACATTTTGCATTCCTATTGCTGTACACCTGTGTCTAATGTAGTACGACAAGTTTCCTAAAAATGACTTTGCCTTTGTCTAATGTCGTACGTGTTCTAATAAAAAAGCGGATTTTTTTTTTTAAGAAATCGTTATATTTCAATAAATATATGCATAGCGTCATGAAAGTTCATCAGATAATTAGCGGAATCCTTTTAATCACATGCTACAGCAAAAATTCGTTTCAAGGATTAATTTTAACAAGTTTATTGAAAATATTTGAATTTTTGTTTAATTCTTTTACTAGTCTCCTTTTTTTCTTCAGGACAAACCTTTTGTGGAAATATATGGGGTATAACATCCTCTTTATACTTTCAAAGTTTCAAGATGATTCCTAAATAATTTTTCTAGACATTTAACAAAACGTCCAAATTCGAAAGTGCCCAAATACTTATTGGTAGATAGTGTATTTTTAACACACTTTTATTTTAAAGTGTGGTAAAAACAGAGGGAACTTTTATTTTAAAGTGTGCGAGAAAAAAGCATAATATATCTTTACAGAAACAAGCAGAATATTTTTTAAAAAAATCTGCAGAGATTAACGGAATTATATTTGAAGGAACCCAAATGCCGCATATTAGTAAGTAAGAAAGTTTGTAACTAAATACCATGAAACGTATTGGGGCATTTTATATGCATTTTTCAATAACATAAACCCAAATTTGCCATTTTAGGTTGATTTTTTTGGAAATCGAAATATTCCAATTACTTCGTTTATCTCTCTCTCTCTCTCTCTCTCTCTCTCTCTCTCTATATATATATATATATATATATATATATATAATCGAAATCTTATCATCATGGTAACTCCCGAAATATTACTCCAAATCGAACCAAATTTGCACAGCGAATTTATCTTATAAATATCTTAGATAAGTTCGTTAACCAAGTGGCTCCACAATTTTGTTTTCAAGTGGCGATGTATGCATAGACCATATAAGGGTCTCAACCAAGTTTATAAATGAATTTTATCTGGCATGATATTTCCAATCGCTTTTTCTCACCAAAAAATCCCTAACTCCAAACTTTCATCAAAATCGCTATGTCCAATTTCGTGTAAACCATATTTCTGCCATCCGTTGCAATTGGTTTTAAAAGATTTAACAGCGAACGCGAAAGTTTCTTAACATGAAAATATTTCCAATCATTTATGTGCTCCTAAACTTTCATCCAAAATTTCTATATCGATTTCCGAGTAAACCAAATTTCGGCTATATGTTGAAACTGGCCGATAAAGGGTTAGTTGAGAACGCAAATTTTTCTGTAGATGAGGGTAAATCCAATCGTTTTAGCACATCCCAGAAAATACTTAATCCCGCACTTTCAACAAAATCGCTATATTCATTTCCGAGTAAACCCGATTTCTGCTGTGTTTTGCAATTGACCGATAAAGGGTTAACTGTGAACGCAAATTTATCTGAAGATGAGATCCAATCATTTTTTCTCATCAAAATCCCTAACTCTAAACTTTCATCAAAATCGCCTTCTCCATTTCCGTGTAAACCCAATTTCTGCCATACATTGCAATTGGCCTTTAAAGGTTTAACTGTGAACGCGAATTTTTCTGACGATGAAGACAATTCCAATCGTTTAAGCACCCTTAAAAGCACTTAATTCCAATATTTCATCAAAATCCCTATAACCATTTCCGAGTAAACCCAATTTCTGCCATTTGCTGCCATTGGCCAATAATGGGTTAACAGCGAACGCAATTTTTTCTGAAGATGACGGTTAATCCAAGCACCCCGAAAAACATTTAACTACAAACTTTTTTGAAAATCGCTATATCTATTTCCTAGTAAACGCAATTTCTGCTATATGATGCAATGGGCCGATAAAGGGTTACCAGCGAACACGAATTTTTCTGCCTTGCGAAATTTTCAAAGTCGCATGTTTATCATTAATGATGTTCATCCCGGCATGAAAACTGATATTTAAGAGCTGTTCTTACGATCTTTACGATAAAAATATTTCTTTTCATGCACGTTTAAGTAAAATTTTTCCCAATTCTCCCATGTTAAAAAAATCGTAAATTTCGAATAACTTCTGAAGTTTTTGAATTAGAATGTTGCAAATAAATAGAAATAAGGTTCTTGTCAGTGTCATAAATAATATTTTAAAACTGGTCTGGTCTGACCTCTCTGCGATCATTTGTTCGTGAGGTATCGTGTAAACAGACTAACACACTAACGAACAGACTAACAAACTAACAGACACCCTACAGACGGACACATACAAATTTTGTCATTTTCGGATTTCTGACATCTGAAAACGTATAAAAAAGTCTAAAAACCGAGGTCGAAAATTTTCACGATTATCTAAGTTCCCCATACCTATAGTATGATGGGGAACTGAAAAAAAAAAAAAAAAAAAAAAATGCACGAATGCTGCAAACAAAGCGGCCGTTTGTTTGCAGCCCTCGTGCGTACTGTGACTGAAATAAAGCTATTGGAAATGCGAATAATGCAATGTAATGCAGTCTCTTCCATAATCGATGCTACTGAACATATTCATTAATCAGAATTACTGTTTTGATGAGGTTCGAACTATAAAGAGGACACATATTGAAATATTGTAGTGAATTTCACAAAATATTTTTTTTTAATTGCTTGCCTCAAGTTTTTGGTAATTTTTCTTGCTTTAATTTAGATATAGCGCCATCTATGAGCTACATTTCGAACTAACTTTTTTACTTAAAAAAGAAACATTCTACTGCTCGAAACATTGTAGTGCAGACCGCATTCTTATAGGTCAATTACTTATATTTATATTAAAATTTAAAAATATTTCAGGGATTTTTGAGACACCCTGTAATCTAAATTAAAAGTTATTTGTATTATTTGACTTTAAAAATTGAAGTATTGTCCACACTCATAGAAAAGTATTTATTGTTCGTTTAACAAGGCATTCGATACATACATAATTATTTTTAGCTTTAAAGTGTTTCTATTCTTGACATTTATACTGCAGATAAATTAGAATAATTCATTTATTTAGATTAGTAATTTTTGTCAAAAATTAAGTCCATGATTTTACATAGAAAAAAATTGTTTGAGATCAATAAGAAAAGATTCCTCACAAAATCCAATGTCACCGCTACTTTTCTGTTTTAAAATTTCAGATTTATTATTCATTTTTAACTTATTTTTCAGTTTCTAAAAATATTTGTCTGATTTTTCAGTGGCCGTACAAGACGCCATTTGCACTCGGCGATGGAAAATGCAGTCTTTCGTAGAACCGACTTAATATTTTTAATATTCCAGTAAGACCTTAATATCACTTCTATTGTGTTCCGCATCACTTGTTGAAATTTGTGTTTATACAGAATACTTTTAATATATCATGATCTACAAACGGTAAGGACAGGAATTTCTTTCTAACAAAGCTGAAATTCCTTTATACATTAGAAGATGTTGTGAGGTTGAGACAATAGAACGTCACCACAGTTTGTTTAAAATTAAGCTGGATCCAGCAAAGTATAAAGTTGGGACGGTTAAATCGCTTCGACGCCAGTGACTCGGCGAAAGTTTTTGTCGGATTAGTTTTGTGTCGACATGGTGCAGCAACGAACGAATTATGTTGTGAGAGGTAGATAAATTGGAAGCGATTTTAAAAGTATTGATTGAAATGAAGAGAAAGGAAGTTGGTAGGAAGTAGTATAAGATGGAAATGGTTTTCGTAAAAGGTGTAGATTGTGAAGATTCTTATTTTGGCGAGTATTGAGGTATGGAGTAGGGGAGATTTAGTTGTGTGAAGATTAAGTAGTTGGATGAGAGTTGGTGTGCGTATCTACTAGCATTCGTGAACGTAATATTGGATCAGCAGGGAATCCGCTGATCCACAGTGCAGTCACAGTAGTGGAGTAAAAGAGTGCATCCGTCTCTACACCTTCGACTGTTTGCTGGGGTGAGATATTTAAAATTATCTAATTTAATTTCTGATGCATGTATTTTGATAAAGTAATTAAATACGCTGACTGAGCTATCTTTATTGCCAGACCCCCCCCTCCCATTAATCTGTTCAAATAAAAGACTTATTTATAATTTATATTCAAGTCTCGTGCTCTTTACTTATCCATTTAGTTATCTAACTAATTAAGATGGAGTTTGCATCAACGCAAACCTCACAATGTAACAGATTTAAAAGATATAATAGATTTATATATGATTATAGCAGGTACAGCAAGTTTTCTGGTGTAAATAACATATATGGAATAAATGGTTTTCATATATATATATATATATTATATATATATATTACAGTATACGAAATACTCATTTAGACGGTATCACAATATCTTTATTTTGCACAAAAATAATGTCATTAAAGAGATGTATTCAGTTTAACAAAAGTATACTTTGTAAAAATTAACATATGATTAGCGTAAAAGAATGCCGATGGAACCACACAAGATTAATCATGCAGGTGAAAATGGTTGAAATGCATATTCAATTCTCATATGAGTTTATTATTATTATGTTTATCTTTCAATGTTTTAAATTTGTAATACACTGTATGCTTCGTAAGCTGTTTTATAAAAATTACAGGGAAACACAAAAGTCACCTATTTTATACTTTTTTTTTTCTAATATTAAAGGTACAAATATGATTTTTTTTTCGTTCATTGTAATTTAAGACTTTAATATGTGAAGATTTATAATATCTTGACAATATGCAGAGCTACAAAAAAAAAAAAAAAAAAAAAAAAAGAAATGGGGGGGGGGGCAATATAGGGTAAGTGCACCAGTGATTGGCACCTTTAGAAGTATCTGATGTTTTTAATGTTCTAGTCATGAGAAAATATTTTTAGAAATCTCAAGTTAGTACATATGGCATGAAAGACTATCAGAACCACATTATGTTAAAATATATATATTTGATAAAAATCTTTTTTTTTTTTATGAATTTTTATTTGACACCCACTCAATGTTCCAGAAATTGACACAGCCAGTTTTTCATTTTATCAGTAATTGGCCCCCTATGTTCCAATGTTTGACACTGCTAGTTATTCATTTTACCAGTTATTAGCACCCTAAGCTCCAGTGTTTGACGTAAAATGTTAAAATTCTTATATTTAAAATATATGATTTTATTATTTTTTTTATTTATTAATTATTTCGGGATAGATGCCAATTACTGGAGCATGCCAATCACTGGAGCACCTACCCTATTTTATTTTATTTATTTATTTATTTATTTATTTTATTTAAGTAAATCTGTGAAGGTGATTTTTGTAACATTTCTTTCTTCATAATTCAATACAAATTATAATATTTAAGAAAATAGCATAAGAAATTTGATTGGCTAATTTTACTTACACGCACACATATGTTTTATATCATTTTTAATCATCTATACTGTAGCTTTGGGGTTGATCATACGCTTATTTTGGTAATCCTATAAATTTTCACATTTATAATATTTTATTATGTATAACTATATATGTATATGTGTGTGTGTGTGTGTTTGCATTTTGATGCATAAAAACAGACAATGAAATTTATTTTCTAAGTAATGAATATTTCTCCTTAATAAACGTTCCTCAAAGTGTAGTTCTGATGACGAAAATGACATTTATTATTAATGATAGATTTTAACTAAAAATTATACCCGCTTTAAAAATTAATTTCACTATTTAACAGTTCTAAAAGTGAAAATTATAAAAGAAATCTATTGATCTGTTATTAATGAAATTTTTTTAAATATTTTATTAGTCTTTTCGAAAACCTAACCAAAAACCTGTCGCCACTTACTAATAAATCAATGTTAGTTTGTGAAATATATATACAGAGTTTTTCCAACAATCTGGATTTTTTATTCATATTTTAAAATAAAATATACTTAAATTTTCTATAAGATAACAATGCATACAGCTATTTAAAATTATACAAATTTCTACGAATTTTAAAAATTAACAGGTCTTATTTTTATTTCTGTTCGGAGTAGAACCTCGATCTTCCACTTGTCCCATCTGATTCCGTGTGCCTTATCGTTGTACATACCATTTAAATTTGCTTCAAAGCAGCTTTTATACCACCATGCACCATGACAATCGACAGCACAATTTCCTGAATATTGATCATTATCTCTGTCTTTTGTGGTAAAATTCAATTTATTGTGCCAGACCATAGCATTTCCTAAAGAAAAAAAAAAAAAAAACACACACATCCAATTATTATTTATAAAATATTTTAGTTAAAGTTTTGAACATTGTATTCTAATTGACGTTCGATTTCTAAAATTAATTCTTTGTTAGCATATATTATTATTATTATTATTTGTAATTTCTTGTATAGTACTTTTACATTTCCTTTCGGAAATGATTTTGTTTGAGATTTTAAAAGCAAATTAGAATGTTTCATTTGGACTAAATGCAATATTTATTTAAAAAAAAAATCCAATTACTATTTATAAAATATTTTAGTTAAAGTTTTGAACATTGTATTTTAATTGACGTTAGATTTCTAAAATTAATTCTTTGTTAGCATATCTTATTATTATTATCATTATTATTATTTATAATTTCTTGGATAGTACTTTTACATTTCATTTCGGAAATGATTTTGTTTGAGATTTTAAAAGGAAATTAGAATGTTTCATTTGCACTAAATGCAATATTTATTTAAAAAAAAAAAAAAAGGAATGAAAGAATTTATTCATCAAATGTTCTCATGAACCAATGAGTCTGTTTAAAAATGTTTTTCATTCTTATAACAGGTCCTTTAGTGGTCATTTAATTAAATACCTCTTTTTTTTTAATAGTAAACTTCAGTAATCATTCTCAGTGCTTTTCTTCATTTGAATAATAAGAATATTGCTGTATTGAAAAAAAAAAAATAAAATAAATAAATAAATAAGTGGTGTTCAAGCTATCTATATTCCTTTTTTTTTTTTTGGGGGGGGGGGATTTTTTGGATAGTACTTTTACATTTTTTTTATTATCAATGATTTTATTTGAGATTTTAAAAGCAATTAAAGTTTTTTTTTTTTTTTTCGTCAAAATAAAAAATTTAGTATTAAAATAATTATGAAGAAAAGAGTTTAATAAATGAGGAATCTGCTGAACATTCAGTTTAAAAATATTTTTCATTTTTATATCAGGGCTTTTAGTGTTCCCTTAATTAAATATCACATTTTTTTTATGCAGAAAACTTATTTTTCTTTAATTCACATTAAAATTGTTTATTATAGAAATTTTAATAGGATAAAAAATATAAATTGAAAATATCCACTTTTTCAAAGATAACTTTTAGTTCGAGAAGTATATATCTGTACTGATAAGTATAAAGGATTTAAGTCCATATTCTTGATTTTTCAGGAGACGAAATATAGTTAAACTAACTAAAAACTAATTAGAAGAATCGATTTAGAAAAAGGTATTATGTTGATTTATACCCTTTATACCGTTCAGTGATTGTCAACCTTCATTTAATAAAGGGAAAAAATTGAATTAAATATTTTATACAAAGATTAATGCTAAATTTCTGACTTGAATCTTTTTTTACCAATGGATTTTATCAAAGACTAAATGACATGGATTTAAATACTTTATACCAATCGATAGAGATTTTTTTTCTGAGTCTGACTATGTACTTAACTCAAAATAGACATTTTTGGACTTAAATCCTTTATACTTATCAGTACATATATATATTACAATTAGATTATACAGTAATACTTTAAGACACAGTAGAATAAAAGTAACAGACGATTATATGCCCCAAAATCCAAATTAACCAATAAGTTATATTTAAATTCTGAATTATTTAACCAGCAAATTACATAATGTTTTAATCAGAATTGAATTTATTCACAAGAGACTTACCGCATCGTAATTCCTTGATTATTTATTAACTACTAAAATTGAGCTCTGTGATATTGAAAATAAAGTGAACCAAAATGGATTTTAAATTGGAAAATTGTAAGAATAAGATCTAATGAACTAATTTAAAACACCTTAAGACCATTACTTTAAATAAATGAAACAAAATATATAAAGATATTGTTCCTAGCCACAAATCATATCCAGGAGTAATAAAAAATACATAAAATACATAAAAATACATATAAATCAGAAACTATGTTCAGAGTTTTGTGCATATAATAAAGTTTGTTCAAGTCAGTCTATAGATATTACACTGTACTTACCAGAAAGTTCCTCCATAGGCGTAATGTATTTCAATTATCTTGGATGGCCCTGTATACGAACCATTTGCTTCATTTGCACAAAAAGTTTAGTCTAGCATCCCTATATGATACATATTTAGAATACCAAGTTTGGACTTACTGCTATTATTTGTTCTTGAGGTATGCTGATAACAGACAGACACACAGACAGACCAATTGCAAAAAACACGTTATTTGGATTCAGGGGACCCAAAAACGTGTAAGTATAACAAAAACTCATTTTCGAAAATTTGACACAAAAACAATACTTTCTATACGATATATATGGGTAAGAGAAAGTGAAAATGAAACTTATACCAGTTTAATATGCAGACGACCCCAAAGCGAAATATAACTATACCATTATAAACTAGGCGTTATTACTAATCGATTGGTACCATCCACATATTTATAGAACGATTTGAAACAAAATTATTTGGGGATTTTTTTTTTTTCAACCGATTGTACGTAAATTTTTAATGTTAGTTTAATTTTTTTTCTTTCATATAATCTTCTTTTCACAATAAATTCACGGAATTTTTCCGCATTTTGAATAACGTAATTATATAAAGCTAATATTTCCTGTTAAGTGATATCCTCGGAAAAAAATATGCATACGCTAGAGTGACTGGAAAAATGTATTAATTTTTCAAAACGCTTAAGTGCAGAGAAGTTGTTCATTGTAGTAAGAAGAACACAACTTAAAATTTTTTAAATCTGCTAAGATCTCAGGAATTGAAATGAAGTCCTCATAGACATATGGTAAATAATGTATGTTTTTAAGCTAAATATTTACCGCTTGTTTTTTGTATATTTACATGTTTTGAGGCTTCCTGATTGATGAAGTCAAGTTTTTTTACGTTTAATCTTTGTCTGTCTCTCTTAGAGTAACGGAAAAACGAATAATTCCAGGGTATCCAAAAGTTGTATTTTCCAGTTAATCTAAGCTTGTTGCTGGAAAAGTTTGATCGAGACTGATACGTTACAAGGAATGTTGCGTGTGAAAGTTGCCTGAATAATTTTTAGTGAACTCTTAATTTTAATACCAGATTAAATTCTATATAAATGTAGGTGCAGTAATGAATGGGGGGGGGGGGTTGAGGGGGGGGGTATCTCCCTCATACAAAACTAATTATCATATAAAACTCTTCCAAAGCCTAATTTGAATTGTTTTAACATAGGTTTACATAACAGTAATCGTTATCTTACCTTTTAATCTACAACCTGTACTTACAGTATTAAATTTCTGGATAAGAGAAAGTCGTGTGAGTGACATACCAGATTATTTGTAAATGTCTTAAGTAACTTAAAACTTTTAAAAGAAACATGCTTTGTTTTATGATTTAAATAATCTAAATAAATTAAGTTCTTTTCAATAATATATTTTTTCCATTCATGCAAAGTCTTAAAAAAAAATAAAATATTACCCATATTTTGTAACTTTTCCTGTGCAAATCTTCGCATGTCGAGTTCCACCCATACCCTACTCAAACAACCATTCAATTGTTGCGCGCGTTTATTACATTATATTTACATCTATTTATAATTATTTATTATGCTTTTTTGGAATTAGTATACTTTTTTTTGGAAAAATTAGATATAACTGATCTAGATTTCAGTGTTGCTGCAATATATCCTTAAAAATTAAATAATTTACGAATTTTACTATAAAATGTGTCTCAGAATTTTACCTGCAGTTCCACTGTAGTCAGAAATATGCAGAGTATACCAATTAGATTCATCATCTATCCTGAATTTGTCATATTCTGCATAAACTTTATTATGTCTCTTGTCTTCTAGATCGAAACGAACGGAATAAGTTCTTCGATTCGTCAGATAGTAAATATTCTCGTTTCCTGTTAAAATAATCAAAAGTTGAGTCATGCACCAAAATTAGTGTAATATTTATTTTAATTGTACTTTAAAAGGAATTTAAAAGATATTTAATAAACACACACACACACACATATATATATATATATATACATACATATAACTTATTTAATTGAAGCAAAGCTTTGTACCATTTTGTTCAATACAAATTTACTGTGCAGATATAGGGGAATTTTTATCGTTTCACATGCATTCTTTAAGTCAGGGGTAGGGTACCGGTACAGCGGCTCCGGGTTACATGTGCCCCCTAACTTAAAGTTTTCCGTCCAGTGGCGGAAATCTCAAAACGTAGTCAGGGATATTTTTTGCTAATGCAACAATGTTTAAGATAGTGTTCTGATTTTTTTAAATAAAAACACGACATTGGCAGCCTAGCTGTCCGTAGAAGTACAGGCTGTTCGCACATTTTTTAGACGATTTTATTTCGCAGTAAGAAAAAATCGTTTGCATGGAGAATTTTATTTTCACAACAGTTATATTTTTGGAAGTTTTATTTATCTTGTGATATTTATAATTTTTGTTTAGATGCAAAAATGCGCTTTTAAAATGGAAGTGGATGGAAGGATAGGTTTCCACTCTTTCCAAAGATAGTTTTTAGTGAAATCTTTCTGAAAAGCATTTATCAGGAGAAAAATGGAAAAATGTTGCAACAACAGATGAATCTTGGGTCTATTTAAGTGGTTGCAATAAAAAAAGATCAATTTATTATCACAAAAGTGGAGAAAAAAAATTGCTACATGGCTCAAAGCATCAAAAGAGAGTTTTTCTAAAGGATTTATGATTGTCACTGGTTTTTTCATACAAGCGCAAGATAAAAGCAAAAAAAAAAAAAAAAAAAAAAATGTGACAAAAATGTCAAAATCAACTCTAAATACTCTCAAGAACATATTTTAATTCCAATTAAAAAAAAAATGAAAATCCAGATCTTTATCCACAATGCTATCAATCCGTTGAACTGCATCAAGACAAAACAAGCAGCCACACATCGCAATCCGCAATTGCTTTTCTAGAAAAAAGTGCAACAAAAAACGGGAATTAAAGCCATACCCTTCACTGACATTCCTGCTAAATCTTCTGATGTATCACTGTTGGAATTTTGTGTTTTTCGACTCTTAAAATCAACATTATCCAAACACCGACCTACAACGCTTTGTGGACTCTGGAAAGCCTTTCAAGAGGAGTAGAAAAATATACCTCTTCCGATATTTTAAAAAGCATTATTATCATAGAAATTATGATGTAGAATGTTAGTTAAGAACAAGGGCTATCAAACTGAACAAATAAAACACGAAATATGAGGGAAATTGCTTCAGTACACTCCATCAAAATCGTCTAAAAAATGTGCGAACAGCCTCTGTACATTAGAGCTGCACCGTCAAGGATTCTGATTGAAAGCTGAAAAATTACTTGCTTTAAAAAATAAATAAAACAATATTATACATATATAATTTTATTTTAAGGTCTTTTTTTTTTAAAACAGTTTCTAATTGGATTTTAAATATGCACGCATACACACACACAGTCATATGTGTATATATATATGTCTGTATGCATGTAGACAGATAGATATAGATACAGGTACAGTACATCCCGCAGAACTGAAATGAATTTCCAAAACTAGTTCATAGTTTTTTGGGTTGAGATGCCTGATTTAGAATGTTGTCTTTTAAAGTCGCCCTTATAATTTTTAAAGTTTTGGAACAATTTTCGCACGAAACATTTCTTCGAATAGAAAAAAAAAAGTGCATCAAACATATTCAATTTTACAAATTAATAAAAAATCAGTTGTAGCTATAGTTGCTTTAAATATTTAATCCAATTAATAGTAAATATGGAATTTGAAAAAGAAATTTTTTGGAAATATTTCTCTCTCTCTCTCTCTCTCTCTGAAAAAAAAAAAAAAAAAAAAAAAGAAATCATTGTATTTTAATGAAGACTGTTAATTATTACACATATATATTCTACAATGCATAATTATCCATGGTGTTTTAATTGACAAATACTGGATTAATAGTATGCAACTACAGTCGGCAGCAGAATTATTCGAGCGGTAGCGATAATTCCTGTGTAAAAAAAGTACACATAATACTGCTTTGTTAAATAAATCCTTGTCGAGTCATGTTCTTAGTCAGTCTAAGTATTAAGTTTACTTTTATATATAAATTATTGGGAGCGCTCGAATAATTTTGCTGCCGACTGTAGTTTAACCATCGTTGGATTGTTTACACAACTGAGGCAATTTGTCTATAAAAGTTCTGGATGAACCTTACAGAATAGTTGTGAAAAAGTAAATTTTTTTTAACCATAAGTAGAATACAGGAATTTTATTAAAATGAAAAACTACAATTTGACAAAATAACTAATTCTTTCCGAATACAGAATAGTGCATTAATCAAAGAAGTTATGGTTAGGCAGTAAGCAAGGCATTTTTGCTTTCAAATGTAACTTTACAACCATTTTTAAGCACCAAATTCTTTGTGTGTTCGCCACTGACAAGTTACCATTTTTTGACACAAGTAAGAGACTGTATATGACGTATCTGGCTGCCAACAGATTGAAATATAGCTAACGAAACGTCAGTAAGGCAGATGTTTTCAGCCTCAACACGGATAAAGTTGAAATTGAATATATAAATGTGTCATCAGGCACCATTTAAATTGCGTATGTTCAATAGGCTATTGCATAGCTGCCAACTTGTACTTTTTTGCTACCGGAAATTTTTAATTGGAATTTTTAGTAGTTTTCCGAGGTTAAACTTGATGAATTCTTTTACGAAGAAATAGTAGTATTAAAAAACCGTACAAGTTTGTACCTGTGGTATAGGCTACGGTCTGAGAAATTCCGCTAAGAGTGTTGTGTGTAAAAATCTCCACAATTTTGATCCACCACGAAGGGGGTGGTTCCCCTACTACGGTGACCCCCAGCCCCAGAGGTATAATTCGGATGACATATATGAAGATAAAACATTCTCTAGTCTAACATTTCTTTTACAAAAATCAAAAAGATTAGAGTAGAATAACTATAATTAAAATTGTGTTAAGATAATTCAAACTTAACACAATCAGTTATTTTGATGAGATAAAAAAAAAAAAAAAAATCCAAATTACAAATAAGAATCATCAATTTTTGAGAAATTTTCAAAAGTGGAAAAAAAAATAATAAAATATACAGACGGCAGATTCGTTAATTGCATTATTACCTTACATAAAATTTATGTAAATCAAGTTTAAAAAAAATTACTACACTTAAAAAAATTTCATTTTATTTTCTACCACGAAGATATCGAAATATTTCGATGATCGATTGCGACATCATGCTAATATAATAATTTTAACTAAATTTAAGGTATTAATCATTTGATACTCTGTAAAAAAGGTACGATGTTAAACATATTAAACAATTTCGATGTGGAATTGGCGAATAGAACTGCTGTTACGATATATTTGACATTATATTTTCTGAAAATACATTTCTACGTCATTATTCAATGATCAAAACGTTTCGATGTGTTCATGGTAGCAATCTTAAACTGTATTTCGCAATTTACTATGGCAGTTTTAATGTATTCGCACATTTAATATTCAAAATCGTGAAGGGTTTGTTATTACCGAATCTATGAGTGAAAATATCTTTGAGTACCCATAATTCCAGTATTAGCAATAGACATGTTCAAGTTTAGTGGAATTGACTTTGAACTTAAGGTGCGTAGCGATTTTGGAATCATTCCTAAGGATTGCCCGGCGATATGCCATCTCAATATTGATGTTATACGGAAGAATTGGCAGGCTTCACCTTTTGCACTACGAAGTCGTTGGTGCGAAGCTGAGAACTTGATTGACTATGACTAATTAATGAGGACCCTGCAAAGCTAATCCTTCCGTAAAACAATCAAGAAAGGTACACACACTAATCACACTGACCGCAATTAATTCTGTTTCCTTGTCGATGTTTAAATAGGAACTGAACTTAACCAACTAGTTTGTTAACGACACATGGAAAAAAAATCGTGGAAAAAGAAAATAAAAAATCATAAGAATATTTTGAGTTTATCTGATGATTCAAGTAAATTCCCATGTTGTTCCAAATTCTAAATTTGGAGAAACATAGGTACAATCGAGAAAAAGCTAGACACACTCAGAATTTTAAAGAAACGCGAAAGACAGCTAGCCAACTCTTCTTCCTAGATACCTGGCATAGCTTGATATAACATACAAGGAACATGTTAAATCGGCTAATGTGCATGTGGTATTACATTGTTTACAATGTAAATTTTATGTGATCTACATTGTTTTTAAGACAAATGAAATAGAAATGTTATTAAATCTAGTATTTCAATCTTACCAAGCCAAAAATCTTTTTTAATGCTTCCAAAGCCTTCTTTGTAGCTTTTCCAATCTTTATAAAAAAAATCATCTTCTCTTTTAAAATCTCCCCGTCTTTGAATTACCTATAAAATAACTATATTCAATCTATGTCTGAATATATTTATACATGTGAATATTTAAATATACTAAGATGAAGCACAAGACATAAGTATAAAATCCTGTATTTCAAAATACATATTATGCTCACAAAAATTTCAGTTTTGTTATTCAATACTTTAAATTATACAAGTTTTCTTAACTTATTTTTTAAGCAAAAAAAAAAAAAAAAATAAATAAATAAATAAATAAATAAATTAATTAATTAATTAATTAATTAATTAATAAATAATTATTATTCACTTTAGGAATCAAATGCAGATAATTTCAATTTCTATAAAAGCCAATAAATATATATCGCTACACTTAAGGAAATGAGTAAGCGGTTTAACGTCGCAATAGTGCTACGCAGTGGGCAATTGGGGAGGTTCGGGATTCATCCCTAAAAGTTGTCCAAAGACATGTCTGACAATTCTGTTCTTCCGTGGAGAAAATGCATCACTTGTTTTCTGTAACTGCCTCCTCCCCCAAATGTATCAATTTTAAGAAACGTGGAAGACATTGCAGCAACGATTGATTTTACTAACACCAGTCATCGAGCAACAAATCTGCAATTTTTCGATGGTTTGAAAACGGGTCCATTATTCTTAAACATCTGTTTACTCAAACTATTTAATAAATAAATAAAAGAGCGGCGCGATTAATCTACTTTTTAATTTGTAAATAAATGAATAATACTGTTTAAATGAAAAAAAAAAAAAAAAAAAAAAAAAAAAAAAGAAATTGAATATTATGGCAAATATATTAGCGAGATTTTGTGCGATACATATGAGGATAGAAATACAAAAATCTAGAATTTATTAAAACAGATTAATATCTAAACATAAATAAAATGTATTAAATTAATTTTATCCATATCCTTGGGTAAGACCCACCCAATTTTTCTCATATGAGGACTTTCTAAGGTTCGTTTTAACAAACCTTACGCAATTTTTTTTTTCCGAAATAAACACTATTTGTTACCTGATTTAAAAAAAAATTATTCATACGAATATATAATTCATTAATGTCCATTCTGTGGTAAATCCCTCACTGCAAATAAAGCAGTCTTAAAGTAAGACAAAAAAAAAAAAAAAAAATGTCTGAAAAGTATTTAGGACATGTAAATATCTTAATATATAGCTTAGACAGAATATATATCTTTATTTAACACACTCTTTTTGTATCTTGATAAACTGGTGGTGGAAATGAACTGATATAAAATGTCTTAATACGGTGATATGTCTTAAAATTAATTACGCATGCAAGACGAACGTCTTAAATTTTAAAATATCTTAAATAAAACATTTTGCATTACGTCATTCGCTACTTAAGAGAATTGTAGTGGCGCCATCTATTAATAATTATATTAAGATGAAGTTTGACAAGAACAAAAAAATCATGCAGTACACATGCATTATTAACACTTTCCAACTGTATGTAATTAATTATTGTATTGTACAACTTCCAATGTTTTTACCTACTTTATCACACAATGGACAGACTGTAGTTCTGAAAGGCATATAGATATACTAATTCAATTCATAACCCTTCTTAAACATCGTTAGTAAGTGTTAAAATTGCTTAACACAAATGATAACGTAGACCTTAGATACTAATTGCAGCCCTTAATATATCTGAATATTTTAGTGGAGTCCTGTAAATTTGAAGATTAGCAATACATATTTTATACAAAACATTATTTTAGCATATTGACAATAAATGTCATCTTCTTTGGAACCTTTTAGTAGAAAGTTCTTTAAATGTAATTTTTAAAAATGTCTGTCCTAAAATACAATGCACTGGCATTTTTTTTTTCTCTCTGTGTGTGTGTGTGTCCCTGTACATAAACCAGTTGCACATTACCTATTAATGCCATTTTAAATAGGGAACATTCTCTAGTGAATTTGAATAACAAATATAATATTTTAAGAAGTCTGTAAATATTTACGGATGATGGGGGTGGGCAGACGGGCATATAGACAGATGAACAGTCGGACAGATAAATGCATAAATTGAAATTATATTCATATTTAAAAAGTGTTGAAAAGTGTTAAATCGCTAAATGTAAACGAAAATGCAATTCCACACAAAATAAATAAATAAAAAAAAAAAAAAAAAAAAAAAAAAAAAAGCCCTCAATGTAACTGAATATTTTTGTGTTGCCCTGTAAATCTAATGCTAATTATACTACATTTTGTAGAAGGCATTCTTTTGTGCATATGAATAGCATATTTCAATTTTTTTAAGCTTTGTGCAAAGTAAAGTTATTAAAATTTGTTTTTTAGAAATACCTCTCATTGAACGCAATGCTTTGGAATACTTTCGGATGTCCCTGTATACAATCCAGCGATGGTATTTACTCCATTTTCAATGGGGAACATCCAATAGTGAACTTAAACAACTTATTTCAATTCCACTATTTGTGTAAAGTTAAGGTATTAAAATATGGTTTATAGGAATACCTCACATAGAACACAATGCTTTGGAATACTTTCCAGTGTCCCTGAACACAAACCAATGGAGGTATGCACTCCATTTTCTATAGCAACATTCTATAAAGAATTTGAATAACATATATCAGTTTCAAGAAATTCTGTGAATATTTACGGGAGGTAAAGTACGACAGACAGACAGACGAAAGGACGGACAGACAGACAAACCGCATTAACACTTTTCAACCTTGTTGGAAAGTGTTAAAAATATTTCGAAAATGATAAAAACGTCTAATGTAAACGAAAATGCATTTCCAATAATACCCTTTAATGTAATTGAATATTTCTGTGTGGCCCTGGAAATCTAATGATAATCCCACTGAATTCTAGAAAAAGCTTTCGTTTTTGCATTTGAATAACATATTTTAATTTTATTAAATTTTGTACAAATTAAAAATATTAAAATATGGTTTATAGAAATATCTCTCCTACAACACAATGCCTTGGAATATATTCGGGTGACCCTGTACTCAAACCAGTAGTGGTATGCACTCCATTTTCAACAGGAAACATCCGATAGCAAACTTGAATAACATATATCAGTTTCAAGAAATTCCATGAATATTTATGGGAGTAAGTACAAACAGAAAGACGGACAGACATTAACAGTTTTCAACCTTTTTAGAAAGAGTTGAAAAAATAACACGCATAAAAATAATTTTATTTAATTAGAAAAAAAAAATTAACTTCGCAGCAGAAAAAAAAAATATTTTCTAAAATTGAAATTATAATGAAAATATCAAAGATTTAAATCTTTTTCATTGAAAGAAAAAAAAATCATGAAAACTCTCAATAAGTGATTTTACTTATGAGATTTTTCTGAAAATCATATTATCCAAACATCGAGGGCTTGAATTTTCACATATTTATAACATTTAGAAATTGAATTCTATTAGGTTTTATTCAATAAAATATATATTAAGGCAACGATTTTTATTTTTTATATATTTGAAATCTTTAAAGTGCGTTTAACTCAGTTTGCATGTTTTCGTGAATTCGTGATTTTCAAAATCCTATAACTTCAAAAGGTATATAATTTATAAATATAAATATAAATAATAATAATCATATTTTTAGATGATTAATAGGTTCTACTTAAAAGAATTGGGGGGATAGATTTAATAATATCTTTAAAGAAAAAATATTAAATATAGGAATATAACATTTTTCGTTTTCGTTTTCTTTTTTTATTCTTTTTTTCTTTTTTGCAAATTTTTTACATAGTGTTTTCTTACTTTTTTTTCCTCAAAAACTAATAAATTTCAAAATCCATCACCAATTTTTTTAAGTAGGCTCTTTAAAACACCCAAAAAATTATTAAGTTTTTCATTAATCATCTGTAGAAATTTTAATAAGTTGAAGATATCAAATTCATGAAAAAGCGCAAAGTGAGAAAACGCAATTTAAAGTTTTCAAATGTATATACAATTTATCAAAAACCATAAAAATTATTTTCTAAATATAAATTTCATTGGACAAACCTACCTAATATAGTTCAATTTATAAATATTAAGCGGAAATATAAAGTATTCTATGAAACCTTCAGTAGTGCGAAATCAAAGATCCCCTTAAAACACAAAACTGCAGTATATTTGATCAAGTGTTTTGCAGCGGCATTATTGATAAAGACACTAAATTGCGACACTAGCTTTCTGATTCTAAGTCAGACCTGAGTTCGAATCCACTCTCGGGTAAGGAAAATTTTTCTTTTAAAATTTAACAGAAAAACAGAATCATAGGCCAGGTTTATTTATCTATTTGTTTGTTAAAAAGCCTTAAAAATTGACCCTCCGTGGCGAAGTGGTTACGTCACCACACTGCTAATCGCCTTCGAGTGTAGGAGAGCGGGTTCGATTCCCGCGCTAAAACTGGGTATTTTTCCATTTCTTCGTATTGTAATTCTGTTCTGTGCTATCTGTAATTATCTGACGAAGATTTACAAGCGGACTACAAGTCAAGCATACAAATCTGATGTATATGTTATCAATAAATAAACAAGCCTTAAAAATAGCGGCGTTTTTAAGCCTAACCTGGCGGTGTTTTAAGACATTTGCTTAATTTCAGATGCAAAACTGTGTCTCAAAAAGTAAGACCCCTCCCTTTTTTTTTTTACTTAAAAAATGACCATCCGTAAAAGAGATATTTCCCTCTGAATTTAAGACTTTTACGTTTACAGTGCATAAATTTAATTACATGCTTGCCTATTGACCCTGAGTTAGCTGACGTAAGTGGGAAAATTTGTTACCTGTATTCTGTATTCTGACATGAGTCAGCGTATGTTTTGCAACCATAATGTTAACATGTATTTGTGTTGTATATATGTGTTATAAAACAGAATCAAAATATGTATATTAATAAATACAATAATTGCCCCCTTATCTCTCGTCTCATCTTTATATTAATAAAATAAAAATGGAGACATTCAGAAAAGATATACTGTTTAAAAATTTTATTATGCTAAGTACTTTGGCTATGAAGATGACAGACGATGTTCGTCAAAAATTAACGCCCCATTTTTCTAAGCCTAAATTTAAAAATTAAAACACTTCCTATTATACAGAGAAAGCGAATTCTACAATATTCAACTGCTTTACTTTTTAAAGAATCGATTTTTAGGTTGATATGAATTCTTATGGAAAAAAATAGTAATAAAATTTTTTGTGTAATTTTAATTGTTCTGGACTGAAAAGAAAATATAGTCCAAGAGGAATTTATTCTTCCGGTTTTGATTATTTGCAGAGATAAATAAGATGTGAAGATAAAAATGTTATGCATATATATGTATATGTATAAACATTTTATCTTCTCATTCTTATATATATATATACTTTTTTCTAAATTATTTTTATTTATTTATTTTATCAATACATTTGGAAGAAGCAATTTTTTTAGATTACGTTAAGGAAGAAAAATAGTACCTGTAGTTATTTCGTGCATGGCGATGACAATGATAATTTATTAACTAAATTAACTTTTCCTGTTTCTCCAAAGTCTAAATATCATAAAGAGACAGTAGATAGATTTATTTAACTCTTAAATCCCTTACCGAATAAAATTACAGAAACAATTAAATTTAGATGATGTTTTCAATCGGTGCAATACAAGTTTAAGTGCACGATTAAAAATATTTAACAACGCACTGTGATAAAGGAAAATTTCTTACAGCAATTTTTATTTGGTCTCAAAGCAAAATAATTTAAAGTAATTTAATTTCGCAAGCTGAAGATTTATCTTTCGAAAAAGCCGTGAAACTGACTAAAAATACACAACTGCTTAAAATGACATAGCTGAATTCCAAAATAAAAATAAAAAAATTACTAGTTTTTTGCACATTAGAAAAAAAAAATAAATAAATAAAATTTACAGTCAAATAATGGGAGAAAGCAAAATAATATGACAAAAAGAAATCTATGAATATAAATAGATCTGGAATTAATTCTTTCTAGTGTGGGATTAATTTTCAATTGGAAAAAGTTTGTAGATATATAAATAATTTCTAATATTTTCAAATAACACGGTAACTTAAGTATGCAGAATTTCTAAAAATATTAGCCCTGAAAACAATTATGTTCTTAAAACTGTTAACATTTTATCGTTCCATTCAGAGGGGATTTAACCCATTGAAATTTGTATTTTGATGGAAAATAGTGCTAAATCAGAGATGGAACTTGTTACAGGATCAGCGATTTCAGTCGTTTCAATAAATCATTTTGTGAGGTTGAGAAAATGGAAGGTCGCCACTTTCAAAATTGAGCTGGATCCAGCGACTCCCGGTGACGCAATAGATGGGAGATTAGGATGGTAGACGCCAACAGTCGGCGAAGTTTCAGATTAAGTCGGAATGGTTTTGCGTCAGCATAGAGCTGCAACGGAGGAAGTAAGTTGCGGAGTGTAAGAGGATGCGTGATTTGATAAGTGAAGTGATTGGAGACGGATGGGTTAATGCAGATAAATATCTGAGTAATTTTGTAGAGATTGTGGTGTTGATGAAGATAGTTCTGTATACCAGCGTTAAGTTATTGAAGATTGCTGATTTACATATTTACAACTTGAGACTTATAGTTACAAACACTTTTTGTCTCTAATGATCCTTGTGACAAAGTCACTCTAAATTTCCGTTGGCCTCCATCTTCCAAGATTGCTGATTTTGTAGTGGAGTGTTGCAGTGTGTAGTAGAGTGGTATTTGTGGAAAAGAATTGCCGGACCAGAGAAGCCTGCCGACGATCTGGGAGTGAGCGTTGTTAAGCTAGTCAACCAAGAGCAGTTTTCGTCAAGTTTCTACTATTTCTCCAGGGTGAGATTATGATTCATATTTCTCTAATTTGTTCGTTTATTTAATTATTTGATTGAGTTCGTAAAAGCAATTCTCCCCCCCCCCCCTTCCCAGATTTTATGTTAAAATAAAAGTTGTATTTGTATTTTCAATCAAGTCTCGTGCTCTTCTATTATCTATTTAGTAATCTAATTAGTTAAATAATATGGAGTCTGCGACCACACAGACTTCATAATTTTCCCTATGTTTATTTCCAGAACACAAAATCATTTCTGCGTACATGTTGCCAAAAATGGCTACAGGAAAAAATTAAAATCCCTTTCGGAATGTGATTGTAATGCATTGTAATGCTAGTTTCGGTATGTGAAAGTGATCGGTGAAACTAAATATATTTTATAAGACGCGAACAGTTACGCATTACACAAAGCATTAAATTAAAATTAGAAAAATATATAAAAACTGGTAATTTATAGCAAATAGGTGGCTACTATATAGTTTAGGTATCTAAATCTAATGGCAAAATTCGCCTATGTGGTGATTCAAAATTAACAATAAATAAATTCTTGAAATTTGATAAATATGCATTATGTATAATAAAGGATATTTTATCCTTTGTTGGGCGTGGAATGCATTTTCCAAATATATGTTTAAATCAGGTTTACTTACATTTACTCATAGATAAAACCCCCCAAAAATTATTTACAATTAAATTAACATTTCTAAAAGAATGTTTTAATTTATTCAATTATCGTATGAAAACGTTAATTCTCCAGAAATATTATGACACATAACTGTACAATAAATATGAATTGAAATTAAGGATTTTAGTTTTTTTAGAGTTGACGTATACATTTTGGAGGAAACTGATAAAAAAAAAAAAAAAAAAGAAAAAAAAAAGTTGTCTTAAACAAGTTTAATTATATTACGTAAATGTAATCACGAATTAAATAACAAAAAAAAAAAATAATTTTTTATGAATGATGAGATCATTTATTGCTGTTATAAAATCGATAGAAATGGTATACATAAAACGTATTTTTAGTTCTAACTTTTTACTTTTGCACTGTCCCAAATTTGTCTACTCTCTACAAACAAATTATTACAAATAAATATAAATTTATAATAAACAACCAATTGTGAGCATGCATTTAACACCATTAAAGACGATTTTATTCCAGAAAGTATTCTTATATATATTTTAATCTAATATTATCTTATTTTTTGCCCATGATGCTCCTCCTCAAAGCAAAGTGGTAGTTCTTTCTTAAACGATGTCATGTGGTATAGTCAGGTATGTAAAAATACACCTTTATCTGTTTTCTTCTTTTAAGGGGACTCGCGACCATTAATTTGGCAAAAAATGAAAAAAATATCGATTTTCTAATTTTTTGCCTTAAACATATTGGGTGAGTGCGAAAGTTCTACCCGTTTCTGCATGTGCAAATTTGCAATGGAATTGACGTCACATATGACATTGTAATGACGCAAATCGTCCACCTATCAAACGTGTGGATGCCTCACATATAAATGCATCTTGTCTCACAAAGTTAATCATTAAAAAAAAATATTATATATATATATATATATATATCAGATGGTGTAACATGGAAAGCTAAAAGGAGCATATAAGGTATTGTTTGTTATACAAGTTCGATAGAAAGAATACTATAGTCGCAGCATGTCGCAGTGTTTATCAAGTTTATGGGGAGCATGCAATAGATGTCATCGATGGTTTCGCAAATTTAGCGAAGGAGACAGAAGCTGCGAAGATCAGGCTAGGAGTGGACGGCCATCACACGTTGGAGACGACGATATTGACCAAGCCATAAGGAACAACACGAACCCAACCATGCAAGAATTAGCGGAGAACTTCAACGTACACCGGACAACGGTGAAGAAACGGCTGGGTTTTAACGGCTGGGTTTAAGTTGGGTTTTACGAGACAGTTGAATCGTATGGTTCCATATAACCTGACAGCTAATTCACGGGATGACAGAATCGCAACCTGTGTTTCCTTGCTTTCCCGGTACAAAAATGACTCATTCTTGGTACGAATTGGGACAGGAGATGAGAAGTGGGTTATGTACCGTAACGTAAAGCGTCGTAGGATTGTGTGTCGCCCTTCTGATCCGCCTGCATCGACTTCGAAAGCTGAACTTTACCCCAAGAAGGTGTTACTGAGTGTGTGTTGGGATGTGCAAGGAATAATTCACTGGGAGGTCCTGTCACTCAACCAAACCATCAATGGTGCCTTTTACTGTCTACAGTTAGACAGGCTGCATTCGAATATGGTAGCAAAGCGGCCAGGTCTCATCAGTCGTTGCGGAATTATCCTTCATCACGATAAAGCCAGGCCACATGCTGCTCTTATCACTCGCCAAAAGTTACTGGGCTTTGATTGAGAGGTTTTACCCCACCCTCCCTATTCTCCTGACTTGGCCAACTGACTATCACCTGTTTCAAGCGTTGAACAATTCCTTCGGTCAGAAAATCTTTGGTGGTATTGATGCTGTGAAAACTGCCATACAAGACATTGTTGACTCGAAACCGCCGGAATTTCACCGCCGTAGGATTCATCTCCTACCAGAAAGATGGCAAGAGGTCATAGATAGCAATGAGGATTATGCACAATAGTAGGTACTGTTCATTTTGCGTTTATTTGCTCTTTTGTATGGGTAATAAAAACGGGTAGAACTTTTGCACTCACCCAATACTTTGACACCCCTAGTGTATCCTGACGAAGTTTCGT
Organism: Salticus scenicus; assembly: GCA_963930645.1. Taxonomy (NCBI): domain Eukaryota; kingdom Metazoa; phylum Arthropoda; class Arachnida; order Araneae; family Salticidae; genus Salticus; species Salticus scenicus. The sequence continues at coordinate 92,287,401 of OZ005650.1, forward strand.
AAAGATCCGAGAACATATAAAATAACATTTTAAGTAATTAAAAGTAGATTTGGAATATTTTTTCAAACTAAAGTGGTTTTTCACAAGTTCATGTTTTTTCAGTATATCAATATGTTCAAAACGCCAAAACTTATTTATATATTACTCAATTGACTTGATTTTTTTTCTGAATGTTCATTATAGTGTATTTTATAAAAGTGTATTTTATAAAACTATGGATCAGATTTGCAATAAAATCAAAAGTTTTTTTTCTTTTTTTCTTATAAATATGTAAAAAAACTGTATTTTTTGTTGAATTGTTACACATATATCAACATTTTATTTTGTTACTCTCAAACAAATTAACCTTTTAGAACTCCGATCCTTAGAAATATAGATGACACTTCTAAAAACATAATAAAAAAAAGAAATGGTTTAAGAAAATTAGAAATTGAAGGAGAAGATACAATTTAAAAATTATTTAAATTTTTTATAAAAATTTTAATTTTTCAAATTGTAACAGTAGAAATGTGTTATTCTGTGGTAAAATAATTTTTCTTAATAAAAATCACTTAATAATATGCAAAAAGAGTATTGTAAAATTCTTAAATAAAAAAAAAGTTTTTCTAAGGGTAGCGAATCCCCTTAACTTCTCTTTTTTTTAATTTACTGATACACCAGTTTTAATTTATAGTTTTGCGATCATTTTTTCTATTCGACTTATAGTAACAAGATTGTTCTCTCGAAATTTAATTTTAGTATGAACACTTACATTTGAAAAGCTATAGACTCGATTTTTACAACATTATATCATTTTATGATAAAAATAGAAAATACAACTTGCATTATCATCGACCTAACACTGAATTTTAGTATGAACACTTATATTTGAAATGCAATAGACTCGAATTTTACAACATTATAGCATTTTATGATAAAAATAGAAAGTATAACTTACATTATCATCGACCTACTTCTTAATTTTAGTATAAACACTTACATTTGAAATGCAATAGACTGGATTTTTACAACGTTATATCATTTTATGATAGGAATAGAAAATATAACTTACATTATCATCGAACTAACTCTTAATTTTAGTATGAACATTTGCATCTGAAATGTAATAGACTCGATTTTTACAGCATTATATCATTTTATGATAGGAATAGAAAATATAACTTATATTATCATCGACCTAACTTTTAATTTTAGTATGAACACTTTTATTTGACATGCAATAGACTCGATTTTTTACAACATTATATCATTTTATGATACGAATAGAAAATATAACTTAACATTATCATCGACCTAACTCTTAATTTTAGTAACTATTTTCAAAATTATTATGTCAATGCAAAAATATAAGAAACATTTATTATGGAAAATGCTAGGATAAAACTATACAAAGACTATTAAATCTACATCGCAAAATAACGATAAATAGAATATAGAAATTGTTTGCATAAAGGATGAACGATCTTCAACAAAATGCACTGGTATGAAAATTAAAACATTACTAAAAAAAAAATATTATCTAACCTGCAAGTATGGATAAACATAACTTTTATTTTCTTTCTGATAAACATAACGTATTCTTTTTCACAGAAAATTTTATGAAATAAATATAAGCAATAAACATAAGTTTGATTCCTTTTGAAATTGTATCCCATCATTTAAATGAATTTCGAAGATTAATAGCGTCTGCACACAAGAATTTATCCAAATTCTTTCATAGATAGAAAATATATATATTTTTTTAATGTTTCTAACAAACATAACATTATTAACAATTTTGAATACTGAAAACTTAAAGATTAATTAGTATTTAAAAAACGTGTGAAAAAAGTAAAACAATTTTTTTCAATGTATACTTACAGTCCATCCTCCTCCATCCGTTGTCATATCGCAGTATACTTCGAGAGGCTTCATGAAAAGAAGTCTGTTAATAGGCCAAATGGCGTACACTCCGCTGTCATTATATCCTCTTTTATATAAATCAGCACAATCCTTGTCTTTATCGTTGCCATAAACCAGCTTTTCTTCTGTGCCTACTTGAATTTCAATAAAATTTGATTATATAATTTTACAGTTATACATTCATACACTGAGAAAAAATTCTGTAACTGACATTTAGAATCTAAATTGTGGTTCTAGAAAAATTAGTTCCATGTCAACCTTATAAGTTCTAGTGAGTTTTAGAAACCCCTATTAGAATTCTACAGCGTTTGCCTATATTATCGAGGGCAAAGTTATTTCAAAATCTCTGCAAATGAATGAGAATACAAGAGGCGGGTTTCAGCAACTATAATCTTGGTTTAGTACCCAATTCTAGAAAATCAAGAGAGAATTTCTTGCAATGCAAAAGATTCAGAATATTCTTTCACCATCTAGAAAAGTGTAGACTAGGAATTCTCGATCATTTCGTCAATTCAGTTTACTAGCGTGGATTATGCGCATAGCTCGGAAATCTATATTTCTAGTTTAAGGGTTTAGAAAATGACCACTTATTCATTCTAGATGAAGGCAGTATATTTTTTTTCTAAGTGTACGCAGTAGAAGCCCTCAAAATTGAAAAGCGAAGAAAAAAACTAGGGGTGTTCAAAAGGTTAGTTAAACTCGAATAATGAAGGTTAAAAACCAATTTACTTAGAAGTGCACTACAATACAGTATGAAACATATACTCCAACAAATATTTCTCTACACAATGTCTGAGTCACTGGAAGAATTTGTTTAGAAACCAATTTATTTAGAAGTGCACAATAATAAAATATGACACACATACAACAAATTATTCCTCTAAACAAAATCAGCGGCGCTGCAAGCATTTGTCAAAAAGTATTACTAATCGTTAGATGCCCTGACGATAGAAACTCGTTCCTTGGTTCTGGAACCAAATTCCCACACTACCACTTACATCCATAAGACATCTATAAACATGTATAAAAGCTTTAAAATGATCCATTAAACGTCTATAAATATCCTACAGATACCTATTAGCACGACAAATGTCATTCTTTATTACATCCATTAGATGTCTGTTACATATCCGCTAAATCTCCAAATATCCAATAATTGGGCTTGTTAGATCTAATAGATATTGAAAATATCCAAATCTTGTTTTGATCTAATATGTTACATCAGACACAAAAAAAGGCCCGTCTAAATTTCGTCCACATTTAAACATCTGATAGAAATCTATAATTAGTAGGGGAGACCGGGGCAAGATGAAGAGCGGGGCAAGATGACTAATGTCTTAATTTTTTTGTTTTCCACTAGGTGGCAGCTTCAATCGGGCACTACTTGCTCTTCTATCGGCCGTTCGTTAAACAATAGTATAGAAACGCTGAAATGGCCATTTTTGTGTCAGTTGTGAAGCTTTGATTGTTTACCGCTGCCACGTTATAACTTTTATGCATATGTAAATAAGCTCTGCTACAGCAACTGGTAAGATATATAGTTTCTCTTTAATATTTATGAGTAACTTAGTTTAAATACTACCTATTACCATGAATAAATGTCAATTAATCGCCTTCCTTCATGGCAATGAAAACGAATATTTTTAAACAGGCAGTCCGGGGCAAGATGACGAGTGAATAATAGTGCTAATTCTCAGACCTTGGTAGAAGAAAACCAACATATAAACCCTTCAGAAGAACCAGAACTTATGGCAAATGCTGATTCCGATGCACCAAAGAAGCCTGTTAACGTTTTTTATTTCAAACCATTGCCTAAAGCAACACAGTGAGAGAAAGAAAAAAAAAAAAAAATCTAAGCTCAAGCATTCTTACAAGCACACTCATCAAAGAAATGTTAGAACAAATGGAAAAGCAGAAGGAAGAACAGGAAGGTTTAAAAAACAGAGAAAAGAAGCTCGCGAAGCTAAAAAGGGAGTAAAAAAACTCAAACTAAGTTCCTGTAGGCCTAAGTCTATAAAATCCAGGCCAAACAGTCCAGTTGCATCAACTTCAAAGGATGTCCTGCTTGTGAAGAGGAATATTGTGACCCTTCAACAGAAGAATGGATCCAGTGCTGTAAATGCCAAGAACGGTGGCATAAATAATGTTCCAATTATGAAAATGGCATTTTCATTTGTGACTATTGTTAGCTACACAACTAAACACTTCAACATTACGTTACAATGCATTACGCTTAGTTCGATACTTTGTAAGATGTAAAAACACAGTTATCATTTGTTAAACCGTGTAACATATTCAAAAGATAAAATATGTTCAACCTTTTTCAGTGTTGTCATCTTGCCCCAAGGCCAAAGTCATCTTGCCCCAGTACTGGGGCAAGATGACGATTTGTTAAGGTTATGAAAAAATAAAATTATCCTTTGTTTTTTCTATTTGAAAAATTAAATGGAAATATATTTAATACTACAAAGGACTACTCTAACAGTTCATGTAAAATTAATTTTACTATCCTTAAAAATAAATTAATAAACAACAAAAATTATTAGCATAGTCATCTTGCCCCGGTCTCCCCTACTGGATATCCAGGATTTTTAATGAACATTTTTTAGATATTTTGTACCTTTTTATAGATAATTTGGATATAATTTAGATGTCTAATGGAAATCGGTGGCTGTATGGGTTAGATCCGGACTGAACTGGACAACTTAGAACTAATGACGGACGATTGAATGATCACCACCAACAGATACTCTCAACTTCTATTATGCAACGTGTTCGACGCTCATTCTGCTGAGAATATAATGCCTTCCACCCGCTGACCCCGTCTAATGTGCTCTCAACTTTGTGGGCATTTCTTGGATTTCCACACCGGTTAACTCTAAGTTAACTATTATCTCATCAAAGAAAAAAAAAAAAAAACGAAAAAAAAGAGAGAAGTAAACGATTTTTTTTTTTTTTTTTTTTTTTTTTTTTTTTGAAGAATCGCAGAAACGAATTAAATTCAATGAAAATAAAAGAATTTCACTGAAGCATTGCATTTGAAATGGTCAGTTTAAAATTCTGAAATGGAGACATTTTGTTCTTTTGTTTCTGGTAATTTATGCATATTATTTTTATTGTATTAGCAATGTTACAGAAAATAACTTTTTTGTTAATTAAATATACATTTCTAATCAGTTATCTTTTGTTTTGCTTTATTTTATTTATTAAATTATTTTTTGTTTTACAAATTTTTAAAAGGGTCAACTACTTTAAAATTCTAAACCGAAATCCAGTCGTGCGCATGACTGAATTTTCCTGAGTCGATATTGCTGCCATGCGACAGACACAATTTTTCTTTAGCATAAGATAAGCTTTAGTCAATTTTCCCTTTATAATCATGTAAAGAAAGAATTACTTTAGTTATTGAAGACAGATTATTTCATTGTCTTTGAATATAAGAACATGACACAGAAATAGCTGGAAAATGACCATAAAGTGTCTACTACTGATACGGTTACTCAAATATATATGAATAATTTTACCTTCCAAAGTTTTGTTTTATTTTAATTTAATAAAAAATTCTCTGAATACTTTATTTTCCTTATTAAACAAGAAATAAATATCATGCAGTACGCATTGATAATAACACTTTCCAACTATACGTAATTGTTGTATCCAATAACTTTTAATATTCTTTGCCTACGTTATCACACAACAGAGAGAAGGACTGAAAAATGTACAGATAGACTAATTGATTTTAAAATTCTTCTTAGGCATTTTGGAAAGAGTTAAAAAGCTTAATGCAAAAGAAAATGCAGCCATTAGATTATAATTGCAGCTTTTGATCTCTCTGAATATTTTAGTGTAGCCCTGTAAATCAGAGAGTTAATCATATCATTTCTATACAAAACACTATTTTAGAATATTAACAATACATTTCAATATTTTTATGATTTTTACACTAGAAAGATTTTTAAATATAACTTTCAAAAAATTCTGTCCTAAAACGTAATGCAGTGGCTCTTTTTTTTTTTATCCCTGTAAACGAACTAGTTATACAGGACCTATTAATGTCATTTTAAATGGGGTACATTCTACAGGGAAAATATTTATAAAAATAACACTCATAGAACACAATGCTTTCGAATACTTTTGGGTGTCCCTGTGCACAAACCAGAAAAGATATTCACTCCAAAGTTATTAAAATTTGATTTCTAGAAAATCTCTCATAGAACGCAATGCTTTGGAATACTTTTAAGTGTCCCTGTACATAAATCGGTGGTGGTATTTCCTCTGTTTTACACAGGAAACATCCAATAGTGAACTTGAATAACATATTTCAATTTAATTGAGATATGTATACAGTAAAACCAATAGAAATACCACTCACAGAAAACAATGCTTTGAAATACTTCCGGGTGTCCCTGTACACAAACCAGTAGAAGTATAAACTCCATTTTCAATAGGGAACATCCGATAGTGAACTTGAATAACATATATCAGTTTCAAGAAATTCCATAAATATTTACGGGAGTTAGAGCTCGGACATACAGACAGACAGACGGACAAGTGGATACACAAAACTGAAATCATATTCACACTTAAAGAATGTTAGAAAGTGTTAAAAACGCTTAACGTAAACGAAGCTACAATTCTAGCAATTTTTTATTAATACCTCTTAATGTAACTGGATATTTTTGTGCCACCCTGTAAATCTAATGCTAATCATGCTATATTCTGTGCAAAGTATTCTTTAGTGCATATAAATAACATATTTCAATTTCCAAAATCTTCGTGGAAAGTAAAGTTATTAAAATTGGATTTATAGAAATATCTCTCATAGAACGCAATGCTTTGGAATACTTTTGAGTGTCCCTGTACATAAACCGAGTTTGGTATTTCCTCCATTTTATACAGGAAACATCCAATAGTGAACTTGAATAACATATTTCAATTTCATTCAGATATGTCTACAGTAAAGGTATGAAAATATGGTTTATAGAAATTCCTCTCATAGAACACAATGCTTTGAAATACTTTCGGGTATCCCTGTACACAAACCAGTACAGGTATAAACTCCATTTTCAATAGGGAACGTCCGATAGTGAACTTGAATAACATATTTCAATTTCATTAAAATATGTCTACAGTAAAAGTAGGAAAATATGGTTTATAGAAATACCTCTCATAGAACACAATGCTTTGAAATACTTTTGGGTGTCCCTGTAAACAAACTAGTAGAGGTATAAACTCCATTTTTAATAGGGCACGACCGATAGTGAACTTGAATAACATATATTAGTTTCAAGAAATTTCATAAATATTTACGGAAGTTAGAGCGCGTACAGACAGACGGACAGACAGACAGACAGACAAACCGAAGTCATAAACACTTTTCAACCTTGTTGGAAAGTGTTAAAAAGGGAAAAAAAACTAACTACCTTAAGAAAATATGACTGTAATTCGATTCTATTTTAATGTTTATCAATGAAGAGGATCTGACATGAAAATATGTGAGAGAAAAATTAAGACGTTTATTATATTTTTTTATGTTTTTAAAACAAGAAAGAAAAATCTTGCAGTACGCATTAACACTTTCCAACTGTACGCAATTGTTGTATCGAATAACTATTAATATTCCTTGCTTACGTTATCGCACAACAGACAGAAGGACTGAAAAACATACAGATAGACTAATGGATTTTAAAATTCATCTTAAGCATTTTGGAAAGTGTTAAAAAGGCTTAACGCAAAAGAAAATGCAGCCGTTAGATTATAAATACAGCTTTTAAACTCTCTGAATATTTTACTGTAGCCCTGTAAATCTGAAAGTTAATCATATCATATTCTATACAAAAGAATATTTTAGAAAATTAATAATACATGCCAATGTTTTTAAGATTTTTGTAGTTTAAAGTTTTTTAAATATAACTTTTAAAAAATTCTGTCCTAAAACGTAATACATTGGCTTTTTTTTATTGTTGTTGTCCCTGTAAACAAACTAGTTGTACAGGACCTATTAATGACATTTTAAATAGGGAACATTCCATAGGGAACTTGAGTGTATCATTTTTAAAAAATTCTCAAAATATTCACGGATGATAGGAGCCGGAGACAAACAGATAGAAAGGTAGACAATCGGACAGACAGATGCACAAATTGAAATCATATTCCCACTAAAATTATAAGAAAGTGTTAAAACGCTCATGTAACCAAAAGTGCAATTCCAGCAAATTTTTATTAATACCTCTTAATGTAACTGATTATTTTTGTGTGGCTCTCTAAATTTAATGCTAGCCATACAATATTACATAGAAGACACACTCTTTTGTGCATACGAATAATATATTTCAATTGCATTAAGCTTTGTGGAAGATAAAATTATTAAAATTTGGTTTATAAAAATAACTCTCGCACAACACAATGCTTTGGAGTACTTTCAAGTGCCCCTGTACACAAACCTGTTAGAAATGTACTCTACTTTACATAGGAAACATCCGATATGGAATTGAATATCATATTAAAATTTCATTAAAGTTTCTATGCATTAAAGGTATTAAAATATGATTTATAGAAACTCCTCTCATAGAACACAATGCTTTCGAATACTTTTGGGTGTCCCTGTACACAAACCAGAAGAGGTATTCATCCCATTTACAATAGGGAAAATCCGATAGTGAACTTCAATAAAATATATCGGTTTAAAGAAATTCCATAAACATTTACGGGAATTAGAGCGCAGGAAAACAGACAGAGAGACAGACAGACGGACAGAAGAACAGTCAGACATATACAATTGAAATTATATTCACACTAAAAAAATGATAGAAAGTGTCAAAAACGCTTAATGTAAACGAAAGTACAATTCTACCAATTTTTTTATTAATAGCTCTTAATATAACTGAATATTTTTATGTCATCCTGTAAATCTAATGGTAACCATGCTATATTCTATTCAAAGCATTCTTTTGTGCATATAAATAACATATTTCAATTTCCTAAAACTTCGTGGAAAGTAAAGTTATTAAAATTTGATTTATAGAAATATCTCACAAAGAACGCAATGCTATGGAGTACTTTTGAGAGTCCCTGTACATGAACTAGTCTTGATATGTAATCTATTTTATATAGGAAACATCAATAGTGAACTTGAATAACATATTTCAATTTCATGAAGATATTGTACAGTAAAGGTACGAAAATATGTTTATAGAAATACCTCTCATAGAACACAATTCTTTGAATTACTTTCGGGTGTCCCTGTACACAAACCAGTAGAGGTATAAACTCCACTTTCAATAGGAAACATCCGATTGTGAACTGGAATAACATATTTCAATTTCATTAAGATATGTGTACAGTAAAGGTATGAAAATACGATTTATAGAAATACCTCTCATAGAACACAATGCTTTGAACTACTTTCGGGTGTCCCTGTATAAAAACCAGTAAAGGTATAAACTCCATTTTCACAAGGGAACATCCGATAGTGAACTTGAATAACATATATCAGTTTCAAGAAATTCCACAAATATTTACGGGAATTAGAGCGCGGAGAGGTAGACAGACGGAGAGACAGACAGACAAACCGAAGTCATTAACACTTTGAAACCTTGTTGGGAAGTGTTAAAAATGTTAGAAAGTGTTAAAAATGGTGCATGTAAACGAAAGTACACTTTTAGCAAATATTTATTAATGGCTCTTTATATAACTGAATATTTTTGTGTCACCCTGTAAATCTAATGCTAATCATGCTATATTCTATGCAAAGCATTTTCTTTTGTGCTTATAAATAACACACTTCAATTTCATAAATCTTCGTGCAAAGTAAAGTTATTAAAATTTAGTTTATAGAAATATCTCTCATAAAACGCAATACTATGGAATACTTTTGTGTGTCCCTGTACACAAATCAGTGGTAGTATTTGCTCCATTTTATACAGGAAACATCCGAGAGTGAACTTGAACAACATATTTCAATTTCATTAAGGTTTGTGTGCAGTAAGGGTATGGAAATATGGTTTATAGAAATGCCTCTCATAGAACACAATGCTTTGAAATAATTTTGTGTTTCCCTGTACACAAATCAGTGGTGGTATTTACTCCATTTTATACAGGAAACATCCGATAGTGAACTTGAATAACATATTTCAATTTCATTAAGATTTGTGTATAGTAAGGGTAAGGAAATAGGGTTTATAGAAATGCCTCTCATAGAATACAATGCTTTGAAATATTTTAGGGGGTCCCTGTACACAAACTAGTGGAGGTATAAACTCCATTTTCAACAAGGAACATCCGATAGTGAACTTGTATAACATATTTCAATTTCATTAAGATTTCTGTACAGTAAGGGTATGAAAATATGGTTTATAGAAATGGCTCTCATAGAACACAATGCTTTGAAATATTTTCGGGGGTCCCTGTACACAAACCAGTAGAGGTATAAACTCCATTTTCAATAGGGAACATCCGATAGTGAACTTTTATAACATATGTCAATTTCATTAAGATTTTTGTACAGTAAGGGTATGAAAATAGGGTTTATAGAAATGCCTCTCATAGAACACAATGCTTTGAAATATTTTCGGGGGTCCCTGTACACAAACCAGTGGAGGTATAAACTCCATTTTCAATAGGGAACATCCGAGAGTGAACTTGAATAAGATATATCAGTTTCAAGAAATTCCATAAATATTTACGGGAGTTAGAGCGCGGACGGACAGACAGACAGACAAGCCCATGTCATAAACACTTTTCAACCTTGTTGGAAAGTGTTAATTACTAGTGGATCTGCAGATCAGGAGCCTCAACGTCCTATTTGCATCAGACATTATTCAATCGGTCATTTTTATTTATTCCTTATTATATAATAATATATATTGATTCGATCGACGTATTACCATAATCAGATACATTCCTGATTGGGGCTGCAGCCCCCCTCAACCCCCCGCTGTATCTCTCTTTCTATACCTATTTGTATATCATATAAATTGTTACGGAATTGTAAGTAATTGCATTTATTTTTGTATAAATTCTTTCAAAGAGGCTTAGTAAGTCGATAAAATGCTAATTTTGTGCTTTTCTAGTCGGTTTAGCGTTAAAATAGCCTAATTTTCCTTTAAAAACGCGTTGTAAAGCTCCAATAAGGGAAGAAATGGATTTGGCGTCAAATTTGGCGACTGTTGGCCTCCTTGGCGATTTTTTTGGCAACCTTGGCAAGAAAATCCTTATTAGGGATATACCAAATATGGAAGCTCTAATCTCATTGGCTGATGAAATACGATAATTTTCCTGAACAGTCTGGGTTCGATAGAATAGTATAAAAGGAGCATTTTTTTAGCCAAAGCGGTCAATCTCAGATCTGTGTCAGTTTCGTCAAATGCTTGCTTTGTTTTGAGCCTCTTTGAATGAGACTTGCTTTATATGTTATTGCTAAACAGTTTGTACTGTTGTTTTGCTGTTAACGGCTGTTGTTTAAGCTATGTTTACTGGTTGAATTGAAGCTGATACTTGGTTTATAGACCTGTATTTTTCTGGAACTTTATGTGAATAAATCACTGAATTTTTGCAAGTTTCGCCTTTCATTCTCGGACAACTTACGAACCCTCAAGTACGCAACAATATATATTCTTAATAAACGACGGTCTTGTATAATTTCCCTGAAATTCATAAATACCAAATTTCACACAAAAAAAAAAATTACATAGCATATCGGAAATATTTTGCGTAACCTTTAAACTAATTATCAATTCTATGCCCACAATTTTCAACAGGAAAACATGCTTTTAAAATGCTAATAAAATTTCGTTATATTTGATGGGGTGTAACCATGTTAAAATACACTTTTAAGAAATACCTATTATAGACCGTAATAGTACGAAATTCCTTTATGTATCCCGGAAAAGCAGCCACAGTCATTATAAACGCCAATAATAAGAATAAACCTAATTAATTATAACTCATTAATTTTTCAAACTAATTTGACATCATTTGGATGATTACAGTACATACTCGGAATTATTTTGTGTGGTCCCATAAATTATTTAGTCTATACATAACCTTTTTTAAGAGTAAACATGATTTTAAGCACCTGTATAATTTATGTTAACGTTATTAAGTTCAATTTAGCATAAACGCATTAAAGTGCGCGCTTAAATTAAAAATTTGTCCATAGGCTCTAATGTTACGAAATTCTTTCGTGTGTCTTTGTAAACGAACCATAAACATTTAAATGCACCAGTAAAAACCATTCAGCTTATTTTGCGTTTAAACTTAATAATTGTTTCAAATTTAACATCGTTTGGATGTCTATGTGACATTGTCAGAACACTTTTGTAAGGTCCTGTATTTTAATTAGAAAGCTTAAGAGCGCATATTTTCTTCAAACAGCATAAGTTTAAGCATCTTACTCACGTACGCTAGTTTCATTTCCTTCAATGCAAAGTAATGATATTAAAATGCGTTTAAACGAAATTCACCCCCTACGCCGTAATGTTAAGAATTTTGGCGTGTCCCTGTACACAGTTTTTAAACAATATAGCAATAAAAATTATACGGCTCCTTCGTCAATCGAAAGATTTTTGCGGCCGCTATTGCGGTACATACAAATTCTTCCCATACGCCGTAAGGATAAGAAAAATTTTGGCGTGTCCCTGTACACGAACGATAAATGGAATACACACCTAGCACTATACAACTAATTCCGTTGGGCGCATGAATATGTGTACCGAATTGCAAGTCAATAGCGTTATTTTTGGGGCCGCTATCGAGGTAGATACAGATTCTTCCCATAGGCCGTAATGATAGAAAATCTTTCGCGTGTCCCTGTACACGAACTACAAATGGAATACACACCTAAAACTATACAGCTGATTCCGTTGGGCTCATGAACATGTGTACTAAATTGCAAGTCAATAGCGTGATTTTTGTGGCCGCTATCGTGGTACATACAAATTCCTCCCATAGGCCGTAATGATAAGAAAAACTTTGGCATGTCCCTGTACACGAATTACAAATGGAATACACACCCAAAACAATACAGCGGATTTCGTTGGGCACATGAACATGTGTACCAAATTGCAAGTTAATAGCTTGATTTTTGTGGCCGCTATCGCGATACATACAAATTCCTCCCATAGGCCGTAAGGATAAGAAAAACTTTGGCGTGTCTCTGTATACGAACTACAAATGGAATACATACTAAAAACTATACAGCTGATTTCGTGGGGCTCATGAACATGTGCACCAAATTTCAAGTCAATGGCGCTATTTTTACGGCCGCTATCGCGCGACAGACAGACAGACAGACAGACAGAAAGAAAGACACACAGACACAGCCCAAAACCGTTTTGAGTCTCAACAGAGGGCCTCCACTGACGTTTCGGCAAAAAATTACCAAGGTAATAAACACGCTATTTTATAATATGAAGAATATACTGATATAATTTTAAGATAGTATAACATAATGCCGGTTTGCATTTCTTCCCAATGCCATGGTGATTGCAATTTAGAAATACCATGGCCGATAACAATCAGACCATTTTCTATGTCGACCATTGCAGACATTTAACATTGTAAGAAATCATTTAACTATGGAATGTTTATTGGTAGTTTAAAAACTTGGAATGAAATTTAAATTATTAATGAAGAAATTGATTATTCTTTGTATATTGCGGAGCGCAAGTTCAATATTGGTAATGGTTTCAAAAATTGTAGTAACCATGTTTTATGAGAACAGTTATTAGAAATCAAATAGAAATTAATTTTGTATATTTTGAACTTTCCACAAAAACTGAATTTATTTCCTTAAAAACAATTGTTTAACACATAATTATTATGCATTTTTCCTACAGACTGTTTGATAACTCTTTACCAAAATTTAATGATTTCTATAAAAATATAACATAACTTACGTGAAATATTCTTAGATTTTGGTTTTGATATCAAATTAATTGCTTCGCTACTGAGAGGTGTCATACGTTTTTGCCTTTCACAGGAATACGTATTGAAGCATACTGCAGCAAAAAGAAGAGCTAAAGTAATATGATATAACCTGAAAGTAAAAATATATTAAATAATAAAATTAAAATGTGTGGGTTCAATGCAGAATAAAAAAAATAAAAAAAAATAGCAGGCTAGTGATAATCTTAATTAATGGAAAAAAGAAAAATCTTAATCACCTCCCCCCCCCCCCCTCAAAAAAAAAAAATAATAATAATAATAAATTAATTAATTAAATTAAATTAAATTAATAAAATTAACGTATTATTGACCATATACTATATTGGATCCAAGATATCGTATGTGATTTTTGCAATAAGAAGGTGGCAGTTCTGTAGAGGAGATAAATATTAAGTGTTCCACTTGAGGCAAAAATGTTTTCCTGTTAAGAGTAATTTTTTTTTAAAGTTGGACACTTTTGATAGTTCACATCTTCAATTTTTCCGAAACTTTCAGGATGTGTTAGTAGTACTGTGATAAGAAAAAGTGAAATTTAATTTTTTCTGAATTTGATTTGTTCGACATAGAGAGGGGGTCGAAGTTTGAGGCCGTAAATAAATGGTGCCATTTTAATATCATTTTACTCCTAAAGCCATGAGTGACCCATGTCAATTTTTTTAAATACGGATACTACTTGATACTAAGTACATTTTAGCATAAACAGTTTGGTGGGTCATTCATGGCTTTAAAGGCCAGGGTCATTCAAAAGTGCAGTTTTCGTTGATTTTTTCCATGTTTTCAGTCTGAATATCTGCTAAGGCCATGAGTGCCCCATAGAAATAATTATGGGGTTAATTACACACCTTAGTACAGAACTTAAAAATATTTAAAATTGCATGGGTCACTCTTGGCTTTAGTAGATAAACGGTCTCAAAGTTGAAAATTTTCAAATAAAGGTCAAATTTGATGGTAAATTACTCCATACGCCATGAGTCAATAACTGTGAGAGAGAGTTTTAATTATACCTTAAATGGTCTAGTTTTAGACCCAGGTTACAGACCTATGGGGCTTGCAAGATTTATTTAGATATAGTTTATTTTATATCGCCAATGTGTACCTGTTCTATGTAGTACAAAACGCTTGAGACCCAATTTTGTAATACATTAATGCTTGTTTAAAACTTCCCATTTTACATTACAGAGATCAGCATCAAAATAAATATAAAATAAATATAAAATTAAAAAATCTGGAGTGACTCCACCCGACCTTCCGAACATTGAGTAATTAACAATTTTGTAGATAAAGCCTATAAATGCTAGATTCACCAAAATGCTTATAGTTAGTGCAACAGTGATTTATAATATTCATATAAATTTTCAGCTCAATTGAATAAGGTGATTAGATGCTATCGCACTTTTAAAAATTTGGTCCCATAGGTCATAATGATAAAGAATTTTTCTTTGTGTCCCTGTAAAAAAACTGTAAGTGCTAAATTCACCAAAATCTATACAGTTGGTACAACTTGGACCTATAACATGTGTACAAATTTTTTGCTCAGATTAATAAGGCGTTTAGACACCATCACACTTTTAAAAATTTGGCCTCATAGGCCATTATGATAAATAATTTTTCTTTGTGTCCCTGTAAAAAAACCATAACTTCTAGATTCTCCAAAATCTATACAGATTGAGTATCCGTGACTTATAATATGTGTATAATTTTTTTACTCAATTAAAAGAGGCGTTTAGATACTATCGCACTTTTAAAATTTTGGTCCCATAGGCCATAATGATAAAGAATTTTTCTGTGCGTCCCTGTAAAAAAACTATAAGGGCTAGATTCATGAAAATTAATAGAGTTCGTGCTACGGTGACTTCCAGCATGCGTACCAACTTGCAGCTCATTCAAGCAAAGCGTTTAGACGCTAGCATGTTCACTCACACACATACACACATACATACATCATCGCAAAAATAGTGAAAACGGACTCAGGATACCTCGAAACGTATAGAAATATCAAAATCTCAAATTCGTATTTTTGACATGACTGCAATACTTTCCTCACTATAGTGTTCGGAAAGTAAAAATTACATAAGGGAGACAGGGGCAAGTTGAAGTACGGTGTAAGTTGAAACATGGAAATAAAAAATACAATTTTTAAGTTCTTATTCATTGCCAATAAAGAGAAGTACAGACACACAAAACCTACTTTACAATGTAAGAAAATCTGGAGTGACTCCACTCTACTTTCCGAACATTGAGTAATTAACAGTTTTGTAGATAAAGTAAAGAAAGAGTAGTTGTTAAACAAACAAAAGAGAGAAAACCATAATAGAGTGTTTAAGTATTTTTCTCCATCTATTACACGTTGTTTTATTTAACGCTACTGAACTTTGAGCCCATAGATCATAATGATAAAGAAATTTTCGTTGTGTCCCTGTAAAAACTTATAAATGCTAGATTCACCAAAATGCTTATAGTTAGTGCAACAGTGATTTATAATACTCATATAAATTTTGAGCTGAATTCAATAAGGCGTTTAGTTGCTATCGTACTTTTTAAAATTTAGTCCCATAGGCCATAATGATAAAGAATTTTTCTTTGTGTCCCTGTAAAAAAACTGTAAGTGCTAGATTCACCAAAATCTATACAGTTAGTTCAACTGTGATCTATAACATGTGTACAAATTTTTTGCTCAGATTAATAAGGCGTTTAGACGCTATCACATTTTTTAAAATTTGGCCCCATAGGCATAATGATAAAGAATTTTTCTTTGTGTCCCTGTAAAAAAACTATAAGTGCTAGATTCTCCATATACAGATTGAGTATTTGTGATCTATAATATGTGTATAAAATTTTTGCTCAATTGAATAAGGCGTTTAGATGCTATCGCACTTTTAAGATTTTGCTCCCATAGGCCATAATGATAAAGAATTTTTCTTTGTGTCCCTGTAAAAAAACTATAAGTGCTAGATTCACCAAAATCTATAGGGTTCGTACTATGGTGACTTACAATATGCGTACCAACTTTCAGGTTAATCGAACAAAGCGTTTAGACGCTAGCGTGTTCACTCACAGACATATACACATACACACATACACACATACACACATACACACACACATACATACATCATCGTAAAAATAGTGAAAACGGACTCAGGGGACCTCAAAACGTATAGAAACATCAAAATCTCGAATTCGGATTTTTGACATGATTACAATACTTTCCTCACTATAGTGTTCGGAAAGTAAAAAGATGTGTATGTAAACATCTGTCGATTGTATGAGGATAAAACTGTTTTTGAGTACTGTTTTTTACTGTGAGTAAAAATTCAAATTTTTAAGTGATGTTGCATTTTATGTAACAAAAATTGGTAAATGTTTCTGATTGATTCAGCGTTTATAGTGTATAGGTGCAGATTGCAAATCATATGATTTAAAACGCCCACGAGCATAAGTACTGGTAGCTTAATATCTCGTGAAGTGAAAATTGTGGGCAGGGGCCAGCTGAAACAAATATAGGGGAAGCTACTTGAAACACTTGTTTCAATTAGTCTCATGCGCAATTTTTATTTTTATTTTTATTATTTTTTTTTGTAGATAGTCTTGTTTTCATCACCCTATATATGTTTTACATAATATAACAATATGCACATTTCAGATGTATCTTAGGTTATTACTTTCCGAACACTGTAGTGAGGAAAGTATTGTAATAATGTCAAAATCCGAATTTGAGATTTTGATGTTTCTATACGTTTCGAGGTTCCCTGAGTCTGTCTTCACTCTTTTTACGATGATGTATGTAAGTGTGTGTGTGTGTATGTGTGTGTGTATGTGTGTGAGTGAACACGCTAGCGTCTAAACGCTTTGCTCGAATGAACTGTAAGTTGGTAAGCATGTTGCAAGTCACCATAGCACGAACCCTATCGATTTTGATGAATCTAGCACTTATAGTTTTTTTACAGGGACACAAAGAAAACTTGTTTATCATTATGGCCTATGGGACCAAAACCTTAAAAGTGCGATAGCATCTAAACGCTTTATTCAATTGAGCAAAACATTTATACACATATTATAGGTCACAGATACTCAGTCTGTATAGAATTTGGAGAATCTAGAACTTATAGTGTTTTTACAGGGACACAAAGAAAAATTCTTTATCATTAGGGCCTATGGGACCAAATTTGTAAAAGTGCGATAGCATCTAAAAGCCATATTCAATTGAGCTGAATATTTATATGAATATTATAAATCACTGTTGCACTAACTATAAGTATTTTGGTGAATCTAGCATTTATTGGTTTTATCTACAAAACTGTTAATTACTCAATGTTCGGAATGTCGGGTGGAGTCACTCCAGATTTTTTAATTTTATATTTATTTTATATTTATTTTGATGCTGACCTCTGTAATGTAAAATGGGAAGTTTTAAACAAGGATTAATGTATTACAAAACTGGGTCTCAAGCGTTTTGTACTACATAGAACAGGTACGCATTGGCGATATAAAATAGACTATATCTAAATAAATCTTCCAAGCCCCATAGGTTTGTAACCTGGGTCTAAAACTAGACCATCTAGGGTATAATTAAAACTCTCTCTCATAGTTATTGACTCATGGCTTATGGAGTAATTTACCATCAAATTTGACCTTTTTTTGAAAATTTTCAACTTTGAGATCGTTTATCTACTAAAGCGAAGAGTGACCCATGCAATTTTAAATATTTTTAAGTTCTGTACTAAGGTGTGTAATTAACCCCATAATTATTTCTATGGGGCACTCATGGCCTTAGCAGATATTCAGACTGAAAACATGGAAAAAATCAACGAAAACTGCACATTTGAATGACCATGGCCTTTAAAGCCATGAATGATCCACCAAACTGTTTATGCTAAAATGTAAGTATCAAGTAGTATCCGTATTTAAAAAATTGACATGGGTCACTCATGGCTTTAGGAGTAAAATGATATTAAAATGGCACCCTTTATTTACGGCCTCAGACTTTGACCCCCCCTCTCTAGGTCAAACAAATGAAATTTAGAAAAAAATAAATTTCACTTTTTCTTATCACAGTACTACTAACACATCCTGAAAGTTTTGGGAAAATTGAAAATGTCAACTATCACACCTCCATAGACTTTGTCCAGCTTTAAAAAAAAAAATGGCTCTTAAATACCGGCGACGGTAAGTGGAAGCGGGCCCTTAAAAGAATAGTTTCTGTGTTGTTCTGTAAAATTCCCAATCATGTATATTCAACCTGCAGCCTTGATGCAAACCCCATTGAAAATCTTCAGAGCACAATAATTAAAAAAAAAAAAAAAAAAAAAGTAAAGAAAATTATTGTGATGAGTTACAATATCAGAACATGAATTATATCAAAATTATGCTATCAAATTATTTATTTTGGAAATAATAAAGCTACAAGTTCAGAATTGCCATTAATTTAATTCGGAGCACTGTTAGTTTCTGACATTACATAACACCACTTTTCTTAAGAGGTATTTTCTAAACGTGGGAATCGATTAAGAGTTTTAACTGGGTTAATCGTAGTTCATTAATCGATTAATCGGTGGATTAATCGGATTTTTAATCGGTTTTCATTTTTCTTTATATATTTTTATTTCAATGATGTATAAAGCTCTCATATTGTGTATGTACATATATTATTCATAAGTTTGACTGATTTTTTTTTTTTTTTTTTCAAAAATTTTTGTCTAATCAATTATATCTGTTTCATAGCTGAAATTTAAATCAATTTTCAGAGTAATAATTGGTGACTTTAAGTGTTAATTTTATATAAATATTTTCAATTATTCAATTTATTTTAAATAAATTAATTTTTCAATTAACTTTTAAAGAAACATTAAATGAATTTACACATATTTTAGTTTTACATTTGCAGGCCTTGTCCATCTCGCTTGTCATTATTTTTAAATGAATTCTCAAAATTTCATATCATTATCATAAAAATCTCAAATTCTTATTCTTCAGTTCTTCTTTGTCACTTCGGACTAGAACACAGAATGTTATTTTCTGTTTCTACTTCAATAGTTACTATCAGCAATTCTGAACAAACAATAAAACCTTAAAGATATTGTGAAACTCTGTTGACATTTCCCTCCATCAGAGGGATAGTGGAAATCTCAATCCCTTCTTCATCTTCTTTTTTTTTTTTTTTTTTTTTTTTTTTTAACATTTCCATTTTTGAAAGCGTCTTGTTTCTGAGAATACTATTACCCTAGCCAACACTTTCTGTAAAAGGCTACAAACAGGTGGTGTTGCTCCCGCATGCACATGAAGCGGCATTTTGTTAAATAACAGTCATCCCGCTTTTCTCTATTAACAAATGTGCAAAAACTTCTTTTGAGTGGTTTTATTTGTATTTATTTATTTATTTATTTTTATTTTTTATTTATTTATTTTTTTGCTATTTAATTATTTGATGAATGTTTCTTAGAATGTTTGTTAGCAAAATATGTGAAAAAATATTTTGTAGGTAAAACAGCATTCTTACTTTAATTCATAATTTGAAAATTTTAATCGGATTTTGAAAATTTTTAATCGAATTAATCGATCCGATTAACTCGATTAAAAAAATTGATCGCGACTAAGCATTGATCGATTAACCGAACCGATTAATCGATTAATCGGCACAGCCCTAGTATTTTCTTCTTATTTAATATTGTGATTGCATATTGGAGAAAAGTTTACTACTAATGAAGTGGTGTTAAAAAAGAAAAAAAAAAAGAGCAATACTAGGAAAGTGTTCTGGAATAAAAAAAAGGTTGGTATGTATGAACTCACACCTTCACTATCTATAAGCCTGTCACTAAAAGTCTATATTAGGAATTCGTAGCGTGAATCCTCCTTACTCGTAACGGCAACAATCTTTTCAATGAGCGATGTCAAGTGAAAAATACATTTTAATTATAAGAGGTCATATATCTTTAAAAAGAGAAAATATCTGGGGGAAAAATCATAAATTTATTTACAAAAATTCAAAAAAAAATAATAACTTCTAAAACTTTAAAATTTTAATAGATATTTAGAAAAGTTTTCACTCTATTGCAACCATTAAAGCAACTCTACATTTTTTTTTTTTTTTTTTTTTTTAGTTTCCATCATACTATAGGTATGGGGAACTTAGGTAATCTCGAAATTAGTTCCCCATCATACTATAGATATGGGGAACTTGGGTAATCGTGAAAAATTTTGACCTCGGTTTTTTGACCTTTTTATACGTTTTACGGTGTGAGGAATCCGAAAATGACAAAATTTGTATGGTGTCGGCCTGTAGGGGTAAGTTATGAGAAATTTACGATTTTCTTAACATGGGAGAATAGGACAAAATTTCACTTAAACTTGCATTAAATGGAAACTTTTTACTGTAAAAATGTCAGACTTGTTTTAAAATATCAGTTTTGATGCCGGAATGAACATCAGTAACTATAAATATGCTACTCTGAAAATTTCGCAAGTTATTGGAAATTTACGTATTTCTTAACATGGCAGAATAGGGCAAAATTTCACATAAACGTCAATTTTGAAAGATATTTTCATCGTAAAGATGCCAGACTACTTTTGAAATATTATTTAGAACACTGGCATGAATATTAATGACTATGAATTTTCCAATATAAAAATTTCGTAAGTTATTGGAAACTTACGAATTTCTTAACATGGCAGAATAGAGCAAAATTTCACATAAACGTGAATCTTGAGGGATATTTTCCTCGTAAAGATGTCAAACCACTTTTTAAATATTATTTTGGATACTGGTATGAATATCATAGACTATGATTTTTCGAATTTAAAAAATTCGTCAGTTAGTTGGAATTTACGATTTACTTAAAATGGCAGAATAAGGCAAAATTGAGCATAAACTTCCATTTTGAGGATCATAAATACATTAGACAACTTCAAAATTACATTTATGATATTTGTTTGAACGTGATTGAAAACAAATATTCTAATAGGAAAATTTCGTAAATTATTCGTAATTTACGATTTTATCAACATAGCGAAATTGTAAATTTTTCATATAAGTATGAATTTTGAGGATTATTGCATTGAAAATAGTAGCATGAAAACTAAACAACAGAATTGACCCTGATAAAATAAATTAATAGATTAGAATAAGATAAATATATCGAAGTGAACGGTGGATAGCCTATTAGGCGGGGATTTCATTCTGTCACTGTATCAAGCTTTGGTCAAATTCATTTCTTTTAACATGATTATAATATGTCTCCCACTAGAAATTTATGAGAACATAAATAGGATGGGAAACTGAGCAGAGTCCACCTATGCTAACTAGTTTTTTTTTTTTTTTTTTTTTTTTTAATTTTCTTCTATTATTACTTTTATTATTATTGTTATATTGTTATTTTATATAAAAATATTACAGCTAGTTTTTTGTTGATGTATAATCTTGCGCTTAAAATATCTCTGTAATGGTAAGCCAATATTTAATAAAAGTTTGAAAGCTTATGACATATTAATTTATGAAATGAAGAACAATTAAACATTTAGCATAATTTTTTTTTTTTAATAATTGTGAGCATAATTACACCAAAAATAGTGATAATTTGAATAATAATTATCATACTTTTTTTCAAAAGAGTGGAGATTTCAAATAAATTTTTTTTTAGCCATATTAATTATAGGGTATTTTCCGTTATATAAATTAGTATGTTGTGACCCCCACAAAACTTTCTTGTATATCATTATGTGTAAATGCCAACATATAGTTTAATATAGCTTCTCTGAATAAAGATTTTTAGAACAGGAGATTGGTGCCATTCTAGTTAACAGTAATAGCAGCACCACCTGTCGGCCTATATACAAACTAAATCAGCATTCGTTATCATAATGGTTATCTCATATACTAAGTTGCATGCATTTAAATGCCATAGAAATACAGATTTAGTCTTTCTAAATTGAATTAAAGAAACGTGCCCTACCGGTCCATCTGCACCCAAATTGAAACCACGTTGTGTTTCATAAAGGCCTTCTCGTATACCTATTTTTGTGCAGTTATATGCAACAGAATCTGAGACATGGCCTTCCCATACACAAGAAAAATTGCAGCATAGCAGCGCCACCTACCAGATAATATGCATTCAAATTGACTCTGCATAAGGATTTGTTACGAAATTCTCACATATCAAGTTTTGTTCGATTTTACACAATCGAATCAGAGATATACCCTTCGCTTAAATGGGAGAAATCGCAGTATAACCTCCTGTTGAGCGATTTCCACCAAAAGTTGATAGGCACTAATACGTACCACGGTGGAACTACATATAAAGTTGTATGTAATTTTGAGCAGTAGTTCCTAGGGCTCTGTACAAACGAAATTTCTCTCTCTCTCACACACACAGACAGACAACAGACATTTTCTAGAATAGTAAAACCGTGTTCTAAATCTTTCAAAACGTGTAAGTCCATCAATAGCCAGAAGTGTGGCATTTTTACGATTTCAATACTTTCTTAGATTGAATATAGAAGAAATTAAAGATCTTTTAGATTCATGTGATGTATCATTTTATCATTTGCATGTAATCTTGCGCGCAAGCTTTATTAAAAAAAAAAAAAAAAAAAAGCTCTGACATATTAAGAAAAATATTTCAAATTAAAAATGTATGTTAATTCTACAGCTGCTTTAGGGACTTTTTCTAACGCTTGTTAACACTTACATGTTTTTAAACCAGTTACTTTTCATGTTATTATAAAATGAATTATGATAATGTTTGCTGATATTTTTTTTATGATCATTTGATAATCCCCTTTAAAGAGATTTTAAGATTTTAAGAAATAAGTAACATAAAATTTATCTTGATAACTTTACATATCTGTGTCATACTATTGCTTATTTAGAATTTGATGTATAAACGCAATTAATGTGTGTAGAAAAATACACACATATATATATGTAATTTGGAAAAGTCCTGTGGGAATAAAACGAATAAAACAAAACAATTCACCATCTTCCTTAATCACATGCTTCGCGGAAAAGCTAAATGGACAATCTTTTTAGTTTTAAAGCATGAATAAGAAAGCTACTCTCAACGGTTCGAAATTTTAAGCATAAACTTTTTTACTGCTTCATATCGGCAAAATTTTGAACAATGTATTTTCCATTTGCAAATTAAATATATTTTCATACGAATAAACTGATAATAATCTTACGGCCCATATAAGACTTAAACTAGCAGGCTTCGCCCACTTAGCTGGTCACTATATTTAAAGGTTTTCTTTTTAATTGAATAATTGAAACGTTTAAATAAATATATTTCGATTGGCGACTATTTTCTTCACAGTTTCAGTATGGAACCTCCTTGACAATATCAAACATTTTTTGAACTTCTCGAATCTGTGCAACGAAACTACTATTAAAACGAATATTCTCGAAAAGAGTCAAATAGAAATGTTAATTCTTCGAATATTCTAGAAACAGTTGAAGCTGTTATTCGTACAGTAAAAGACGCTGTTCCATGAATGGTTGTATCAGAGAACGTACGTAAGTCGTTATCGCAGCAATCACTATAACGCACGTATGTACGCTTCACGAACATGAAAAAAAAAGAAAAAAAAAATAACTGCACAGCCCAACATCGGCGTGCATGAATCTCAGAACACACGAAACTCAATTCTGCTGCAATCACTATCACGCATCTTAAAATCAAACAACATCACTGTACACCCCTACCTCGCCCCCTACCTTTTTTTTTGATGAATTATCCCATCAACTTGAAAGAAAATGACCAAATGTGTAATAAAGAGAGCAATTATAAGAAATTTTCAACATTTAATGATTGAATAAAAATATTAAAAAAAGTGTCATCGTGTTCTAAGCTATTCTAATAGTTTCAAATGTCTAGCTAGTCGGGAAGTTAAAAATCGATTACAATATTTGTACTGGACAAACAAACAAGAAAATGAATTAATAAAAATATGGTATTATTAAATATTCATTAGAATTCATCTTAAAATGCACAGTTTTAAATGAAGCTACGAGTATTTTCATTTTATACTTACATTCTCATAAAGATACACAAGTCTCCAAGTTAGCTCCAGAAAAATATGAGATTTCTAAACAATGAAGGAGTAAACAAAGGAGTACTTTTTACTTTCAAGAAACTGATGTATATATATATATATATGCAAAATTTTATGATAAAAGAGAATAGTGTTGTCGAGAACTGCTTTATCAATAAATAAAACACAATGAAGTACTTCATACCTTTATCGTTTCATCTTACAGCAAAAGCAGTTTCACTTCACATTACTTTCTGATAATGCAATTTTGATATCGAGGTGACTTTATGAAAGGTATGAAAAACCTAAGTGGGAAAAGACATTAAGCTTTAAATTAAAGAGAAACTGATAACTGGATAGTTCATAAAATATCACTTTATATCTCTTTCGATCTATATTTCACAAAACACTTAAGACGACTACTTATAACTGTGCAGGTTGTGCCCTAAGTTTGTAGATATTTTAAAAACTCATAATTATTAAATGAATGGGCTCTTCCCACCGTCGTCTACTCAGTCACGTGATAGAGGAAAACGAATAATCGAATTCTGAGAATCGAATTCAAATAAATATTGTTCTTAAGAACAAAAGTGTTAATATTTAATATAAAATAAAATAAAAGTAATATTGTGCATTTGTAAACAGTAGAATAATTGTATTTGTAAATTTAATAATTTTTAAAGAACACTTTATGTGTTTATTTATTTTCACCTGTAAGAATCGATTTTTGTATGTTTTTGTGTAACTGTTACATTAACTGATCTAGCAATAAATAATAGCTTGTTCTAGTTCTTGTGGAATGTTCTTGGATTATAATTTGAAATTTTAAAACGTTTTCAGTTAAATTTAATCGCATAAAGGTGTTACAACAAGTTAATTAACTTAGTTATTGGTCTAAATGGATTTACGCAGTAAGCTATTCCACTGTCACTGATTTAAGTACCAAAAATCAGAGTATTTAACATGTTCTAAATGAATATGAATAACAAATATAAACTAAATGATGATTGTAAATGTATACAGCAAACAAAAGATGATGAATAATGATATAAAATGGATTAAAAATGATGATGTATAAAAAAAAAAAAACACACACACACAGATTAAATACAATTGATCAAAAATAAGAATAGAAAATATGTTATTTCAGCAATCGCTCTAGATAAACAAGACTTCGTCTGCTATTTGTTTTTCCTCTATCATGTGACCTCTGATGTCAGGTGGGAAGAGCCCATTGATGGAATTGAACGCGATTAGTAAAAAAATCATTCTTATGAAGGGGAATTCTTTTTTCTTTTACGTGCCCTCTATTTGTCAATAGAGTGACCAGATCACACAATTTCATCAAAATCTGTACTTATTCGCATGCAAATGCTTACAGGCACATAAATTCTATTCTATGTGTCCGTCGTCACCACAAATTATAGTTTTTAAACCAGATATAATATTGCTAACTGCAGATTCAATCGGCGTTTCTTACCTGACAGAAAACATCTTCACCAAAAACTTCATATATGCACAAATAGGAGACAAAATAAGAAATAAACTGTTCTAATCGCAAAATTGTGTAATTTCTAGGACTTTCATTTGCACACTTTTCTTTCATATCCGTGTGAAGAACTTAGCTATTTGTCAAACTGTTGCCAACAAAAAAATTTAGTTATATATTTTCCTTTACCAAAAAAAAAAAAAAATCCCCTTCACGAGAATGATTTTTTCGTAAACCGCGTTCAGTTATATCAATGGACAATATTCCTGTGACGTCACAGTAGGTAAAATCGCCGAACACGTGGCCGGTGTTTTGTAAACAAATTAGATTCAAGATGTCGTTTTATTGTTACGCATAACATTTTCCAGTCTAAATATTTCTCCAGTGAAACTTAATAATCAGATGTCTGTTCAAACAAGAACAAAAGAGATATGTAAACAACTGAATCGAATGGTAAAGTTAAGACTATTCCATATCGTAAAATTGCAGAACATTTTATACACACACACACACACACACACATATATATATATATTTATTACCTTTTATTCATTATATATATATAATGAAGAAAAGGTAATAAAAATTAAACGCGTCAAAAAACTCTATTTTTTGTTGACATTCATTTATTGTTGCAATCGGATGAATATTAAAAAATATGAGGGCAATCCTCCTCTTTACATCGTCAAATTTTAAGAACATTCCATTAGGTGATGTATGAATTTATGCAAACGCATATATACATAAAATGGACATTAATAATCAAATTTATGCTATAAGCAGCATTAATTAATTGTAAACATCTTTGGTAATTATAAATATCGACTATAACGAAGAGTTTCTACTCCTTATATATACATTTTTTTCCTCTCAGATCACGTATAAGAGAACATTATACAGTGTACTTCATTTACGATTTGCAAATCTTTTCAAACTAAAATGACGCTTACTTTGAAAGTTATGTATTCATAAAATGAGTAAATTGAGAATATAAATGTTCACAAATAAGCTTACCAGTAAAATAAAATGTAAATATGCAATCCGAATTTCAAATGATGTCGAAGTTGATTGTAATAATTTAAATTCTTTCACAAAATGGCAGCATCAGTTCATTTCAAACTTTGTGGCATCACAAAATTACTTCTAAATTTCATAAATAAAATAAAAATTTCTATATATATATTTGCTTAACATTTTAATTTTTTAGGAATCTATAAACTCATTATATATTCCTATGAAAAAGATGACAATTGTTTGCCTAACCAGCTCATATTCTTGTAGCCTGGAACCCAAAGTGGGAATATGGTCCATTCATTCAATAGTTATGAATTTTAAAATGTGTGTATAAATTGAGATTTTATGTAACAAAATTAAAATTATGAAATAAATTGTAGTCAATAAATTATTGTCAATAATTATAATTATTGAATGTAGTTTCACAATGTAGTTTATTGTGAAATATTGAATGTAGTTTTACTTTAATTTTCGTTTACGTGAATACCTGACGTCTACAGTGGTGGACATAATTATAAGACACCTATCTAATTTGACAAATAGTGAAAAAAAATATTCAGAGCTTAAAAATGTTTTATCAAGTACGCCGAAAACATAAATTTATTCTGTTATCATATATAATTATTTTATAATAATGATATTTTCATGCAATTTAATGAAAAAAACTTAAAAACATAACTGACAAAATTATAAGTCACCATCTGTTTTTTCCAAATACAGTGGTCAACATAATTAGCAGACACTAATGGTCTAAAAGAAAATCCTCTAACATTATTTATTCAATATTTGGTGAAGCCGCCATTGTTTTTTATAATATGAAAGATGCGATTCGGCATCGAATCTATCAATTCTAACAAAATATCGCAAGACAGTTCTTCCCAAGCACATTTTATAGCATTCTTTAGGTCTTCGACACATATAAACTGCCTCCCATTTCGGTAAACCGCACGAGCTAAGATCCCCCACAAGTTTTCGGCGCGTTATCGTGCTGGAAAGTGTAGTTTTCGCCAGAAAGAAGTTCACCGTATATGGCTAGTTGATCTTTAAGAAGATTCCTAAACTTTTCGTAATTCATTCTTGAATGCACAAAAACAATATTCGTTTTCCTTTGAGCCGAAAAACGAGCCCAAACCATTACTGAGCCTCCACCTATTTAGCGGCTCATTAGTACATGAGGAGACTTCCGTAAATCATGCCAATAATATTGAAACCCGTCAGGACCATCCAGGTTAAACTTTTTTTCATCAGAAAATAACACAGAGTACCATTTGGAGGTTCAAGCCATAGTTTGTTTAGCGAAGTTTAGACGCTCAATTTTGTGCTGGCTTAGAAGCGGTGGTTTTTTCTTCAATTTTTTATATTTCACATAGGAAGCATTATGCAACCCAACACCCTGCGAATGGTTCTCCTTGAACAATTCAGTTTCAAAGCATTTTTAATGCCTGTAGTTGTCATCTTATTCTGCGCAGTGAGAGAAAGCACATGGCATCTGTCTCTCGAGGACCAGCAAGG
This sequence comes from Salticus scenicus, assembly GCA_963930645.1. Lineage (NCBI taxonomy): Eukaryota > Metazoa > Arthropoda > Arachnida > Araneae > Salticidae > Salticus > Salticus scenicus. Next base: position 92,316,286 of record OZ005650.1, read on the forward strand.
AATACGTCCAGATCTTTTAATCACCAATCCATTATTTTCTCTTTTCAAAACATTTCTAATTACACATCTAGAGCATTTAATAACTTTTGAAATATTATTAATTGAAGCACCAGTTCCATTTAATCTCCAAATTTTGCGAATTTTACTTTCTTTTAATTCTGTACCTCGTGGGATGTTTGTAAACGCGTGAAGTCGGTTATCGTCTGCTTCAGTTAACTGCTGACGTCATAACAGCGTGCAGAAAATTTGCATATTGCTCATTACTTTCGAAAAAAAAAAAAAAAAAACAGGTGTTTTAATTATAATGTTAGGGGGTCTAATAATTTTGTCCATGGTATTTTTTATTTTATTTTTTATTAAACTCTATAGAAATATTATTTCTGTAAAACAATTACGTGTGATAACAGAATAAATTTATGTTTTTGACATATTTGATAAAACATTTTTAAGCTCTGAATCTTTTCTTTCACTATTTGTCAAATTAGAAAGGTGTCTTATAATAATGTCCACCACTGTATATACAGTTCCTTAAACTTCGCATTTTAATTAGTTTCAACCAGATAACAGTATAATCTCTTATGTTCTTGTTCAATTCTTTATGTATTTCGATTCAGCCCATTGTTAATTTATATGTATTGTTTAAATAGGTCGTTTATTTGTCGTTTTAAAACCTCTTACTATGATGATTCTTTTGATGTTAGTTTACTATTTCATATTTTTTTTATGCGCAATTTTATCCTCATTTATTAATAATGTTCTTGTTTTATTGTAATGTTTCTAACTCTTTTCTCATTCTCTTACCTACATAAGCGTAGTAAAAGTTTTGTTTTTCGGTCAGAATTTCGGAATTCGGTTTTTGCTGCATTTACTATTTTTGAGATCGCTGGAATCCCAAAAACAGGTTTTTAACCATTTGTTTTGCGTGCGAGAAAAAACCCATAAGAAAAGATTTGCTGAAGTCTATACGCGGTTTACTAAATCCGTATTATAGAGAATTGCCACTTGAAAACTTTTATTGAAATCAGACAAATTGTTCGTATGCACGGGCATCTAAGAAGATTCAAACACATTACATCTATATATGGGTGAAATATTTTAAGTATAGTTTAACACCTTTAAACTGCATTAAGCAAATATATATGAGTTTTTTTTTTTTAATAGCACTTGTGTAATATACGGTTTAAATAATTACAAGATAAAAAGTACTTTTATGCACCATTTTTTTTAATTTTCTGTTGAATCATATAAACGCTACTGAAGGCAGCGAGAGCCCGGAGAAATTAGATAAAAGTATTAAAAAAAATTCCTTGCTATCGTGTTTTAAGCTATTATAAAAGTTTCAAATGGCTATCTAGCCGGGAAGTTAGTTAAAAGTTGATTGCAAGCTTTGTACTGGTAACGATGCCGAAGGCAGCAGGGTCCCGAAGCAATTGGTTAAAAATATTTTTGAAATGCATTTTCATCGTATTCTGAACTATTCTGAAACTTTCAAATGTCTAGCTACTCGGGAAGTTAGTTAAATAAATTTTCTGTTCAATCATATAAACGCTTCCGAATACAATAGGGACCTGAAACAGTTGACAAAAAGTATTTAAAAAAATGTATTGTCATCGTGTTCTGAGCTATCCTGAAAGTTTCAAATATCTAGCTAGTCGGGAATTTCATGAAAAATCGACTGAGAGCTTTGTACTGGTAACGCTATCGAAGGCAGCAGGAACTCAAAACAGTTGGTTAAAAATATTTTAAAAATGCATTTTCGCAGTGTTCTGAACTATTCTGGAAGTTTCAAATGTATAGCTAGTCAGGAAGTTAGTTAAATAAATTTTCTGTCGAATCATATAAACGCTGCCGAAGGCAGTAGGCACCTGAAGCAGTTGACAAAAAGTATTAAAAAAAGTATTGTCACCGTGTTCTGAGCTATCCTGAAAGTTTAAAATGTCTAGCTAGTCGGGAAGTTAGTGAAAAATCGATTGCAAGCTTTGTACTGGTAACGTTGTCGAAGGCAGCAGAAACCCGAAGCAGGTGGTTAAAAATATTTTAAAATTGCATTTTCGCCGTGTTCTAAACTATTCTGAAAGTTTCAAATGTCTAGCTAGTCGGGAAGTTCAGGGCCCGATTAACCTTACAACTGAAGTGAAGCACAAATCCATTTGGTAGCCCCCCTCATACAAACATCTTGAAAAATTTATAATTTTTTCATTATATTTTGCAGTTACCTGGAATTGAGGACAACGAAATTCGCTTAAAATGTAGACAAGTACATTCATTTATTTTTTGTACTAAAATATAAACTAGTGAAAGTCTATATTCACCACAATACATGAAATTACTCTATTATAAATGTATGTGTAAAAGCTTCATTAGCATATTTCCTATATAATCTAGAAATTATAGTTGTGCTGTCAAGTATACTGTGACTTCTTATAATCCGACAATGCATTTAGACCACAACCTGACAATTCGGGGCCCATATTTTGATTAATTTGGGGCCCTTTCAAAATTTTCCAGGGGAAGCACATGCTTCTCGTGCCTATTGGGTAATCAGGGCCTGGGGAAGTTAGTTAAATAAATTTTCTGTTGAATTATATAAACGCTGCCGAAGGAGTAGGGACTTGAAACAGTTGACTAAAAGTATTAAAAAAATGTATTGTTACCGTGTTATGAGCTAGCCTGAAAGTTTCAAATGTCTAGCTAGTCGGAAAGTTAGTGAAAAATCGATTGCAAGCTTTGTACTGATAACGCTGCCGAAGGCAGCAGGAACCCGAAACAGTTGGCTAAAGGTATTAAAAAGATGTATTTTCACCGTGTTCTGAACTATTCTGAAAGTTTCAAATGTCTAACTAGTCGGGAAGTTAGTTAAATAAATTTTCTGTCGAATCATATAAACGCTGCCGAGGGCAGCGGAACATGAAATAGTTGACTAAAATTATTAGAAAAATGTATTGTCACCGTGTTGTGAGCTGTCCTGAAAATTTGAAATATCTAGCTGGTCGGGAAGTTAGATAAAAATCGATTGCAAGATTTGTCCCTGACAATCACACAAACAAAAAAAACAAACATACAAACAAGAATCGAAGTTAATAAAAACATGGTAAAATGAAAATTCACCACTCCTTTACTGGGCCACAAATAATTTAACATATATTAGGACTGTAATAATAACAAAACTTTAAATAAACACCATAAAATGCAATAAACTCGAAATAATTGTTTCTGGTCGAAAGAACTCAGAACCCTTCGTCAGGCGAGCAAAGTAGGCATAAATGCTGCAATCAAAGCGGCAACGCAGAGAACAGTTTTAAAACAAGAGAAAAAATATTATATACAGACCATTGTAAATATAAATATTGGTGTGAGCAGAATGACGGAATAAAAAAAGAAAAGAAATAAGATTAAAACGTGTAACAAGATCTAATAATATCAAAATATCAACATTAAAGGAAAATGGAACTTATGTGAGTAATTTCGAAGCACCGCTTTGGTTGCAGTACTCGTGACTACTTTGTTCGCCTGACGAAGGGTTCTGTGTTCTTTCGATCAGAAACAATTGTTGCGAGTTTATTGCAGTTATTTTATGGTGTTTATTCAAAGTTTTGTAATTATTACTCTTAAACGCCAGTTCTGTGGCCCTTTCTTATTATTATATTAGGGCTGTACTTGAAAACAACTGAAAATGCATTTCATGTTGTATTTTTGTTTTTGATACAACATGCTAAATATCAGTACACTGTTGTTGTTGTTAATTATGCCACTTGGAAACTCCGAGGCCGGTAGTGATTCTGTCCGAATTTAATGCAAGAGAGGATTTCCTTCCGTTTTTGAAGAGTACCACAAGCGGGATGCACGACTTCAGTTCGAAAGCCAGGTTATAGATTGCATCCAGATAAGGGCCGAGTAAGCCCTGCTCCAGTACCTGCAGATGTATAATTTTAATAGAAACTTGAAAGACATTGCGACCACAAAAGATTTAACGTGTACAAGCAGCCATCAGGCGCACCACACACTGCAGAGACATCAGAGAATGAAAGACGCGACGGGCGACATACGCATTCTTTAAATAGTTTCTAGGAGATGAAATCCTCTAACCCTTTCCGATCTGAAATATTTTTAAATTAAAATATTGCATTCTTCTGTATTTTTTTTTTCTATACTGGTCCCTATGACACTGAAAAAATAAAAATAAAATAAAAAATGATTTGTTCCCCCTCTGGAGCGCAGAGGGTACCCGCACGATCGTGCGTGTTGGGGTTTTTTCTGTGAAATCATCACCTGCAAAATTTAAAGAGTCGCACATTTTCTGGCTCTAAGTTGGTGTAAGAAGCAAACTATATTGAACTCAAATTATTACAATAAGAAAATTCATTGAAGTATTATTCTTTTGTTGATTAATATTTACTTATAATGAAATTCTTTAAAACTTGTTATCATTTTTGATAAACATAAGTACACGTTGAATTTTTCAAACTATGTTTAGCAATTTTCAAATCTGCATTTTCAAGATCTCGAAATATCATCAATACGTGGGAAATGTCCATATTTATCGTATCTTTTGCCTGGCATGATGTGTTTTTTCAGGTGGATTATAATATTTGGATCCTTTTACCGGAGGAATTACAGCATCGCCCAGTTTACCATATTTTATATTGCTTCTGTTACAATGTAGCGATGCTACTAAAGCTTCTGTTACCTCTAATTTGGATTTTTACCTCTAATTACCTCTAATTTCTATTTTGGATTATGTCCTACGTACAACATAAATTGTGTATAATTAATTACTTTTATTATTTTATACAGTTATTTACATATTGACCTAAAAAGTTGTACCTAAGCAATTAGAAATACATTGATAGTTCCTTTTTATGATAAATAAAAAGGCGAATAGTATTCCTTGTACATGTAAACAAAGCTAAACTTGGCGGTTGAAAGAAAAACATGGGTTACAATCACCATCTGTTGATTGAAAAAGGTACTTTACAATTTCTGCAAACTAGCACGATCTTTCATGTCCAGTTTTTATATTTTATAGATGTTCCAGATGCAAAAATGAATGTGTATGTTTAATTCGCCTGATCGTGTGGCCAGGGTCGAAGAGGGATACAGAGTGTGTACGTGTCGCAAGTCGCGTGAAACTTTGTATCATGTCTCATGAATGTGCGGAGGGTCTTAGGCCCAACACACACCGAAGACACATAAGACAAAATTTGATGCGACATGCGACACACGCATGTTCTAATCAGTATTCAGGAGATGAAGTTATATTTAGAGCATGCGCGTATCGCATGACGCTTCAAAGTTTGTCTCATGTCTTGTCAGTGTACGGCGGGCCTTAGAGTACACAATGTTTTTTGATCGACTTGAGCATCGAATCTGCAATCTGTCTATTACGAATGAGGATCCTCTACCGACAGGCTACCGCGGTCTAATGACGCTATTCTATGTGTATTTGATTTATGGAAAATATACTGGGCTACTCAAAACTAAGCGAATATGCTATTTTTTATTAAATTTAAATTAATTTTTGATTCAATTGTTTTACGAAATTCTCTCATGTCCACGAAAAAGAAATCTGCGTAAAGATGATGATTTCATAACCATAAGGTAGAGAAAGCATTAAATTCATTTCCTGTTTCCAAGGTTCATTTTTATTGCGCCATCTTGTAGACAGTATTTCGATATGTTTAATAATTTGTTTTTATACACCATTTTTATATGATGAGTAAAAAAAAAAAAAAAAAAAAAAAAACTCGAGAATTTACGATAAACACTAGATACAATATTCCTCTGGACATTTTTCGGTAAAGTGAAATGTAAAAGAACAATCCAGAATATCAAGTTTCTAATATTCTATGAATTTCATGTGTTTATTTTGATAATTTCGTATTTTATTAAAAATGTTCAGAAAGCGGGATTCTTTTTTTTTTTAATGAAATTTTTCTCATCCTCTTCCAAACATGTATTTAACATGTAAATCAAAGATGTAACTAATAAACAGATTTTCGAAATAAACTTATGTCAGTTACCCAAGTTTTCCACCCATGTATGGGTCGAACTATATTATACACTCATGTCCATAAATTAAGGATAATTCAGATTCACACTGAAATCGAACTTTAATGCAAAAATTTCACCTGTAAAAATACCACACGCATCTTTAAGAATAATATGCAAATTATAGTAAGCCATCAGATGACGCCGAAATGATGTTACAATGACGAAAGTGTAAGAAGGGGGCAGATAAGGAAGGGGAGCAAAGAAGGAAAATTGATCACAAGCGTTCTGTGTGACGCTCAGTGCCACAATCGAATGGTTATGACACAGAGGACGCATGCAGATAATTTTTTACGTGGTAGAATTATCGGCCGACTAGAATGTGGGGGTATTTAGATAGAAGTATCGGGGGAACTTAGAATCGCCCAAAGTGTCGTCTCTAGGCTTTGGCAACGATTCCAGAATGATGGAAATGCTAGTCGACATTACAGTACTGGTCGGTCCCGAGTTACAATGCCGAATGACCACCGGTATTTGGCAGTAACTGCCAAAATAAGCAGATAAAGCACAGCATCAGATCTGTCTCGTCAGCTGTCTGCAGGCACGAGTGCCACAGTTTCAAGACATACCGTGTATAGACGTTTGGGAGATATTGTTCTATATGCTCGCAGGCCTGTTAGATGTGTTCCACTCACGGCAATGCACTGTGCCAGCGGTTAACTTGGAGTAGAGAACATGCAATGTGGACAGCGACACAGTGAGCTTATGTGATGTTTTCCGACGAGTTCAGGTTTAGCTTACAGTGTGATTCACGCTAGACTTTCACGTGTAGAACGTCACGTACCTGTTACCACCAAAACAACATCTTTGAACGACGCCGTTACTGTGGGGCAGGAGTGCTGGTTTGGGGGGGGAGGGATCATATTGGACACCAGAACAGATCTGCATGTTCAAATCGGAAGTATGATAGGCCAAATTTATCGGGACATCATTTGGGAACAACATGCACGTTTGTTCAGGGGGGCCATGAGCCCAGAATTTTTGTGTATGGATGACAATGCGCGTCCTTACCGTGCAAACGTTGTACACGGATGCCTATAATCTGAAGCTATCACCGCATGGAATGGCCAGCATTCTCACCTGACTAGAATCCGACAGAATATTTGTAGGACATGCTTTTCCGACGAGTTGTAGTCCGTCAACCACCTCCTGCATGTGTACCGGAACTTCAGAGTGCATTGCTTACCAAGTAGAGTAATCTTCCCCAAGATCAGATCAATAATTTAATATTCAGCATTCCTAGGCGTTGTAAGGACTGTATTTCATCATATGAGAGACATACAATGTATTAAGCATCATACCAACCATGTAATTTTAAGTTTTTGTAATGGAGATATTTTTTGTAATTGCTTCAGGGAGCAAAAATTGTAGTTTTTATAAATGGTATCCTACATAAACCACCTTTTTTTGTTCTTGACATTTTGTTTAATAAATGGACTTTATGAATAAGTCATGTTTGTTTTGCTTCTGAACCTTTATTTGCCTCAGCTAGCTTTATCCTTAATTTATGGACATGAGTGTAGAATCAGAACCTGGACTTGGATGACCTATTTTATGTTGATGTACTATACACTGTGAGATTCAAATACAATTTATAAGGTAGCTCAAAATTAAATGAATTTATTTTGTTTCTACTAAACCTAGTTGCTTTGTTGCATTGTATCAGGGAAGAGCTTAATTAAATTATACTATGTACAGGAGAATTTTGGAGGGATTATATGATTCATTTTACTGATATGGTAAACAAAGTACTGTTTTGGAGTTCAATTTTACGATTAGAAGTCCCCTGAATACAAAAATCAAGTTTTTAGTAGACAGTATGTGCGTCTGTGTGCCTTTGTGTTATCAGCATAAGTTAAAAATCCTGCAGGAAATTCAAATTCGATATTTTGAAAATCATAGAGGATACGCCTTAAAAATTTGGAATAACTGGAAGACGTCACGGCTTGGAAAATTTATTTAGGGTGGAACATATCCAGAATTAACTACGATAATAATAACACATTTAAACAGTAGCACGCACTAGCGGAACAATCTCGAGAAATAAGTCTTTTAAAGTTTCAATAACTGATTAGGTACAAATTATTTTTGGCAAAGCGATAACATTCGAGTGGCGTACTTGGTGACGTGTGCGACTGCACTCTTTAGGTCTGCGGTTCAGTGATAACTAAGGAAACTATTTTTCATTGTTAATTATTTATCTAACAATTTTTCTTTTTCTTTATTTAATACTGAAAACAATACAGCTGAGGTTAATATGACGTCAGATACAAATGTTGTCACTGGCACTCTCTGCTCGTCCGTACTGTGAATCGACGGCTAATACAAGAACGGGTGTGTTCTCGGCCGGCCATGTCTCTTTATAATTTCAATATTGTGTGTGCATGTGTAATTAAATCTTTAAAAAGGCAACTACTGATAATTTCCTTGAACTGGACTCGCATGCGCATTATTGATCTTGCGCTGCAGATCCCAGATGAATCCATATAGACCAATTTTGATTCACTTTTAAGTTAAGAACTTGAGATCTTTGAACTTTATAGTTGACTTAAATATTTAAATATAACACACTTAGCATTGATATTATTAATTACCAGTCGGTCTGCGACCGCCTAACGCTCCATTTTTACATATATATTTTCACATTTATTTCTCCTTCTCAGTTTAAGTTATTAAATGTCAGTTTAAATGGTATTTAAAACAAATCACTTCATATTTAACATCAATATATTTATTTGTCTTGATGTCCAAGCGTCTCCAAGAAACTAAAAATGTCATCATAACCTTTTAATTTAAACTTTATAGCCATTTTTTACACATTAGTTTCGAAAATTGTGCTTTTAATATTACTGGTTTATCTAAGAAATCATTTTCAGTGTTATTTTTGAGCAATTTCGACTTTTATTTCTAATATAAGTGCTTAATTTTCACCATTATCTTGTTATTCCTAATTGTTTGATACATTTTGATTAATATTTACAATTAGAGAAAAGTTTTGTTCAATCAACAAAACAAATGTTACGCATAAGAAAAATGTCTCTTTAAATGTATTCATTAAGAAATCTTGTTTAGATTAACAAAAAAATTTGTGTTGCAATTCCTAATAAATTATTTTGTTTTTCTTGCATGTATAAAAAATTAATGTGAAATTAAATAAAATATTTCATTGATGTTGACAAATACAACGAAAAATTTTTTAAAAGGTGTAAATTTGTTACCAATATATCATGCGTTATTATGACAAAACTGACTTTTTCACTTTTAAGAAAAATTTGGTTTAAAACAACAAAATGTAATGTAATAAGAAAGCACCACAGAAATGGTGTTTTAAAGTAATTGGTACAAAACTTTGAATAAACACCATAAAATGCAATAAGTTCGCAACTCTTGTTTCGGGTCAAAAACACACACGACCCTTCGTAAGGCGAACGAAGTAGGTACGAGTGCTGCGATCAACGCACGTAATCATTGCAAATAAAAAGCAAAAATATATAAGGACGAATGCAAACATAAATACTGGTGCGATCAGAATTATCAAGTGAAAGAAGAAAATAAATAAATAAATAAAATTAAATAATATAACAAAATCAAAAAATCTTAAGAATATCAAATTTAAACGAAAATCGAAGAAAAATGAGTAATTTCCAAGCATCAGACAAGAACGGAGTGGAAGAAAAATCATTAAGGTTTTTCGAATTTTTAAATACGTAAAAAGCTTCATGGACATCCAAATATGAAAAGGAATGCTTGGAAATTTTTCACTTAACTTCGAGTTTCGTTTAATTTTGATATTTTTAAGATCTTTAGATTTTGTTATATTTTTTAATTTTATTTATTTATTTATTTTCTTCTTTCACTTGATAATTCTGATTACACCAGTATTTATGTTTACATTCGCCTTTATATATTTTTGCATTTAACCAATAACAGCTTTGTGCATTGGCGCTTTGATTGCAGGTCTCGTGCCTACTTTGTTCGTCTGACGAAGGATCGTGTGTATTTACGACCCGAAACAAATGTTGCGAGTTTATAACATTTTATGGTGTTTATTAAAATATATGTACTTGTTAAAATATAATGTAGTTTTAATGAAATCCTTTCTCTCGGTGTAGAAAAAAAAAAAAAAAAAAAAAAAAAAAACTAAAATAATAAGTGTTTATTTGAAATATAACCAACCAGCCATAACTGCCTTGCTTATTAACAGGTTCGGAAGGCTCTCTTCCCCAGACTGTATTCTTAAAAAGTAAAAGTGATCAAATAATGAGCGCTAAACATCTTGCATCATGTTCAGCGGTCACTGGGAGTATTTATAATAGATATTGATGAACTGGAACACAACTGCAGGTCTCCTCATTTACTAACATTTATTTTATTTTATATTTATTTTTCTTTCGTTTTCTTCTTCTTATTATTATTTGGTTGTTCCTGTTCTATTGTTTCTTTTGTTTGTTGTTCCTCTATATATGTTTGCGCAGAGTGTTTACATTCTGGAGAAAGATGTTATTATCAAGTGATACTGCTAAAGTTTTAAATAAAAAATAATTTTAAATGTAGCAGTGCTTGTTCGAAAAATATTCATATACACTCAAGAGAAACATTATGACAACCCCTACATTTTGCAATGAACTCGCCTGGATGACGTGGAAGGTACGTGATCAGGTGGCAATTGTATTTAACTGTTGCTGGAGAGTCTGAAGTATCATTCTTTCGCTTACTTTTATGTGCGATAGGAAAGGCTGCGTATCTAAGCGACTTTCATAGAGGGTAGATTGTAATGGCTCGAAGGCTTGGAACAAGCATTTCCGAAACTGCACGACTCGTGGGTTGTAAGCGATCTGCAGTTGTTAGTACTTATGCAAAGTGGATGAATGACAGTGAAACCAGCAATAGACGACATGGTGTTGGACGTCCACGCGTTATCAAAGAAAAATGTCGTCGAAGATTGTCCCGATTGGTGAAGAAAAACCGGAGCCAGACATTGGCTCAGCTGACAGCCCAATACAATACAGGGCGAAGAAGAATTGTATCGGAGCACACTGTTCAGCGGACACTGTTGGATATGGGGGCTACGCAGCAGACGTCCCACTTATGTCCTTCTGTTAACCAAGCGTCATCGCCAACTACGCCTACTCTGGGCTCAGGAACATCGTGAGTGGACCATGGATCAGTGGAAGAGAGTTGCCTGGTCAGATGAATCACAGTTCGTCATTAATCACGCCTATGGCCGTGTCAGGATAAGCCGTCTTCCAGGGAAACGGTTGCTCCCTCAATGTACAGCAGGTCATACATCGGCCGGTGGTGGCGGTATTATGCTGTGAGGGACGTTCTCTTGGGAATCTCTGGGACCCGTGGTTGTGGTAGAGCAGACCATGAACACTACGGAGTATCTGAACATCATTGCAGACCAGTTGTACCCTTACATGGCGTCTGTCGTCCCAACTGGAAATGGGATGTTCCAACAGGACTCCGTGTCACAAGGCTCGAATTGTATTGGAGTGGTTCCAGTAACATGATGCTGAATTCCAGGTAATGTCCTGGCCGCCTAACTCACCGGATCTCAATCCGATAGAACATATTTGGGTTGTCATGGAACGGCAGCTCAGAGTTCAAATACCACCAAGTCGCAATATCTGGGATTTGCGTGACCGTTGCTTAAACATCTAGTACAATCTTTCTCTGGCCATCTACCAAAGACTTGTGGCGTCCATGCCAAGGCGGGTTGCAGCTGTGTTGCGTGCCAAAGGTGGGCCAACTCGTTATTGTCAGGTGGTCATAATGTTTTGGCTCTTGAGTATAGTTGTCGAAACAAAAGTGGAGGCCTCCCTGATGAGACTCAAAAAGATTTTGGGTTCCATCTGTGTGTTTGTCTGTATGTCTGTCGCGCGATAACGGCTGCATAAATTACGCTGTTGACTTGCATTTTAGTACACAAATTTATGAGCCAACCAGAATTAGCTATATAGTTTTACGCGTGTATTTCCTTTATTGTTTGTATACAGGGACACGCCAAAGTTTTTCTTATCAATATGGCCTATGGGAAGAATTCGTACTTATTGCGATAGCGACCGCAAAAGTCACGCTCTTGGCTTGCAATTTGATACATGTATTTATGAGCCACCCAGAATTTTAGCTGTATAGTTTCGAGTGTGTATTTTATTTGCAGTTCGTGTACAGGGACACACCACAGGGACACACATTTTTCATTATGGCCTCTGAGCAGAATTTGCATATACCACAATAGCGGCCGCAAAAATTCTCCGATTGACTTGCAAATTGTCACACACGTTCAGGCTTTGTATGGAAATAGCTGTATAATTTCTATGCCTATATTTTTGATGGATTGTGTACAGGGACACAACAAAATTCTTATCATTGCGGCATCTGTGGGAAATTTCGTTTAAACACATTTTGACATCATTACTTTGCGATCAATAAAATGAAATTAGCATACATTACTAAGATGCCTAAACTTATGTTTTCTGCAGAAAATATGTACTCTTAGGCTTTCTAATTAATGTACAGGACCATCCAAAAGTGTTCTGACAATGCAACGTTATCAGCCAAACTATGTCAAATTTCGAACAATTATTCATAAAAAACGTAGATTACGTAGAAAAACGTAGATCTGAATATTTTTTACTGGTGTGCAATATAATTTTCGTTTACGGAGATACACAAAGAATTTATCGTGACAATAGAGCCTATGAAAATTTTTTTATTTAAGCGCACTTTAATGCGCTGATGCTGCATTAAACATAATAGAATTAACATACATTATAAAGATGCTTAAAAGCATGTTTACTCTAGAAAAAAGGATATATATAGACAAGAAAATAATATATTTACGGGACCCCACAAAAGGATTCCGGTGATTTACTGTAATAATCCAAATGATGCCAAATTAGGTTGAAATATTAATGGGTTATAATTAATTAAATAGGTGTATTCTTTTTAGTATATATAGTAACTGTGACTACTTTTCCGGGATACATAATAAGAACTTCATACTATTACGGTCTATAGTCGGTAATCATTAAATATGTATTTTAATATGGTTACACCTTGTTAAATATAATGAAATCTTATTAGAATTTTAAAAGAGTGTTTTTCTGTGGAGAAGTGTGGTAATAGAATTGGTAACTTATTTACAGGGTTACACAAAATAATTTCGATGTGGTAGAATTATTTATGAATTATAGGGAATTAATACGAGACAATCAGTTATTAAGAATATATATATATGTATATATATATATATATATATATATATATATATATATATATATACACACATAGTTATAGCAGGGAGGTTGAGGGGGGCGGCAGCCCCCTCAGAAATTGTCGTATATTGTCGTAAGAAGCGTTACGATACCTCAAAGGTCAGTTATTTGTGGTATGTCAATAAAACAGAAGAAATAGATGAAAAAAGTATATTTTTATTTATTTTTTCAAGTACAATGAATTAATTGTTGAGGGATAAGAATATACAGCTCTTAATACGAAACAATTTCATAATATCCCACTAAGTATAAATGTCTGAACAAGGAAAAGTGTGGGTGTACATTTTGTAATATAACAAATTATGAACTGTTTATTTTCAATATTGTCTGTTTAAATTTATATGCAGGGATGAGACACTGTCGAAGAACTCATGCTGTTATGGAAGATATGTATTTCTCTACAAACAAAATCGTAATTTTCAGGAATAGAAAAATTTGCTTCATTATTACTGGTATGAGTTCTGCACCCGTGTTCCATCCCTGTATATATAGAAATATTTATTCGGGTATATGCAGAGACAACAAAATTCACAAGTATATTCGATGAACTTTTTAGTGGTTATACAGCAATACTACCATCATCTGCAGTTTATCTGTAAGTTAATTTACTTATGTGTTATACTGAAATTTTTCTGAAAAAAACCTAATATTTATTTTGTTTTGCTTTTTTTTTAGCATTTAATTTCGCTATTTGAAACATTTTGTGGTAAAATCTCCTTGTGATACATTTAACACAAGTCAAGATCTATAACTTCAATTTGATGGAATTTTGGCTGATATTTATGTTTCTTTTTGGTGTGTTGAAACCAACGCTGAAGCCATTTTTTTTTATGAGGTTTGGATTATTGCCTAAACTCCCGACACGGTTTAATTATATGGTTACTTTTATAGTATCTTTTTATGATCAGTTATAATTGATCATAGAAACATACTAGAAACTACCGAAAATGAAAAAAATGTGTGAAGAAATCGGTAAACATTCCGTATTGACAAAGATCTATATACATGATCAAGAAAAACTGGCTTCTTTATCGGTTTCAGCATACCGAGGAAACAAAAAGGGTATCAGCTAAAATTACCAAATAAAATTTTGCTAACCTAATCCTTGCAGACCTGTGTAATTAATTATTAATCGATGACATTTTGCTGTTTATAGATTTATAAACGTAAAGGATAATAAATGCCATAACTAATTAAAATTCTTTATAAATTATTCTAATAGCCTACATTCAAGGAATAATTTACCTTTGTAATTCCTTCCAAAGTCAATTAATTTCTGCTTTCTTGAACTCACTTAGGGAAAAAAAATTTGGATTTGTAAAAATTTTCAACCTTCTCTTTTCAATAGATTTTGTGTTGACCTGAACACTATTTGACCTTTTTTATAAAATGCTGTATCGCAAGAAAAAAATAATGCTGTATGCACGAAATATTATTAAACTTTATATTTGATTAGAATTTGTTATAAACTAAAGCTTATTCGATTGTGATTAGGTTCCGCTGCTGTGCCTTAATTAACTGATATCCTGCATGAAAAGAGACTTGAAAATGAATGAAAGTGGCCGATATTCGTTCAATGTTCACTCGATCGCCGTAGAACATAGCATATTTTTGTAGTGACAGACACCTTTATTTTCATTATATCTGTTCAGAGAGCCAAATAGAATTTTTAAACAAGTCTGCAGAGAGTAACGGAATTACATTTTTCATAATGCAGTAAAATGGTTGATAACTGGGGGGGGGGGGGGGAATGACAAGCCTTTCTTCATTCAGGATCCGTAGCATTTGCCTCTCTTTACGTGAAGAATATTCATATATTAGCTTTTAGTGTTTAAATTTACAAAATTTATTTATAAAATGATTTTTATTAAAACATTTTTGATTAAATTTGGACGCATATCGACAGATATTTGGAGAAACTATGCTGTTATGACGATTCTCCATAATTTCACGAAGGCTTTTTCATACTTCCTGACCATCTATAGTGTATAAATGCGCTAAACTTGGTATTTAAGATGTCCATTATAAAAAAAAATAAGATTAAATTCAAGTACATATCAGATAACAGATGACGTTGCTTAGCTGCAATTTCCTTTATTTAAGAGAAGACTATATTTTAGCTTATATTGTACGTATAAATGTAAAAAACTTCATATTAAAGATGGTTTTCATGAAAAAATATAATGATCCTATATGTGTTCTTATTAGACGATCATATGCGCTGTCATGACGTCCTTTTTAGATTTTTGTATAGTTCCCCAATGAATAAATATATTACTTTGCTTCTATAAGATTGAATATTGTTTTGGCAACGATATCCCTACCAGTTAATGATAAAATTTGATATTTTCAAAAAAAAAATTATAAAATATCTGTTTTAATAAGAAATTGCCCATTTAAAAAATAATTTATCCAGGGATTGTACTTTCTACCCTTTTTTTCAGGACAGTTTCAGGCAGGAGAAATTTCTGCCATTTTTATTTTCATTAATGTTATACAGTAATCAATATTTAATTTAATCACGAAACATTACTATAAAAATGCAGCAAAGATTTCATATGAAGGAGATCGTTAAAAAAAAAAAAAAAAAAAATCTCATCCCTAAAATTGTTCTGAAAAAAATCTGGGAATATCCACCCATTCTGATTTTAGCTCTTATAATTTCCCTGATGTAATCAAGCTGAATCACAGGTGCATTTTGCATTGTAGTAGAATATAAAATATGAAATTTTAACACATTATTTACCGAAAACGGCATATGTCATTTTTTTGGCAATCTACCTATGGGTGTTACTTTAAAAATTTTCACCCAATGAAAATCTGTCAACATTTCTAATTTATTAAAAGTATTGTTAGTATTCAAGCTTTTATCCAATCACTTTTTTTTTTTTTTTTTTTTTTTTTTTTTTTAAGAAGTTTCCTTTTATTTAATCGCAATCACTTACTAGAGAAAATTACTTTATATAAAAAGAGGTATGAAAAAAAATTCGGGTTTTGATGATGTTTCTATAAAAATAAGAAATGTTATTATATGTATTAATGATATAAAAATCTAATAATTGTGCATGCTAGTTATCTATCTTTGATAAATATAACAAGCGCATAAACTAGTAGATGGTTGGTCGTTATTTTATTAATATATTTTCATAGGTACCAATTTTTGACTACAAGTAATTTTTAATGGAATTATTTTTTAAATATCTATAAAAGCATTCTCTGATAAAATAAGACTAAAATATTTACTTAGACAAGGTAATCCTGAAAAAGCGTTGTAGTTGGCAGCAAGGCACTTTCATGTTTAATTGGTTGGTTCATTGAATGTGTATTTATTACCTTGCTTTTCAGCTACCAAATAGGCAAATTATCTATTCCAGAAGCAGGTTTTTTTTTTCACTTTGCAGTTTTCAAATGTAACTTCCAGAAGTAGACACATTAAATTTTCTTTAGAAAATACTTAGGTCAATTTTTATCGCTATAGTTTGAAAATCTGAAATTACGCCTACAGGCTTTCTTTAGTAACCTATATTCCACAATATTTCGTAGGAATATACCCAACATTTATCTTTCTACAATCAAATTACTATAGATACAAATAATTAAATTAAAATTAGTATCGTTATAATGCATATCCATTTGTAATATATAAACATGAGTATATAATATAATGGCTTAAATTATGCAACTTGAAACAATTATTGACTGGGCACGTTCTCAGAAAAGAACACTGCAAGAAGAATTCCAAGTATAACAATTGGGAAAACAACGTTTCTAGAGTAATTGAACCGCTCTGAATACGAATTTGCTTGTTGCGAAAGCGACCAAACTTTGTTGTCTTATATCTCCCTTGTCCATTGGCTTAAAATAATGAATTAAACGTCTACTTAGGGGTATCATCGGATGTCAAACACATTGCATTGCTCAAAAATTATGTACCTTAAGTTTGGAGTGCCTGAGTTCCAAGATGGTTTTCAAAATAGCCGCCGAAACTTTGTTCCTCGGAAATAAGCAAGAGAGCAAGGAAGATGATAAAATGAACGTTTTATTGTTAAAAAATTGTTAATTTAAAGATTGCAAAGATAAGAAAACAATCGTTAACGCTTTCGTGACGGGAGGAGCAAACGCACGCTTACCGCTCTGGCCGGTACTCTTTTTCGCGAGAGTCTGTCTTGGGACGAAGGTTTTTTTTTTTTTTTTTTTTTTTTTTTTTTTGCTATTAAGCCTAAATGCACGAAATTACCGAAATAAGAAAGCATTGTTCAATAATGCTCTGCAGAGTATGTGAACGGTATATATATATATTTTTAATTACATACTTGTTTATTTAAGCGACTTTTTTTTTTCTATTAAGCCTAAATGCATGAAATTACCGAAATAAGAAAGCATTGTTTAATAATGCTCTGTAGAGTATGTGAACGGTATATATATATATTTTAATTACATACTTGTTTATTTAAGAGCCTTTTTTTTTTTTTTTTTTTTTTTTTTTTCTATTAAGCCTAAATGCATGAAATTACCGAAATAAGAAAGCATTGTTTAATAATGCTCCGTAGAGTATGTGAACGGTATATATATATTTTTTAATTACATACTTGTTTATTTAAGAGCCTTTTTTTTTTTTTTTTTTTTTTTTTTTTTCTATTAAGCCTAAATGCATGAAATTACCGAAATAAGAAAGCATTGTTTAATAATGCTCCGTAGAGTATGTGAACGGTATATATATATTTTTTAATTACATACTTGTTTATTTAAGAGACTTTTTTTTTTTTCTATTAAGCCTAAATGCATGAAATTACCGAAATAAGAAAGCATTGTTTAATAATGTACTGTAGAGTATGTGAACGGTATATATATATTTTTTAATTACATACTTGTTTATTTAAGAGACTTTTTTTTTTTTTTTCTATTAAGCCTAAATGCATGAAATAACCGAAATAAGAAAGCATTGTTTAATAATGCTCTGTAGAGTATGTGAACGGTATATATATATTTTTTAATTACATACTTGTTTATTTAAGAGACTTTTTTTTTTTTTTTGCTATTAAGCCTAAATGCATGAAATTACCGAAATAAGAAAGCATTGTTTAATAATGACCAGCCTTTTTTCATTCAGGATTCGTAGCATTTGCCTCTCTTTACGTGAAGAATATTCATATATTAGCTTTTAGTGTTTAAATTTACAAAATTTATTTATAAAATGATTTTTATTAAAACATTTTTGATTAAATTTGGACGCATATCGACAGATATTTGGAGAAACTATGCTGTTATGACGATTCTCCATAATTTCACGAAGGCTTTTTCATACTTCCTGACCATCTATAGTGTATAAATGCGCTAAACTTGGTATTTAAGATGTCCATTATAAAAAAAATAAGATTAAATTCAAGTACATATCAGATAACAGATGACGTTGCTTAGCTGCAATTTCCTTTATTTAAGAGAAGACTATATTTTAGCTTATATTGTACGTATAAATGTAAAAAACTTCATATTAAAGATGGTTTTCATGAAAAAATATAATGATCCTATATGTGTTCTTATTAGACGATCATATGCGCTGTCATGACGTCCTTTTTAGATTTTTGTATAGTTCCCCAATGAATAAATATATTACTTTGCTTCTATAAGATTGAATATTGTTTTGGCAACGATATCCCTACCAGTTAATGATAAAATTTGATATTTTCAAAAAAAAAATTATAAAATATCTGTTTTAATAAGAAATTGCCCATTTAAAAAATAATTTATCCAGGGATTGTACTTTCTACCCTTTTTTTCAGGACAGTTTCAGGCAGGAGAAATTTCTGCCATTTTTATTTTCATTAATGTTATACAGTAATCAATATTTAATTTAATCACGAAACATTACTATAAAAATGCAGCAAAGATTTCATATGAAGGAGATCGTTAAAAAAAAAAAAAAAAAAAAAAAATCTCATCCCTAAAATTGTTCTGAAAAAAATCTGGGAATATCCACCCATTCTGATTTTAGCTCTTATAATTTCCCTGATGTAATCAAGCTGAATCACAGGTGCATTTTGCATTGTAGTAGAATATAAAATATGAAATTTTAACACATTATTTACCGAAAACGGCATATGTCATTTTTTTGGCAATCTACCTATGGGTGTTACTTTAAAAATTTTCACCCAATGAAAATCTGTCAACATTTCTAATTTATTAAAAGTATTGTTAGTATTCAAGCTTTTATCCAATCACTTTTTTTTTTTTTTTTTTTTTTTTTTTTTTAAGAAGTTTCCTTTTATTTAATCGCAATCACTTACTAGAGAAAATTACTTTATATAAAAAGAGGTATGAAAAAAAATTCGGGTTTTGATGATGTTTCTATAAAAATAAGAAATGTTATTATATGTATTAATGATATAAAAATCTAATAATTGTGCATGCTAGTTATCTATCTTTGATAAATATAACAAGCGCATAAACTAGTAGATGGTTGGTCGTTATTTTATTAATATATTTTCATAGGTACCAATTTTTGACTACAAGTAATTTTTAATGGAATTATTTTTTAAATATCTATAAAAGCATTCTCTGATAAAATAAGACTAAAATATTTACTTAGACAAGGTAATCCTGAAAAAGCGTTGTAGTTGGCAGCAAGGCACTTTCATGTTTAATTGGTTGGTTCATTGAATGTGTATTTATTACCTTGCTTTTCAGCTACCAAATAGGCAAATTATCTATTCCAGAAGCAGGTTTTTTTTTTCACTTTGCAGTTTTCAAATGTAACTTCCAGAAGTAGACACATTAAATTTTCTTTAGAAAATACTTAGGTCAATTTTTATCGCTATAGTTTGAAAATCTGAAATTACGCCTACAGGCTTTCTTTAGTAACCTATATTCCACAATATTTCGTAGGAATATACCCAACATTTATCTTTCTACAATCAAATTACTATAGATACATATAATTAAATTAAAATTAGTATCGTTATAATGCATATCCATTTGTAATATATAAACATGAGTATATAATATAATGGCTTAAATTATGCAACTTGAAACAATTATTGACTGGGCACGTTCTCAGAAAAGAACACTGCAAGAAGAATTCCAAGTATAACAATTGGGAAAACAACGTTTCTAGAGTAATTGAACCGCTCTGAATACGAATTTGCTTGTTGCGAAAGCGACCAAACTTTGTTGTCTTATATCTCCCTTGTCCATTGGCTTAAAATAATGAATTAAACGTCTACTTAGGGGTATCATCGGATGTCAAACACATTGCATTGCTCAAAAATTATGTACCTTAAGTTTGGAGTGCCTGAGTTCCAAGATGGTTTTCAAAATAGCCGCCGAAACTTTGTTCCTCGGAAATAAGCAAGAGAGCAAGGAAGATGATAAAATGAACGTTTTATTGTTAAAAAATTGTTAATTTAAAGATTGCAAAGATAAGAAAACAATCGTTAACGCTTTCGTGACGGGAGGAGCAAACGCACGCTTACCGCTCTGGCCGGTACTCTTTTTCGCGAGAGTCTGTCTTGGGACGAAGGTTTTTTTTTTTTTTTTTTTTTTTTTTTGCTATTAAGCCTAAATGCACGAAATTACCGAAATAAGAAAGCATTGTTCAATAATGCTCTGCAGAGTATGTGAACGGTATATATATATATTTTTAATTACATACTTGTTTATTTAAGCGACTTTTTTTTTTCTATTAAGCCTAAATGCATGAAATTACCGAAATAAGAAAGCATTGTTTAATAATGCTCTGTAGAGTATGTGAACGGTATATATATATTTTTTAATTACATACTTGTTTATTTAAGAGCCTTTTTTTTTTTTTTTTTTTTTTTTTTCTATTAAGCCTAAATGCATGAAATTACCGAAATAAGAAAGCATTGTTTAATAATGCTCCGTAGAGTATGTGAACGGTATATATATATTTTTTAATTACATACTTGTTTATTTAAGAGACTTTTTTTTTTTTCTATTAAGCCTAAATGCATGAAATTACCGAAATAAGAAAGCATTGTTTAATAATGTACTGTAGAGTATGTGAACGGTATATATATATTTTTTAATTACATACTTGTTTATTTAAGAGACTTTTTTTTTTTTTTTTCTATTAAGCCTAAATGCATGAAATAACCGAAATAAGAAAGCATTGTTTAATAATGCTCTGTAGAGTATGTGAACGGTATATATATATTTTTTAATTACATACTTGTTTATTTAAGAGACTTTTTTTTTTTTTTTTTTGCTATTAAGCCTAAATGCATGAAATTACCGAAATAAGAAAGCATTGTTTAATAATGACCAGCCTTTTTTCATTCAGGATTCGTAGCATTTGCCTCTCTTTACGTGAAGAATATTCATATATTAGCTTTTAGTGTTTAAATTTACAAAATTTATTTATAAAATGATTTTTATTAAAACATTTTTGATTAAATTTGGACGCATATCGACAGATATTTGGAGAAACTATGCTGTTATGACGATTCTCCATAATTTCACGAAGGCTTTTTCATACTTCCTGACCATCTATAGTGTATAAATGCGCTAAACTTGGTATTTAAGATGTCCATTATAAAAAAAATAAGATTAAATTCAAGTACATATCAGATAACAGATGACGTTGCTTAGCTGCAATTTCCTTTATTTAAGAGAAGACTATATTTTAGCTTATATTGTACGTATAAATGTAAAAAACTTCATATTAAAGATGGTTTTCATGAAAAAATATAATGATCCTATATGTGTTCTTATTAGACGATCATATGCGCTGTCATGACGTCCTTTTTAGATTTTTGTATAGTTCCCCAATGAATAAATATATTACTTTGCTTCTATAAGATTGAATATTGTTTTGGCAACGATATCCCTACCAGTTAATGATAAAATTTGATATTTTCAAAAAAAAATTATAAAATATCTGTTTTAATAAGAAATTGCCCATTTAAAAAATAATTTATCCAGGGATTGTACTTTCTACAATTTTTTTCAGGACAGTTTCAGGCAGGAGAAATTTCTGCCATTTTTATTTTCATTAATGTTATACAGTAATCAATATTTAATTTAATCACGAAACATTACTATAAAAATGCAGCAAAGACTTCATATGAAGGAGATCGTTAAAAAAAAAAAAAAAATCTCATCCCTAAAATTGTTCTGAAAAAAATCTGGGAATATCCACCCATCCAGATTTTAGCTCTTATAATTTCCCTGTAATCAAGCTGAATCACAGGTGCATTTTGCATTGTAGTAGAATATAAAATATGAAATTTTAACAGATTATTTACCGAAAACGGCATATGTCATTTTTTTGGCAATCTACCTATGGGTGTTACTTTAAAATTTTTCACCCAATGAAAATCTGTCAACATTTCTAATTTATTAAAAGTATTGTTAGTATTCAAGCTTTTATCCAATCACTTTTTTTTTTTTTTTTAAGAAGTTTCCTTTTATTTAATCGCAATCACTTACTAGAGAAAATTACTTTATATAAAAAGAGGTATGAAAAAAAATTCGGGTTTTGATGATGTTTCTATAAAAATAAGAAATGTTATTATATGTATTAATGATATAAAAATCTAATAATTGTGCATGCTAGTTATCTATCTTTGATAAATATAACAAGCGCATAAACTAGTAGATGGTTGGTCGTTATTTTATTAATATATTTTCATAGGTACCAATTTTTGACTACAAGTAATTTTTAATGGAATTATTTTTTAAATATCTATAAAAGCATTCTCTGATAAAATAAGACTAAAATATTTACTTAGACAAGGTAATCCTGAAAAAGCGTTGTAGTTGGCAGCAAGGCACTTTCATGTTTAATTGGTTGGTTCATTGAATGTGTATTTATTACCTTGCTTTTCAGCTACCAAATAGGCAAATTATCTATTCCAGAAGCAGGTTTTTTTTTCACTTTGCAGTTTTCAAATGTAACTTCCAGAAGTAGACACATTAAATTTTCTTTAGAAAATACTTAGGTCAATTTTTATCGCTATAGTTTGAAAATCTGAAATTACGCCTACAGGCTTTCTTTAGTAACCTATATTCCACAATATTTCGTAGGAATATACCCAACATTTATCTTTCTACAATCAAATTACTATAGATACAAATAATTAAATTAAAAGTAGTATCGTTATAATGCATATCCATTTGTAATATATAAACATGAGTATATAATATAATGGCTTAAATTATGCAACTTGAAACAATTATTGACTGGGCACGTTCTCAGAAAAGAACACTGCAAGAAGAATTCCAAGTATAACAATTGGGAAAACAACGTTTCTGAGTAATTGAGCCGCTCTGAATACGAATTTGCTTGTTGCGAAAGCGACCAAACTTTGTTGTCTTATATCTCTCTTGTCCATTGGCTTAAAATAATGATTTAAACGTCTTCTTAGGGGTATCATCGGATGTCAAACACATTGCATTGCTCAAAAATTATGTACCTTAAGTTTGGAGTGCCTGAGTTCCAAGATGGTTTTCAAAATAGCCGCCGAAACTTTGTTCCTCGGAAATAAGCAAGAGAGCAAGGAAGATGATAAAATGAACGTTTTATTGTTAAAAAATTGTTAATTTAAAGATTGCAAAGATAAGAAAACAATCGTTAACGCTTTCGTGACGGGAGGAGCAAACGCACGCTTACCGCTCTGGCCGGTACTCTTTTTCGCGAGAGTCTGTCCAGGGACGAAGGTTTTTTTTTTTTTTTTTTTTTTTTTTTGCTATTAAGCCTAAATGCACGAAATTACCGAAATAAGAAAGCATTGTTCAATAATGCTCTGTAGAGTATGTGAACGGTATATATATATATATATATTTAATTACATACTTGTTTA
Organism: Salticus scenicus; assembly: GCA_963930645.1. Classification (NCBI taxonomy): domain Eukaryota; kingdom Metazoa; phylum Arthropoda; class Arachnida; order Araneae; family Salticidae; genus Salticus; species Salticus scenicus. The sequence goes on from OZ005650.1 coordinate 92,340,434, forward strand.
TTTAAGCGACTTTTTTTTTTCTATTAAGCCTAAATGCATGAAATTACCGAAATAAGAAAGCATTGTTTAATAATGCTCTGTAGAGTATGTGAACGGTATATATATATATCTTAATTACATACTTGTTTATTTAAGATATTTTTTTTTTTTTTTTGCTATTAAGCCTAAATGCATGAAATTACCGAAATAAGAAAGCTTTGTTTAATAATGCTCTGTAGAGTATGTGAACGGTATATATATATTTTTTTATTACATACTTGTTTATTTAAGAGCCTTTTTTTTTTTTCTTTTTCTTTTTTTAAGCTGGACAAACTTGACATCTTGAATTTTCCCGAAACTTCCAGTATATGTTAGTTATGATAAGAAAAAGTGAAATTTATTTTTTTCTGAATTTCAATTGTTTGACCTAGAGAGGGGGTCAAAGTTTGAGGCCGTAAATAAATGATGTCATTTTAATATCATTATCTCATAAAACCCTGAGTGACCCATGTCAGTTTTTTAAATATGGATACTACTTGATACTAAGTACATTTTAGCATAAACAATTTGGTAGGTCACTCTTGGCTTTAAAGGCCAAGGTCATTCGAAAATGCAGTTTTCGTTGTTTTTTTTCCATGTTTCCAGACTGAATACACTGTTATAAATTTCTGTAAATTTAATGTAAATATTTATCCAGAGTCTCTGTAAATTTACAATAATTCTTAGGTAAATTGAATAATCGAGATTCTCAATCTTTATTCTGTATTTTTGCGTATTTTTATTATTTAATTATTTAATTAAAATTAAAAATGTATAAAATATTGAATTAAATATTAAATTTTCTACTTTAGAAAAAGCATTCCATGTCCGAAATATATTCTGACCAATAATTAATTAAATTAATATTAGTTATTAAAATGTACGTATGAAATAAGTTTTTTAACATCTCCGTTTATTTTTCTCTGTAATTTTACGTAAGACTTAAGATAATAGATTACACAGATTTTTCAGTTGACATTTTTAACAGTTTATCTGCTCAGGCCATAAGTGTCCCATAAAAATATTTATGGAGTTAATTGCGCACTTTAGTATAGAACTTAAAAATACTTAAAATTACCCTTGGCTTTAGTAGTTAAACGGCCTCAAAGTTGGAAATTTTCAAAAAAAGGTCAAAGTTCATGGTAAATTACTCTATAAGTCATGAGCTAATAACTTTGAGACACAGTTGAAATTATTATACTCTAGATGATCTAGTTTTAGAGCCAGGATACAAAAGTATGGGGCTTGCAAGATTTTTTTTAGATACTTTTTTTTTTCATATCGCCAGTTTATACCTGTTCTATGTAGTACAAAAGACTTGAGCCCAATTTTGTAACACATTAATGCTTATTTGTAGCATAGATACTAAAAACAATGTATAACTTTAGTACAACTAATTCAAAACATCTTTATTAAAAATATCCAATTAGTTGAAAAATTACTTCTGAGCTTTCGACTCATATTCGTAGAGTCTTCTTCAGAGTTTAAAATACAATAAAAACATTTTCGTCAAAAATATATAAGATAAAAAATTTAATCGAAATATAAGTCCATAACTATAAATTTCAATTAAATGTAGACCAGTTCATTTAAAAAGTAGTAATCAGTTCAATAAAAAGGTAGATTTCATATGTCTTGTTTACTATGTAAAAAAGTTCAAATTTATAATACAACACATCTTGGTACTGATAAGTATCTTCGAGAATTACTGCTGAGTACTATATATGCACATGTTTTATCGTTCTAAAAGTTTAACATTTAAATCTTAATACTTGTCTGTAATGACGAATTTCATCAAAAATAATATTGTTTAAAAAATATCGTTATAAAAAAAAATATCCATGAATCTTGTTTACTATTCACAAATTTTTTTTCACATTTATAATTTAACACTCCTCTGTAAACGATGGATTTCATTGAAAATTATCGCGAACCACTTGAATAAAATGACAAAAGTTATATGTTTAACACAAATATTCATCAATAGAAGTTATAAATACACAAAAGGAAATCACATTTAAACTCCATACACGTTTAGATCATATTTTGAGTTCAATCCATATTTCTAACTCAAAATATGATCTATGCTTTATTTAGTAAATCAGTTTCATTTTCTGTTTCTATACATTAAAACACACACGCATACACAAATACATATATTTATAAATATTTATATGTAATGTAGATAAAGATAACGTATCAAACTTCTTATGTTAGACTCCCAAATATAAATATTACTTTCTTTTACCCATAAGGTAGAAAAAGTACTGTTTTAGGTCAAATTTTTGAAAGTGAGTTTTTGCTATATTTACACGTTTTGAGGTTCTCTGAATCCGAAAATAATATTTTTGGCGGTTTGTCTGTGTGTCTGTCTGTTATCGACATATCTCAAGAAAAAATAGCAGCAGAAAGTTCAAACTTGGTATTCTAAATCTGTATCATATAGGGGTGCGATGCTATGCTTTTCGTTGAGATGAAGCAAATGGTTCGTGTACAGGGGTACCCAAGAGAATTCGAATACATTAACGTCTATGGGGGAAATTGCATGTAAGTAAAGTTTAACATGTATGCACGGCACTAAACCAAATGAAATGAAAATATATTTTTTATATGCGTAAAAGCATGTCTCATGTTGAATTTTCTATAAATCAATGTTCTTTAAAATGTAGTTTACATTATGAACATGATGTTTATTATTAGTGATAGATTTTAATTTAAAATTAAGACATTTATTTCACTGTTTAACAATTGTAATAGTGAAAATTATGATGGAAATTTTATGAATCAATATCAATAAAAGTTAAAAAACATATTTTATTAGCTTTTTTGAAAACCGAACCAAAAATCTGTTATCACTTACTGATGAATCCATATTAATTTATAAACATATATGTATCGTTGCTTAAATAATATTATTTAAAATTAATTACACAAATATTTTAGAATTTCCAAAATACATAGGTCTTATTTTTATTTCTGTTCGAAGTAAAGGTATAGTACTATACGTATCCCATCTGATTCCATGATTCGCATTGTTGTACATACCATTTAAATTTGAATGGTAACAGTCGTTATACCACCATGCACTTTTACGACCGACAGCACAATTTTCTGAACTCCGTTTATCATTATCGCTGTCTTTCGTAGTGAATTTCATTTTATTGTGATAGTCCATAGCATCTCCTAAAAAAAAAGTGTACGTTCATTATTATTCATAAAATATTTAAACCAGAGTTTTTAAAATTGTATTTTAATCAACATTTGTTTTTTGAAATTGTTTGTTAGTGTAACTTATTGTCGATATTTTTGTACGTCAATATTTGGATAGTACTTTTGCATTTTCAATTAGCAATGATTTTGCTTTAGATTAAAGACTTATAATATTTTATTTCTATAAAATACAAAATTTAGTTTAAAAATGATTATAAACAAAATAATTTAACCAATGATGGTTTATTAAACCAAAGACTCAATTTTTTCCTACCATTGATAAATTATTTTATTTAACTTCTGATGAAAATTGTTTATCATAGTAATTTAAATAATATTTAAAAAACAATATTTTTAAAATATCTACTTTTTCAAAAATAAATATTAGTTGGAAAAAAATATTAAAAAAAAAAAAAAAAAAAAAAAAAAAAAAAAACTTTCTCCCCTAACTAAAAAATATGAACACAATTCATAAAATGTATAAGGCAAAAAAATATGTTCAAAATTTTAAACATGTAATTGAGAATGTATTTAAGAATTTTTAATTTTTTGAATTGTAAAAAATACACTCTTAAATGCATGAATATTAATACAATATATTCGTACACTTTTAATGCACGAATATATTGAGAGTTAAAAAAAAATAAAATTATACTTTTAAAAAATTAAAGAACACCCTTTTATTGAAATGTGAACTAAAAGGCACAAAATAACTATCTTTATAGTATTAAAATGCAGGGTAAGAAAAAATTGTGTGAAAGACACACCATATTACAGGGTGATTATAAAATAATTTAGAATTAAACAAAAACCATTAAAAAAAAATCTTCCATAACTGGGCTCGAACGTTAGAACTTTAGGTTCGTAGTCCAGAGCTTTACCTCACAGCCACAGCGTTCACGTAGAAAATGTCTTTTTTTACAATATAGATTTTTTGTTTGCTCCTAGAGCGGTTACAAACATACATACAAACATACATACAGGTGAAGCTAATAAAAGCGTGTTAAAAAAATGAACTTGCTCACTTCCTACCGATGTGATAACATAAACAAACCATATCTTCTAAGCCATTTATAATATTAGGTTGAGTCAAAAGTTTTGTCAGTGTTTTATTTGCGTATCAATAAATATGTTACATTAAAGTTGTAATGTGAATGTCATATATATTTTGAAAGCTCATTTTCTGCTGATAGGAATGATGTATTTAATTGTTATGTTATTTTAATTTTCACAGACTTATTACTCTTTAAAAAAGATCAAGGATGTCAAAAAATCGTGAACAAATCCGCAGCCTAATTTTCCACGAGTTCAAATAAGGCCACAATGCAACTGAAGCAAGTCTTAACATATGTGCAACATTTGGCATGAAGTCTGTAAACGAAAGAACATGCATACGTTGATATGCAAAGTTCTGTTCCAGGGATATGCACCGCGGCGATAAGAAACTCTCTGGGAAACTCCATCGACAACCAATGAAAGAGCTTTACTTTGTGCGATTGAAGCCAATCCGACTCAAACCACCCGAAAATTAGGGCAAGGTTTTGGCACTTCTCAGTCAACTGTCAATCGACATCTTCACAAAATTGGCATGAAGATTCGGCGTCGTCAAATGGTACTGCACGAGCTCAACAAAATGCAAAAGAATCGTTGAAAATCAGTCTGTCAATTGCTGCTGCGAGAGTTTAGTCGAGATGGATGGCGTGGAATTCTTACCTGTAAAGAGAAGTGGGTACTATACGACAACAAAAAAACCGGATGTCATTGGCTAAACGCACATCAGCTTGGAGTTAAGACGGCTACACCTGGGATGCATTCAAAAAACGCACTTTTGTACGTTTTTTGGATGTCGACAGGAGTTATGCATTGGGATCTTCTTCCCCAAGGACAAACAATGAATTCAGATGTCTATTGCACTCAATTCAACCGAGTTCAACAGAAACTCGCGAAAAAAGGCTTTAATCCAGCTCGAGTTTTCTTCCAACATGACCACACGTTTCAAACCAGACGTGTGAGAAGCTGAATGAATAGGGCTGGGAACTTCTCGCTCACCCGCCATATAATCCTGACATTGCCCTTACACATTACCATTTGTTCAGGTCGCTAGAGCAATTTATGCGTGGACAGCGCTTCAGCAACGAATACGATCTCCGACAAGGCATTGTGGACTTCTTCGCTCAAAAACCAGCAGCTTTTTATAACCGGGGAATTTTAATGTTGCATCCACGTTGGAAAATGGTTGTTGAAAGTATTGGTGAATATGTTAATTAAAATATGTTATAATTGTTATAATTTTTTAACTTTTAATAAATGATTAGAAACCGGACAAAACTTTTGACTCAACCTAAAAGAAGTGTGCTGTTTTGATCATTTGATTTGTAAAAGCCTGAAATATTTTTCAAGTTACTGGGTAAAAACTGTTTAATTGGTATTTATGATAAAAGGCAGGATCTTTGCTGTAAAGTTTGTAATCCGATTTTATTGTTTTTCCTGTATTAGTCATAGAGTTTTAAAAAATATTATGTTTACCCAAATTAACAGAATTAAAACGGTTTGCAATAATCATTTAGACCTGAATTTAGCTCTTGAAAACCTTAAAAAAAATTTAACTGCCAACCGCTATCCCATTTCCCGACTAGATAAACATTTCATTCGTCCTGAATCTAATCTAACTTAGGTTTTTTCTTTATCTCGGACGACATTTAAGAACTGATCCATCCTACTGAAGCATCATTTAAGAACTGAAGCATCCTACCAGCCGAAGAGGGTTCTCTCTTTTTGGTGAGGGGATTTTTCAAAGTTTTTCAATCTATTTGTCATATAAAATTGTTATATGACAATTGTTATATAAATAATTGTTATTGTTATTGTTATATAATAATTGTTATTGTTATTTGATTGTTATATAAAATTGTTAATACAAAAATATATAAATTTATATTTTTGTATTTTTATACTGATATATTTACTATAAATACTCTGTTTCAAGTCTTTTATAAAATATTTTTTTCTACTAATTTACAAGATTTATTATATATATACAGTGGTGGACATAATTATAAGACACCTATCTAATCTGACAAAGAGTGAAAGAATAGATTCAGAGCTTAAAAATATTTTATCAAATACGTCAAAAACATAAATTTATTCTGTTATCACACGTAATTGTTTTACAGAAATGATATTTTTATACAGTTTAATAAAAAAAAAATTAAAAATACCATGGACAAAATTGTAAGACACCCTAACATTTTAATTAAAACACCTGCTTTTTTTCGAAAATAATGTGCAATATGCAAATTTTCTGCACGCTGTTATGACGTCAGCAGTTAACTAAAGAAGACGATAACCGACTTCACGCATTTACAAACATGCCACGAAGTACAGAAATAAAAGAAAGTGAAATTCGCGAAATGTGGACATTAAATGGAACTGGTGCTTCAATTAATAATATTTCAAAAGTTATTAAACGCTCTAGATGTGCAATTAGAAATGTTTTGAAAAGAGTAATTAATGGATCGATGATTAAAAGATCTGGACGTACTCCTTGCTTGTCCTCTAGAGACAGACGCCATGTGCTTTCGCTCGCTACACAGAATAAGATGGCCACTACAGGCATTAAAAATGCTTTGAAACTGAATTGTTCAAGGAGAATCATTCGCAAGGTGTTGCATAATGCTTCCTATGTGAAATATAAAAAAATTAAATATATTAAAAACATTTTAAACACACGTAAACTTAAATTTTTTATTTAAAAGGTGTTAAAAAAAAATTATCCAAAGCTTTTCGGTTTAATAGTAAAGCATCATCAGGGATTTTTTTTTTTTTTTTTTTTTTTTTTTTTTTTTTATCCCTGATGTTGCTTTACTATTAAAGTGAAAAGCTTTGGATAAAAAAAAAATAATAAATAAATTTACGTGTGTTTAAAGTCTTTTTAATATATTTAACAAATGACACGTGTTCAATTTAACTCTCTTTTTTTCTTAGAGATTATTTATAATAAAAAAATTGAAGAAAAAACCACCGCTTCTAAGTCGGCACAAAATGGAGCGTCTAAACTTCGCTAAACAAACTATGGCCTAGACCCTGGACTTCTAAATGGTATTCTGTGTTATTTTCTGATGAAAAAAGTTTAATCTGGATGATCCTGGCGGGTTTTAATATTATTGGTAGGATTTACGGAAGTCTCCTCATGTTCTAATGAGCCGCCAAATGGGTGGAGGCTCAGTAATGGTTTGGGCTGGATTTTCGGCTCAAGGGAAAACGTACATTGTTTTTGTGCATTCAACAATGAATTGCGAAATGTATAAGAATTTTCTTAAAGATTAACTAGCCATATACAGTGAACTTCTTTGTGGCGAAAACTACACTTTCCAGCACGATAATTCGCCGATTCATGCATCACACAAAACAAAAAAGTGGCTTTCAGAGCAAAGTATCAATGTTCTTCCGCGTTATTCTCGCTCCCCAGGCTTAAAACCCATCGAAAACTTGTGGGGGTTCTTAGCTCGTGCGGTTTACCTAAATGGGGGGCAGTTTATATGTGTCAAAGACGTAAAGAATGCTATAAAATGTGCTTGGGAAGAACTGTCTTGCGATATTTTGTTAGAATTGTTAGATTCGATACCGAATCGCATCTTTCATGCTATAAAAAGCAATGGCGGCTCCACCAAATATTGAATAACCATGTTAGATGATTTTCTTTTAGACCATTAGTGTCTGCTAATTATGTTGACCACTGTATTTGGAAAAAACGGTTATTGTCTTATAATTTTGTCCATTATGGTTTAGAGTTTTTTCATTAAATTGTATAAAAATATCATTATTATAAAATAATTATATATGATAACAGAATAAATTTATGTTTTTGACGTATTTAATAAAACATTTTTTAACTCTGAATCTTTTCTTTCACTATTTGTCAAATTAGATAGGTGTCTTATAACTATGTCCACCACTGTATATATACAGCGAAGCGGGCAAAGCCTGCTAGTATATATATATATATATATATATATATATATATATATATATATATACTAGCAGGCTTTGCCCGCTTCGCTGGTCAATATATTGAAATAAACCCTCAAAACACCATATCATCTATATATATAAAAATGAATGTTTGTCTGTATGTTATTTATAAAATCGTAAACGGCTTGACCGATTTCGATCATTCTTTTTTTGTTTTTTTCCTTATAGGTCAGGGATGGTTTAGGGAAAAAAAATTGAAAAAATCTTTAAAATTAATTAAAATATGAAAATAATAAACTTATTGACTTATATTGACTTAATATGAGCCATTTAAATTTTTAATTGTTGCCAAAAAAAGTTTACGAGATATATTTATTTATTGTTTTCAGCATAAAATGAAATATGCGTTCATGCGAAAAATAAGAAATTACTAAATGTTAAATTGGTCGATGAGAAAATGACACATTATAATTTTAAAATAAAATAGTAATATTACAAATCTAACATATTTCCTCAGAATTTTATTTCACAGCATTTTTTTTATATACCTCAACTTCAGAATTTTTTTTTTTTTTTTTTTAGTATAGCGGATGAAACACGCTTGGCATAAAAGTTAATTCAGCATTATGGTAAAGGTATTTTCTTATTGGTAATTCTTGACAATTTTTTATAATTTTGGTGCTGAAGTAGATCGGACATTTTTCGCCAAGGAAAGGATAGAAAGAAATACGCAAGCGAAGTGATGACGTCACTGGCCGTTCGTGGATGCAAGAAAAATATTTCCTATGTTAAACGCCCATTGGATTTTTGTAAAAAAATATTAAAAATCGAGGAAAAATATTTCCCGATTTTAATCCGCATATTTAGGTATAGATATGTATTAGTTATCATGTCCATGCATTAGATTAAGTTATTTTTGTTGTAAAATTGACAAAATTTGAATTTTTAATTTCAAAACTCTAGAAGAAAAAAAAATGGCAAACTTCCATATTCGATTGAAAACACAAACATTTCATTTCAAAGGATGATATTAACACAATAAATATCCAACTAATATACTGATTAAAAGGGAAATGATAAATATTCTATCATAATTTGAAGTCAAATTTGTTTTCAAATGTCTAAATAAAGTATCTGATATAAGATACTAATATGTTGTAGCGGAATAGATTTGATATTGGTCATCCTTGGTAGAAAAATAAAATATCGCCAAATTATTTGGCGAACATAATTTAATTCCTTTCAAAAATCATGGTTATTTTAACAACTTATTTTAAGACAGTAATGAATAATATGAAACAATATTTCGTACAATGCATATTACGAAAATATACATCTGGCATGTACACTAAGCGACAAAAAAAAAGCCGCACTTGGATGTTTTCCTTTTCGCCTTCTACAACCGCCAATTTTATCGTTTAAAAAGCAAATTTTCGAACAGATTTTACTATGTTGTCCTCCACATACACTTTAGCTTTGAGTCCAGTGTTAAAAACAAAATGCAATTGTCAGGAAAATTGTAATTTTAGAATTTATTTCAAAAATGGTAAGAATAAGGCAGTTAACGATTCCACAAAAAGTATTAATTTTTAAATGAAAATCGAAAAATATTTTAATACGTGAGATGGCAAAATAAATAAATGCTAACGAAATATTGGTAAAAGGAATTTTAGCAAAATATAAATTGTTTTGGCCGTTTAAACTGGGAATTTGGCTTTAGGCGGTCATGTTGCTCATCCAAGCAAGATAACCGCAAATTAAAATGCGAATGTTTAAAAAATCGATTTGTATCATGTTCAGAACTTAAAAAAGATTTTTAAAAAGTGTATAGTAAATTACTTTCTTCAAAAACAATGCGGGAACAATTAAACAAAGCGGGTTAAAGAACGGAAGATCTGCGAAAAAAGCCATTATTAACGAAAAGAATTAGAAAAAACAATACTTTAGTTGACCAAAATTTAAAAACATTATCAGTAAATTATTAGGCTGAACTGGTTTTCTCTGATGAATCAAGTTTTCTTTATTTCGTGCAGTTGAAAAAAGCTAGAATGAAGACGAAAATATAACCGACTTAATGAAAATCGCACTTTTAAAACAGTGACACATTCTCCGTACATTATGGTACGGAGGTGCATAACTTTTCAAACACTCGGGGAAATTTTTATGCTCAAGGGATCAATTAACTCAAAATAAAACACAATCTGCATAAAAGTGGTGCCTGACCAACTATTTTGAAGGTATCTTAGACATTTCCGTAAACAGCATTTGAAGATAATAAGGCACCTTACTACACGGCGTCTGTGGTAAGTTTATTCACTTCAAATTGTCAAAATTTCTTATACATTCCCATGAGAACCTATAATTCTGTAAGTAATCATACTTTTTTTCACTTTAAGATAAATACCACAAAGGATATAGTAGAATTTCTTCTTTACCAGACATGGAAATGGTCAAAATCGCGATCCGCTTGAAAATGTTTCGTCTATAAAAAGGCGGGGGAGAGAGGAGAGGATTCGAAATTTGCAGCCTATAACTCTGCCAGAACTAGAAAAAATTATTTGTGATATTTGGCACATTGAAATTTCTGAAATTTATATTAAAACACTGTATAAAACTATGCCATTGCGCATTAATGCAGTAATTCCATATAAAGGTGGAATTAACCCAATGCAGAATACATATTTTTAACAAAAAATTGCTTAGATCTAACAAATAAATAGTTTTATTTCATATATTAAAATATAACTTGTTTATTTCATATAATAAATCATAATAAAATGCAAAGTGTATAGTTATTGCATTATGTTCAAAAAGAAAGTTTTATGCAGATTTTTAAAAAGTACTTCGTAAAGTGCAATAAAGCGAATTATTAAATCGAAAATGTACATAGGTATCATTTCATACCTTTGGTATTACGCAAACAAGACAGTTTTATTTGTTTCAAACATTAATTTTAAAGTTATTACAAATAAAAAAGGTATAAGTCATTTTTTCTGCAGTGCGGCTTTTTTTTGTCGCTTAGTGTATATTTTCGTATTACGTTTTTGATCACCAAATACAATAAGTGCCAAGAACGACAGAGTTTTGAAATTTAAAATTAAAATTTTGTCAATTTGACAGCAAAATAACTCAATCTAACACATGCACATGATAACTAATGCATATGTGTACCCAAATATGGGGATTAAAATCGGGAAATAATTTTCTTCGATTTTTAATCATTTTTTACAAAAAATCCAATGGGCGATTGACATAGGAAATCATTTTCTTGCATCCACGGACGGTCAGTGACGTCACACTTCGCTTGCGTATAGGAACAATAATCGCATAAATTATATTTTGGTCTAAAACGGCAACAAAAATTTAAAAGTCGCCAAGGGCTTTAAGGCTGTACCATGATCAAGTTTAGATACTAATTTATTTATTTTTCTATATACCAACTACTATTAACTAAGCATGAAGTATATATAACCACAAAATAATAATTGTCTCATGCGATAGAAGTTGCCGATCATAGCATATTGTAATATTATATGTGGCTTGAAATTGCTGTCATTCTATGGTTGATTGATTAAATAAAATAAATATAGGAAATAACTTGAGAACAAATATTGTGTACATCACATATAATGTTGTTCATATGTAACTGGGATTCAGAGATAAAAGAGATACTTCAAATTTTTCGATACTGTCCGTATCGAAACTGTTATGTATGATAAGCAACCAAATGGAAGCCCACGGGTAAGCCATTGTCGCAGGCAATAGGGACAGGCACCAGAGATTGCAAGGACGAACAAGGCGCTGCCTAAGGCAGCGGAAACCCAAAGCAAGCTTTTGACCGATTTCAGGTTTTTTTTTTTTTTTTTTTTTTTTCCATAAAGCATATAGAAAAGAGTTTGCCAGCGAAGCGGGCAAAGCCGTCCAAAATTGTTTAAGAACTAAAATATTATTCAACAATTCGCCGGGAAATGAAGAAAAAAAAAATCATTTATTTGTTAAAAAAAAAAAAAAATTGAAACTCATAAATATTATATGAATTTCACCACATAGTTAAAATTTTAATTAACCAGTCACCAAATTATTATTAGAACCCCATTAATATTGTGCAATAGTGAACTCAAATCATACAAAGAAAGGTTTCGAAATAACATTCATAATTGACGACCCAGTTTTTATACTTCCACAACGCAGTACTGTTTTAGTACAGAATCCCCATGGACGAATTTTAAATTTTTATCGCCATGTTGGCGATAACTTTTTATTTATTTTATTTGGCATTTTATTTTGGCTTTCAATGAGTTACAAATTTTTTTGAGTGTACTTTATCAGACTCTGTTTTGCACAGCACCACAATGATAAGGTTTCATTTCATTACATATTATAATCAAACCGTCAGTTCCCCCACATACACATCAAAATTTCCAGGTGAACGAAGTCGCGGGTAACAGCTAGTTAATAATAATAATTAAAAAAAAATCGTAAAAAGAAAAAAAAATATATATATTGAAATTAGTCAAAATATAAGTTTAAGTTCCCGCTATTTCCTGTATTCCCGCACGCCACAGTCGATTCTGGAGTCCCAATGAAGTCTTTTACCTGCTTTTTACTCTCTGCTTTTTTTTCTTTATATTTTTTATGGACTACTAAACTCAAGGTAGCTGTCAGAAAAAAAAAAAAAAAAAAATCCTTGACGAAAATGACCTTTTAGCATCAAAATTAAAAAAAAAAATTCCCAGGATTATCAATAAATACAGCTCTTATTGATCTGAAATAGCTTTTATTTTATTATTATTTAATTTTGATAATGACATCGTTTTGCGATGTACATGAGTAAATTTAATATTTGATATATACAGTTCCTGCCGCTTATTAAAATCACATTCGTTCTCAGGCAAAGTGATTTTAATAAGCGACTGATTTTTATATCCGGCGAACGTTCCTGCACTCAAGGAAAAATTATTACTTCCCTGAATTTGGAAAGAAATTTCAAAAGGTAACAAATAATGGAATTAGTAAACAATATTAATTAATTTTTGAAAAATAATTATTTATTCCTCCGATATAAGTAAATTAAACGCATTCCAAATTTCTATGCGCTTTCCTTCAAAGAAAATCATCATTATTTTATTTTACCAAATGTTTCTTATAAATTTAAAATCTTTCCGTTTGAACCTCTTAATTTATAACTATTTCAAAATAAGAACTAGATATTGTCTTTTAATAATTAAAAATTAAAATATATATATGTATCATTTGCAAATTAAATCAAATTTGTAATTTGTTACTGAGTAATTTTTGAAGAATACGTTCCTTGTAATTGTTAGGGAAATTGTATGGGGTATGTTTAATTTGTAACTATGCTGCAAGTGTAAAATTTTCGACAAATGAGTGATAACGGGTACTTTAATTTCTTTTTTTATTAAAAAAAAAAAATTACAATGTAAATGAATTTTTTTTTTTTTTTTTTAGTATGCATAAATGATAATTTAGGCTGCTGCGGATATTTTTTTTTTTTTTGAGTTTATTAACTGACGATTCTGATTTTATTAAGCGGCAGTTCCAACAACAATTTGTATTTATTTGATTCCGGTCCTGGCAATTTGATCAGATTTAGCGGATGATTTTATTAACCAGTGATTTTATTAAGTGGCGGTTACTGTATATATATATATATATATATATATATATATATATATTTAATTATTATTCGCATGAAAATATATTCTATTGTATTTCGAAAAATAAATAAAGTCGTAAACTTCTTTTTAAACAATTAAAAATTAAAATAAATTATTTTAAATATTTATTATAGAAAAAATATCTCTATTATATAGAAGATATGATATACATAACGTTTTGCTTCCTCTTCCTCCCCTTGGGGACTAAATTTCTAAAATTCCAAAAATTAATATTTAGGTATTTGTGTTAGCTATGCTTTAAAGCAAAAATTTTATGGATATCTGTTTTTTTCTTTGAGATATAGAGGTTTTTGTGAAATCACGTTTTGCCCCCTGTTCGCTTTTAGGGGCCGAATTTCTAAAATTCCAGAAGTATGTTTTTAGATTTTCATGTTAGCTATATTTTAAAGCAAAACTTTTACTGGCATTTGTTTTTTTCATTGATATATGAAGGTTTTTTGTGAAATCACTTTTTGCGCATGTGGAATCGCATTCTGCCACGCATCCCCTCTTGTAGACCGAATTTTCAAAACTCCAGAAATTGATTTTTAGGTATTTGTAATAGCTATGTTTTAAAGCAAAAAATTGCGGATATCTGATTTTTTGTTTGAGATAGGAAGGATTTTGTGAAATCACGTTTTGCTCTCCCTTCCCCCCTTCGGGGGCAAATTTTGTAAAATCGCTTCTTAGTGGATGTCTACGTAACTCAAGGAACATTGTCAGAAAATTTCATGCTTCTAGGTCGAGGGGTTTGGCTGGGCGATGATGAATCCCTCACTCCCTCACTCACCCACTCAGGACAAGCGATTATATATATATATATATATATATATATATATATATATATATATATATACTGTACGCCTCAAAATCATAAAGATATTTAGCCATTTATTTGCAGTTGGGTGGATGAATGGTTAAATGTTTTCTTCCGAGATGAAAAAATATTCAATTTTTTGGCGTTAATGGTTGGGTATACTATTTTCATGATCTACGACGAAAACTTCATGAGTACTTTTGTGGACAAAATAGAGGGGTTCTCTCATGGGGTAAGGCGAATTCTGTTTCAACGGAACAACGGATATTGCTGGTATTACTTTTCTTTATGGTCGAAATTGATCTGAGGATTATTAAAATGTTCCTAAAAGTAGTCTACGTGAAATTGGAAAATATTTAAGGGACTGGAAGAGGAAGTGGGGGGGGGGGGCTGGAAATTCCAACAGGATGATGTGTCGATTCACAGCTGCTTTTCAACAACAGCTTGGTTTAAGGAGAATCATGTTACTGTTATAGACTGACCATCCATCAGTACAGACCTACATACTATTGAGAACCTTTGAAGAGTACTTGCACGAGAGATGTATACCCATGGTTTTCAGTTTTCATTATTGAAAAACTAAAGCAACAAGTAGAGCAGTGTCAGTACTCATTACAGCCACACATTTTCCACATTCAAGTTATAATCCCGCCTGATAGGATTTTTAAGATAATTCAAAGAAATGGATCCCAAATGTGAATTTAAATACCAAATATTCGAAATATGACAATATTTTTCAGAAAGCATGTTTTATGTTTCATTTAAAAAAAAAAAAAAAAAAAAAAAACTCAGTAAAACTTATTTTTCTTTGTTTTGTATTCGGATTTCATATGCTTATTAATTTTTGCTGAATATTGCTTCAATTTTTTGAACTGTAATTTCATAAAATCCTCTGTTTGTACAATTTTTGGATGCACTATATATATATATATATCTTCAACGTGTTTCATAAGTATGGAAACATCAAAATATCTCGAAAGGAAACCAATTTCGCTGAACATTTTAATTTCAAAAGTTTCTTGCATTAAACTGATTTATCAGATAAGGTATTATCACAAGTGGGATGTTGGAGTCACACATGACACAAATTACCTTTTTTCAAATAGAAACCCTTTTCTTCCCAGAATTGTGTTAAGCGGAGAAAAAAAAATTGTATTATAACACGTACTGTTTTTTTTTTTTTTTTTTTTTTTTTAAATTAATATTATTATTTTTACAAGTAGGTGGTCCAGCCCCCGATCCTCATGCTGTAATTAAAAAAAAAAAATCTGTAAATCCCGAAATATCTCAATGAAAAAAAAAAAAAAAAATTCGCCGAGCACAATGATTAGAAAAATGACAATGATTCAAATGATATATTAGATTATGTATCGTAGAGTAAACCTTGAGGCCCTCAGGTTTAACATAAACTACATTTTTTTAAATGTAAAACATACTTTTTCTTCACACAATTGTTTTAAGCGGAAAAAATGTGTATTAAAACACTTATTGCTTTATTTATTTTTATTTTTATTTTTCTTATTTTATTTTATTTTATTTTATTTATTTATTTATTTATTATTATTATTATTACGAATACAGGGCCTCGACTCTTATGTGTAATGAAAAATCTGTAAATCCTAAAATATCTTAATAAAAAAGAAATTTTACTAAGTACGATGCTTACAAAAGTGTCGTGCATTTAAATGATCTGTCAGATCAGGTATGGTAAGTCGGAACCCAGGGTCTCCAGGGGACCCGCGTGGCATAAATTCAAATTTTTCAAATGGAAACCATAGTTTCTTTTTTTTTTTCAAAGTTTTGTGTTAAGCTGAAAAAAAAATCTATTTTAAATCATGTATCGCATTTTTTTTATTCTTCAGCGAAGAGTTCCGGGGCCTCAAACTTTATGTTGTAATAAATATTCTGGGAATTCAAAAAGTTCTAATATAAAATCAATTTCGCTGAGTCTCTATGGCCCCCACGTGGCACAGAATCCGTTGTTTCAATTAGAAAATATATTTTTTCCTCACAATACCGCATGAAGAAAAATATGGTTTCCAGAAAATTTATTGTCTATCGTAGAAAAAAAATATCTTTTTCTTTTGAAAAAAAGCAGTTTATTTCAGATGGGGCTCTGGGGGGCCGCCTATGATAACACATCTGACAGATCATTTGAATAGAAGAATTTTTTGCAATTAATGTGTTCAGCAAAACTGCTTTCCTTTTGAGATACTTCGGGATTTCCAGACTTTTTATTGGAGCATAAAATGCGGGACCTCCGGACCCCTTACTCTGCAAAATAAAAACAAAAACGCAATACATGATTTAAAGCAGTTTTTTTTCAATTATAACCCGATTTTCTAAAGACAATTTATGGTTTCCATTCGCAAAAAATTTGTTTGTGTCATATGGGGTCCCTGACTATCGGAACTGTTAATGCTTATTCTCGGTGGTTCGAAATTTCTAACCATCTTCTTTTTCGGATGATTTTTCTTACTTTTAAGATCTTTTTATAACCGAGCTTCCTAACATGATATCTTCACGGATACCAATGCCTACAAAATATTTCCAGGGTGCGCAAAGAACGCATTTCAGTGTATTACTGGGTCGAAAACTTGAAGCAATTCGTCTGATAAGTACCGTAATGTTTGGATTGCTTGAAAGACATATTTTGATTCATCAGTAAAATATTTACTATTTTTATGGCAAACAGAACAGGCATGTATGACTTTAAGATAAGTCAATTATTTCTTTCAAGTTTCCGGATGTATCTGATAAACTGATATACAAGCTAAGGACTCAGTTCGCCTTAGGTAGCCATCTAGAATGAGAGAAAAGACCAGATCTTCATTTGCTAAGTCTGTAAGGTTAGGGAAGACTTCGTAAAAAGTTCGTAAATCGGAGTTGCGAGGAATCTTAGCTCGGTTAAGAGTCACTACTCTACGTAAGAAGACATTTTACTAGTTTAAAGTAAAAGTTTCAGATTTTGAGAGACATAGCAGGTAGAAAGAAATGAAATAAAGTTGTCGGAAGTCAAGTTACGTACGAAATATAAATTAATGTTACCGAGTACAAAATGCAAAAGTGAAAGGGGGACCAGTAAAAAATTATATTAAAATGAAAGTATTTGTCATCACCCTGTAAAAAAAAAAATGCTTGAAATACGATCTAGCTGTAGCATGTGATTATGGAACTCTTTTTCATTTTCAGTATAATTTTTTCTCTGTACCGCATGTAATCAGGCAGATATAAAGGTTCCTTTAAAAAATGGCCAAAAATATTTCACTTTACTTTCTCTTACCCATAAGGTAGAAAAAGTATTGTTTTAGGGTCAAATTTTCGAACGTGAGTTTTTGTTATATTTACACGTTGAGGTCCCCTGAATCCGAAAATCTTGCTTTTAGCGGTTGGTCTCTGTGTTTGTCTGTGTGTCTGTCATCAGCATATCTCAAGAACAAATAGTAAAAGAAATTCCAAACTCGGTATTCTAAATGCGTATCATTTAGGGATGATACGCTAAGCTTTTTGTTAAGACGAAACAAGTGGTTCATGTACAGGGACACTCAAGAGTATTCGAATACATTACGTCTATGTTGAAAATTGCAGGTCAGTAGAGTTTAAACATCTATAGACTGCACTAAACCAAATGAAATGAATATATATATTTTATGTGCATAAAAACTTGCCTCATGTAGAATATGGCAGGGAAATCATTCATTGTTCATTTACAAGGCTACACAAAAGAACTAGATTATAGTGCGACAATAGCTGAAAATTGATAGAAGTGCATTTCAGGTTGTGCCGTATATTATTACTATAGGATTGTATTTAGGTGCACAACGTGGTTTATACATATTCTTCAAAAGATATACAGGGTTGCAAATATTTAAGCGATAACATTCTTTTACTGTTAGTGGAAGTGATTTACTATAATATTTTACCGTGTCCAGGAAAGCTGCTCAGGAATGGAAATGAATTCTTCATAGACCTATGATAAATAATGTATGTCTTTAAGCTAAATATTCATCGCTCGTTTTTTGTGCATTTACAGGTTTTGAGGTTTCAAATTTTTAATATTTGACCTTTGTCTGTGTCTCTTAGAGTAACTTAAAAACGAATAATTTCAGGAGATCCAAAAGTTGTATTTTCAAATTAATATAAATTTGTTGCTGTAAAAGTTTGATCAAGATTGATAAGTTTCAAAGAATGTTGTATGTGAAAGTTTTCTGAATAATTTTAAGGGAACTTTTCATTTTAATAACAGATTTAAATTCTATATAAATATAGGTGCAGTAACGAAACGGGGAGTTGAGGGTGCCGGTAGCTCCCCTCACACAGAACTAATTATGATATAAAACTCTTCCGAAGCCTAATATAAATTATTTTAACATAGGTTTACATAACAGTACTCGTTATGTTACCTCTTAATTTCCAACTAGTATTTATAGTATTAAATTTCAGGATAAGAGAAAGTTGTGTGAGTGACACACCAGATTATTTAGCTATAACACGCAAGGTATTAAACCCAATGCAAAGCTATTTTCGGGAAACCCTATGAGGTTCAGACTGTAGAACGTCACCACAGTTTATTTGAAATTAAGCTGAATCCAGCAAAGTATAAAGTTGGGACGGTTAAATCGCTTCGACGCCGGTGACTCGGCGAAAGTTTTGGTCGGATTAGTTTTGTGTCGACATAGTGCTGCAACGAAAGAATTAGGTTCTGAGAGTTAGATGAATGGGAAGCGATTTTAAAAGTTTGATTGAAATGAAGAGAAAGGAAGTTGGTAGAAAGTAGTATAAGATGGAAGTGTAAAAGAGGTGGATGAAGAGGAGAGTAGGAGAGTGGTGTTGATGATGATAGTTTTTATGCGAGTGTTAAGTGATGGTAGAGATTGGTAGCGTTGTAGAATAAAGTAAGATTTGAGAGAAGAATCTGTCGGGAATCCTGCCAACGGTTCTTGTGCAAGAATAGTTCAGTGATCGACAGAAAGCCATCGTCGACAATATCGGTATTGGTGAGATAAAATTACTTTTATTTTATGCTTTGCTGAATTTATCCTCTAAAATTAATTAAGAGTTAGTTCCGGGTTAGCCCAACACCCGCCTTGATATTGAGCGTTAAATGAACTTCGTTTGTTTGTATTTAACTCTTGTCTCGTGCTCTTATTTACCACTTAAGTAATTAAGTTAATCTTTAAGATTGAGATTATGGCTTACACTTATTCCTCACAGTGGCGCCCAATGCGCCCAATTCAGTTCGATCCCCCCCCCCCCCCCCGCGCTCGAGTATATTTTACCGGCTCAAATAATGTGCTTAACTTTTTTGAGGAACCTGAACAATATTTTGAAATATGTAAAATTGATATTGCTGATAGATTTAGTTGGCTAAGATACTCCTTAAAGGGAGAACCTAAAATGTGGTATGAACTTATTGCCTCTCATTCCTTGGGTCAAAACCACACTTATGAAGATTTGAAAGTCAAAATTATAAGCACCTTTTCTTCAAGTACCGATAAAGCAAAATTAATGCAAGAACTTTATACGACTAAAATGTCTGTATTTCATAAACCGACACTTTTTTTCCTGCGTAAACTTGATTTAATTAAACAACTAGAATTAAATTTAAGCGAGCGAACTATTCCTCTAGAGGAAAATATCGCTAAAGTAAATTTTGTTTCTCGAAGCTTTTCTAATGAAAACTCCCAGTTATCCAATTTAAAGGCGAATCGGATTCCCTTAAATGTTGCGGCTAAACCTTTCTCAAATAAATCAAATTTATGTTTTGAACCTGTTGAAACAGCAGACCTTTCTAGTAGTTTAAATGCACCTCATAATAAATTACATTTAAGTTCTAAGACTGTCAAGTCGACAGATTCATCTATTTCTACAGAACATGTTGTAAAAGAAACAGAAAATGAAGGTTTAAATAACGGTGCTTCTCAAAAACGAGTAGCTAATTTAAATGAAAGTAATGAGAAATTGCATTTAAGTTTTCAACGTGTCAAGCCGACAGAATTCTCTAGTTTAAACGAAAATGCTCTCAATCAAGATGAACGGTTAAACTGTTTTCAACTTAATTTACATTCTCCTACCTGTGCTTCCCGCAAACTGCTAGATAAACTGTTGTGATTTCAGCTACAAATTTGAACTGTTTTCAAGCTTGTAAGCCCTCCAGGACCTTGACCTCAACGAGTAGAGAGCGAGCTGAATCGTCTCCTGAAACTGTGGACAGTAAAAAGATGCCGGGTTCGAACCCATCCCAACAAAGTGCCTCTCCTACGCCTGACTCTATTCTGCAAATCGCCAGCCCTGATATTTCCCCGACAAGTGCACAGACCAGCCGGACTAAGCGGTGTGATCCTACTGCTGTTACAGCGGAAACCTTAAGTCAGGTGCTATCGTTCCTTATTTTATTTCTTGAAAAGTGTTTCTTTATCAGAGCTGTGCCAAAATGTGCGACATGTATTGAAGCCTTTTGAATTTGCGAACCTTTTATGAAAGCAAAGGACTTTCTTAAGCTAAAAAATGTAAAATTCAAAATTGGTGCATGAACTTCCACATTGAAATTCATGTTTACGCTTCTATGTCAACATTTTGGTTATCTCTTAATATATATTTTATCTATGTACGCTAAGTTCTTTTATTTTTTAGCCAGCACCTGCAGAGCTGGTAATATAAAATGTTTTTCTTAGCCCTTTGTAAAAAAAATCCCCCCCCCCCTTTCATACTTCTATAAATAATGTATTTGTATCTATAACATGAATATGTGTAATTATCCAACTTTTGTATATGTACTAAAAGTTTCTCTGTATATATATTTTAGAGTGGGGAAATGTTTTTTTGGCTATATGCATCAATCGTGCTTAACTTTTAACTCTAAAACACTAACAACTTAGTTTTTTCATGCTACAGCCCAGGATGGGAATGATTATTGTATATATACTATGTTATATCTTTAGAGACAAAAATGTCTCAATTGTATTTTCCTGACCCAGTATAACTTCTCTTTTGAATTTATTACTGTAAGAATTTTTTGAATTTTAGATCGAGTTCTGATGCATTATTTCTGACGCCCGGAGGCTCTTCATCTTGACCAGGATGAACTACCAGGATAAACTGCTGTTCAAATAGATACCTGATGTGCAAGTAGTGCCTGCGGTAAACCAAAGACGGACAGCTGGGATTTTCTGACGTAGTGCTCTACAACGAACTCAAGATTTTTTTTTCCCTTTCTCAATAAAGACTTTTTTCTTCAAGTTGCTCGTAAATGTCGCATTTATGCCAAAGCGACCCCCTGTACCTAAATCCTTCTACAAATCAAGATTTTACCTTCCTGGATTGACAGGAAGACGTTTGTTACTCCCTTATGTATTTGTTGGCTAACCTATTTGTTGAGGCGTTTTTTTTTAGTTCCGGAGTTTCCTGCCGTAAAGGGTCCCCAATTTAATTTAAAATTTAAATTTCTTATTTTCGGGGTTGGTCAGGTTTTTCGCTTAGGAATTTTTTTTTCTCGCCATTGCATTTAAAGCTGTAAGCAGTTCATTGCTCAGTAAATTAAACTCCCCCTCGCTTTTTTTTTCTAACTTATTCTAAAGTTTAGTTTTAGAAATTTAAGTGACGGCTGCACTCACACCTACGAGATACGAGATTATAGTTAGATATAGAATTAAGGTGTTTAAAATTACTCGATAAAACCCGTTGGGGATTTTCCCGACTAAATTTTTTTTCTTGGAGGGGGACTGTGAGGTTGAGACTGTAGAATGTCACAACAGTTTGTTTGAAATTAAGCTGAATCCAGCAAAATATAAAGTTGGGACGGTTAAATCGCTTCGACGCCAGTGACTCGGGGAAAGTTTTGTATCGACATAGTGCTGCGACGAAAGAATTAGGTTCTGAGAGTTAGATGAATGGGAAGCGATTTTAAAAGTTTGATTGAAATGAAGAGAAAGGAAGTTGGTAGAAAGTAGTATAAGATGGAGGTGTAAAAGGGGTGGGTGAAGAGGAGAGTATCAGAGTGGTGTTGATGATGATAGTTCTTATTCGAGTGTTAAGTGATGGTAGAGATTGGTAGCGTTGTAGAATAAAGTAAGATTTGAGAGAAGAATCTGTCGCGCCAAGGGAATCCTGCCGACGGTTCTTGTGCAAGAATAGTTCAGTGGTCGACAGAGAGCTATCGTCGACAATATCGGTATTGGTGAGATAAAATTACTTTTATTTTATGCTTTGCTGAATTTATCCTCTGAAGTTAATTAACCCTTTCATTCCCAACTTTTCCCCTCCATAAAACAATAAATCTTATACTTAGTCATAATTTTTTTTTTAAACGTAATGCATATAAATATTTTTTTTTTATAAAGCGTTATAGCAGATTACGAATTAATATAGCTAACAAAGCAACTGATAGATGTTTTTTTTATGTTTAATATAACCACGGATGCCATTAAAAATCATAACTTTTCAATAAATAAAAATATCAAAATTTTGGAGAAATACATATTGCAATTAATTTAAATACATATTATAAAAATTAAAGAATAAAATAAAAAATATTTCAAACAGTTAATTCACTTAAATTGCCCAAAACAGGAAACTGATTCCGATATTATTATCAGAACAGCGTAAAATATACTTCCAATTATCAACAAAGATAGGGAAGTCATCCAAAATAGGTATTCTTCGGTGGGAAAATGTATATAGATTTTAATATTGTTCATTTTGAATCAGCGGGAGTGTTAGATGGTAAGAAAGAAATTCTGAAATGTTATGATTCCAATTGGAATAACGGAGAGTGAAAGGGTTAAGAGTTAGTTCCGGGTTAGCCCATCCCCAGCCTTGATATTGAGCGTTAAATAAACTTTGTTTGTTTGTATTTAACTGTTGTCTCGTGCTCTTATTTACCACTTAAGTAATTAAGTTAATCTTTAAGATTGAGATTATGGCTGACACTTATTCCTCACAACCCGACATAAAACATTAGACACAGCATACTGTAATCAGAATCAAGAAATATTAAATATCTAATGAAATGCGAGCATTTTTACTAAATAATTTTTAACTGCGCATGCCTAAGATTTAGCGAAATTTCATATGCTTAATTTAATAGCCAAATCCATTGAGCTATATATATATAAAACCCAAACAAGTAACGTGCAAACTCAAAAATGTTCTACGCCATAGAATGGACTGCTACTTAGTTTCTCAAAAAAAAAAAAAAAAAAAAAAAAAAAGAGCTAAACTATAAAGGGTTTTACTCAGATTTTTATTTTGTTTCAATGAATGTTAATACAGTTTTCTATGATTTTAAATAAATGAAAACTGCCCTATCGATTTTTATTTTGGGAATAGCTGAAATTTAGGTCCTTCTATGGCGTAGAACTTTTTGAGTTTACACGAACTTTTGGGGTTTTCGTATAAGTAGCTCAATACATTTGGCTATTAAATCACGCAAATGAAATTTCTAAATCTTACACATGCGCAATTAGAAATTATTTAGTAAAATTACTCACATTTCATTAGATATTTAATATTTTTTCATTCTGATTACAGTATGCTATGTTTAATATTGTATGTCGAGTTTCCTGAAAATAGCTTTGCACAAGGGTTTAATATCTTGCGTGTTATAGATTAAAAAAGTGAAAATGTTATTTGCAATTTTTAAAAGAAACATTTATATCTTCCTGATTATATGCTGTATAGATATAAAAATTTAAACAGATGATGAAAAAGAGTCCTATAATCACATGCTACAGCCAGATCGCATTTCAAGCATTACTTTTTACAGGGTGATGCCAAACACTTTTCTTTTTCTTTAATTTTTTACTGGTCTCCTCCATCATTTTCGGCGTGAAAATTTAACTAAAATATATGAGAAATAACATGTTCTTCACACTCCTGAAGTTTTAAGATGATTTGTTTAGTACTTTTTGAGATGTTTAAAAAAAGTCTGAAATCGAAAGTGTCCGGTCATTTATGGAAAGGTAGTATATTACGGGAAGAAACTGCTGTTCAGTGTATGAAAAAATACTTATCAGCCGCTCAGTGGGAAAATATATCATTACATAGCCTGCCATAGGTAATACTTATAAGCTTAACAAACTTCATATACTTGAATTTTAATATACTTTGGACAAAACACATGTAGGATTTCTACTAAAGTCAGGTTTTCCTGACCCACCAGTGGCCGAGAAGTTTTGCTTCCTTTAGAGCAAAATTTGCTATTAGTATGCATTAATTGCAAAATGTTTTTTATCGAAGAATTGTTTATGTTGCTTTTTTATGAAATATATGTATGTATATATATATATTTAATGCAGATATTAAATTACATTATCTTTTAATTCGTTAAGAAAAAAAAGCATATACATTAATATAGATGTTTAAAACGTTGTATAAGAAAGTTATTTGCCTTTCAACGTATATTTGCTTCCACATTTTACTTTTTTCTAATATACTGTAAATATTTAAAACAGCATTTTTTTTTTTTTCTTTTTTTTTTAAGTAAGTGTAATACATATGAAATTTTGTTTATACGCTGGACTTTTGTTAAAATTTGACTAGTTATTTTTAATATAATTTTAATTATTTAATATAATTATATACAATATTTATGTAATAAATGATTCTCTAAAAGGTATGTTCAATAATATAACTGTATTTCGTGAAATAACATTTTAATTCAGTTATTTTATCTTATGTAAATTGAATAATACATTTTTGAGGGTCGCGGGTCGAAAGTCTACCTGAGGGTCGAGTGCGGGTGAAGTTTAATCGACCCGCGCATTCCCAATTCCGATTTTTTAGACAATTAATTTTGTATACAATATGTTTCAAGATCGTTGTTATTAAATCGAATGAGGTCAAGCATTAGTGTCTGTTAGAACGATAATATCGGTTACACAAGCAGATGATTGGATGAATTAACCTGTTCAATGATGGCGTGCGTACACGTCAGGAGCTGGCACACCTCAACAAATATGACATGCTTTTACGTAAACGTACATTTAAGTACTCTAATATTTATTATTAAGGCTCTTATATATATTTTTACATCATAATTTTTTTTTCTGCCTTAGCGTGTCACATGTAACCAATGCGCCCGTAGATTATCAATCGGTAGTCACTGTTTCCTTCATTCTGTTATATTATTATTAGTAGCAAACCCGTGCGAAATTTCCTTTCTTATTTACCTTTAAAATTTTAAACTCATAAATGTTATACTAATTTCACCACCTAATTAAAATTTTAATATACCAGAAGTCAAGTTATTATTAAAACCAAATTAATATTGTACAATAGTGAGACCAAAATGAAGGTTTCCAAATAAAATTCATGGTTCACGACTCAATTTTCATACTTCCTCAGGCAGTACAGTTTTAATATAGGACTCCCACAACGCCTCTTAATTTTTTGTCGCCATGTTGGCGATGACTTTTTATTAATTTTGGTATATTTTTTTGTTTAATAAAATAAATTTAAAATAAAGTAAAATAAAATAATTCTTATTTTGATTTTATATTTTATGATTGTGCTTTTTAAGTCAATTTATGACACAAAAATTCATATTCTGTATCTTTAAAAGAATTGTTAGGTTTAAAATGACTGTTGCATAGAGATTCTGAAGAAGCAACTGTTTAAAATACATTTTCCCGTAAAATAATCTCCTCAGACAAATGTCGTCATTTTTCCTTATTAGTTCATTGAGCTAAGTCCGCGTGCTTAAATATTGTCCATGTGTATATATATATATATATATATATATTTATTCTCGCGTATTTTATTAATTGCACCACTGTCGTATTGTTTCGACAAAAAATAATTGAAACTGGTCCACGTTAAATTAAAATATTAATTGAACACTGAACTGGTTAATTCTCACTAAAATTCAAAAACATAAACTGCAGTAATTTTCAACTCATTTTTTAAAAATTATTGTTGAATTTAATATATACATTTTTCTTATCCAAATCATTCATCTTTTGTAAAAAATACCTCCTAAAAAAGCAATAATTGCTAATTTTACTATAACATGTATCTTGGATTTTTACCTGCAGTTCCACTGTAGTCAGAGATATGTAGTGTATACTTATTAGATTCATCATCAATCTTGAACTTGTCATATTCTGCGTAAATTTTATTGTGTTGCTTGTCTTCTAGATCGAAACGAACAGAATAAGTTCTCCTATTCGTCAGATAGTATATATTGTCGTTTCCTGTTAAAATAATCCAAAAAGGGGTTATGCATCAAAATTGCAATAATATTTATTTTAATTTTTGAATTTAAATGATATTTAAAGGAAATTTGTAGATAAGTATCACCCATTATATAACTGATTGAGTTTAAGCAAAGCTCTATACTGTTTAAACCGAATTTAGCGTACATATTTATGTTCATTTTTATTATTTAAATCAGGGATAGCCGACCCGCGGCGACGGGGGTGCATGTGGTTCGCAGCGGAATTCGCAAAACGTATAAAGTGATATCTTCTCTTGACGCAGCAAATATTTTGATATGAGTTCTCACTTCTTTCAATGAAAAAAAGTTGGTAGCTGTCAATAGCAGCACATTAGAGTTGTAAAAGTCACGGCTTCTGACTGAAAGCTGAAAAATACTAGTTCAAAATTTCAAATAAAACGATATTTTATATATGTGGTATTACAGTCTTTTATTTTAAAATATTTTAATTTATTACAGTTTATTATTTGAAATTATCTTTTAAACATAGACATAATAACTTATACACTTTAAATAATGATTGCAGTTATTTTTGCGCGAAATATATATTTTTTCAGTTTAAGTGTACCGATGAAAAATGTTAACTTTTTCATCGACAGAGGGTGCTGCATGGATGCATAACGAGAACTATACAAATCAGAGTTCTAAAAATTGCACGGTTTTATGATTAACACATCTTTTTTCTTACTTTTCCTACCATTTGCGCATATATGAAGTTTTAATTACGATGCTGACTTGCTAGATAAAGCGTTATTGGTGAAGATGTTTTCCCTCTGGTAAGAAACGCCAACTGAAGCTGCATTTAGCGGTGTTGTAACTCGTTTGCAAACTAATTTGTGGTTATGGCGGACACATGGAATATGATTTATACGCCTGTAAACACTTGCATTCAAATAAATGTAGTTCTTCATGAAAATCTGTGATTTGCACATGTTCAGCGCCCTTTATCAACGAAATTTTAACTGTCATATTTTTCTTTACCACTACCCTCTAAAAAATCTTCACAAGAATAACTTTTTCGCTAACCGGGTTCCATTCTACCAACTCCTTAAATTTTTATGAATTTTTAAAATGTCTTCAAACTAATGGGTCACCCGATATATATATATATATATATATATATATATATATATATATATATATATATATATATATAACTATTTTAAATAATTGGGAATAAATAAAAGTAATAGGATCAGTAAAGTGTAGAGCATAAGGGATGTTGAAACTCCTGATCCGCAGATCCGCTTGTTATGCTTTTTCAAATTTTATATAGATGTATATATGAAAAAACTTGCAATCCGAGTGGTAAAAATAAAAAAATACTAGATTTAAAAAATCTGAAATTCGATATATGCACACATCTTTAATTTCCTTTATACACAATGCATGGTTATTAGGCAATAGGATAAGTTGAATTTTAAAACGATTATAGTTATAATTACAATTATACATATAATCTATATTTATAATTATAGATTACACAATTATTATACCTTCCCTTTGCATGTCTTTCCTGATGTAAAGGTAGCTACTACAAGAAAAATTGTCGGCGCTCTGTAAAAATTTTCTGCAGTAGATTACAGCACAGTGTGCTGGTAAAAGTATTGCCTACTCACTGTGCTATGTTTTTACAATGTTTAGTAAAATAAATTTGCTGCGATTTTTACTCA
Source organism: Salticus scenicus (assembly GCA_963930645.1). Classification (NCBI taxonomy): domain Eukaryota; kingdom Metazoa; phylum Arthropoda; class Arachnida; order Araneae; family Salticidae; genus Salticus; species Salticus scenicus. The sequence continues at coordinate 92,369,015 of OZ005650.1, forward strand.
CATGTGCTGTAATTATCACAGTATGCTTTAAAAATATTACCTGCAATTAGTACACATGCGTGTAGGGAGTGATGCACAACACTAAGCAACTTATTTATTTTTTACGCACATAATTTACTTTACTTATTTTTTCATGCGGAGCAAATGGTCTTGGATAGCCCGGGAATCGAACTCACAATCTCCTGTTCCAAAAGCCAGCACTTTGCCAATCGTGCCGTTAAGCTCACAATGAATGTTCTTTACAAAAACAGATAAGGTCAACAACAGTACTGACTGGTTGATAAAACATGTCATACGCACCAAAATACTTCTGAAAAAATTTTGATACCGATTTACAGCACAATGTGAAGTAATCAGTTTTTAATTATTTTTACAGAAGTAGCTGTAAAAATATACAGCAGCCTATGCTGTATTTATGTTAAAAAAGTGCTTTATTTTTACAGAAATTTTTTACAGTGCGTCCTCGTTAGGTAAGTCTATTTTAAATTATCAGAAGTGGATGTCTCAAAAAATGTCCCTTTAAACTCGCTATACAAACTCGGGTTACAAAAAAGGAAATTGGTAGGTGTTTTAATTAGTGAGGTAACTTTTATCTCTTCTAACCACACTCTCTCCAAAAGGTATTCATAATATTTGCAGTTGTGAATAAAAGATATTTGTAATTGTAAAATATCAATTGAATATTTCTTAAGGCATGAGATAGTATATTGTATTATTTATATATCTTAGTTTTAATAATACTATCATTGTATACTTTCAAATAAATTAAATATGCTTATAATTAATTACACGAGGGTTACATTTTAAATAAGATTCGTTTGTGAATGAGAATAAAAATGATGCGCGAACGCCTCGGTGCGCTTGCACGTCTTTTCCTAATGCATTGCGCGCAATTTGAGACGCAATTTGAGCCGTATCGTAAATCAGAGTACTGAGATACAGAAATTATAATGTTTAAGGAAATTGTGTCACCTGCCGATCAGGATTTGACTTTTGAGTGCAAGAAGTTTTGCATCGGCGGAAATTCACCGTAAGATATGTGAAGTTTATGGTGATATTACTACGAGTGACAGTAAAATTCGAAAGTGGCTGATAATATTCAAAGACGATCGGTTAATATGCATGGTGAGCCAACTGTATTCCTCGTCATTAGTCCAAGTCCCGTGATTTTTCCTTGCTTAGTTACTTAAAAGAGTTTATTAGTGGTGAACAAACAGTTCAATAATAAAGAAAACCTGAAAACTGTAGTCATTGGTTTGAATTTTTTATAGGTGGCAGATTTCTTAATGTCGAAATTCAAAAACTTGCTGTAGGAATGACAAATATTTGAACAAAAATGAAATATTGTGAAGTAGTGGGGAGAAAATGGAAAAAATATTTTTAAATTATATTTTCAGTATTTTTCTCTATATATTAAAAAAAAGTTGCTGTCACTGGCTTGTATTTTTTTTGTCTGCGACAGCATCTTCTAACGGAGGACAGGGCCCTTCGCGTCATGAGAGGTATCACTATATTCCGAGTACTCCGAGGAAGACATTTCAGCCGCTTAGAAATGGCTATCATTTTAATTAAAGAAATTATTAACTAAAAATGACAAATTTATGAAGGTACTCTATTTGCCATTTCGAAAAAAGCTTCTCCCAATGACGTTGTTCTTCTGTCATGAAGTCATTTTACACAAGAAAATTAAAATATGATCCATGGTTGTACGTAGGTAGGTAGGTTTCTTGGATTTAACGTCGCACCAACACTGCGCTATGGGTAATTGGCGACAGTCTGGGACGCACCCCTAGAGATGTTCCGGAGACATGTCATCACAATTTTCAACCTTCACGGAGGGAATCCCCCCTCCGCTTTAGTGATCCCCAGAGGTATACTGGGGATGGGAACATGGAGGACTTTGGGAACACGACAGATTTTATGTGCACCAGCCACCATTAGTGTACACGACGGTCTTTAGCCGGCTCAAGTATCGAATCGGCAATCTTCCAATTACGTGCTCAGTGCTTTACCGAGTAGGGTACCGCGGACCGAAACCATGGATGTAAAAAACAAAGAAAATAAATATTCTTAAAACTTTTTTTCCAACTTTTAGAAAATTAATCTTCTTACACGGGAAAATTAAAATATGATCCATGGTTGTAGGTAGGTAGATAATTAGGTAGGTTGCGATTGACGTCGCACCATTACTGCGCTGTGGATAATTGGCGACAGTCTGGGACGCACCCCTAGAGATGTTCCGGAGACATGCCACCACAGTTTTGGTCCTACACGAAGGGGATAGGTCTCCAGCTTCGGTTGCCCCCAGAGGTATAATTTTGATGGGAGCACGGAGGATATTGTGGCCACGACATATTTTATGTGCAACAGTCATCATTAGTGTACACGACGGCCTTTGGTCGGCTCGAGAAACGAACCCACAATCTTCCAATTACGAGTTCGGCGCTCTACCGACTGGGGTACAGTGGTTCGGATTTAAGGTTGTAAAAAAGTAATAAAAATGGTCATATACTAAAACTGTAATGCAAAATGGTTTAGATATTTAATTTTTTCTTTCTATTAAAAAAAATATATTTATATAAATATTATATATTGCAATTTGCCTTTGAATATGAGGATTTCCATAATAATGTTTTGCTTTTGTTTTGTAATATGCACTATTAATATTCCTTTTTTCAATGAAAGAAAGCAGCGAATAGGCGGGCAGAGTTCTGCATGTGCCAATAAGTAAAGTCAGTCGGGGAGGAGGCGAAGCCTCCTTCGGGGGTTGGTGATCGGAGCGAGCAGGGGGCAGAGCCCCCTAGTCTTCTAAAAAAAAAAGAAAAGAAAGAAAAGAAAAAGAAAAATAACTCCTATGATTAGCTACGCAATTTATTTTTGCATGTATAATCATTGTTATGCTATTCTTGCACAAAATTTCCTTTCTTTATTTAAAGATTCAATACGATAAACATTTTTCTTTAATTTTGCGCTTGACTTTTAAATGTTTCACAGTCAGTTCACTTTCTGTGAAATTCTGACAACGTGAACTCCCACTCTCTTATCTTTGTCTGATGTATTGCGTTAAACTGCAGCTTCTTTACTACTTGCAATAAAAATACTATTAGGCTTGCTGACGTTTGCGAACCGGGATTTTTTACGTCAGGAAATGCTTAATGCAGTACCTTGGATTCAGTGCACAGTAGGTGCAACTGAGCATCATCCTGCCTGAATCAAAAGTTTTAAGAGACCCGAAGGGTACCTGCATAACTAAAATTCTGATAACGCCTCTGATGTCCCGTTCTCTAATTCTTTGATTACCTACTCTAAATAATCATAAAACAGAACTTGTAAGATGCATGCATGTGATATTTAATTGCTTACATCGCAAAATTTATGTGCGTTGTATTGGTTGTGTTTAGTATTATTATAATATATGAGTAATGAAGGTTATTAAATCGGTAATTCCAATCTTACCAAGCCAGAAATCTTTATAAACGTTGCCAAAGCCTTTTTTGTAGCTTTCCCAATCTCTATAAAAATAATCGTCTTTTCTTTTAAAATCTCCCCGTCGTTGAATGACATAGAAAACAAATGCTTTTAGTATATGTCTAGATAGATTTATAAATGTAAACGTTAAATTATAAAAGTTTCTTCTTATCTTATTTTTTAAGGAAACAAGAAAAGAAATTCATAGATTATTGAACGCTTCATGAATCAAATCAATTTAACATTATTTTCAAAGTAATGGTTGATGAATATATCGTTATACTTAAAACAATGAGTGAGTCAGTTTAACGTCGCACTAGTGACACGCAGTGGGCAATTGGGGACAGTCAGGATTTACTCCTGAGATTTTTCGTAGACATGTTTGACAATTCTGATACTTCGTGGAGAAAATGAACTCTCCTGCTTCAGTACCCACATTTCCACCTATGGCATTAACTTTGCGTAACACGAAAGACATTGCAGCCATGACTAATTTTACTGCAACCATTCATCGTGTACAAAATGCTCTTCAAGCGGTTCGAGTACCGATTCCAGCAACCTTTTTACGCTCTACCAACAAGCCCATTATTTTTAATGACATTAATTTAAATGACATAACCGCGATTTTTATAGCATTATATCGTTTTGTCTTTGAATAGTGTATATAACTTACAGAAAATTTCGACGTAACTATTAAATTTAGCATCAATTTTCAAAACTAATGCGACAGTGTATAATTTGATCAACATAAAATGGTACCAGACGTATATTAAAGAAAATATGAATGTCTTACCTTAAAATGAAAATGAGAAACTCAAAATAGAAAATAGTTTCCATAAAATGTAAACGATCGTTAATAAAATAGCCCTTAATAAAAATTAAAATATTATTTAAATAATTCTTTATCTGCCATGAAAGTACGGATAAAATTTAAGAGATTCCTCTACTTGGAGAACTCAATGAATTAAACATAGGCAATATATATAAGTTTTATTTTTTTGGAAATTGTTTCACATCATTTAACTCTATAACGTTCATTGGTTTCGCAGCGAAACCAAACATCTGACATAATTTAACAATTTTTTATGCAGCAGTTTTTTAACATTTCCCCTTGTTTTAATCAGGTTTAAAACTTTTGTTCCTTTACTATTAGGTAGATAGCAGCACTATTCCAAAATTTAACAAATAATGCTTCAAAGGAAGCTAAATGCATAAGTCACTTAAAGTTTCTTAGTGTGCGCGAGTGCGAATTGCTGGTTTGATGATGTACTCATGTCTAGTTTTTTTCATTTAATGAAGAGATGGACTATTATTTTGACCTGAAACAACTTTTATGAGTTTTTGTAGTCCATAATGTTTACTTACAAAATTTTTTGTTTATTAAATTGAATATTATTTGAATTTAATAAGATTAATTTATATATGTTTCAAACCAAAAATTACTCGAAAAGGAACAATGCTAATTTTTTTATTTTTAAATAAATATAATCATCTATGTGTCTAAAAGCCAGTTATAAAATTTGTTTAGTATTTTTTAGATTAAATTAAGTAGTAAACGTTAAAGGGATAAAGGAACTTTAAAGAATACTCACAACTACACACAATAAGTTATCCGAATTCATTTACAGATTAAAAAAAAAAAAAAAAAAAAAAACTATGTTTTCCATTTAACAAAAACAAACATAATAACACTAACAATTTTGTATACAGAAAAACGTTAAATTTTAATAAAACAAAATTCTATGCATAACAATTAAAAATGTTCTTTAAATATATACTCACAGTCCATCCTCCCCCATCCGTTGTCATATCACAATATACTTCCAGAGGTTTCATGAAAAGAAGTCTGTTAATAGGCCAAATGGCGTATATTCCGCTTTGATTATAACCTTTTTTGTACAAATCAGCACAATCACGGACTTTTTCCTTGATACAAGGCAGCTGTTCTTCCGTGCCTAATTTAATTAAATATAATAGTAATAATAATAATAATGTAACATAATTGATGTATTTTCATATAAATTTAGAGATTGTTAAAATTAGCGAGTGAAGACAGACATTTTCAATTAAGCTTTATAAGAAAATTTCATTCACTGTACTTATTAAGATATCATATAAAATATCATACAAATATAATCAAAACATAGAAAAAAAATCAAAATTAACTTAAAATTTGAATTTTTAATTCATAAATTGAAAGAAAATATTTTTTAATAAAGTTTGCTATTTCTTTTTCCATGCTCAACATGGTTTGTGATTAACATAAACAATGGTAACGAAAATGCGAACCACAGTGATTGTGGTTGCACATCACGCTGTAATAAGAATGGTTGAAAAACAGGTGCATGATGCTAGAGTTATTGCTAATGCCGAATGGTTGCTCACAGTCCTTAGCCTAGATTTAATGCGCTTCGTTAAGGTTTCTTTAATGGTCCCAGGTCGTATTTGGGCGTGTTTTGAAAGAAACCACGGTAAACTCCAGATGGTTGAGTGAACGAGAGTCACCTGATATCAAACCCAGCACTTTTTATCTATCAGCTTTAGAAACACAACCATATCATCATTGATAGGGCGAAAAGCAAGTGCATAAGACAAGTAAAAGTTTTGTTATATATATATAAGCTAAATATTTTAATAAGAGAAAATATCCTTTGATTCAAAAATGCAAAATTTTTTGCATTGAAACATAACTGTTCCACTGAAAACATGTTAAAACGACGAGTAATAGTATGTACAACTGTTATGGAATATTCTCAGGTTTAATAAAAACCAAACTAAATGGAAATTGCAGCAAATTAATGATATTATATAAATTTATTTTGTATTTAATGACTTACTAGGCAGACTTCGTTTCGTCGTGAAAGATATGTTAACAGATCTATAGATCAGATTAGAAGACCCAGCGTTCTATTTGTATAATAACACTAATCTGCATGAAAACCGGCACCACCACCATTTTTTCAAATTCTTATGTAAAATGACCTCCTGAATCCGAATAGGACGCCCATTTTGCCCTATCACCCACTGAGTTTTAAAGACGCCCCCCTATTTGTATCATTTCTCGGTAATTTTATGGCTACAAATTTGATTTGTTTGGGGGGGGGATTATTTTGGCTGTTAAATATCTTCTGAGGGGCTAGAGAATTGTAAAATTCTAATACATGAACGTTTGCAGCAAGCGAAAAATTTAGGGGATCAGGGGATTTCCCACTAAAATTATGTATTACGTTTATTAATTAATTATATTATTATTTATTATACATTATATGTTTTTTGGACCCATTAGAAAGACCTCCAGGGAAGGCAATCCCCCTCAGACCAAGGACCCTAGTTAAGTCAATCGGCTTTATTCCCAAAACACCAAAACACATCTCTCTCTGTGCCTGTTATTAGCATATGACAAGACAAAAAGTAACAGGAAGTCCAAATTCGATACGTTTAATCTACAGTCGGTAACAAAAGTGTCCGAACACTAGCGAAAATTCCTATGTAAAAAAAGTACACTTCATACGGTTTTGTTAAATAAATCCTTATCGAATCATGTTCTTACACTGACTAATAACAGGATTCGACAAGGATTTATTTAACAAAACAGTATTAAGTGTACTTTTTTTATATAGGAATTTTTGCTAGTGTTCGGACACTTTTGTTACCGACTGTATATCACATAGGGATGCTACTCTAAACTTTCTATTAAGGTAAAGCAATGGTTCATGTACATGAACTTTCAAGATAATTCGAATATCATATGCCTATGGGCGAAATTTCCAGTAGATGCAGTTTAAAACTCTTAGAATGCACTAAACAGAATGAAAAGAACAAATAAGTTTTGAATGCATAAAATTAATTTTAGTTATATGTTTTACTTAAAAATAATAGTTAAATATTTTAATTATTACGTATTTTGTCTAGAGTTTGGATAAAAATTTAAAGAATTCTAGAAAGATATAACATGACTTACGTGAAATATTCTTAGATACTGGTTTCGTCATCAGATTAATTGCTTCACTACTGAAAGGAATCATACGTTTTTGTCTTTCACAGGCAGAATTACGGAAATATGCCACCGCAAAAAGAAGAGCCAAAATAACACGGGATAACCTGAAAGTAAAAATATATTAAATGATAGAAATTATTTGTGATTTAGAGTACAGTATAAAGTTAGTATATGTTTACCCCATCACAGAACTTTCTTCTATGTGTTTCTAAAAGGTTTCTATGTGTTTCTACAAACACGACAGATTTAGAAGAAATTTTAGGGACAACCAATCTATTAGCGCCGATTTTCCGGAAAAAAATCTCTCTACTGTCAGTGTGATAGCGTATACCGAATTAGCCCAACTTTTTCAGCGGTGTCTTGATAAAGTTGTCTCTATACTCAGTTTCTCCTCAGAATTATCCAATGAGGGTGCGGTATTTTGATACGTCGTATTTACAAAATGGTGTAACGCGAAAATCGTGTAAAGTGGACATTCGAACAAGAAATACTATTGCTAAGCACATTTTTTTTTCTGATTGAATGATAAAATCTTTGAATTAACAGGTTTTTCCTTTATTTGTATGGCGATATGACAATGCTCTAACCAGTATCAAAGTAGAAATAACAGTGTGATACTACACAAACGAAAGCGAATGTTATCACTAAACATCACGTATTTTGTATTCGCAAGAAAAGTGATAAGCGTCAAAAGTTAGCCTACTTTCATCCAACTTTTGACCCGTCTGTAGTAACACCTACACTGTTTTCATCGTGGAAAAATCGGCGTTAAAAGCGACTTTAATACTGATTGTTTCAAAAGTTACCATGTCTGATAAGCCCTTAAGCGAATTCGAGCAGTGCAATTTATTTATTACAGCAATTTTTATCAAAATAAATTTCCATGTTTTTAACTCAGAAATATAATTGTAAGTGTCAAAAAAAAAAAAAAAAAAAAAAGTCAATTTTAGGTTTTATAAGCGTCATCATAGGAAATGAATTTATTTAATTACAGTAAGACCCCAATTAACGCTGTTTCATTTAGCGCTGTTTCGTTTAGTGCTCTTTTATTTGAGCCCGGGAATTCCCCGAAATTGCTCGCAGCAGTACGGGGATTCCCGTAGGCGGGAATTTCCCGTACGGGGATTCGTTTAGCGCTGTTTCTCTATATTTCACCATTTCTGTGAAAAAGTTATATTAATTTGGTGCATTTAACATTGTGGAGGTAGGGCTTTAAATAATTAATTACGATTTTTTTTCGTTTCACTTAGAAAGAAAACAATCTTTTAAAATTTGCAAAATTGCTATTTTAACAGCCATACAAATATTATAAGTTTTCCTTTCACCATTTCTGAGAAAAATGTACCTAAATCTAGTGAATTTTACATGTCGGGGATAAAGCTTTCCCGCTCCCCTTAACCTTCCTACCCTGTTTAAAAAATGTTACGTTTTACCTGTATGGGTCTAATCGACCCAGGTAGTAATATGCTTACTTAGACCGCAAGAAAATTTTTCTACACAATTTTTTTATTTATGTATTATTACCATTTACTATTCGAAACATATTTTAATTCATTTATAATTCACCCCTCTCTTTTTTTTTTTTTTTTCATTCACACACACACACTAACCAATTGCTAAAAATTACTTTTTTGGACTCGGGAGACCTTAAAACGTATAAATCAAGTGAAATAAATTTATTTCGGAGTATTAAATTGTTTTTTCATGCATGTAAATAAATATGGGTCGATTAGACATATTCAGGTAAAATGTTACTTTTTTTTTCAGTAAGAAAAATGATGAATTTGAAAAGGTCACATATTATGCGAATACATAATTTTGAGGAATACATGAAGTTTTAAAAACCAGAATTAAAATCTTTGTGAGATATCATAAAATCTTTTTTAAAAATGGGTCAAATCGACCCATACAGGATAGGAAGGTTAAAGCAGAAAGCAATGTTTGTTTTAAGTCCCATAATGATTATATAAAAGCCAGATTTCAATTTAAACAATGGAGATAAAATTATTAACATTATGGAATGTACTTGTCTTATAAAATGTAAATTCTGTGCTTGAGTGTGTATATTTGCGATCAAGATAATTTCCTTTAAAAAGAAAGAGGCTTGTTAAATGCACACGCACGAAAAAAAAAAGGTGGGGGGGGGTATTTTATAAAAAAAAATGTTGGTTACTGGTCGTTCCTTGTTTACGCGTGTATAAACACACCTACGAATAAATAAATAAATAAACAAAAAAATGTAAATTTTTTGTATATAAAAGTACTTTACAGCACTGAAAATTCTTGCTTTATGTAGTTAGAGAAAATAAGCAATACCAAAGGCAGATTAATTCTGATGTATGGAATTTTTAAAATTTAAGCCAAGAGTTTTTAAAATATATCTCTTTTAAATACAATGTGTAGGTTGGATCTAATGTACATTAGATATTAATATATGAAACAACATTTATAAATTGTATAAACAAAGATAAAATGGTTGATATCAAATATAAAAGATAAATGGTTATTTTAGCAGAAGGGAATACACGAGGTAGAATTAAACGCATATTTACAGGGCCTATAAAGTAAGAAATATAAAGATAGATTTCATTATTAGCTTTTAGAGATACCAATATTACTACTGACTAACCAAAAGAAATTACCATCCATGCAATAAAATATAGAACTAAACTATAGAAATTTTTAAACATCGAATATCAAAAGAAAGTTTACCTCAAATATTATTACCGTGGAACCTTCTTAAGAGGGCCATAAACGGCATTTTAAGAAACTGATCATTTATTAAGGTGGCTTTTTAATACAAATTGTTCAAAATATAGTTATTCGAGCAGCACCTTCTAGAAATTAAGTCCTTTATTTCATCAATATTATTAGTCTAAATTACTTTGAAAATTATCATTGCTATTACTGTGTTTGAATTTTGAAATCTTTTTAGAAATAATTCTATCTTTAAAGATTTTGTTTTATATATCGGGTTATCTTTTGATCTTGGAGTAAAAAAATATTTCTGTATTAGTGCATAAATAGTTAAGTTTCCAGCCAGAAAATACTAACTTTAACCTATATTTTTAAATCTTAGTTAGGGCTATTTTTAGTTTGTGATTTAAAATCTCCCCCTCTATTTAGAAGCCATTGCATCTAAATTTATAACTTAATAGTGTGAGACCAAAATTTCCTTTCAGATGTTTTAATTTTGCATCTCTAAGTATCTTCATTGAAAAATTTAATAATATCTTAACTTTTGCATCTTTTTTTTTTTTTTTTTTTTCACGCAGATAACTCAGATAATCTCAGTTATAGTGGACAGTTATAATAAGTTCAAGTCAAGTGAAAAATAAACATCATCTGCTTTCGTGAAATGTGACCCTTAAGAAAGGTACAATGAGAAAAAAATATACCGCCTTCCTCTAGAATGAATAAGTGGCCATTTTCTAAATCCCTTATTTAGAAATATAGACTTCCGAACTATGCGCATAAGGCACGCCACTAAACTGAATAGACGAAATGGTCAAGAATTTCTTGTTTACACATTTCTAGATGGTGAAATAATATTCTGAATATTCCGAATCTTTTGTATAGTCAGAAATTCTCGATTGATTTTCTAGAATTGGGTCCTACACCCAGATTATAGTTGCTGAAACCCGCCTCTTGTAGTGTCATTTATTTGCAAAGAATTTTAAATAACTTTGCCCTCGAGAATATAGGCAAACGCTCTAGAATTCTAATAGGGGCTTCTAGAACTAGCTTTTCAAGGGGATTAGAATTTATAATAATGACATAGAACTATTTTTTCTAGAGCCACAATTTAGAATCTAGATGTCAGTTACAGAATTTTTTCTCAGTGAACACAATTCTACATGTACCTGGAGGTAAATTAGTAATGAAGGTAATGGAGGTAAATTAGTAATAATTTTTTCCGGGAATTTTCAGGAGCGGGGAAAATTGGTCCCAAAATAAGCAGGCCCATATAGATAGATTTTCAGAGAGGTTTCACTGCATTTCTTTATATATATATATTTATATGTATACACATATATATATAATTTGGAAAAATCATATCGTAATAAAACAAAGCAGACAAAACAATTTATCATCTTCCTTATTCACATGCTTCACGGAAAAGCTCAATGAACAATCTTTATAATTTTAAAATATGAATAGGAGAGCTGCTCTCAACGATTCGAAATTTTTAAGCATCAACTCTTTTACTCCTTCATATCGGCAAAATTTTGAACAATATGTCTGAGATTTGAACAATATGTATGAGAAATTTAAACAATATGTCTGAACAACAAGTATGAGATTTAACTCAAACGGGGCAAATCACAAAAAAAAAAAAAAAAAAAAAAAAACATACATTTAAATAATTACAAGATAAAAAGAACTTTTTATATACCACGTTTTTAAGTTTTCTATTGAATCATATACACTTGACAATTCTATGTGTTAATAAAAACTTTTTTTTTTTTTTAATCTTTTTGAATTATCCATCAACTTGAAAGAAAATGATCAAATTTGTATTAAAGAGAGCAATTATAAGAAATTTTCAACATTCATTAATTGAATGAAAATATTAAAAAACTGCATTGTCATCTTGTTCTAAGCTATTTTAAAAGTTTCAAACGTCTATCTAGTCGGGAAGTTAGTCAAAAATCGATTACAATATTTGTACTGGACAAATAAACAAGAAAGCGAATTAATAAATAATTATAAGATTAAAAAAAAAAAAAGAAAAAAGGAAAGAAAAAACTTTTTATTTACCATGTTTTAAATATTCTGATGAATCATAAAGCTCTTAGCAATTTGCATAAAATTTTTAAAGTGATATTGACGTCAATTTTTGTGAGATGCATAATTTAACTTTTTATAATGTTTTAACGTCCACGTTTAATTAAATGTATTTATTTTTATGTCAAAAGAAAATGAACTCGTAATTTTTTTTTTGGCAACAATTAAACTATAGCTAATATTTTAATGACTGTTTTAACGCTATTAGGATGTTATTATTTCCATATTTTAATTAATTATAAGAAAACTAATCAAAAATTGGAAAATCGGACTTCGAAGTAATGTGTTGTCATCGGGTTCTGAGCTATTGTAAAAGTTTCATATGTCTAGCTAGTAGGGAAATTAGTTAAAAATCGATTGCAAGGTTTGTACCGGACAAACAAACAAACAAACAAATAAACAGGAATAGATGTTAATAAAAACTTGGTAAAATTCAATAGTCATTAGAATTTATCTTAAAATGCACAGTTTTAAATGACGTTACGAGTATTTTCATGTTATACTTACATTCTCATAAAGATACACAAGTCTCCAAACTAGCTGCAGAAAAATATGAGATTTCTAAACAATGAAGGAGTAAACAAAGGAGTACTTTTTACTTTCAAGAAACTGATATATATATATATATATATCTATGCAAAATTTTCATGTTATGATAAAAGAGAATAGTGTTATCGAGAACTGCTTTATCAGTAAATAAAGCACAATTTAGTACTTCATACCTTTATTGTTTCATCTTATTTCAAAAGCAGTTTCACTTCACATTACTTTCTGATAATGCAATTTTGATATCGAGGTGACTTTATGAAAGGTATGAAAAACCTAAGTGGGAAAAGATATTAGGCTTTAAATTAAAGAGAAACTGATGACTAGATAATTCATAAAATTTCACTTTCGATCTGTATTTCACAAAATACTTAAGAAAGAAGACTACTCATAAATAAATGTACAGGGTGTCCCAAAAATCTGTAGACATTTTAAAAACTCATAACTATTGAATGAACTGATAGAATTAAACGCGGTTAGTGAAAAAATCATTCTCGTGAAGGGGGATTTTTTCTTCTTTTTTGGGGGGAGGAGAGGGTAAAAGAAAAAGTAATAACTAAGCTATTTGTCAATAGAGGGCGCTGTGCGTGACACAATTTCATGAAAAACTGTACTTATTCGCATGCAAATGTTTACAGGCATATAAATCCTATTCTATGTGTCCGTCGTCACCACAAATTATAATTTTAAAACGACTTATAACATTGCTAACTGTATTAAAATCCCAATAAACTACTACGTCAGAAACGCCAAAGAAAAATATTTGAGATGCATACAGCTGTTTCGGTAGCCTTAAGCTCCGCACTCTAGACCACCGCACTCTAGAATGTAGAAAAAGAGGAGGAAAAAAGCTAAAAAACCCCATAGAAATAGCATGGGACGAAAACCAAAAAAACTCACAATGTGAAGTGTGTTAAAAAAAAAACGGCTCACACCGGAAGTAATAAGAGGAGAAAATGGACTGGAAAAAGACATCGAAGAGCGGAAACGGGCGGGCTGGGGCGTTAAATATAACGTCCAGGATAATTACGTCTCGCCTAGTATATGTCTTCAGTGCAAAAAGAATTCTGAATCTGGAGAAGTGCTCGTATATATAGGAGAGGGACCGAATTTAGTTCAACCAATAGGATTACGGGAAAGGTGGGGAGTGTGGCTAATAGGATTTTAGGAATGTTAGTTGTGTAAACAGTAGAAAAATTAAGAAAATGTGGACTGAATGTAAAATTTCTGAACTGAATGTAAAATATTGGCCAAACTAAACGCAGTCTTAAATTTCGTCTAAAAGAACATATTAATTACGTTCGCAAACAAGAAACCAATAAATAGGCTATTTCTAAACATTGCTGGGAGGAAAATCATAATTTTAACTTTAATTCAGGTAAAATAATTTGCAGACCTAAATCTATTCATGAATTCATGAACTCGAATTCTTTAAAGATTTTCATATTTATAAAAAATTTAAAAACCTTGTAAATTGTGATTTTGCTGTTCCCTATTTGTCTGATTGTTGGAAATTTTACATTCAGTCCACATTTTCTTAAATAGTCTACTGTTTACACAGCTAACATTCCTAAATTCCTAATGACCACACTCCCCACCTTTCCCGTAATCCTATTGGTTCCTCTCCTATATATACGAGCACTTCTCCAGATTCAGAATTCTTTTTGCACTAAAGACGGTACGCTTAAGGCTACCGAAATAGCTGTATGCATCTCAAATATTTTTCTTTTGCATTTCTGACGTAGTAGTTTATTCGGGTTTTAATATTCCAACGCAGGGTCTCGTGTTATTATTATAATGCTAACTGTAGCTTCAATCCCCGGTTCTTACCTGACAGAAAACGTCTTCACAAATAAAGCTTTATTCGCCTAGTCAGCATCGCAATTAAAACTTCACATACGCACAAGTAAGAGACAAAATAAGAAATAAATTTTATTTATTTATTTATTTTCGTCTTTCACTTGATAATTCTCATCACACCAGTTTATATGTTTATATTCGCTTTTATATATTTTTGCATTTAATTTATAACGGCTTTGTGCATTGCCGCTTTGATTGCAGGACTCGTGCCTACTTGGTTCGCCTGACGAAAGATCGTGTGTTTTTACGACCCAAAACAAATGTTGCGAGTATATTGCATTTTATGATGTTTATTAAAATTAATGCATTTATTAAAAAATTAATGTAGTTTTAATGAAATCCTTTCTCTGAGTGCAAAAATACTTAAATAATAATAATATCAATAAAATTGTCCTGTTATGTTACAAACACTTTCCTAGAAATCAATTCTATCAATTCATTCAATTTATGAATTTTTAAAATGTGTGTATAAATTGAGATTATATGTAACAAAATAAATTGTAGTCAATAATTATAATTATTGAATGTAGTTTCAAAATGTAGTTTATCGTGAAATATTGAATGCAGTTTTACTTTAATTTTCGTTTACGTACGTAAATGACGTCTATAAATAGAGTTCCTTAAACTTCACATTTTAATTGCCGAAACGTCAGTGGAGGCCCTCTGTTGAGACTCAAAACGGTTTTGGGCTGTGTCTGTCTGTCGCGCGATAGCGGCCGCAAAAATAGCGCTATTGACTTGAAATTTGGTAAACATGTTCATGAGCCCCACGAAATCAGCTGTATAGTTTTTGGTATGTATTCCGTTTGTAGTTCGTATACAGGGACACGCCAAAGTTTTTTTTATCATTACGGCCTATGGGAGAAATTTGTATGTATCGCGATAGCGGCCACAAAAATCACGCTATTGACTTGCAATTTGGTACACATGTTCAAGAGCCCAACGGAATCAGCTGTATAGTTTTAGGTGTGTATTGCATTTGTAGATCGTGTACAGGGACACGCCAAAAATTTTCTATCATTACGGCCTATGGGAAAAATCCGTATGTACCGCGATAGCCACCGCAAAAATCAAGCTATTGACTTCCAATTTTTGCCGAAACGTCAATGGAGGCCCTCTGTTGAGACTCAAAAGGATTTTGGGTTCCGTCTGTCTGTCTGTCGTGCGATAGGAGCCGCAAAAATCACGCTATTGACTTGAAATTTTGTACACATGTCCATGATCCCCACGAAATTAGCTGTATAGTTTTGGGTGTGCATTCCATTTGTAATTCGTGTACAGGGACACGCCAAAGTTTTTTTTATCATTACGGCCTATGGGAAGAATTTGTATGTACCGCGATAGCGGCCTCCAAAATAACGCTATTGACTTGCAATTTGGTACACATATTCATGAGCCCAACGGAATTAGCTGTATAGTGTTAGGTGTGAATTCCATTTGTCGTTCGTGTACAGGGACACGCCAAAGTTTTTCTTATCTTTACGGCCTATAGGAAGAATTTGTATGTACCGCAATAGCGGCCGCAAAAATCCTTCGATTGACTTGCAAATTGGTGCAAACGTTCCAGCTTTGCATATAAGTAGCTGTATAATTTCTTTTGCTATATTTTTTATAAACTGTGTACAGAGACACGCCAAAATTCTTAACATAACGGCGTATGGGGTGAATTTCGTTTAAACGCATTTTAATATCATCACTTTGCAATGAAGAATATGAAACTAGCATACGTGAGTAAGATGCTTAAACTTATGTTGTTTGAAGAAAATATGTGCTCTTAAGCATTCTAATTAATGTATAGGACCTTACAAAAGTGTTCTGACAATGTCACGTAGTCATCCAAACGATGTTAAATTTAGAACAATTATTAATTTTAAACGCAAAATGAGCTGAATACTTTTTACTGGTGTATACAATGTTTATGGTTCGTTTACAAAGACACATGAAAGAATTTCGTAACATTAGAGAATATGGACAAATTTTTAATTTAAGCGCGCACTTTAATGCGTTTATGCTGAATTGAACTTAATAAAGTTAACATACATTATAAAGATGCTTAAAATCATGTTTACTCTTAAAAAAGGTTATGTATAGACTAAATAATTTATGGGACCACACAAAATAATTTCGAGTATATACTGTAATCATCCAAATGATGTCAAATTAGTTTGAAAAATTAATGAGTTATATAATTAATTAGGTTTATTCTTATTATTGGCGTTTATAATGACTGTGGCTATTTTTCTGGGATACATAAAGGAATTTCGTACTATTACGGTCTATAGTCGGTATTTCTTAAAAGTGTATTTTAACATGGTTACACCCCATTAAATATAATGAAATTTTATTAGAATTTTAAAAGCATGTTTTCCTGTTGAAAATTCTAGGCATAGAATTGATAATTAGTTTAAAGGTACGCAAAATATTTCCGATATGCAATGTAATTTTTTTTGTATGAAATCTGATAGTTATGAAATTTGGTATTTATGAATTTCAGGGAAATAATACAAGACCGTCGTTTATTAAGAATACATATTGTTGCGTACTTGGGGGTTCGTAAGTTGTCCGAGAATAAAAGGCGAAACTTGCAAAAATTCAGTGATTTATTCAAAGAAAGTTCCAGAAAAATACCGGTCTATAAATCAAGTATCAGCTTCAATTCAACCAGTAAACATAGCTTAAACAACAGCAAAACAACAGTACAAACTGTTTATCAATAACACATAAAGCAAGTCTCATTCAAAGCGGCTCAAAGCAAAGCAAGCATTTGACGAAACTCACACAGATCTGAGATTGGCCGCCTTGGCTAAAAAAAATGCTCCTTTTATACTTTTCTATCGAACACAGACTGGAAAATTCTCGTATCTCATCAGCCAATGAGATTAGAGCTTTCATATTTGGTATATCCCGAATAAGGATTTTCTCGCCAATGTCGCCAAAAAATCGCCAAGGAGGGAAACAGTCGCCAAATTTGGCGCCAAATCCATTTCTTCCCTTATTGGAGATTTTAATGCGTTTTTAAAGAAAAATTAGGCTATTTTAACGCTAAAACGACTAGAAATGCACAAAATTCGCATTTTATCGACTTTTCTAAGCCTCTGTGAAAGAATGTCTACAAAAATAAATGCAATTATTTACAATTCCGTAACAAGTTGTATGATATACAAATAGGTATAGAAAGAGAGATACAGCAGGGGGTTGAGGGGGGCGGCAGCCCCCCTCAGGAATGTATCTGATTATGGTAATAAGTCGATCGAATCAATATGTACTATTATACAATAAGGAATAAATAAAAATGACCTATTGAATAATGTCTGATGAAAATAGGACGTTGAGGCTCCTGATCTGCAGATCCACTAGTTAATTTTATGTTCAACCAGATAACATTTATATTATCTCTTATGTTCTTGTTCAATTCTTTATCTATTTCGATTCAGCCCATTGTTAATTTATATGTATTGTTTAAATATGTCGTTTTAAAACCTCTTGTTATGATTCTTTTGATGCTAGTTTACTAATTCATATTTTTTTATGCGCAATTTTATCCTTATTTATTAATAATGTTCTTGTGTTATCGTCATGTTTCTAACTCTTTTTTCATTCTCTTACCCACATAAAGGTAGATAGTTTTCGGTCAGATTTTCGAAACTGAGTTTTTGTTACATTTACTATTTTTGAGATCGCTGGAATCCAAAAATCAGGTTTTTAACAATTTGTTGTGTGTGTGTGTGAAAAAACGCAAAAGCAATGACTTGAAGAAAGTCTAAACTCGGTTTATCAAATCTGTATTATATAGGGATGCCACTTGAAAACGTTAATTGAAATCGGACAAACTGTTCGTATGCACGGGCATCTAAGAGGAATCAAATACATTACATATATATGGGCAAAACTTTTAAAGTATAGTTTAACACCTTTATACTGCATTAAGAAAAATAAAATGAGCTTATATATGTATTATAGGACTTGTTTAAAATAAGGTTTAAAAATAATTCATCATTCCCTTACAGGGCCACAAATAATTTACCATATATTAGGGATGTAATAATTACAAAACTTTGAATAAACGCCATAAAATGCAATAAACTCGTAACAATTGTTTCAGGTCGAAAGAACATAAAACACTTCGTCAGGCGAACAAAGTTGGCACGAGTGCCTACATCAAAGCGGCAAAGCTCAAAATTGTTTTAAAAGGAGAGCAAAAATATATAAAGACGATTGTAAATATGAATAGTGGTATGAGCAGATTGACGAAATAAAAGAAGAAAATAAATAAATAAATAAGATTAAAACATGTAACAAAATCTAAAAATCTAAAAAATATCAAAATTAAACGAAAATCGAACATATGTAAGTAATTTCCAATCACCGCTTAAATTGCAGCATTCATGCCAACTCTGTTCACCTGACGAAGGGTCGTGTGTTCTTTCGATCAGAAACAATTGTTGCAAGTTTATTGCATTTATTGTATGGTATTTGTCAAAATTTTGTAATTATTACTTTAAAACGGCAGTTCTGTGGCCCTTTCGTATTATTATATTAGGGCTGTACTTGAAAACTTCTGAAAATGCATTTCGTGTTGTGTTTTTGTTTTTGATACATCATGCTAAACATCAGTACACTGATGCTGTTTTTAATTACGTCACTTTGAAAATCCGAATCCGGTAGTGATTCTATCCTAATTTAATGCAAGAGGTGAGCTCCTTCCGTTTTTGAAGAGTACCACAAGCGGGATGCACGACTTCAGCTCGAAAGCCAGGCTATAGATTGCAGCACCAACTATCAAGAGCTTGAAATTTGATCCAGATAAGGGCCGAGTAAGCCCTGCTCCAGTACCTGCAGATGTATAATTTTCATAGAAACTTGAAAGACATTGCGACCACAAAAGATTTAACTTGTACGAGTAGCCATCAGGCGCACCACACACTGCAGAGACATCAGAGAATAAACGACGCGACAAGCGACACACGCATTCTCTAAATAGATTCTAGGAGATGAAGTCCTCTAACCCTTTCCGACCTGAAACACTTTTAAATTAAAATATTGCATTATTCTGTATTTTTACTCTATACTGGTCTCTATGACTGAAAAAATAATAAAAAAATGTTTTGTTCCCACTCTGGAGCGCAGAGGGTACCCGCACGATCGTGCGAGTTGGGTTTTTTCTGTGAAATCATCACCTGCAAAATTTAAAGAATCGCACATTTTCTGGCTCTAAGTTGATATAAGAAGCAAACTATATTGAACTCAAATTATTACAAATAAGGAAATTCATCGACGTAGTATTCTTTTGTTGATAATATTTACTTACAATGAAATTCTTTAAAACTTGTTATCATTTTTGATAAAAATAAGTACACGTTAAATTTTTCAAGCCATGTTTTGAACTGCTTTAGCAATTTTTAAGTCTGCATTTTCAAGATCTCGAAATATCATCAATACGTGGGTCATGCCCATACTTATCATATCTTTTGTCGGACATAATGTGTTTTGGCAGGTAGATTATAATATTTGGATCCTTTTACCGGAAGAATTACAGCATCACCAACTTTACCATCATTTATAGTGCTTCGGTTACAATGTAGAAATGCTACTAAAGCTTCTGTTACCTCTAATTTAGATTTTAAATGATCCATTTTATTTTTTGGGGGGAATTTTATGTCATCACATAACGCCGAAGTCGCACGATCGTGCGGGTGAGGAAAATTTAAGTCCTACGTGCAACATAAATTGTGTATAATTAATACTTTTATTATTTTACAGTTATTTACATATTGAACTAAAAAGTTGTATCGAAGCAATTAGAAATATATTCAATTACCTTTTTACAATAAATAAAAAGGCTAAAAGTATTCCTTGTACATGTACACAAAACTAAACTTGCCGATTGAAAGAAAACATGGGCTACAATCACCACCTGTTGATTGAAAAAGGTACTTTACACTTTCTGCAAACTAGCACGGTCGTTCATGTTCGGTTTCTATAACTTATGGATGTTCCAGATGCAAAAATGTATGCGGATGTTTAACCCACACGATCATGCGGCCTGGATCGGAAAGGGATAGAGATTGTGCACGTGTCGCAAGTCGCGTCAAAATTTGTATCATGTCTCATGAATGTGCGGAGGGTCTTACATGATGTTTTTTGGTCGACTCGAGCACCGAATCTGCAATCTTTCAATTACGAATGTGGATCCTCTACCGACAGGCTACCGCGATCTAATGGCGCTATTCTATGTGTATTTGATTTATGGAAAATATACTGGGCTACTCAAAACTAAGCGAATATGCTGTTCTTTATTAAATGTAAATTAATTTTTGATTCAATTTTTTTTACTAAATTCTGGCAAGTCCAAGAAAAAGAAATCTGCGTAAAGCTGATGATTTCATAATCATAAGGTAGCAAAGCATTAAATTCATTTCCTGTTTCCAAGGTTCATTTTTATTGCGCCATCTTGTAGACAGTATTTCGATATGCCTAATAATTTTTTTTTTTATACGAAAAAGAAAAAAAGAAAAAAACCCTCGAGAATTTACGATAAACACCAGATACAATATTCCTCTGGACATTTTTTCGATAAACTGACTTTAAATATAAAAGAACAATCGAGAATATAAAGTCTCTAGTATTCTATGAATTTCATGCGTTTATTTTGATAATTTCGTATTTTATTAAAAATGTTCAGAAAGTGTGATTTTTTTTTTTTTTTTAATGAAATTTTTCTCATCTTCTTCCAAACACGTATTTATGTATGTAAATCAAAGATGTAACTTACAAATAGGTTTTCCAAATAAACTTAACTCAGCTACCCAAGTTTTCCACCCATATGTGCGTGGAACTTTATAGAATCAGCACCTGGACTTAGATGATCTGTTTTATGTTGAAGTACACTAGTGGTCTCCAACCGGTGGTCCTTGAAAAAATTTTGGTGGTCTGCAGAAAGATCTATTTGCATCTTTTATTGTTTTATTAGAATTTATACAGATGTTGATTGTTTAATATTAGGATTTTTTCAGTCACTTATACTGACCACATTAGAGTTCATAAATTTAAGTATCAGAAATAGTTATTGCTTTCAATTTCATATTTCACTTAGCTAGACTTGTTAGATTATTCGAGTTTTTCAAAGGTGTAAAATGTAAGTGAAAAATGTAATTTCCCATTTGATTTTAATAATCTAATACTATAATATACACATTCTCAGTTTAGTAGATACAGTTTTATATGTAGAAATAGAAATTTATCATTGTATTTAAATCTTTCGTTGAGCTTTTTGTAATATGCGAGCAATGAAAAGTTATTCACATTCTCCGCCTATAATTTTAATATTATATTTAAACAACCTTTAAGATTCGTTCTTATGATTGTTTACATTTTTCGTAGATGTACTTGGATGACAGAGTCCACTTGGTGTCATTCTAAAATTCATTCGTAGTGTATATACAGTTATTTGTTTTCGGAAATATCTTTACCACATGCTAGTCCCTGGTGGAGCATGAGTTACCAAAGACAGTTAATTTTTATAGAGATTGGGAAAATTCAAAAAAAGTTATTATCTCAAACCTCTAACTATAAATTTTTATGAGCGTCATTCAAGCAGTTTCCTAGAAAACTAGATCTCTACTACATTTTGTTCCATTACCAGCACGTTTACCAGCAATTGCTAATTTTCCTGAAGAAGTTGTAATGTCAGATCAACTTTTTATCTCAAAAGAACCTCTAATTCTTTTTTTTTTTTCAAAATAATTCCATTTATTTCTAATAAAACTGTATTTTTGCCGCATTTCTCACGGATGGAGTGCGAGTTACTAGTGAACGCTAATTATCCTGAAGAAGAGGACATTTGAGATCGAAACGACATCTCAAAAACACACTAACGCTAAATTTTTATCAAAGTCATTCCAATTCTTTTGAAAATAAAAAGAAGTTTCTGATTATTATTATTATTATTATTATTATTTTAGCATGATACACGGCCTACCGTTGAAAGATAATTGTGCTGAAGAGAATGGCGATTCACAATAAATTGTAAACTCAAAAAGCATCTAAATTTAAATTTTTATCAAAGTTATTCTAGTAGTTTATAAGAAAGCAAAGTTTCTGCCGTATTTTGTACGGGTGAAGTCAGTGTTAACAGTGAACACTAATTTTACTAAACATTATGAGAGGCCAGATGGGTTTATCTTTTCAAAAATCCAAAGTTTTTAACAAAATCGTTCGATCCATTTCCGAGAAAACAGAGTTTTTTATGTAGTTTGTAACGGACATTTCGGGGTTAACAGAGAGCACTACTTTTCTGAATATAAGTCAGTTTTATCATTTGAATAGATCCTTAGACCTAAGTTTTTATTAAAATCGTTATATCGATTTCCGTATAAACCTATTTTTTGACATGTAACCGAAGAAAAAAAAATTAACAGTGAACGCTAATTTTCATGAAGATGATGATTTATCAGACGGATTTGTCTCCTAAAAAAACTTTAAACATAAGATTTTATCAAAATCGTTTGAGCCATTTCCCAGAGAACCAAGTTTCTGCCATATTTTGCAAACGGGTGGAGTAAGGGTTAATAGTGATCACTAAGTTTTCTGAAATTGTAAATAATTCAAACGGGTTTGTCGTCTCGTAAGACCCACAGACCTAAGTTTTTATCAAAAACGTTATTTCATTTCTGAGAATTTCAAGGTTTTGCCATATTTTGAAACGTACCGTGTGAGGGTTAACAGTGAATAATTTTCTCTAAGTTTAGTTTAAGACACATGGAACTGTTGTCTCAGTTATCCTTATTTCTAAGTTTTATCAAAATCGTTCGATTCATTCTCGAGAAAAATGTTTCTGCCATGTATTCCAACGGGTGGAGTGATAGTTAACAATGAACTCTATGATTTTCTCATTATGAGAATAAGTTGTATGAGATTGTTATATAAGATTCTAAGACAGAAGGAGGCCGCTCACTACTATGCAGCGGTTTTTAGCGCTTTTAACCTTTAGAGAGGGGCTCCAAAGCCACTGTGGAGATTCAAAAGAGTCCGTCTCCAAAGGTTAAGCCTCCCCCGTTGTTTATTGCATAAGCAAAAAAAAAAAAAATTGCATTCGTCGCCAGAGCAGAGCTCTCACGCGACAAAGTTGCATGAAAGTGAAGAGGACCGGAGCCGACTGGTAGTCTATTTACAAAGTTCACACAGGTAATGTACAGAGTTCACACAGTCTTTATACAAAGTTCCCACAGTCTTTATACCAAGCCCAAACAACCTATAAAAAATGTTGGTTAATAGCAACATCCTGCACTGGATGATTGCTTCCCGAGAGCACTTCCGTGGAATGCTGTAGCATCAAACATTACCAGTATTCGCCATGTAGGAGAGGAGGAAACAAATAAGGAAAGATAGAGAAAGATTTTAGTTTGTTGAGTTTGATAAATCATGAAAGAAGACATAGATATGATTTAATTTGAGCCGTAGGGCTTTCTAGTTATTATATTGTTGAGCCAAGTTGCTGGTCTAGGGTTATTATTCCGTAAATGGTAAGGTACTGTAAGTTGACAGTGAAAGTAGTAATGTTGGGCAGTCCCCTCCTCGCCGCATGCGCATGAGAGTGATCGTCGGCAATGAAATTTGTGAAGATGTGAGATTGTTATCGCAAAAAACCCTTAACCCTAAGTTTTTACCAAAATTATTCGATACTTTTTTACAAAAACTAGGTTTCCTGCATATTTTTCAGCGGGCGAATTGAGGATTAACAGCGAACGTTAATGTAACTAAATATGAAGATAATTCCTATGGGTTTGTCCTATGAAAACACTTTAACCCTTCAGATTTTATAAAAATCGTTATATCCATTTTCGTGAAAATAAAATTTTTGTCGAATTTGGAACCAGCGGATAAAGGGTTAATTTACAGAGTCGAATTATCAGGTAAAGACAGTTCTAATCAATTTTTCACCAAAAAAAAAAAAAAAAAAGACTAAATTTTTATTAAAATTATACATCCGTTTGCGAGTAAACTCAATTTCTGTCATATTTTACAACCAACGTATAAAGGGTTATTTAATTAATAATAGTAGTGGTCCCTGTGATTTACAACTGGTGGTCCGTGGGAATTTCACTTATGAATTTAGTGGTCCGTGAAGTCAAAAAGCTTGGCGACCACAGAAGTTCTTTGTGTGATTCAAATACAATTTATATAAGGTTGCCCAAAATTAAATGAATTTAGGCTTTTCTGCAAAACCTAGTTGCTTTGTTGTATTGTATCAGGAAAGAGCTTTACTAAAGTATACTATGAGCAGGAGAATTTCCGAGGAATGAATCGTATTATATATTTTACTGATATGGTGAACAAAATACTGTTTCGGAGTAGTTCAATTTTACGATTTGAGGTCCCCTAAATACAAAAATCAAGTATTTAGCCGGCGGTATCTGCGTCTGTGTACCTTTGTGTTATCAGCATAAGTTTAAAAACCTGCAAGAAATTTTAATTCGGTATTTTGAAAATCATAGAGGATACTCCTTAAAAAACTGGAGTAACTGGGAGAGGTCACGACTTGGAAAATTCATTTAGGGTCGAACTTGCCCAGAATTAACTATGATAATAATAACACATTTAAACAATGCACTAGCCAAGCAATCTTGAGAAAAAGTCTTTTAAAGTTTCAGTAACTGATTAAACAGAAATTATTTTTGGCAGAGCGTTAACGTTCCAGTGTCGTACTTAGTAGCGTGCTCTTAGTACTTAGTAGCGTACTTAGCGTGAAACCACTTTTCATTGTTAATTATATATCTAACAATTTTTCTTTTTCTTATATTCAAAACAATACAGCTGAGGTCAATATGACATCAGAGACAAATGTTATCACTGGCGTTCTCTGTTCGTTCTTAATGTCAATCGACGCCTAATACGAGAACGGGCGTGTTCTCGGCCGGCCGTGTCTCTTTATAATTTCAGTATTGTGTGTGTGTAATTATATCTTTAAAAAGACAACAATAGATAATTTCCTTGAATTGGACTCTCATGCGTATTATTGATGTTGCGCTGCACATCCCAGAGAAACCCATATAGACCAATTTTGATTCCCTTATTAGTGTAGAAATTGTGAAATTTAATTTTTAGTTGACCTTAAATATTTAAATATAACTGACTTAGTAATGCTATTATTAATTACCAGTCGGCTTGCACCCGCCTATTGTCCGATTTTTACATATGTATTTCCAAATGTATTTCCCCTCGCCAGCGCATGTTACTATAAATGTTGGTTTACATGATATTTAACCCTCTGTACCATACTGTAGACTGTAGGCAACATACCGTTCGATCGTGGTTCAAATTCAAAGAATCGGTTCTACAACGTAATCACGCACTGTAGCCTGTCGTATACACTCACAGTTAGAGAATCTAGTATCTAGAAACACAACTGGATGACGCCGTATGTCGTAAGTTGAAGTTCATTACTCGACAGTGGGTAACTAACGACAAGTGCGGACCGGCTCTGATTCAAAAAATAATAAAAAATAGTTTTTCTTGTGTTTTGTGTTTTATATTGAAACAGTGAAGAGGTAAGTGTTTCAAATTCATTGTATAATATTGATTTTGACCCAATTTCACGTATTTTATAGGATTTTATGCTAAAAAGTGTTTGTTGCCTGTAGGTGTTTTTGTTTGTTTTTTCGAAATTTATGAGAAATAAAAAAAAAACCTGAAACACGTGTATTTTATTTTTTTCCAATTATTACGAAACAAATAAACACAAAAATATTAAAGGTCATGAGTTACAGAGGGTTAAAACAAATTGCTTCCTCTTTAACATCATGCTATTCATACGTTTTGATGTCCAAGCGTCTCCAAAAAATTAAACATGACGTTATAATCCTTTAATTTAAATTTTATAACCATTTTCAACATTAGCTTCGAAATTTGTGCTTTTACTATTAATGTTTTATCTAAGAAATCATTTTCAGCGTTATTTTTGAGAAGCATGGGCTTACATTATTAAGAAGATACATATGATATAAGATCTTAATTTTACATCATTATCTTGTTATTCCTCATTTTTTTATACATTTTGATAATTATTTACTGTCAGAGGAAAGTTTCGTTTAACCAACAACAACAACAACAAAATGTTACAAACAAGAAAATTTTCCTTTAAATGTATTCATTAAAAAATCTTGTTTAGATTAACAAAATAATTTTTGTTGCAGTTCCTAATGAAACATTTTGTTTTTGTTGCAAAATATTACTTTTTACTTACATGCATGCAAAAATGAATGTAAAGTTAAATAAAATATTTCTTTGATATTGACAAACCCAAAGAAAAATTGTTGAAAAGCTGTAAATTTGATACCATTATATCTTGTGTTATTATTACAAAACTGATTTTATCACTTCTAATGAAATTTTAATTTTAAAAAACAAAATATAATATAATATATATTCAAAAATATCTGTCTTTTTGAGTTCAAACACTGTACATTATTAACCAATGGCATTAATTTAACCGAATTTAATATTTGGTTGGACTATGGTTTGACATGGTACCGATTAGGTTTTGGGCTGTATCACCCAAATATTTCCACGTTGCCATTTCCTCTCATTTCAGGAAAGGTTCAACATATACACTATACAGCGTACCAAACTTAGAGAAATATATTAAGTAAAACTCTGCTGATTCAGTCAGAGTGTAAACAAAGATATCAACAAACAATTGCCGCAACTGTGTTGCAATTTAATTCCGTTTAGGACAAGGGGAAATCTTTGCTTTGCCTTGCTTCGCAAAAAAATGGTCGAGTTTTGACCATTTGGCGATACTAGATTTCAATATTAAGTGTTTAAATTTACATAAAGGCATGGAACACTGGCACAGAACTCATACCTTTATATATTGAAAATATTTCTCTACAAATAAAATAGTTAGTCAAGAAATAGAAAAATTTGTTTCTTTATTACTGTTATCAGTTCTGCGCCAGCGCCCATACAGCACAGAATGTTTCAGTTATGTTGCAAAAAGCTTACAATCTTTCAGAAACGTAACACGTTTAAGTATGATCTCTGATACCTTTCTGAAACATTCGCCCTTTGTGATTTTCTATCTGTTAAGTGATTGTAACGTTTCTGTTACATATCTGATTTTTTGTTACGATCGCGGACATTTCTACGTTTTTTAAACTTATCGGAAAGCAATCTGAACGTTTTTAAACGTTTCGGAAATGTTTATAATGTTTCAATGTTATATGATTGTTACGTTTCTGGAACATTTTGTGCTGTTAGGGCGTATATATAGATATATTTAACTGGGTATATACATCAGAACAACAGAATTCACAGGTATCTTTGAACTTTTTAGTGATTGAACTTTTTAGTGTTATACAGCAATACCTTCATCACTTGTAGTTTATCTGTATTTCAGTTTACTTATACGGTATATCGAAAGTTTCTTGGGAAAAAAAAAAAAAAAAAAAAAAAAACTTATATTTATTTTACGTTTTGTTTTATTCTTCGCATTTAACTTCTGCTATTTGAAACATTTTGTGGCAAAATATAATTGAGATAGTTATAACACAGATCGACATATAAAATTTTGATTTGGTGAAATTTTGGTTGATATTTATGTTTTTTTAGTGTTCTGAAACCGAAACTAAAGCCAGATTTTCTCTTTCGCGTATAGACTTTTGCCTATACGGACAGTTTCTTCGGTGACTCATTCGCCAATATGGTAACATTTTTAGTATGTTTTCATGATTAATTATAATTAATTGCAGAAACATACTAGAAGCTATCAAAAATGAAGAAATTGTGTTACTAGACATCCTGTATTAAAATAAATGTATACGTGATAGAGGAAAAAAATGGCTTCTTTTTGGATTTCAGCACACACACACACACAAAAGAAAAAAAAATGTATCAGATAAAATTATCAAATAAAATTTTGCTAAGATCGTCTTTGTAGACTTGTGTAATTAATAAGTAATCGATGACATTTTGCTGTTTATATTTTTGAAAGTGTAAAGGATAATGAATGGCATAACTTATTTAAAATTCTCAGTAAATTTTCTATTATCCTATATTCAAGGAATCATTTACCTTTGCAATTTCTTACAAATTCAATACTGTTTGCTTTCTTCAACTCACTTAAGGAATAATTTGGATTTGAAAAAGTTTTTCAACTTCTCTTTTCAATGGATTTTGTATTGGCCTGAACACGATTTGATCATTTTTTAAAATGCTGTATCTCACGGAAAAATGCACGAAATGTTTTTAAAATTTATATTTATTTAGAATTTGATATAAATTAAAGCTTATTAGATTGTGACATACATTTCTCATTAGGTGGCGCTGTTATGCTACAATTAACTGATATTCTGAATGGAAAGAGACGTGAAAATGAACTAAAATGGTGGGTATTCGTTCAACAACCACTCAGTCGCCGTAGAACATAATACATATTTGTAGTGTCAGGCACCTCTCTTTTAATTATATCTCTTCAGAGGAACAAACAGAATTTTTAAATAAGTCTGCAGAGAATAACAGAATTACGTTTTTCATAATGAAATGAAACGGTTGATAATTGTGGGGCCAATGACCAGTCTTCTCCATTCAGGGTCCGTTGCATTCACCTCCTTTTACGTGAATGCTATACATATATTAGCTTTAAGTGCTTGAATTTACAAAATTTATTTATAAAATGATTTTTATGAAAACTATATTGATTAAATTTGGACGCATATCGACAGATATTTGGTGAAATTATGCTGTTATAACCATTTTCCATAATTTCACGAAGGCTTTTTCATACTTCCTCAACATGTGTGTATAAATGCACCAAACTTGATATTTAAGATTTCCATTATGAAAAGAAAGTTAATTAAATTGAAGTATATATCAGATGACTTATGATGTTGCTTAGCTCCAATTTTCCATATTTACGAGAAGACTATATTTTAGCTTGTACTGTGTATAAATAAAGAAAAAAAAAACTTCATATTGAGAAGGCTTTCATGCGAAAATATAATGATCCAATTTGTGTTATTATTGAACGATTATACTCGCTGACATGATGTGTTTTTTAGATTTTTGTGTAGTTCCCCAACGAATAAATATATTACATTAATACGGAAGCATGTCTGGGCCATAGTGAAAGACCACAACATACCTTTGCTTCTATAGGATTAGACATTGTTTTGGCAGCGATATTCCTACCAGTTGATGATAAAATTGAATATTTTAAAGATTTTATATAAAATATCTGTTTTAATAAGAAATCACCCATTTTAATATTATTTTATCTAGGGATCGTATTCTCTGCCCTTTTTTCAGGACAGTTTCAGGCAGGAGAAATTTCTGTCATTTTTACTTTCATTAATGTCATACAGTCAGCAGGAAAATTATTCGAGCGTTAATAAAATTTCCTATATAAAAAAAGTAAGCTTAATACAGTTTTATTAAATAAATAATGGCCGAATCATGTTCTTAGTCAGTCTAAGAACATAATTCGGCAAGGATTTATTTAAAAAAACAGTATTAAGTGTAGTTTTTTATACAGGAATTTTTGCTAGCACTCTAATAAGTATGCTGCCTACTGCATAGTTATCAATATTTTATTTAAACACGACAAATTACTATAAAAATGCGACAAAGATTTCATATGAAAATGACATATGTGTGACATTTTCGGTAAATAATGAGTTAAAATTCCATGCTTTATATTCTATTGTATTGCAAAATGCACCTGTGATTCAGCTTGATTACAGGGAAGTGGTTGAAAAAAAAGGAGAAAATTTCTCATCCCTGAAAAAGTCTGAGAATAACCATTCCCTCCTGATTTCCCTGTAATCAAGCTGAATCACAGGTGCATTTTGCAATACAATAGAATATAAAGCATGGAATTTTAACTCATTATTTACCGAAAATGTCACACATATGTCATTTTTTGGTAATATACAATTCCACCCATGGGTGTTACTTTTAAATTTTTATCATAATGGAAATCTGCCAGTATTTCTAATTTATTCCGAGTATTGTTAGTACTCACCCTTTTATCCAACCACATTTAAAAACTACTATGTTGTGGCCACCACAAGACTTCCTTCTATATTTTCCTATACAAATTCACTCAGTAACAATAGTTTAAAAAAAAAAAAAAAAAAAAAAAAAAAAGTTTTTTTTTTTAAGTTTTTTTTCGTTAAAAGTAAAAAAAATCGATAACTTTGTTTTAAATTATTACATATTTATAGTCCAACCATTCGTTTTAAAGGTATTGACGAGACCTTTCGATAGATACCCATCATGAAAATTTACCCTCTCCCCCACCCCAGGGGGGAAGCGATGCCCCCACATGCACAATTTTTTTTCCAAATTAACTACTACTATTATCAATAATTCATATTAATTTTACAATCACAGGTTAAGAATGACTTTCATGATGTACATTTATACGAAATTTTGTTAAAAATGTTAAAATTGTCGAAAAAATACGATCACAGCGCCACCTCTTGAGCGATTGATCCCCAAATCTAATAAGCATCAGTTTATGTCAGGGGCCAACTAAATACCAAGTTTGGTTAAATTTCGTTATTACAAAAGGAAAAAAAAAGAAAGAAAAGGAAAAAAGAAAAAAGAAAATTTGTTTTTTCTTCGTTAAAAGTAAAAAAAAAAAAAAAAAATTGATAACTTTGTTTTAAATTGCCACAGACTTATAGTTCAACCATTCGTTTTAAAGGTATTGACGCGACCTTTCGAAAGATACCCATCTTGAAAATTTACTTCCCTCGAGGGGGGCCTTCCCCCCAGGGGGGGGGGGGCGGGGTGGCGAGGCTCCTACACATACAAAAAAATTTTCCCAGTAGATTATCTCTATTATAAATAATTCTTGTAAATTTCATAATGATTACTAAAAAATAATTATCTTTATGCACATTTATACAAAATTTTGTCCTATATCACCATGTTAAAAGTTTAGAAAAAGCGGGATGGCAACGCAACCTCTAAAACAATTTTTACCAAAATTTGATAGGCACTAATTTATGTCAAGGTGCAACTACATACCAATTCGTATGAAATTCTGTGCAGTTGTTCCTGAGATACAGTTGCCACAAAATTTGTCACACACACACACATAGACAGACATTTTCTAAAAATTGTCAAATCGTGTTCTACAGCTCTCAAAACGTGTAAATCCATTAAAAACCCGAGGTCGAAAATTTTTACGAATCCAATACTGTCTTCTATTGAATATAGAAAAAGTAAAAAGTACTTTATTTTTATTTAATCGCAATCATTTA
The DNA here is from genome assembly GCA_963930645.1 of Salticus scenicus. Classification (NCBI taxonomy): domain Eukaryota; kingdom Metazoa; phylum Arthropoda; class Arachnida; order Araneae; family Salticidae; genus Salticus; species Salticus scenicus. The sequence goes on from OZ005650.1 coordinate 92,400,941, forward strand.
CTAGAGAATATTGCTTTTCGTAAAAAGTGGTATTAAAAAATTCGGTTTTTGATGATGTTTCTATAAAAATTAGAAATGTTATAATATGTGGTAATGTTATAAAATTCTAGTAATTATGCGTGCTAGTTATCTATATTCGATAAATATAACATAACAGGCGCATAAATTAGTAGATAATTGGTGGTTATTTTATTCATACATTTTCATAGCAACCAATTTTTGGCTACAAGTAATTTTTAATAAAAATATTTATAAATATCTTCAAAAAAATTCTCTGATGAAATAAGATGAAAATATTTACTTAGACAAGGTGTTTCTGAAAAAGCGTTGTAGTTGACAGCAAGGCACTTCCATGTTTAACTGGTTGGTCAATTGAATGTGTATTTATTACCTTGCATTTCAGCTAAAAAATAGGCAGATTATCTATTCCAAGAGCAGAATTTTTTTTTTTTCACCTTGCAGTTTTCAAATGTAACTTCCCGAAGTAGACACATTAAATGTCCTTTAGAAAACATTTAGGTATATTTTTATCGCTATAGTTTGGAAATCTGAAATTCCGCCTACAGGCTTTCCTTTAGTAACCTATATTCCACAATATTTCTTAGGAATATACCCAACATTTGTCTTTCTACAATCAATTTACTATAGATACAAATAAATAAATTAAAATTAGTATCGTTATAATGCATATCTATTTGAAATATATAAACATGGGTATATAATATAATGGTTTAAATTATTCAACTTGAAACAATAATTGACTGGGCACGTTCTCAGAAAAGAATACTGCAAGAAGAATTCCAAGTATAACAATTGGGAAAACAACGTTTATAGAGTAATTGAACCGCTCAGAATACGAATTTGCTTGTTGTGAAACCGACGAAAAATTTTTGTCTTATATCTCCCTTGTCCATTGGCTTAAAATAATGATTTAAACGTCTACTTAGGGGTATCATTGGATGTCAAACACATTGCAATGCTCAAAAATAATTTACCTTAAATTTGGTATGCCTGCGTTCCAAGATGGCGTTCAATATAGCCGCCGAAACTTTGTTCCTCGGAGATAAGCAAGAGAGCACGGAAGATGAGAAAATGACCATTTTAATGTTTAAAAATTGTTAATTGCAAGATCGCAAATATAAGAAAAAATCATTAACCCTTTCGCGACGGGAGGAGCAAATGCATGCTTACCGCTCAGGTCGGTGCTCTTCTTCGCGAGAGTTTGTCCAGGGCCGAAGGGATTTTTTTTGCCAAGTCTAAATCCATGAAATTACCGAAATAAGAAAGCATTGTTTAATAATGCTCTGTAGAGTATGTAAGCGGCATATGCTTTGCACATTTTTTTAATTACGTACTTGTTTATTTAAGAGCCTTTTTTTTAAATCTGAACAAAGTCTATGGAGGTGTGATAGTTGACATATTCAATTTTCCCAACACTTTCAGGATATGTTAGTAGTACTATGCTGAGAAAAAGTGAAATTTATTTTTTTTCTTCTGAATTTCAATAGTTTGACATAGAGAGGAGTCAAAGTTTGAGGCTGTAAATAAATGGCGCCATTTCAATATCATTTTACCCCTAAAGCCATGAGTGACCCATGTCAGTTTTTAATATGGACCCATGTTTTTTTTTTTTAATATGGATATCGATTGATACTAAGTACATTTTAGCATAAACAATTTTGTAAGTCACTCATGGATTTAAAGACCAAGGTTATTCAAAAATGCAGTTTTCGGTTTTTTCCCCCCCATGTTTTCAGTCTGCATATCTGCTAAGGCCACAAGTGTCCCATAGAAATATTTAAGGGGTTAATTATGCACCTTAATATAGAACTTAAAAATATTTAAAATAGCATGGATTACCCTTGGATTAAGTAGTTAAACGGTCTCAAATTTGGAAATTTTCAAAAAAAGGTCAAAGTTTATGGTAAATTACTCTATAAGTCATGAGTTAATAACTTTGAGACAAAGTTGAAAATATACTCCAGATGATCAAGTTTTAGACTCTCGTTACAAACCTATGGAGCTTGCAAAATTTTTTAGATACATTCTTTTTTATATCGTCAATTTATACCTGTTCTATATAGTACAAATAACTTGAGACCCAATTTTGTAATATATTAATGCTTATTTAAAACTTCCCATTTTACATTATCGAGGGCAGCATCAAAATAAATACAAAATTTAAAAAATCACATTGGGGAGACCGGGTTAGTTGAAACACTGGGTGAGTTGAAACATGGAAATAAAAAATACAATTTTTAAGTTTTTATTTACCGCTAATAAAGGTAAGTACAGATACACTAAACCTACTTTCCAATGTAAAAAGAAACATGTATGTAAACATCTGTCGATTTTATGAGGAAAAAACTGTTTTAGAGTACTGTGAGCAAAAATTCAACTTTTAAATGATGTCGCTTTTTATGTAGCATAAGTTAGTCAATGTGTTTTATTAATTCAGCGTTTACAGTGCATAGTTACAGCTTGCTAATCATATGATTTGAAACGTCCACGAACATAACTACTGGTAGCATAACATCTCGTACCAATTCATCATTATCGTCGATCGTACGTGCAACTGTTACTTCAGTGACTGCAAAATCCCTTAAAAGGCGGCTCAATGAAATGGGATTGAGCTCAGTAACCGGATCTCTCTTCCACTGAGGACGTTTGGAGCATCATAAAAAGGGTCCTACAACCAGCTCGGGATTTTACCAATCTACCGCAACAATTGGACAGAATTTAGCACGATACTTCACAGGAGCACATCTGCCAATTCTATCAATTGATACCAAGCCGAATAACTGCGTACATAAGGGCCAGAAGTGGACCAACGTGTTATTTACTTGTTTACTTTTTGAGGCTTTTCTCATTATTAAATCATTGAAATTTTCTGAAACTGTAATCAGTTTTTTTTCTCCACATGTACATCGCATCTATCAATTTTGCCCCATTCGGACCACCCATTCCACCGCATCTACCCATTTCTGTCCCAACTTCTTCTTGGTGCGTCGTTTATTTATTTATTTATTTATTTATTTTTTTGGTTATAGAGTGTGCCTACGGGGGCTACTTGAAACGCTTGTTTTAATAAACCCCGGACGCATATATATATTTTTATTTTTATCATTATTATTCATTTAATATTAATTTTACAGTGCCTTTTGCATTTCTTCTGCGCACGGAGCTGATTGAAACAAGTGTTTCATGTTTGTCGTGTTATAATCTAATGTTTTTTTTTTTTTTTTTTTTTTTTTTTTAAGCCCTACTTGTGTAATCTAGTTCTTTTCGGTATATTTTATTAGCACTGTAAACGAACAGTGAATTATTTACCCACCATATCCTACATGAGACATGTTTTTACGCATATATATATATATATATATATATATATATATATACATATATATATTCATTTCATTTGGTTTAGTGCAGTGCATCGATGTTAAACTCTACGTACACGCAATTCTCCCCCCCCCCATAGACGTAATGTATTCGAATTCTCTTGGGTGTCCCTGTACACGAACCATTTGCTTCATCTCAACGAAAAGTATAGTGTCGCACCCCTATATGATACAGATTTAGAATACCAAGTTTTAACTTTCTGCTGCTATTTTATCTTGAGATATGCCGCTAACAGACAGACACACAGACCAACCGTTAAAAATATTATTTCGGATTCAGGGTAACTCAAAACGTGTAACTATAGCAAAAATTCGCCTTCGAAAATTTGACCTAAAAACAATACTTTTTCTACCTTACGGGTAGGAGAAAGTATTACTTATATTTGAGAGTCTAACATAAGAAGTTTGATACGTGGTCTTTTTCTGAATTACATATATATTTCTAAATACATATATTTGTGTGTGCGTGTGGGTTTTAATGTTTAAAAAGAGAAAATGAAACTGATTTACTAAATAAAGCAAATTTTCTATACATCAATGCTCTTTAAAATCTAGTTTTGATGATGAACATGATGTTTATTATTAGGGATGACTTTAATTAAAAATTAAGAAATTTATTTCACTATTTAACATTTCTGATGGTGAAAATTGTGATGGAAATTTAATGAAACAATATCAATAAAATTTAAAAAATATTTTATTAACCTTTTCGAAAACCGAACAAAAAATCTGTTATTACTTACTGAAGAATCCATATTAATTCATGAATATACATATATATATATATAGTTGTTTAAATTATGTTATTTAAAAATAAAAATTACACAAATATTTTAGAATTTCCAAAATACACAGGTCTTATTTTTATTTCTGTTCGAAGAAAAGGTTCACTATTGCACACATTCTTGTCCTCATGCCATCTGATTCCGTGACGCATGCCGTTGTACATACCATTTAAATTAGAAGCGTAACAGAAGTTATACCACCATCCGCCTTTATGATCGATCGCACAATTTCCATCGCTCCATTTATCATTATCGCTGTCTTTCGTAGTGAATTTCATTTTATTGTGCAAGTCCATAGCATCTCCTAAAAAAAAGTGTACGTTCATTATTATTCATGAAATATTTAAACCAGAGTTTTCAAAATTGTATTTTAATCAAATATTGTCTTTTGAAATTGTGCGTTTAACGTAACTTATTATTGATATTTTCGCACGTCAGTTCTTTGCTAGTTCTTTTACTTTTTCAATTAGCAATGATTTTGTTTCAGATTACTGACTTACAGTATTTTATTTATACAAAAACAACATTTAGTTTTAAAATGATTATAAACAAAATATTTTAACCAACACTAGTTTACTAAACCAAGGACTAATATTTTCACTACTATATTGATAAACTACTTTACTTTAACTTCTGATAAAAATCGTTTATCATAGTAATTTAAATAATAATAGTATATTTATATTAAACATTTACATTTTCAAAGATAAATATTAGTTGAAAAAGGATATTTCAAGAAGATAAAAAAAAAAAAAAGCTTTCTCTTTTAACTAAAAATTATCAACGAAGTTCATAAAATGTATAATACAAAAAACATTTTCAAACTTTTAAGCATGCAATTAAGAATGCATTTAAGAAATTTTAATTTTCGTTAAATCGTAAAAAATACTTAAATGCATGATTATAAACGCAATATATTCATGCATTTTTAATGCACGAAAAAATTGCAAGTTATTTTTTTTTCTTTAACTTTCTCAATTCGTATCGATGATGTGATAAACCATTTCTTCTGAGCTATTTATAATAGAATTGTGCTTGGTCATTTGATTTGTGAAAGCAAGAAATACTTTTCAAGTTACTTGAAAAAAAAAAAAAAAAAAAAGTTTAGGTCGATTTTTTTATAACGAACGATATTAATTTCAAAACTTATGAAAACTATTTTTTTTTTTTTTTTTTTTTTTTTAAGAATACTGTTATTAAGAAAGTATTTTAAAGTCAGTCAAATAGAAAATTTTCTGTACATATATACGAAGTGTCCGAAAGTAAACGACCCTAATTTTAAAGCTGTCTACAGACGAAACTGTTCTTGAGAAAGTTATAGAATTTTGTGTGGGACATAATGAGAGAATTTATTTAAGAGAATAAAAAATTAACATAAAAAAAATGTCGTCAAAATTTTCGCCACCAGAGGCGTATTTTAGTGAGTCACACACTTTCTGATCCCTGATTTCTGCGGTCCTATATCCTCCAGCTATGCACCTTTTGTCATTGAGGGAGATTGAAAAGTCTACACTGTTAAAAATTTCTGTAAATTTAATGTAAATATTTATCCAGAGTCTCTGTAAATTTACAGCAATTCTTATTTAAAAGTGAATAATCGAGATTCTCAATCTTTATTCTGTATTTTTACGTAATTTTATTATTTAGTTATTTAATTAAAAGTTAAAATGTCTGATTCTACTTTAAATTAATATTAGTTATTAAAATGAATGAATAAATTAAGTTTTCTAACATCTCCGTTTATTTTTCTCTGTAATTTTACGTAAGACTTAAGATAATAGATTACATAGAGTTTTCTGTTGAAATTTTTAATAGTGTAGTAAATCGTTATAATCCAAGAACATTACGAGATTTTAAATATACATTCACAGAATTTCCCAATATGTTGCCAAACACACTTCGGACAGTTGCAGAACTTGCTATCTTACGATTCCAGATGGTAGTTGACAATGACGGCCATCCTATTGAACATGTCTTCACTGTAAAAAGTATGTCCTATTTGCTGCCAGAAATTCTCTGTAATTTGAGAAAATACGCGTAATTTACGAAAAAAATTTGTTGTCAGAACGTATTTTCTCAAATTACAGAGAATTTATGGCAGCAAAAATAGGACATATCTTTTACAGTGTTGTTGTAATCAAATTTGCAAACTATCGTAAATGTATGCTAAATGTGTGTAATTTGTTAGAAACGCCCAATGGTGACGAAAATTTTAACTATTTTTTTATTCGCTATACACACACATATATTTATATACATTTTATATATATATATATGTAGGATAATTTTTTGTAATGAACCCATTGGAGATAGACTATCCTAAACTCAAGAAACTATATAATGACAATACATTATCATGAACTCTAGATACTAACAGTTGCCCGAGTGATAAAAAAGCGAACACATTAGGAGTTCTATAATTTTTGATATAAGAGAATGTTGCAATGTAAAAATGTAAAGTATTTATTATTGAATTCTATGTGAATAAAAATTTCTATATGAGCAAGGTATTCAGTACGTCTTTCAAGATAAGTCAATCCTACATATTATATGTATAATTCCATAAAAAAAAAAAAAAGTTTTCTTTTGGCTGTCATGAACTTTTAATAGATTATTAATGCATGACTTCTCTATTTACTGACGCACAGTATGTATTGTATTATATTCGCAAACCGCAGTACCTATTGAGCTTTTGAATTTCTTTTGCTTTTATAATTATATTCTTTTCATATTATTCTTCCATAATTTTTCATTGCTTATTGTTTGAAACACTATTTTTTTTTTTTAAATATTTTTCACTTTTGTTGTGTGATACGTTTGAAAAGAATTTCACATATTTGCTTTCTAAATTATTCTGCTGCATAAGAGCAGATTCTTTTAACGTTTCCTTTTACACTTTTAATCATTGTATTAAATACAATATTCTCTTTCAATATGACATTTATAAGAAAACCAATATGTCCTGTGCAAAACATATTGTATTTTTGTATGCAAACTTTCAATACATCATTAATGTGATTTCTTTTTTTTTTTCACTCTTTATTGGTTGAATTAGTTATGTTTTTTAAATGTCGTTTCCTACTATGCGATATGCTTTTTTTATACAATTGCCATTTTAAATTATTATACTGCAAAAACGCATATTTTTTAAATGTTCCTTTTTTTATTTATTTATTTTTTTTTTTTTTTCAATATTGTATTAAATACAAATTTTACATACAATATACTACAAGTAAAAAGATCCTTATCTGACTATAACAAACTTTGAATAACCTAGATTACTCGTACATGACTTGTTTAGCTCCTAATGCGCAATGTATTTTTTATATATGTATGCAAACATTAGTAGCTTGCAAACAGTATTAACTCGAATTTTTTCGCGTATAATTTTCTTTTCATATTACATACAGAGATTTTACATTGCATTTTGGTAGAATTAATTATATTTTCAAAACTAATACTTCCTGTTATGTGGTACGTTCGAATATATATATATATAAACCTTCTCAAACACTGCAGTAGATTAACCAAGTATAACATGAAGAAGTAGAAAAAAATTGAATAAACGTGACGAAAAATGAGCAAACTGAGATTGTAACATACAACATCATTACTCTGTCAAGCGCATAGAATGAATGTTGCATGTAAGTTGATAGTGCTGTAGTGCTGTATGCATATTGCTAAAACTTTAGAGCACTCCATGCCCTATATTTACCCGTAAGGCATGGAAATAATTGAAATTCAAAGAGAAAGAATATCCGACGATATGAAGACATAGCTGCAATAAATGTGCTAAGCGGGAAACCTCGTGTTTTTCGAGACAAGAAAATGGCGGTTGATGCAACATTCTGTATTATTTTAGGGGCTCTATTTATACATAGTAAAAAATAAAAATTCACTTGTATATGGAGGTATTTCATTTTTAAAATTATAATATTAATTTGACACTTAACTAGTTAATTCTAACTAATAGTCAAAAACATAAATTTTAGTAATTTTCAACTGAATTTCGCTTTAAATTAATATTGAATTTAATATACAGTTTTATTATTCAAATCATTAATCTTTTGTTAAAAAAAAAAAAAAAAAAAAAAAAAATAGGCCATTTTACTATAAAATGTGTCTCAGATTTTTACCTGCAGTTCCACTGTAGTCAGATATATGGAGTGTATACTTATTAGATTCATCATCTATCCTGAAGTTGTCATATTCTGCATAAACTTTATTATGTACCTTGTCTTCTAGATCGAAACGAACAGAATAATCTCTTCGATTCGTCAGATAGTAAATATTTTCGTTTCCTGTTAAAATAATTCAAACATGGGTTCTGCATCAAAATTACAATAAATTTTATATTAATTATTGCATTTTAAAAGATATTTAAAGGGAATTTGAGAAACAAGTACCAGTTACTAGAATCTGTCAAAAATGACGGAATGTGAAATCAATTAAGGTAGGGAATCAACGAAGGCTTTGCTAGCTTCGCTGGTCACTGTATTTAAAGGAATTTTTTTCTCTATATCTCTTTAAAAATAAAAATGAAATTAAAAAAATATCATAAAATTGCTCACAAACAAGCTTCCTGTCCGCGCTGCCATCGGCAGCGACCCACTCATTCGCAGACTCTCGGGTGCCTGTCACTATTGCCTGTGACAATAGCTTACTAGTGGGCTTCCATTTCGGTGTTTATCAGCTAACAGTTTCGAAACGGACTGTATCGAAAAAATTTAAGAAGAAATTTTATATTTGAATCCCAGTTACATAAGAACAACACTATATGTGGTGTACATAATATTTTCTTTCTCGTTATTTTCTATATTTATTTGATTTATTCGATCAACTATAAAATGACACCAATTTCACGCCAAATATAATATTACAATATGTTATGAGAGGCTACATCCATCGCATGAGACAATTAATTTTTTGTGGTTATAATAGTAGTTGGTATACAGGAAAATTAATAATTAAGTAATTAAATATGTAAATCAGATCATAGTACAGCCTTAATATAGCTTTTCTTGTCGACTTTTGAAATTTTATTGCCATTTTTGACAAAAATTCATATAATAACAAGAGACTTGGCATTGGAATATTAAAAACCCGGATAAACAACTACGTTAGAAACACCAAAGAAAAATATTTGAGACGCATACAGCTGTTTCGGCAGCCTTAAGCGTACCGTCTTCAGTGCAAAAAGAATTCCGAATATGGAGAAGTGCTCGCATATATAGGAGAGGGACCGAATTTAATTCAACCAATAGGATTACGAGAAAGGTGGGGAGTGTGGCTAATAGGAATTTAGGAATGTTAGCTGTGCAAACAGTTGAAAAATTAAGAAAATGTGGACTCAATGTAAAATTACCAACAATCAGACAAATGGGAAACAGCGAAATCACAATTTACAAGGTTTTTAAAATTTTTATAAGTATGAAAAGCTTAAAAGAAATCGAGTTCCTGAATGGATTTAGGTCTGCAAATTATTTTAGCTCAATTAAATTTAAAATTGTGATTTTCCTCCCAGCAATGTTTAGAAATAGCCGATTTATTGGTTTCTTGTTTGCAGACGTAATTCATTTGTTCTTTTAGACGAAATCTATGACTGCGTTTAGTTTGGTCAATGTATGATAAACCACACTGACAGGAAATACTATAAATGCCTCAAGAATAATGCATATGTGTAAGATCTTTTAGCTCTGTAAAAGTGAGTTTATTAGAACGCGAAAATATTATTTTAAAATCATATTGTTTGGCAATTTTAGCTATGGTTTGACTGGATTGAGGAAAATAGGGTAAACAATACTGATATTAGAAGAGACTGATTTAGTAGACGAAATACGAGGAGGTTGTAATTTTTGGATAACTTTGTCTATAATGGAAGGGTCATAATCTCTGTCATTTGCAATGGCTTTCATGTATTTAATTTCAGATTTTAATAATTCCTTCTATTGCTAATTGTGCCAGATTTTATGATTTACTGAAAGTTCACAAACCCAATATTCCATTTCGTCCCATAGTCTCTAATATCGGTGCTGTTTCCTATAATTTAGCTAAATTTCTCACCACAATCTTTGCTCCCCTTCTTGCAGCTAATATTTATACTGTAAAGAATTCCATTAAATTTGCAAAAAGAATTCAAAACTGCCCTCACACTAATCTCACTATGGCTTCTTTTGATGTAAAATATCTTTTCATTAATGTTCCAATAAGTGGCGCCCTCCGCTGTCTCAAAGATAGATTAAAAGAGTTTTATTTCACATCTTTTGAAATACATGAATTAATTTCTCTAACCCGCATTTGTTTATCACAAACCCCTTTTTCTTTCCGAAATAAATTCTATCGTCAATCTGAAAGTTTATCCTTGGGTTCCCCTCTCTCCCCAATTCTCGCAGATATTTACATGCATTATTTCGAAAGCAAGCGTTTTAAGAAAATATCTTTTCCTTTTTTGGACCCGTTACGTTGATGACACCTTCACGCTTATCGGTATATCTCGTCACAATGTTGACCATGTCTTAGAAACTTTAAATTCCATTGACAGTAATATCCAGTTTACATATGAAATAGAAAATAATGGCTCCCTTTCATCTCTTGATACCCTCGTCTCTCGCACTGTAAACGGATTTTCAACCACCGTCTATAGTAAAAATTTTGCAGTCTCTCTACCTGCCCATGAGAGTTCCATCCACCTAACAAAATAATGGTTACTTTCTATACTTTTGTAATCCGTGTCCTTAATATTTGTTCAAATCCTATTTTATAAAAAAAAAAAAAAAAAAAAAAAAATATTTTTTCAATAATAATGCATTTTTTGCAGATCTTCTGGTTTTTAATCTGCTTTGTGTAATTGTTCCAGCATTGTTTTTGAAGAAATTATTTTGCTATAGATTTTTTTTTCTAAGTTATGAACATAATACAAATCGATTTTTTTTAAACTTTTCCTTTTAAATTTGCGGTGATATCGCTTGGATGAGCAATATGAACGCCTAAAGCCAAATTTCTAGTTTAAACAACCAAAAAAATTTATATCTTGATAAAAACCATCTCACCAGTATTTTGTTAACATTTAATTATTTTGCCATATGATATTATAAAATGTTTTTTGATTTTCTTTCTAAAATTAAATCTTTTTGTGGCATCGTTTATTTTTTATCCTAGCTATTTTTTAAATACTTTCTAAAATTATAATTTTCTTGAAAATTACATATTGTTTGTTAGCATTGGCCTCAATCCTAACAAGTACATGGAGATAGCTCAAAGTATTTGGTTGCGCATTGAAGTTGTGCCAGGTGATTCAAAATAGATGTTACAGCTCTTAAACTAAAAATGATAGAAACAGAAACATAGAAAATTGGTGCAAACTAAGAGTAGATTTTAAATGTGGTATTATTTGTGCAAGGGTCTGTATACATAATATATTACGAAATTAAATTTTTGTACGGTTCTATCATACGAGAGTTGCTGCTTATTTTTCTGGCCTTAGCAACAGTAAGTATTGGCAGGCGGCTTCTAATGTTTCCAATGTCTAGAAGTATGTAGCTATCTGGCAACACTGCCGAGAGTTAAAAAGACTTTACGCATCTGGCAATAAAAAACGTTTTGTGTTTCCGAGGTAGCGATAAGAATCGAGAACTTTCATGGAACAATGTTTACTTTGTCGCTTAGCTAGTATATTTGTAATAATGCTTGCTTATATTTCTATACATTCTACTGCAATAATTAATTCATCCTGTGTATCATTTAGATTGTAAATAGTATGTAAATAATATTAGTTTTATAATTTGGAGTCCTATTTATGCAAACTACACGCAACCTATAAAGTGGTGACCCTGATAAACAAAGAATTGGTACCTCTTTCTAAAGATGTCGCATTCAGTTCTTTTATAAATTTTCTGTTACCAGCCTTTGATAATATTAGGTGAGTTTATCAAACCTTTTATGAAAGTATCTTATTTTTTAAAAAATACCATTTTTATAAAATGTAGGAATCTGAAACTGATTTAGAATTGGCAAACGCTAATGATAAACAAAATACCCATCTTGGAGCCATTTCTGTTAAGCCGCCTATATTTTTCGCAATAAACCCAAACTGTGGTTTCTGCAATTAGAGGCGCAGTTCATAAATTCAGGTATCACACATGATTCAACAAAGTATTATATTGTCGTCGCAGCTTTAGACGAAATAACGTTGGATGTGGTAGACGACATTCTGTCAGATCCTCCAAGTGACAATAAATATGACAAACTAAAATCCACATTGCTTTCTCGCTTATCAGATTTCGATGAAACGAGACTTAAAAAACTATTTTCCGATATAGAATTAGGCGATCGCAGACCATCTGATCTTTTGCGCCACATGAAAAGTTTAGCTGATAAGTCAGTTTCTGAGGAAGTAATTAAATCTTTATGGTCGCAACGACTGCCAAAGCACATCAGAGCCATTTTATCTGTGAGTAAAGATTCACTCGATAATTTGGCAGAAATGGCAGATAAGATCGCCGAATCCTATGGCACAGCAGAGATACAAGCCATTCAGAAACTTTCCCCAAATCCGGATACTGACCGGTTAACATCTTTAGAAAGCAAAGTCGATACCCTAACCAAACGTTTAGAAGATTTGACATTCTTGGGTCGATCTCAAAACTCATTTGATAGAAGTCGCTCCCTTTCCAGTTTCCGGCGACAGCGATCAGGCTCCCGCTCACGATCGACACAGCATAGCAAGTATTGTTGGTACCATGCCACTTTTGGCGAAAAGGCACGTAAGTATACCACTCCATGCGAATACAAACAGCATTTGCCAGAAAACTAATAGGCCAATCGATCGCGGCGACCGACGATATTGGCAGGCAAAACAGTCGCCTATACATTTGCGACAGAAATAGCGGAAGTTCCTTTTTGATTGATACTGGAGCAGATGTGTCCGTGATTCCTGTAAATAGAAGAAAAGTGCTGCCACCATCTGATTTTCTATTGTTTGCCGCAAATAGCACCAAAATAAAAACATATGGTAATAAAATTTTAAAATTAAATCTTGGACTCAGACGCACTTTTACGTGGTCAGTCATAGTGGCCGATGTGTCGAAAGCAATTATTGGAGCGGATTTTCTCCAGAAGTATGGTTTATTAGTAGACGTCAAAAGACAGCACTTATTAGATCCTTATACATCATTCTCGTCACCCGCCACAATCGCAATACAACCATCGACATCATTGACTACCATAGACTTTAATAATTTAGATTAAGAAATTTCTTCTCTTTTGGCTCAGTTTAAAGACATAACAAAAGAAAATTCTTTTAAAACATTTCCCACACATGATGTAACCCATCAAATAATTAGAAATGGTACCCCAGTTTGCGCCAAAGTTCGAAGACTATTGCCCGAAAATTTAAAATTTGCTAAAGCCGAACTCGAATATATGATGGAACAAGGGATATGTAGACCATCTAAAAGTTGTTGGTCTAGCCCTCTTCATATGGTGAAGAAAAAGAATGGCGATTGGAGGCCCGGTGGTGATTACAGTTAACTTAATCGCATATCACAAGCTGACAATTATCCTATTCCCCATATACAAGATTTTACGCAGCACTTAGACGGGTGCACCATATTTTCCACGCTAGACTTAGAGAGAGCCTACCATCAAATTCCTGTCCATCCGTCCGACATCGAAAAAACCGCAATCTGCACACCTTTCGGCCTTTTTGAATTTCCCCGCATGAGGTTTGGTTTAAGAAATGCAGCTCAGTCATTTCAGAGATTCATGCATGCCGTTTTAAGAGGTTTAGAATACTGTTTTATTTATATTGATGATATCTTGGTGGCTTCAAAATCCAAAGAAGAGCATTTGGAGCACCTCAAAGAAGTTTTCAAACGTTTGTCAGACTTTGGCTTAGTAATAAAAATTTCTAAATGCAATTTCGGCCAGCCAGAGCTGAATTTTCTTGGACATACTGTTTCCGCCAAAGGGCTAAAGCCAGCGGCAGATCGGATAGACATCATTAACAATTTTGTAAGACCCAAAACAATAAAGCAGCTGAAACGTTTTTTAGGTATGCTCAATTTTTATAGACGTTTTTTGCCTCATGCCGCGGAATATCAATTACCTCTAACAACATACTTATCCGGCATTAAAAAGAACTCCAACAAAACTATTGATTGGACACAAGAAGCAGAAGAATCCTTTCAGAAATGTAAAATTCACTTGGCGAATGCTGTTCATCTAGCACATCCTTCAATATCAGAACCTTTGGCATTATTTGTAGACGCTTCTAATTTTGGACTTGGGGCAGCGGCTCAACAAAAAATTTGCGATTTCTGGCAACCATTAGGTTACTTTTCATCAAAACTTAATCCTACACAGCAACGGTACAGTACCTACGACAGAGAGCTGCTAGCTGCTTATTCTGCCGTGAAACACTTTCGTTACATAGTGGAAGGCAGACCCTTGACAATTTATACCGATCATAAACCTCTAACATTTGCCCTGAATCAAAATCCTGAAAAAGCTTCACCTCGCCAATTAAGACATCTAAACTTCATCGCCGAATTTACAACTGACATTCAACATGTTCCCGGTTCTGAGAACATAGTTGCTGATGCATAGTCAAGATTAAATAGTTTATCTGTTCTGTCAACCATCGATTATGAGGCAATAGCAGAAGCTCAGAGGTCAGATGATGAATTACAGCAACTGCTTCAAAACAAAAATTCTTCATCCTTGAAAATTACTGAATTTCCAGTAGTTGGCTCAAATGCTACAATTTACTCTGATACTTCTCAGAAAAACATCCGACCTTTTATTCCTAAGCAATTCCGACGAACGGTTTTTGAAGCAATTCACAAAATTTCTCACCCAGGAAATAGTTCAACAAAAAAATTAATAACAAGAAAATACATTTGGCCTTCAATGCGAAAAGACATTCAAAATTGGTGCAGAAGTTGTCTCAATTGCCAACAGAGCAAGATTACCCGACATGTCAAGAGTCCCATCCAAAATTTTCCTTTGGTCAGTCAGCGTTTCACCGAAATACATATGGATATAATTGGCCCTTTACCATTATCAGAAAACTACAGATATTGTGTCACCATTATCGGCAGGTACAGTCGTTGGCCAGAAGCCATTCCAACATCTGATATTGAAGCAGAAACCATAGCCAAGGCCTTTTATTCTGGCTGGATTTCTCATTTCAGCGTTCCATCTTACATCGTCACTGACCAGGGAACACAGTTTGAATCGCGCTTATTTCAAGAATTATCAAAAATTATGGGATTTCAAAGAAAACGTACAACCTCGTACCATCCTCAATCAAATGGTCTCATCGAGCGATGGCACAGGTCTTTAAAAGCTGCTTTGATGTGTCACAACAACATTGCATGGTCTCGTTCACTACCAACTGTTCTGATAGGTTTGAGAACTGCCATCAGCGATTCTTTTGAAACAACACCTGCAGAGATGCTCTACGGTAAACAACTCCGTCTACCTGGAGACTTCATACAACCCACTCCAGCTTCAATCAATCAATCCGAGTTTGCTACTCAGCTTATAAATCATTTTGCCACCGTCAAACCAGCACCAGCATCTAATCATAGTAAGGAAGATATTTTCATTTTCAAGGATCTTTCGACATGCTCACACGTATTCGTACGAAAGGATGCTGTACGCAAAAGTCTTCAGCCACCCTATGAAGGACCATATAAAGTAATACATCGCAATGAGAAACATTTTACTGTACTTATCAGAGAGAAACAAATCAACATTTCCATCGATCGGCTTAAGCCTTGTTACTTATTAGCTGACGATCAAACTGTCAGTCAAAATGACCAGGTTTTACCCGCCACTGCCGACCCTACGAAAAGAAAAGATTATCAAGGACAGGGAAACTAAAACTGTTTCGTTTTCACCTACCAAGCAAAATTTTACCAAAAGTGGAAGACGCATCAATCGACCCACTAGATTTACCAAAAACTTTTTGAACTTCGTTTGAACTCTCATTTTACGTTCACCTGTTCACTGGTGGGGGAGTCAAGTAGCCATCTGGCATCACTGCCGATAGTTAAAAAGACTTTACGCATCTGGCAACAAAAAACGTTTTGTGTTTCCGAGGTAGCGATAAGAATCGAGAACTTTCATGGAACAATGTTTACTTTGTCGCTGAGCTAGAATATTTGTAATAATGCTTGCTTATATTTCTATACATTCTACTGCAATAATTAATTCATCCTGTGTATCATTTAGATTGTAAATAGTATGTAAATAATATTAGTTTTATAACTTGGAGTCTTATTTATGCAAACTACACGCACCTATAAGTCCAATATCTGACAGTCTGCTTTTTTTAACCATAACTTCTTCAGAATTTTTTGCATTTTAGCGTGATTTATGTTGTTTACAGTAAACGGAAAAATTCATCTCTGGAAAAAATGGAATTCACTCGGGAACATTTTCGTGCGATTATTTTTCATAACTTTCGATACAGATTTTCAAGACAGGAGTGCGTCGATAAAATTAATTCTTTATACAGCTATAAAAGACCATCCTACAGCACTGTAAAAGACTGATACAAGGAAGTCAACCGTGGTCGTAGTTCGCTCCAGAACAAATTTCGTGAAGGTCGTCCAAAATCGGTTTTTGTGCCAGAAAATATCGCTGCTGTGCGTGAACTGATAAAGCAAGATCGTCATGTGACATACCATGAGATTGAGACATCTTTGAGCTTTAGTATGACAAGCAGCAATATGATATTACATAAACATTTGGCCTTAAAAAAGATTTGTTCGCATGGGACTCCACATAATCTGACAAACTCTCAAAAGAAGACGTGTTGATTAGCGCAAGGAAATGTTTGCAAAAAAAAATATACCTTCAGGATGCATCAAAGGCTGTGTATAACACTTACACAGGTGGACAAATCGTGGATTTATGCATATGAGCCCAAAACAAAACAGCAGTCGACTGTGTGGGTCTTCCAAGACGAGCCAAATCAAACAAACGTTGTTCATGGAAGAAGCATATCGAAGCAAATGTTTGTCTGTTTCGTCGGAATTTCCGGTCACGTGGCGACAGTGGCGTTAAAGCAACGCAGAATGGTCAATTGTGAATGGTACACCACCATTTGTTAGCCAGAAGTTGTTAGATATAGTAATTTATATAGATCATCATTCCCATGTTATTGACCAAAGATTTTTGATACCGATAGAAAGTTTTGGAATCAGCCATTAACGGGTATTCAAACTCGGCAATAGTAATAGATCAGAATGTTGGTGAATTTGAAAATGCCGAAATATTGTGCAGTTTTTACTTGTTCTAATAAACATATGAAAGGAAATGGGATAAGTTTTCATCTGTAAGTTATATTTGACTAATTTATGAAAAATATAGTTTTTATAATCAATTGCTTTATTATTATTATTATGATATAAATACTGTTATAATAGTTATTAGGACTGAGGGCCTGTTAGTCTCAATCTGGGATTTTTGCGTTGTCGTTTTCGATAGTTGGACATTTGTCGAAATCATTTTTCGATAGTTGGACATTTATCGAAATCTAAAATTTATCGAAAATATAATTGAATAATTTGAAAGCGATGTTATAATTGGGAAGAAAAAAAAAAAAAAAAAACTAATAGTCCTCCGTCCTAAACTAAATTCTTCTTTTGCCAGAATTTCATCAAAATCTTTTATTATTATTATTATTATTATTATTATTATTATTGAAAGAAAAAGAAAAGAAAAAGAATAATAATCAGTATCGTTACAAGCGATATCGAAAAAGTTTTTTTTAATAATTTTGAGTTAGGAAATAAAAAGTGCGCGTGAAATAATATGAAATAAAAATAAGTAAAAAAATGAATTTAATGATTTAATGTTTTTGTTTTTGTTGTAAAATTGACAAAATTTGAATGTTTAATTTCAAAACACTAGAAAAAAATTGGCAAACTTCCATATTCGATTGAAAACACAAACATTTCATTTCAAAGGATGATATTTAAACAATAAATAACCAACTAATATACTAATTAAAAGGAAAATGATAAATATTCTATCATAATTTAAAGTCAAATTTGTTTTCAAATGTCTAAATCAAGTATCTGATATAAGATACTAATATGTTGCAGCGGAATAGATTTCATATCGGTCATTCTTGGCAGAAAAAAAATATATCGCTAAATTATTAATATTATTATTATTTTTTTTTTTTTTGCCATTTTAAAGATTTACTAAGATGACTATCTCTATTGCGTAAGTAAAGCCATTGGCGAGGAACGTTTGAAATATTTCAGTGCTAAACTTCAAATTTCGAAAAGGTATCTATATTAATAGAAGAAATAAATTGCCTGTTTGTGTTTGACGTACTGTACAAACTATGGCACGTTTAGTTTAGAAATTCTTTTCTATAAAAAGAAATGCGTGCATATTTGCAACATATATTTTCGATATTCCTATTAGAACTTAAAAATTACGTTTCATGCAATTTTTCTCATTTTTATTATTATTAAATTTTTTTTTAAATTATTTTAAAATTTTAATATATTTTTTTAGCTATTTCAATACTTTTGTGTGTCCCTATAAACGAACCAGTAGCGGTATTTGCACAGTTTTCAATAAGAAATATCCCATAACATGTATCAGTTTTAAGGGATTTCATGAATGTTCACGGAAGTTAGAACACGGACACACAGACCGAAGTCATAAACACGTTTCAACTTTGTTGCTAAGGAAGTATTAAAAACAAAATAGATGCAATTAAGTTTTACCAGACAGAAATAGTAGATAGAAGCGATAAATTTCTTTAAATGCCGTTATTTATTTAAAGAAAAAATAGAAAAAGAAAGAAAGAAAAAAGAATTTAAAAATTTACCTTTAATATTATAAAATATTTATAGAGCTTCTTTGCTAAATTATCCATACATATTTCCGTGTGTATTCACTTGAGGAAAGACAGCCATTACAGTGTAACATAGCCGTCTTTCCCCGAATAAAACGGAATCCTTATTTTTTTTTTTCCTGCGCTCATCAATCTATGCCTTATTACAATTTGGTAATTACATTTTCTCACTTTTGATACAGCCCCTTAAAGACTTGGCGAAAAATGCTAGAATTTTCAAATTGCAATAACTCAGCGAAATTTTCACTTAGAAAGATGATTTTTTTTTCCTTCTTAGACCGTGGAGAATATTTTTATAAATATAAGTCATATGATAGGATGGGCTATAGAAAAATTAAATCTCTTTATTTTAATATGTATACATCCCCTTACACAAGAAAGTGCCATACCTGATATATACTCTTGATTTCCATAAATTTTGGAAATGGAAGTATGCTTTTATCATTGTTAGTTTAAGAGATAAACGCTTAACATCTATGTTGAATCACCCGGTATATTTAGAAATTATCGTGTTTTTATTTGGCTGGGCTACTACATTGCGGCATCACGTAACTATTTAAATAATGCTTACAAGGAAACGTTCAAAAGGTGTCGTTTTCAAAATATATTGAAAAAAAAAAAATATGTGTGATTCTATTTTTCATAAAACACCAGAAAGGGAAAAAAAAATATCGGCTGAAATGATCTACAGCGACAAAAAAAAATTATCAAAATTAAGCATTTTTTGCGATTTACCGCTGTTAGGCGATAAGTTTTCTAGCACCGAGATCGCCGTGTACGAACAGAACCGTGTGTTGCTTTTCCGCCAAGTACTCAAAATCAATCGCCTAACAGTGTGAAATCACCAAATATGCTTATTTTTGATAATTTTTTGTAGGCGCTGTAATTCATTTCAGTCGATAATCTTTTCACTTTCTGGTGTTTCATGAAGAGTAGAATCACATATATATTTTGTTCAATAATTTTTGAAGACGACACCTTTTGAATGTTTCCTTGTTAGTAAAATATTTAGTTAATAATAAAAACCCCTTAAAATATGGCACAGGTAACCCAGCAATATGTTCATGAGCCAAACATAATCAGCTGTCTGGTTTTGTGTATACTCTTTATGGTTTGTATGCAGAGACACACCAAGTTATTTCTTATCATTCTTATTACGGCCTCTGGAGAGAACTTCATTTAAACTCATTTTTACGTGATTAAACTGCATTAAAAAAATAATTAAATAAACATACGCTTTATATTTCTTCATTGTGTACTCTGTTTGTGGTTTGTGTACATTGACAAACCAAAGTATTTCTTATTATTACAGTGTATTGATAGAATTTGTATATAAGATAACCGAATTAAAAATCACCCGATTGTTTTATAAATACTGATCTATTATAATGTTTATGGAAATTTATCACCCGCTGATCAGGATTTGGCTTTTGAGTGCAAGATGTTTTGCAGCGATGGCAATTCACGGTCAGATTTGTGAAGTTTATGGTGATAATACCACGAGTGACGGTATTTTTCGAAAGTGGCTGAGAATATTCAAAGACGTTAATATGCATGAAGAGACAACTGTATCCTCCGTCTTTAATCCAGGTCTTCCACCCAGGGATTTTCACTTGTTTAGTTACTTAAAATAGTTCATAAGTAGTGAACAGTTCAACAATAAAGAAAAACTAAAAACCACAGTCATGGATTTGAATTTTTTATAGGTGGCAGATTTCTTGATGTCGAAATTCAAAAACTCGTTGAGAGAATGACAAATATTTGAACAAAAATGGGAATAATGTGGAGTAGCAAATAAAAGTTATGTAGAAAATGGAAAAAATATTTTTGAATTAAATTTTCAGTATTTTTATTCTTGAAAAAAAAAAAAAATCACTCCTATGTTTAGCTACGCTATTAGGTTTTGTATGTATCACCATTGTTATGCTACTTTTTGACAAAATTTCATCTCTTGATCTAAATATTCAATACGATAAACATTTTTCTTTTAATTTTACGGTTGACTTTTAAATGTTTGACAATTGGTTCAATTTCTGTAAAATACTGACAACGCTAACTTCAATTCTCTTATCCTGTTAAACTACAGCTTCTTTACTGTTGAAATAAAAATACTATTAAGGTGGCTGGAGTTTACCAAACATGATTTTTTTACTTCAGGATATGCTTAATGCAATACCTTGGATTCAGTGCGCAGTAGGTGCAATTGAGCATGATCTTGTCAAAATCAGAAGTTTTGAGGCACGTGAAGGGTAGCTAGTTAACTAGAATTCTGCTAACTTTGCTTCTCATGTTCCGTTCTCTAATTCTTAGATTACCTAGTCTAAATAACCATAAAACAGAACTTGTAAGGTGCATGTGATATTAAATTGCTTATATTTCAAAATTTATGTGCGTTATATTGGTTATGGTTAGTATTATTATGATATCTGAGTTAAGAGGGATACTAAATCGGTAATTTACCAAGCCAGAAATCTTTATGAACGCTGCCAAAGCCTTTTTTGTAGCTTTCCCAATCTTTATAAAAATAATCGTCTTTTCTTTTAAAATCTCCCCGTCGTTGAATGACCTAGAAAACAAAGGCTTTTAGTATATGTCTAGACAGATTTATAAACGTACATGTTAGAACGTTAAATTATAAAAGCTTCTTCTTATCTTATTTTTTTATCGAACAAGAAAAGACATTCATAGATTATTGAACGCTTTATGAATCAGATCAATATAACATTAATTTCAAAGTATTGGTTGATGAATATATCGTTATACTTAAAACAATGAGTGAGTCAGTTTAACATCGCACTAGTGACACGCAGTGGGCAATTGGGGACAGTCAGGATTTACTCCCGAGATTTTTCGTAGACATGTTTGACAATCCTGATACTCCGTGGAGAAAATGGCTCTCCTGCTTAAGTACCCACATTTCCACCAGTGGCTTTAACTTTGCGTAACACGAAAGACATTGCAGCCATGACTGATTTTACTGGAACCATTCATCGTGTACAAAATGCTCTTCAAGCGGTTCGAGTAACGATTCCAGCAATAATTTTACGCTCTACCAACCAGCCCATTATTTTTACTCGCCTGTTTTCTAAAACTATTTTGGTAAAAACAGCACTATGAGATTAATCCTATTTTTGACTCTTTCCAGACAAAGGATACGTATATATTTCTTAATACCATTGCTTTAGTATTGTTTATGAAAATAATGTCTAGTACTTATTATGCGTTTATAATTGCAAATAAAAGAAATAGATCTTCACTTGATTTAAAAATCAACAAGGAAAGAAGATTTCGAAAAGCATTATGATAATATATATATATATATATATATATATATATTATAATTTAAATTAACACAGCATAATATTTAAACTTAAATCGAAATGGATTAAATTAATGTTAGCCGTCTCTCTTAAAAGGTCGTTATGTAATAATTTTAATAAATGATTCATTAACTTTAACCATCTTTTTTAAAGGATCGTTGCCAAAATTTGCCTAGTTTTCTCATATAACATTTTGTAAGGTTCGTTTTAACAAATAATTTTTTCCAGTTTTTTTTTTTTTTTTTTTTTTTTTTTTTTTTTAAACGGAATAAACGTTTTTTGATGTCTTGCTGAAAGATATGTTCAAAGAAATATTGTTTAATTTATTGATGCTTTTTCTGTGGTGACACACATGAATTTAACTTCATGCGTGTTTTTCTACTGACTGTCAGTAGCGTCATAGTATAAGTCAAGAAATCAGTTACTTGTATTTCATAGTTACATATTTTGTAACAGTAATGTTAATACAGATAAATAATAATATAAATAATACAAAATAAAGGTAAATATAAATTATATAAATAACACAAATTACTTAATAACACAAAATAATGCAAAATAATACAAATAATACTTATATACAAAAAAATATACTAATATGTACCAAAATTCAAAATTATAGAAAAATACACTAATATGTACTTATATGCTAATATGAAAAAATAATACTTAATAACACAAAATTATACAACTTAATAATACTTTTAATGGAACTTTATAATATTATTTGTATTATAAACTTTTATTAAAAGGCAAGTAGAACGACCACATAGAAAAGCATTTTGCCATGGAGAAATTAATTTATCCTTTTCGAAAATAAAGACTAACTTAGTATTTACCGTTTTATAAAGACGTTTATACAAACAATTTGTGAGGGTGAATGGTATATAATTATGAGAGTTAAGGACATTTTTACCTTATTTATCAAATTAAACTACAGTTGCATTGTACAAAGCATTAAAGAAAATTTCTTTACTCCAGATTCCATTATAAAATTGAAGTAGGCTTTTTAGGGGCTTTTGTGATAAATGATTAATCATGGGATAAGTTTAAAACCATAAGGTGCAGGAGCAGAGTTGGGACTATATTTCAGGGTGTTATTTAATTCGTTTTCTGTAAATCGGCTATTGCAGTTATGTGATGAGTAGGATCTAAAGTGTATCGCAGATAGCTGAACATTTTGTTAATAGAAATGAATTTTACAGCGTACGAAATTCATCTAAAGGTGTAAGATAAAATCTTAACAGTAGTGTTTGCAATATTTGATGTAGAAATGATCTGGAAATTATTTAGCAAAAAAGTCATTTTTATAGATTCTCACAAGTTTCTTCACACGGTGCCATAATGCCATAAATGTTTGCGGGTGACATAGAGAAAGATGCTTAAAACGTAGTCGATACATGGTGATTTCATATGAATTTTCTTTGCATTCGACCTTGGTTGCTTACATGCTATATAACTGCTGGTGGTAGGACACTTGTAAAAATTTCCCCATGTTTTCTGTATCTGCCTGCATGCAAATTTTATTGGCTTTTAATATTTTATTATAAGGCTTTTTATATTTTTGAGGACAGCGAAAAGGTTTAGAATAGAGATGTTAGTGGAATGTATGATACAATTGCTGTCTTCAGTGACTGCCACGGTGGTATCACCTTCATTCATTTCATGTGTAAAGACAGCACTGATAGTAAAGCCATTATAATCAGTCTTATTTGATAAACATGTGAATACATTACTTGGATTGCAGCAGCGTAGATACCAGCATTTGAAGTGATATTTGTATGAGGAGCATTATTGGAAATTGAAAGAGCTACAACACCTGTGCTCACATGCGTTTAGGAAGAAACAGATGAAATTTATTTGAATCATCTTATAAAATATAATAAAGAAGATTTTCAGAAAGATTACGTAAATGGAATCTCAAAATAAATAACGAAAAATAGGTTTTTGTGAATGATGAAATTGCCAACTGCTGCGACAAAACAATAGAAATAGTATACATAAAACGTAATAGAAAATAACGGATATTTAATATTAAATCTGCCAAACCATAGAGATGTTTCTCCTGTAAAAGCTTTTTCAGTTCTATTTCTTCATTACTTTCAACTTATCTCAAATTTGTCTATAATTATTTTCAAATGAATTATTACGAAAAGATATACAAATTTACGTTCAATAAATTGTGAACATGCATTTAATACCATTAAAGGCAAAATTAATTCAGGCATTATTTTCAAGCATTTTAATCAAAAATTACCCTAAAATATTGCCCTTGTTACTTTTCCATATCACATTTGGGAAGTGTTTCCATACACGATTTCAGATAATTAAAAAAAAAAAAAAAAAAAAAATGCTTTCATTTAAAGAACTTTGTTTTCTGCAGAAAAGCGGTACAGCCATGTACGCAAAGGCACAATTCTATGTCATTTGACATGTTTAAGATCAGAGACTTCTCTTTATTAATATTTCTTGATGTTCGACGAGTTTTAGTTTGTCGATTTACAGTCATTTTTCCATTTAAATTTTCAGCAACAGAATTTTTCTTTTCGAATTTAAATTTAATAAAAAGACATTTTTTTATTGAAATGACATAACCTCGATTTTTATAGCATTATATCATTTTGTGTTTGAATAGTGAATATAAGTTACATAACATTTCGACCTAACTATTAATTTTAGCATCAATCTTCAAACTTAATGTGACATTGTACAATTTGATCAACATAAAATGATACGAGACGTGTATTAAAGAAAATATGAATGTCTTATCTTAAAATGAAAATGAGAAACTCAAAATAGAAAATAACTTCCATAAAATGTAAACGATCGTTAATAAAATAGTCTTTAATAAAAATTAAAATATTAATAAAATAATTCTTTATCTACAATGAAAATTTAAGAGATTCCTCTTATTGGAGAAATTTATGAATTAAACATAGGCAATATATATATAAGTTTTATTTCTTCTATATTTTTTTAAAATGATTTAAAGGAACTTAGAATACTCACAACTACACACAGTAAATTATCCGAATTCATTTATAGATTAAAAGAAAAGAAAAAAAAAACCTTTCTATTAACAAAACAAACATAATATAACTGATTATTTTGTATACAGAAAAATGTTAAATTTTAATAAAATAAAATTATATGCATAACAATTAAGAACTTTCTTTAAATATATACTCACAGTCCATCCTCCACCATCCGTTGTCATATCACAATATACTTTGAGAGGCTTCATGAAAAAGAGTATGTTAATAGGCCAAATGGCGTATACTCCGCTTTGATTATAACCTCTTTTGTACAAATCAGAACAATCAAGAGCTTTGTCGTTCATAGAAACCAGTTGTTCATCCGTGCCTAATTCAATTAAATATATAATAACAATTATAATAACTATGATTGTGCAATTTAATTAGTGTACATTCATAAAAATTTGGAGATCGCTAAAAATAGCGAGTGAAAACAATTATATTCAATTAAGCTTCATAAGAAAATTTCTTCACTGTACTTATTAGGATGTCATATAAAATATCATACAAATATCATAAAAACATAGAAAACAAATAAAGATTTACTTAAAATTTAAATATTTAATCCATAAATTGAAAGAAAATATTTTTTATCAAAGTTTGCGATTTCTTTTGCCATGCTCAAAATGGTTTGTGAATGTGATTAACATAAACACTGGTAACGAAAATGCGATCCACAGTGATTGTGGTTGCACATAACGCTGTAGCAAGCAATGGTTGAAAAACAGGTGGATGATGTTAGAGTTATTGTTAATGCCGAATGATTATGCTCACGAGTGCTTACAAGGGAAGTATGAATGAGTAAAATTCCGATTTAAACCAAATCAAGCTTAAATTAAAGAGCATGGTCGAAAACATAGGCTAGCGTTCAAATTTGCTCCAACAACTCCCCAGGGGGCAAGAAATGACCCGTAAACTTTTAGATGCTTTATATACAAATCGAAAAAAGAACGCTCCAGCTCGCAGAAGCGGGGTGCTGTATCAAGGTCTTGGATTCGTGTTACGTAGTTCCTGCGTTCGAGCCCCGACGGAACACTTACCTTTTTTTTTTCCTCCCAAATATGCATATACAGATATATTATATGCATACTTTTTTTTAATAAAATAAAGGAAAAAACTTAAGGAAGATAATTATTAAATTTAATTAAAAAATATATTTAAATGTTTAATTAAATTATTAAAACATTTTTTTTTCCAACTGACAAAAAAAAAAAAAAAAAAAAACAAATATTAATTTTTCTTTGTAATTTATATAAATGACAAGTTTAAGAGAAAATAAATTTTATTTACACATTTTTTTTCTTTCCTAAAGTTTCAGTTAATTTTTTTATCAATATTTTACGTCAAAGCCACTAGTAGCAAATGATGATCGTCTGCTTTTAATTTTGTTATTCTTCGTACATAAAAATGAATAGTATTTCTATTAAATTATTAAAAAAATTTATTTCAAACGAAAAAATGTTTTTAATTTTTCTTTCTAAATTAAATAAATAAATAATTCAAAGAAAAATATTACCTTTATTTATTTATTTATTTATTTATTTTTGATTTATATAAATTCTTAATTAATATTTTTTGCCAACGCTGCTAAAGCATAAAGCGCCTCCAAAAGCTGATCGTCTGCTTTTAATTGAATTTTTTTCATGCGGAAAAAGAAAAAAGTCGCCTGGGTTTGATCTCACGACCTTTCGCACTGGAATTGAACACTCTAACCACTGCCCCACGCCGTCTTGCTAACAGAGTCTCTTTCGTATGTTTTTACAGAAACAACTAAAATTTTTAGGGTCGTTTTCTCGCTCAATGTTGGGTTGTTGCAGCAAATTTGTACGCTACCGTATGTTTTCGACCATGCTCTTTATTTTAAGTTCGGTTTTGTTTAAATCGGAATTTTACTCATTCATACTTCCCTTGTTAGCCTAGGGGGAATACTTTACTGTTAAGGTCTTTTTTAATGGTTCCAAGTCCCATTTGCATGTATTTTGGAAGAAACCACGATAAAATCCAGATGGTTGAGTGGACGAGAATCAAACCCAACGCTTCTTATCTATCAGCTTTAAAAACAGAATCCTGTCATCATTGGTAGGGCGAAAAGCAAACGCAGGACACAAGAAAAAGTTTTGTAAGGAAAAAAAAATGCTAAATGTTTTAATAAGAGAAAATATCCTTTGATTCAAAAATGCAAATTTTGTTGCATTGGAACCTTCATGATTGAAACATAACTGTTGCACTGAAAACATGTTAAAACGACGAGTAATAGTATGTACAACAGTCATGGAATAATCTCAGGTTCAATAAAAATTAAACTAAATGGAAATTGCAGCAAATTAATGATACTGTACAAATTTATTTAGTATTTAATGACTTACTAGGCAGATTTCGTTTCGCCGTGAAATATATGTTAACAGATCTACAGATTAGAAGACCCAACATTCTATTTGTATAACAACACTGCCCTGCATGAAAATCGGCCCCAACACCATTTTTGCAAATTCTTATGTAAAATGACCTCCTGAATCCGAATAGGACGCCATTTTGCCCTATCACCCACGGAGTTTTAAGGCCGCCCCCCCTATATGTATCATTTCTCGGTAATTTTATGGCTACAAATTTGATTTGTTTGGAAGGGGATTATTTTAGCTGTTAAATATCTTCTGAGGGGCTAGAGAATTGTAAAATTCTAAAACATGAACGTTTGCAGCAGGGGAAAAATTTAGGGGAGGAGGGGATTTCCCACTGAAATTATGTATTACGTTTATTAAAGCTTATTAATCAATTATATTATTATTTATTATACATTATATGTTTTTGGACCCCTTAGAAAGACCTCCACGGAAGGCAATCCCCCCTCAGACTAAGGACCCTAGTTAAGTCAATCGGCTTTATTCCGAAAACACCAAAACACATCTCTCTCTGTGCCTGTTATTAGCATATGACAAGACCAAAATGTAGCAGGAAGTCCAAATTCGATACGTTTAATCTACATCACATAGGGATACTACTCTAAACTTTCCCATGAGGTAAAGCAATGGTTCGTGTACATGAACTTCCAAGAGAATTCAAATATCATATGCCTATGGGCGAAATTTCCAGTAGATACAGTTTAAAACCGTTAGAATGCACTAAACAGAATGAAATGAACAAATAACTTTTAAATTCATAAAATTAATTTTAGTTCTATGTTTTACTTAAAAATAATAGTTAAATATTTTAATTATTATGTATTTTGTCTAAAGTTTGTTGAATAAAAATTTAAAGAATTCTAGAAAGATATAACATGACTTACGTGAAATATTCTTAGATACTGGTTTCGTCATCAGATTAATTGCTTCACTGCTGAAAGGAATCATACGTTTTTGTCTTTCACAGGCAGAATTACTGAAATATGCCACCGCAAAAAGAAGAGCCAAAATAACACGAGATAACCTGAAAGTAAAAATATATTAAATGATAGAAATCATTTGTGATTTAGAGTACAGTATAAAGTTAGTATGTGTTTCCCCCATCACAGAACTTTCTTCTGTGTGTTTCTAAAGGGCTTTTCAAACACGACAAATTTAGAAGTGATTTTAGAAGCAACCAATCTATTAGCGCCGATTTTCCTGAAAAAATTCTCTCTATTGTCATTGTGTTAGCGTACACCGAATTTGCCCAATTTTTTCAGTGCTGTCTTGATAAAGTTGTTTCTATACTCAATTTCTCCTCAAAATTACCCAGTAAAGGTGCGCTATTTTGATACGTCGTATTTCCATGATGGCGGAACACGGAAATCGTGTAAAGTGGACATTTGAACAAGAAATACTATTGCTAAGCACATTATTTTCATTATTTAGTGATAAAAACTTTGAATTAACAGTTTTTTTTTTTTCCTTTGTTTGTATGGCGATATGATAATAGCTATAACGAGGATTAAAGTAGAAATAACAGTGTGATACTGCACAAACGAAAGCGAATGTTAACATTAATTATCGCGTATTTTGTATTCACAAGAAAAGTGATAAGCGTCAAAAAATAGCTTTCTTTCATCCAACTTTTGACCCGTCTGTAGTAACCCCTACGCTGTTTTCATCGTGGAAAAATCTACGCTAAAATCGGCTCTAAAATTGGTTGTTTCAAAAATTGCCATGCGCATGTCTGATAAACCCTTAAGTGAATACATGCAGTGCAAATTACTTATTACAACTACTATTTTTATCAAAATAAAATTTCCATTGTGAGTGCAAGTGATTTTTATCCCAGAAAAAATACAAATGTAAATGTCAAAAAAAAAAAAAAAAGTCAATTTTTGGCGTTATAAGAGTCATCATAGGAAATGAATTTATTTAATTAAATATTTTTAAGAATTTTATTAAAAAAAATTAAAAATTAAAAAGGCCTTAATAATTGCAATTCTACCTTTCACCATTTCTGCGAAAAAGATACATTAATTTGGTGCATTTAAAATAGCGGAGATATGGCTTTAAATAACTAATTAATTATGATTTTTTTGGTTTCACTTAGAAAGAAAATACCATTTTAAAATTTGCAAAATATGTTATTCTAACAACCATTAAAAAATTATAATTTTTCCTTTCACCATTTCTGAGAAAAGTGTACATAAAGTTAGTGAATTTAACATGTCGGAGATAAAGCTTTCCCGGTCCCCTTAAGACAAGCAATGCTTACTTTAAGTCCCAGATTTCAATTTGAACAATGGGAATAAAATTATTAACATCATGGCATGCAGTTGTCTAATCAAATGTAAAGAAACTCGGTGTTGACGGCGCAGATATCTTGATATGTAAATAATAATAATAATAATAATAATTGAATAATTTCAGTCAAAATTATAATGAGAGTTCCGATGTTAGCTCAGGGTATGTTTCCCCAGAATGTTAAAATAGCTCCAGATATATTTAATATACACTGCTGGCCACCCAAAATACATCACCAAGAAGGAATGCAAATATCATAATGATATTTATTGGTCACATGCATTATAGTAGGGAGAACAATGGATTAAATTTTCAGAAAATTTGGAGTGAAATATCCTGAGAAATTAGTACATGAAGCAACGACTTATGTGAACAATAACTGGATTTATCTACCTACGCATTGAATCGAACAGCGATTGGATGACATATTCGGGTACAGCACTTCATGAAGCTTCAACACGATGCCATAGTTCTTTGATCGTAGTACTGGTGAGTGACGGCGTGTCAGTTGCTTTTCAACAATAAAACAGTCATTTTTATTGATTGGAGATCAGGAAAACGCGCTGGCCAGAGCAGCAGTCGAACACATACTGCATCAAGGTAGGTCCGGACAATACGGACAACTTGCGGTCGTGCATTGTCCTGCTTAAATATTGCGATACAGAGGTCTCGAAAGCAGGGCAAAGGGACGAGACTTAGCTCATCAAAAATGTAATGACCGCTATTCAGAGTGCCGGGAATGAGAACTTGAAGTAATCGAGACGTGCATCCAATGATACCGCATACCATCACTGCAGATGGTGACCCAGTATGCGACTACCAAAAACATCGGTTACCCTGAAAGCAGCATAACTGAAATAGGCTCCTTTATTGTGTGATCAACGACGAACGTAGACGTAGGAATTACGTGGCATCACTTTTCAGACAAATCACAATCATGTTTACACAGCATCCAGGATGCATCATTCGTACTTAACGGCATTGTGAATAATACACATTACCAGCTGGCATTCCATATAATTATACTGGCAGCTGGAGGGATGATATAGGGTCCCACTGGATACATATCTCGATCATCTCTTGTTCGCAATCTGAATAATGGCTATTACATTGCTAATGCGTTAAGGCCTTTCTCTCTACCTTACATTCGAGTCCTACGTATCGCAACATTTAAGCAAGACAGTGCACGATCGCAAATTGTCCGTATTATCCAGACCTCCCTCGATACAGAATGTGTTCGACTGCTGTTCTGGCCAGCGCGTCTTCCTGATCTCGCACCAATGAATATGACTGTTTAATCGGTGAAAAGCGACTGGCATGCTATGATAGATGTGCCCAATAAATATCATTCTGATATTTGCATTCCTTTTGGTGTTGCATTTTGGATGACCAGCAGTGTAAATCAAAAAGGAAAAGAAAATTTAACGCAAAGATATACTTTTGTGTTGAATTTACTGTTTATCACTGAAGTATAAACAAAATTATAGTTTAATAATTTAACAGTATACACTGCAAAATAATCAAAAGTATGGTTTCATTGCTTGTATGTCAAAGACATGAATGTCTAGTTCACAGCCTTGCTCTAATCCTCATTTAGAATCACTCGAGTGCAATAATTCAAATAATCTACCGTGATGGGTAATAATATGCGAACACAAATCAAAAAATCCGAAGCGATTCCACTCAGCATTCCGAAAATTAAGTAATTAACAGTTGCCTAAATAAATTAAAATAAAAGAAGTCCTTAAATAAAGGAAACAGAAAATTATAATATGTTATTTGAATATTTTTCTCCGTATAATATGCTATTTAATTTAATGGTATTGCACTTCAAATAATTTGAGTGCATAGATCATAATGATAAAGAATTTTTCGCTGTGTCCCTGTAAAAGTCTGTAAGTGATAGATTCACTAAAATGCATAATTTCTTGTGACACTGATTTATGATATATATATACATTTTTTTCTTCAGCTCAAATGAACGAGGCATTTAGACTCTGTCACACGTTAAATAATTTGAACCCAATAACCATAATGATAAAAAAATTTTCACCATGTCCCTTTATATGAAATATAAGAGTTATATTCTCCAAAATTCATGAAGTTTCTGCGACAATGATCACATTTATACAAATTTTCAGTTCATTTAAATAAGGCGTTGAGACGCTATCGCGATTAAAATAATTTGAGCCCATAGGCCATAATAATAAAGAAAGTTTCTTTGTGTCCCTGTAAAAAAAAAAAAAAAAGAAAAAAGAAACTATACATGCTAGATTCATTAAAGTCTATACATTATGTGCAACAGTAACTTATAACATGTACACTGCATAAAAAAAAGTAGACGGACACTTCTTTACAATTTTTTAAAACCCCGTCTTCGTTTAATAGGAAATGTCAATTAAAATTCTTTAACATGTTTATACTTATCAATCTTCCTATTTTTGGCATAAATATATGAATATTCAATTATTTATAATTTTAATGTAGGGAAATGCACAAAAGAGAAAATATATACATTTGCACAATACTTTTTTTTTTTTTTTTTTTTTTTTTAAAGTAGACGGACACTGGTCAAAAGCTGCAATTATCTAAGTGGGTGGTTTTTGCGGAATACCAGTTTTGCATGTACATGTACATTTGGTATTTTGCCAATTGCTAACGTGCTTGACAAGATGGTTTTATGTAGTTAAATTTCTTGAAGATGAATGCGCCATGCCACGAGGAATTCCTCTAACTGATTACCAGAAAGGACAGATTATAGCGCTGAAAAATGTTAATAAAGGAGTCAGAGAAATTTGTAGGCTACTTCTAATAAGCAAAAGTAGCATCAGCGATTTTCTACGTGCTCCTGAAGCCCATGGCGTAAAGAAAAAGAGTGGCCGGCCAAAGAAACTTTCGCTTAGAGACCAAAGAAAAATTTTTACCGAGCTGAAAAAAACTGCAGCATCAATTCCCAGAGTTCGAATAAGCACAGGAATTACTAACGTAACTTCTCAGACAATTTATATCTACATTAAGCACTCAGAGCTCTTTCAATATAAGAAGAGAAAAAATCATCCATGCTGGAAGGATCACCACGTGACAGAACGCCTGCAGTGGGCTCAAAACCATATGTTTTGGACTACAGAATGGATATCTGTAGTTTTTCAGATGAGAAAAAAAATTAATTTAGACGACCCAGATGGCTATCAATATTATTGGCACAGTTTGGAGAAAGAAAACAAAGTGTATTTTACTCGGGAAGTTGGTAGTGGTGGCATGATGGTGTGGCTAGCTGTTGGCTATGGTGGAAGGACAAATTTAGTGTTACTAAGTAAGAAGCAGACTCACAAAGATTATATTGAAACATTAAGCAGTGAGCTTTTTGCCATTTGCATGTGATCTTGGAGGAGAAAACTGGATTTTCCAACAAGATGGAGCACCAATACACACCGCTAACAACGTAAAACTGGTTTCATGAGAACAACTTCAATGTTTTACTCTGACCAGCCAAGAGTCCGGATATGAATCCTGTAGAAGACATTTGGGCTGTACTTGTTCATAAAATTTATGAGTGTGGACGCCAGTATGAATCAATTCACCAGCTCAAAGAAGCTCTTACAAACCTTTGGGAAATTTTCTGCCAAAAAAAGATTCAAAATCTCATTGATTCGATGCCTAACAGAGTATACGAACTTATTAAAGCAAATGGAAGACAAACCCCTCACTAAAAACGTTTTATTTTAGAGATACAAGATGTGTCCGTCTACTTTTTTTAAGAAAAATTACAGTGCAAATATGCACCATTTTTGTTTCCTGAATTTTTCCACTACATAATTCAAAGGGATTGAATCTATATCCAAAAAATAATAATATATGATGTCTCAAGAATATTATTATATTGGAGAAATGAACCTCAAATCTCTAATTAAAGAAATAAACGGCTTTAAATTATCACAAGTAAGTGTCCGTCTACTTTTTTTATGCAGTGTATATAAATTTTCAGCCTAATCGAATAAAGCATTTAGACTTTATCGCACTTTCAATAATTCGAGCCCATAGGCCACAATGATAAAGAGTTTTTCTCTGTGTCTGTGAAAATATTATAAGTGATAGATTCACCAAAACCAATAGGATTCATGCTATGGTGACTTATAACATACATATCAACCATCAGCTGACTCGAACGAAGGGTTTAGACACAATCATGTTCACCCGCATACATACACACACATAAATACTTCTCCGTAAAAACAACAAAAGTGAACTCAGGAGACTTGAAAACGTATAGATACTCCAAAATCTCAAAGTCGAATTTTTGTCATGATTACCATACTTTCCTTTCATATGTAATGCATGTTCAGAAAGTAAAAATGGTCGAATCAACTTAAAATGAATTGTAATTGAAGCAGCTGGAAAAACTTGTTCATTACCTAATCTTGCCGACAGTCGTGGCCTATATTATTCTATGGGAAAATTTGTTTCCATATTTACTTAGTAAATAATGTATTTTTTTTTAAATTTCGTATTCACATTCAGAAGTTCACAATCGTTAAATTGTAACTCATTTTTCCAAAATTTATTTTTAAATGTTTGAAAAATGAAAAATATTATTTTTTTTATTTTCCGAAAAAAAAAAAAAGAAAAGAAAGAAAGAAAGAAAGAAAGATAACTGTACATGCTGAAAATTTGATCTATTTATTTATTTATTTTATCTAAAAATTAAAATTTATAAATTTAAAAAATTTAATTTTTTGGAAAATAAGTACTTATTTAACGGTTATGAATTTTCAGAATATGAAAACGAAATTTTAAAAATACATTAGACATTACATACATTACATAATAACTGGCAGAAACAAATTTTTTCATAGAAGAGCACGGGCCTTAGCTTTCGGCGGGATTAGATATTGTTTCCTCTTAAATAAATGATGACCTGAAGAATTTTTTAATGTTTGAGTTTAGACTCAGCACTGAGAAAAAATATATACCGCTTTCATCTAGAACGAATAAGTAAGTGGTCAGTTTCTAAGTCCCTAAACGAGAAATATAGATTTCTGAGCTGTGCGTATAAGGCACGCCAATAAGCTGAATAAACGAAATGATCGAGAATTAGTGTATAAATTTCTAGATGGTGAAACAACATTTCTAGATAGTGAAACAATATTCTGGGTATTCTAAACATTCTGAATCCTTTGCACTGCGAGAAATTCTCGCTTGATTTTCAAGAATTGGGTCATAAACAAAGATTATAGTTGCTAGAACTCGCCTCTTGTATACACATTTATTTACAGAGATTTTTAAATAAGTTTGATCTCGAGAATATATTCAAATGCTCTAGAAATCTAATAGAGGTTTCTAGAACTCATTTTCAAAGGGGACTAGAATTTATAATGTTGACATGGAACTATTTTTACTAGAGCCACAAACTAGATTCTAGATGTGAGTTACAGATTTTTTTCTCAGTCAGGTCCAGGCATTAAATTCATTTAATTTGTTAACCTAAATAATATTTTTATTCTATGTTGCTTTCTTTTTTAGTCATAAAACAAATTAAAATCATAAAGGTTTTTTTTTGTATGAAAAAAATTGGTAACATTTTTTAATGGTAAAATAATGATAAAAATCTAATTCAATTTCAGTTATTTCGACCTACAGAAAAATTGTTTTTATGCTGCAATTTCTTCCATGCACAGAAAGGCTATATCTTATATTCTATGACGTATAGAACACCTAAATATGATATGCCCCCTTCCATTAATATGCGAGATGGTTATTAAGATATCGAAAGCTGATTTATTTTGGGTGGATATCGAACGACAGGTTTCGCTGTTACTACTTTCATTCCGTGATTTTCCACGAGCCTATATCTCATCATCTATTAATTAAAATTGCACTAAACTGCATATAAAAAACCTTAATTATGGAACTATGATTAATTTTTTTGAACATGTAAACCAGTTGGTGTCGCTGTTATAACGAATGATATAGAAGAAACTTTTCTAATGCCCTCTGCTTACTAAGTTTAAGTTTAATCTTTTCTTATGTATTTTTTTTCTTCTTTATAGTTGTTAGTCATATCCAATTGAGAAAACGTTTAAAAACATTCATTTTTGTTGTCGCATTGTAAAATTAAATTGATTTAAAATATGATTCAAAACAATATAAATATTTATTTTATCTAGGAATGTATATTATATACATTACTGCATCATAAATAATATATTCTATTTCCATTAGTTAAAGATGTGTATATTATGACCAAAGAAAAATTTAAATAAATAACAGGCATTACTTTCAAATATACCAAATAAAGTTTAACTAAAATTGACTAAGCCAGATTTTGTTTTTTAAGTAAAAGAATAAAAATTCTGTACAAAACAGAATTTATATAAGTACGACCGGAATTTTTTTAAATATATTCTTCCGTATATAGGAATGAAGTAATTGGGTTTCATTCCCTACCAATTGCAACGATTAATACAGTAATTGATGTATTCATTTCTTAAAATTTCTTTGTTATAGCTTTCATATAGGAGCCCCTTGCGTCTTATAAATTTTTCTTGTCATTTTGTCGATGAATTGAAATAGCTATCGCAGTTGCATAAGTAAAGATTTTGACGAGAAACATTCCAACTACTTCGGTGCGAAATTTTAAATTCCTCCAAGGAGACCTTTACTAAAGCTGTACCTTTTCATTAGCCCAATTTTTCTCTTAATGTTCTTATTTTTTTCTTCATTTGATTTTTTTATGGTTTTTCTTTTTTCACTAGTGTATTATATATAATTTTTTAAATTATTTTAAAATTAAAATGGTAGTTTTATTTAATATATTTCGATCTAAAATATACGCCATTAACTAGATTTTGTCATGATTAATAAGTGTACCAATTTTTGTAGCGATTTTTCGAACGGTGTAACATTGTATAGCGAATTAAAAATCCGGACAGATGCAATGAAAAACTTTTAGTTTTATATCTGTACCCTGGAAATAAAGGACACAATGCACCCCCCCCCCCTTTTTTTTTTTTGTGAAAAGATTTAGCACCAAAATGTATTTTTAAAAACAATATTTCCATTTACTATATTGTGTTACTAATACTACGTTAAAGTATCATAAAGTAATTACTAGCTGCGAAGAAAAATACAAAAAATTTTAAAACAAAGTTGAAAAAAATAAAGACATTGCTCTTCTGAAACATTAGATTTTTGGACATGGTGTTCCTTGCCTACAGGGTACAGATATATTTTAAATTAAGAAAAATAATGCTTGCAGGTTCACCTAAGGGATAAACAGCAAAATAGTAACGACGTAGTTTCGTTCTCTGAACGAAATAGTAGACCTGTCATACTAATAATCATCTAAATAAGAGAATTTTTAACAGAGGGATTAACGTATCGGCGGAGCATATAGATTTTCTTATATTCCTAGAAAAACAAAATTATATTCGCAGTTTAAAAATAACCGCAAACAGACCGTACATTGTAAAAATAATAATGAGTTAGTTTACAGCAAATGTGTTAGTTTACATGTAAATTTAAAATTTTGTAAATTGTTTAAGCTGAGAAATTATGGCACTGCTTTAAATTAACTGCCACTCAGAAAAAAAAAAAAAAAAAAAAAAAGGATAAAATCGAAGAAATATAACATAAAAACATAACAAATAAAGAGTAACCATTTTCCGGCCCTAACGCTCTATAAAGTGTTACCAAATTTAGGGACTCTTTTATTCAACTGTCACCAACAATTTTAAAGAGTGGTTTTTGATACATACAGTCCCCAGTAAAAGAATCCGAGCACTAGCCAATAATTCCGAGATCAAAAAAGTACACTTAAAACTGTTTTGTTAAATAAATCCTTGTCGAATCGTGTTCTTAGACTGACTAAGAACATCAGTCGACAAGGATTCATTTAACAAAGCAGTAATAAGTGTACTTTTTTTAGACAGGGATTATTGCTAGTTCTCGGATACTTTTGCTGCCGACTGTATAATGGGCGAATCATTTTCGAAGTCATTAGGCAATCGTGATATTTAAAATTTAGTGTTGCAAATTAAATAAAACTAGCAGGCTACGCCCGCTTCGCTGGCCACTAAATTTAAATGAATTGGATCATTATTTATTTTTCACATCACATTATAAATAAAAACTAAAATAATTACATTGGAATCGCTCTAGACCTCGCATCGGGTACTCGCTGACTACGGCAGCTCTTTTTCTGCCCGCACTGTATCGGGAGCAGGTTCCCACTGCCTCCAGAAATCTCTTTCCTATGTATTTCTATATGGGTATTTATTGACGATAGGTGGGTCTGCCATTATTTAAGAACTACGATTTTAAAGATAACTGTATCTCAGCCCTCAGCGTCTATTAAATATTTTAGTTTTTGAACCAAGTATTTTATTGCTCATGCTATTTACACTGTATTACAACATGATTCCGACCAATATAATGAAATAAAATAAAAAGTAGATTTTCTTTTAGAAGGAATTAAATACATAAAAAACAAATAAATTCCAATCAGTTTAATCCTTTCTACTACATACTACCATTATTTCCTGACAAATACTATAAATTAGAAAAAAAAAAAAAAAAAAAAAAAACTTTTAAAGAAATTAAATTAACAAATGAAAAATAATTGTTATACTACAAAAATTATACATAAACATAACTGTTATAAATACGTTTTTAAATTAAAAATTTAATATATTTAATTTTTTCTACTGCATTACCATTTTATTTTCAATAAATATAATAAATTAAAAAGAGAAAAAAGATTCGCCCTCAAATATAAATGTATTAAATAAAAAATAAATTGCATAATGTAGCCGTTGCTAAGATACGCAGACGATTACAATCGAAGAATAAATTCATGAAAAATGAAACATAAAAGCCAATGTTTAAAATCGAAAAACCATTAATTTAAAAAATTCAAATTCGAAATTAAAAAAAAATCTCGATGAGGTGCACACCTGCAGGGTCCCAGGTACCTATATGCCAAATTTGGAAGCTCTGCGATCAGTAGTGTGTAGTATTGTTCATGTTTAGATAAATGTATTTATTTTCCTGTTGGAAAAAAAATAAACTCGTATTTTTTTTGGCAACAATTAAATTATGGATTAAATTTAAATGGCTAGTTTTTTGCTATTATTAGCTTATTATTTTCGTATTTTTATTAATTAAAAGAAAACTAAACAGAAATTCGAAATTCTGACTTCGATGTGCACAATGATCCTTCGGGGGGCACCTTTGTGTTAAATCTCGTGACTGTCCGAGCTACCGTTTTCGAGAACAGTGAAATATATATACAAATATTGCTCACTTAATAGTATAAGATATCCCTAAATTGTGCAACAGTCATCAGAGGAGTGAAATAAAATACTACCGGCAAAATGTCAATCCAAAATAAATAATTAATGAAATAGAAGAATTCATCTGAAATTCTTTCCCTTTAACAACATCGTTCTCAGGAGCAAATTATTGCAATAGGAATAAAGTACTAAGAAGTTTCTGATACTAGCAATAGATGAAAAAACCCAAAATATCGCCATTAATTTGCCCAGCATCTTTTCAATGTTCTTTACCTAAGTCAGTGACAAAAGTATCCGAACACTAGTGAAAATGCCTATGTAAAAAAAGTACAGTAAATACTGTTTTTTTAAATAAATCCTTGTCGAATCCTGTTCTTAGTCAGTCTAAAAACATGATTCGACAAGAACTTATATAACAAAACAGTTTTAACTCTATCTTTTTTATATAGGAATTTTTGCTAGTGTTCAGATACTTTTGTTGCCGACTGTACATTATCACACAAATGACCGATAGAAGGACTAAAAGGCTTATAGATAGACTAATTGAATTCATAATCATAATTAAACATTGTCGAAAAGTGTTAAAAAACTTAATGCAAAAGAAAATGCAACCTTTAGTTTCCAATTGCAACCCTCTACGAATCTGAATATTTTAGTGCAACCCTGTAAATTTGAAGGTTAACCATACCTTATTCTATACAAAGCATTATTTATGCATATTAAAAATTAACGTCAATTTTTTGTGATTTTTGCAGCAAAAATTTAAATGTCATTTATAGAAAAGTACGTCCTAAAGCACAATACATTGTCATTTTTCTTTTGTGTGTGTCCCTGTCCACAAATCAGTTGTACAGGACCTATTAATGCCATTTCAAATAGGGAACCATTCCATAGTGAATTTGAATAACATATATATGTTTTTTTTAAAAATTCTAAAAATATTTACGGACGCTGGAAACCGGCCGACGGACAGATAGACAGATGGACAGACAGATACACAAATTCAAATCATATTCAGATTTAAAAACTGTTAGGAAGTGTTAAAAACACTTAATGTAAAAGAAAATGCAATTACAGCAACTTTCTAATAACAGCCCTTAATTAAATGAATATTTATGTGTGGCCCTGTAAATCTAATGCTAATCATACTGTATTCGATAGAAAGCATTCTTTTGGGCATATGAATGATATATTTCTTTTTCATTAAAAGTTGTGCAAAATAAAGTTATTAAAATTTGGTTTATAGAAATACCTATTATTGAACGCAATGCTTTGGAATACGGTGTCTCTGTACACAAACCATTGGTAGTATTTCCTGTATTTTTTATGTAAAGCATCCAACAGTGAACTTGAATAACATATTTCATTTTACTTAAGATTTGTGTAAAATTAAGGTATTAAAATATGGTTAATATAAAAACTTTTAATAGAACACGATGCTTCGAGATACTTTCGAGTATCCCTGTACACAAACCAGTAGAGATGGTCACTCCTTTTTCAATAGGGAACATCTGATAGTGAACTTGAACAACATATGCATACACGAAGACACACTATCTTATTACTAAAATCCTGATCAT
The DNA here is from genome assembly GCA_963930645.1 of Salticus scenicus. Lineage (NCBI taxonomy): Eukaryota > Metazoa > Arthropoda > Arachnida > Araneae > Salticidae > Salticus > Salticus scenicus. Next base: position 92,441,930 of record OZ005650.1, read on the forward strand.
CGGATTCAGAAGACCTCGAAGCGTGTAGGGGAGAGTTTGATAGAACGGGATAGTCTGACAAAACGGGATACGTCGCCTAGGGACTTGTCTAGTACTGCTATCGAGCGGACGACGACAGAAACCTGTTCTCGGCCGTCATTACACCATTCTCAGTTCGTACCGCCTCGAGACCACTAGTTGATGGAAAGTTATAGCTCTTAGAACTTTTTTATTCTGATTTCTTGGCACTTTCCGCATTTACAAGCGTTGTTTTTAGATTATACTGCCTACATATATAGGAATACAATTCCGGTGAGTATTACATTTGATTAAGCATTTATTAACGAACATTCTCATGCGTACTCTATCTAATTTTTATTTCACGTTTAGGCATCAGCCATGTTTGTTTTGAAAAGTGTCGGAGTTGGACAAAACGGGACACTTATGAGTTGGATAAAACGGGATACAGTTTTTTTATGCCGTATATTCGTCCCTCCTATGTTTGTATTTCCTCGAGTGAAGGAAAACCCACGACTCATGGATGTTGCTTTCCCAGTATCATTTGCAGTGTATCACAAGACCGGCTGGATCACGAAGGAGACCTTCATAGTTTGGTTTAAAAATTTCGTAGAATTTTTCAACAATAGCCATGAGAAGCCAGTGCTGTTGCTACTTGATTGATACAACAGTCACTCCAAATGTTTGGAACTTACAAATTTGGCAAGAGAAAATAATGTTACCATCCTAACCTTCCCCCCACATACAACTCATCACCTTCAGCCCTTGGATGTCAGTTTCACGGCTCCACTGAGCACGTATTATGAACAAGAAGTTCCAAAGTGGCTGTTCAACCATCCAGGAAGGTGCGTCACAATTTATAAAGTTGCAAAACTGTCCAACGCAACCTATTGCAGCTGTTGCAGAAACTGACGTTAAAGGGTTTAGAAAAACTGGCATAAGTCCTTACAATCCTGACGTCTTCCCAGATCACTTGTTTGCACCCTCTGTCACCACAGATCACCCTACGTCAGACCTGCAGCAAGAACCTCCAGGCATTTGGCACCAGACTGATATGAGCAAAGACCAAGAGCAACCTTTAACTTCTTCAAGGGACATCGTAGGAGTAGACCAACCAACAAACTTGTTAGGATACAGCCTATGTCCAGACCAACCTGCAGCATCCTCAGGAGAGAAAGGATTAGAACTCTCTTGTTATCTACCTAATCTACCATTTTCCATATCTCCAAAGTATGTTCTGTCGGTACCTCAAGTAAAAGGGCCTCGCCCAGAAAAAAGGGATGATAAGAGAAAGAAAAAAAACTGTAGTAATAACATCATCTCCATATAGGAGTGAGTTAGAAATGGAAGAAAAAGAAAGGACGATTAAACTACAAGAAAGAACCAAGAAAATTGAAGAAAAGGCTGTTAAGAAATCCCTCTTAAAAATTCCAAAAAAGAAGTTTGTAAGAAAAGGAAATGGAAAAGAGGATGAAAAAGAGCTACCAGGTACAGTCAAACCTTAAAGTAGGCCTACAAAAGAATCCAAAGGAAAGCCTAATCCTGATTTTAAAAGTCAAAACATAGAAAAGTTTAATAAACCTTCAGCAAGCAGCCAAAAATGCATGTCGTCATCCTCTGAAAAGGAAACAGAGGGAGGAGAAAACTGCATACTTTATAATGCACTGTATGTCGACTCTAAGGCTGGCGAAGATTGGATCCAATATTCTGGATGCCAAGAATGGGCTCACGAAGCGTGTTCTAATGCCGACGAAGAGGACGGCACCTTTATATGCGACTTTTATTCTGCTATAGGCATAAATAAAAAGCCTTCTTTCCCATTTTGTAAATAATAACATAAAAAAAAACTCTTATTTTAAGTCTCTGATTACTGAAGACATTGTTCTTTCAAGCAGAAATTTTGCTTTACAGTTTTTTGCTAGTTAATTATGCTTTTCAGTTAGTTTTGCTCAAAAAATTAAACATTGCAATCCCTATCCCGTTTTGTCCAACCCAGGTATGCTAAAACAGTATGTGTAAGAGTTTGGTAAATAATTTTTTTTACTATTTCACAGTCATTAAAATTAGTTAAAACTATGTTTTTTGTGTGCTTCAATATATGTTGCAGTTCCAAAAAAAAAAAAAAAAAAAGTGTGGTTTTCTTCAACACATTTTTCGTAGTAAAAAAAAAAAAAAAAAAAAAAAACAAGAATGGTATCCCGTTTTGTCCAACTTTCCCCGAAATATATACAAATATTAATTTCGAAAATATAGCTTGTAAATACTTATAAGCTAATTATATGGGTAAGTATATTCTTTATCCTGTATAGATAAAATAAATTAAAATAAGTAGTTCAACTATGATTTTAAAGCCGAACTTTACTGTTAATAAATTTCACCAGAATAAGATGTTTAAGAGGTTTTATTTATTTATTTTTCTTTTGATATTAACTTTCTTAGGGTTAAATAACAACATTAATAAATTCTGCTTCATGTTTAAAACGATGATTTTCAAATGTTACGAAAAAAGTTGAACTTAATATCTTGTCATAAAACTTTAAAACTTTGTTGGTTGAAAATATGTGAATAGTAAAAGAAAGGAGAATTTAGATGATAAACTTTTAAACAAGAAAATTATCTTTAAAAAATCTACGAAGCAAATAATTATCTAAAGAAATTTTTTTTTTTCCTCTATTTGGTTACTCGTCGTATCCACTCTACGCATGATGAAAAGAAAAATAACTTTTTATTTCAAAAATACCTATCAACATAAAAAAAAAAATACATCGCTCATTTAAAGAGATAAACTGGGCTTAAAACTGATGAACCGGAAGTATTAATCGCTTTTTAGTTCAAAAATACCTATCAACCTAAAAGTATTTGGCTTGTTACAAGACATAAACTGGGCAAAATTAACTGTTATTTAATTCTATTGTACGGAATTTCTGAAATTTAATCCAGAAGGCTCCAAGTAGATCTCCTTTAAATGCCATTTATATTAGAAATCCAATATATATTCAATCTAAAAATATGATAAATATAAGACAAGTGTAAATCTATAAGGTACACTGTTATTTTAGCGAAAATAAATATACGATATAGGATTAAATGCACATTTGCAAGGATTATAAATGAAATAATATAACGATAGATTTTTATGCTGTAGCTTTTAAAAAAATCAAAATTATTTGTGATTAATGGGAAGAAATTAGTGCGAGAGCACCACCTTACATACACTAAAACACAGAGTTAAACCTTTAATTCTTTTTATGGAATTTTAAATGTCAAAAGAAAAGTTAGTTCAAATAATAATATTTCGTGTTTTATAGATAGAGAACAAACATGTATTATTAAAATAACTTAGACAAAACAATTTTTCACCCTCCTAATCACATGTAACACAAAACAGTTTAGTGAACACTTCTTTTTAATTTTATAGTATGAATAACAAAATACGAATTACTCAGCATTTTCGAAATTCATGTGATTTAGAATTTTTTTACTGCTTCATTACCACAAATGATTAAACACTGTATGTTCTACTTTCAAAATAAATATATTTTCTTTATGATAAAATTTTAATATTATAACCCATATAAGACTTAAATTTAAAAAAAAAAAATATTCAATATTAACTGAAAAATCAATATAAATTACAAAAGATGAGTGATATTATTAAACATATAAAAAATTAGATTTTTGCATATGAATAAATCTTAAATTTATTCTTTAATAATATTACGAGTACTCTGAATTAATACTTACATTTTAATAATAATAGTGAAATTCCGAGACTATCTCGAGAAAAATACCAATTTTCTGAATAATCGAAAAAAGAATATTTTTTTTACTTCCGAGTAACTGCTTTATATGAATGTAGAATAATCATAATAAGTTTTTTTAAGAAAAGTGAATAGGGGACTTTTTTATCAGTAAACAAAATTCAATTGAGTACCTCATATCTCTATTGTACCTCTTTAATGCAAAAGCAGTTTCACTTCACTCTTTTTTTATTGATATACACTTCACAGAAAATGTCATTTTGACATCAAGGTGACTTTTATTTTATAAAAATTATCTAAAACATAAGTGTTACATGTATGCAACGCAAGGCGATTATAAAGGTCTAGTATTAGATTAAATTACACATATTTTATCATTTCCGATCGAAATTTCATGAAATTCTTAGAGAATTATGAGTATCGAAGACAAAAAAAAAAAAAAAAAAAAAAAAAAAAAAGCATATTCTCTATTTTTATTTTTGATGAGTATTTTTTTTTCAAAGTTTTGAGCATATGGGGTCAGGTGGGATAAAGTAGTATAAAGTGAGTATATGGGGTAAAGTGAGTATACTTAAAAAAATTGCTACATATTTAAAATATTAAAATATTTTTAATTTTTTCTTTTTCTTTTGTATTTATTAGATGAATACAAAGTACTTCTGCTTCAAAAAGAAATAGTAACAGTATAAAAATAATCGTTTTTAAATAAAATTTTGTTTTACGTACAATATATGGAATATATTACCCTTCTAAACTTCTCTTTATCTCTTTTTTATAGCAAAATTGTAAAATATTTTGAAAAAAAAAATAAATAAATAAAAATAAGAAGCAAAAAATATCTAAGAACAGTTATTCACCTGACGTTAAGTTAAATTTATTGTATTTTGTGTTCTATAGGATATTTTATCATGTGTGGTAAAGTGGGTATAGCATTAGACTCAACTCAACTATATGGCTAATTAATAAGGAACTATATGAGTCATTCTCACGAAAACTATCATTATGAAAAAACTGAAGTGTATGGAAAGCTTTCGAATTTTTTTTTATAAACCGATATGTATGTAATAGCTTTATAAGAGAAATACAGATCCTGCATATTAATGAAAATACTTATATTAATAATTAATTTAGAACACTGAAAAGAAGAGAATGACAATTATAGTAGGGGAATGATATTTTATTAGAATACACTGCTTTTTAATTAATTTTAAAGTTACAAGTACAATTTGTGATGGTCATAACGGTCATAACTAGGTTTTACGCCAGCATGGCAAGAAAATGATAATTGTCGCCAAGTAATAAACAAAATTCCAAAAATCGCATATATGGTCAACAAATATGTCACCAAAATCTTTTTTCTGTTATCTTTATTTTGAATTTATATTTTAAAAAATAAGGAAAATATATTTTGATAATCACAAAAGGGCTATAAAGTAATCCTTTTAGAAACTGACATCTATTTATTTTAAATATTGTTAATATATCAGTCGATTTTGAGGTTATGCACTACTGCTGCTTTCCCGCTGCTACAGTATGCTTTGCTTTCACATTACACTTGTAGCCACTACAGGTGTTTCATCTTTTGAAGGACTGTGCTTTCACGTTTTCCCCAAAACAATTGCTGCGTGTTTCTGTAATTTATGGTGTTTGCACAATTCTTTCATCTTTTTGCATCACTTTTTAGCCCATATTAATGCAAGTTTTTAAAAAAATCTCACTTGAGTAATTTATTTAATTTAATTACGGAATTAATCAGGAACATCTCATAGTACATATCAATTCAGTAGTATATATCAATTTCAAAGAATTCCATGAATATTTACAGGAGTTAGAACCAGGACCCGATTACTTCAAGTGATGCCCGGAGCACACACACCTTATTGGGCCCTCACCATTCCCCTCTTTGCACTTAAAGAAAAGTTTCTATTACGATATTTATGTATTAAAAGCAGAATTTGTTGAATCAAGTATACAAAAAAAGTTTTAGGGCCCCCTTCTGTTCTGGGCTCGGGAACATGTGCTCCGCAAGACCCTGCGATAATCAGGTTCTGATTAGAACGCGGACAGACAGACGGAGAGTCAAAAGTATAAAAAGACACACAGGTAGGCTGACAGAATTCATAATCACTCTTAAACATTGTTGAAAAATATTAAAAGCGCTTAATAAAACTGAAAATCCATTTTCAACAATTTCCGATTGTAGCTCTTAATGTATGTGAATCTTTTTGTGTGGCCCTGTAAACTTGTCTAACTGTATTTATAGAAAACATATTTTTTTTTTTTTTTTTTTTTTTTGTGCATATGAATAATAAATGTTAACTTCATTATCATCTGTGCAAAATAATGGTACTAAAATGCGATTTAAAAAATATATCTCATGAAACACAATGCTTTAAAATTGTTTCGGGTGTCGCTGTGCACAAACCATAGGTAGTATTTACTCCATTTTAAATAGGGGGCATTGCATAGTAAATATAAATAATATATATCCATTTCAAGGGATTCCATGAATATTTACGGAAGTTAAATAACGGATAGACAGACGCAAAGTCAGATGCACAGAAAAACAGACAGATGGGCTAATCTAACTCATAATCACTCTTAGACATTGTTAAAAAAAGTTTCAAATGTTTAATAAAATCGAAAATGCAATTTCAGCAATTTCTGGTTTCAGCCTTTAAAGTATTTGTATATTTTTGTGTGGCCCTGTGAATCTTAACCCATTAAGCGCCGCTATATGTTCCAACGTAATTTTTTATAAAGGAATTGTTTTTTTCCCGTGTAGACTAAGGGTTTAATAAGTTTCCGCAAAAAAATACCAAAAAAATTTAAAAATTTCAAATTTAGACGATGTTCCCAAAATGGGAACATTGGCGCCTAATGGGGGTAGAGATAATCATGCAATTTCTTTCATTAGAAATTATAATTTCTGTATTTTACAGATTATTAATTATTACTTATTAATAGAAAATGAATGAAAAATAATTTACCTGTATTTTCTTTATGCACACTTCTTTATTTTTATAAATCACACCTCACTTTTTTGCATTACTTTGAATGGAAATAAGCTAAACAGTTCTTATGCAGCATAACATTACATTTTTTGCAATAAAGTCCAGTGTTTTTCATACATACTCTGCACCTAGATTGTCTTTCTATATTTTCAAGAAAATGATTGATACCGTCGAAACGTACATCTTTCGGTATGGTTCCAGAAGGGCCAGGACGAAGATGTTCCGCACTTCTCGGTTCCTCTCTTTTCATCAATGACGTTGTAATTTCACGAAGAAATTCTAACTGGGGGAGTTTTCCTTTGCATTCTCTATGTATCCGCCAAGCAGCTACAACTGCCATATTTAGAGTATTTGTAAAAAATGGCCACCACCATTTCTTGCCTTTAATTTTTGGCCGATATTGACTCAAAAATCGATCAAGAAGATCGACGCCTCCCCTGTATTTGTTGTATGAGGCAACAACGTATGGCTGTGGTATATCAGTTTTGTTTTCTTTTCTACAGAATTCCATCGTTTTGCCGAACCAATTGGTTCTAGTGGTTCAAAATTTGAAGCTAAACAAAAAACTTGATTGTCTTTCCATTTCACAATACTGATAGAGTCGGTGATAATGGAATCGAATGTCCCTCTGTCTTTCTTTTTCAACTCTTTAGAACTTATTACAGGACAACTTTTTAATCTGTTTTCTCTGATAGTTCCAGTTGTTCGGAAATTTCTAGCTCTCATTTCTACCAATAATTCCACCGAAGTCAAAAAATTGTCAATATAAAGTTCATGTCTTCGAGGATATGAAATGCATGCAGTCAAATCTAATACCACTCTTGTTCCCAAATGCAATGAATTGTTTGGCATCTGCTCTTTACCAACATATACTTGCAAATTAAAAGGGTATCCTTCTGAGGATGCAAGAACCCACATTTTATATCCAAATTTTATGGGTTTTGATCTCATGTACATCTTTGCAGAATAGCGACCAGTATAATATTATTCGTTTAAAAAACTAAAGAAGGCGCCAATGTTCCCAAAATGGGAACAAGCTATTTAATCTTCCACTGAGAACAAGTTGTTGCAATTTTTCATTTATAATCAATGTTATTTGATACAATAGACATTTATAAGAAAATTGCAACAGATAAAATAATTTTTTATTTATACATTTAAAAAATATAAGCACACATACTGAGTATAATGGAAAGATAAAATTTCCCATTTTTTAAAATTCCATAAAAAATACAAATTATGAGAGAAACTTTATAAAAAAAAATTACACAACTTGTCGCATTTATTTTAAAATTAAACGTAATTAACCTTGTAACAATAATTTTAATATTTTGTTTAAAAAAATAATAATAGCGAATGTTCCCAAAATGGGAACATTGGCGCCTAATGGGTTAATGCTAATCATACTGTATTCTAAAGAAAACACTTTTTGTGTACTAGTATAATAATTAATGTCAATTTCATTATGATTGTGCAAAATAAAGGTATTAAAAAGTGGTTTATAGAAATACCTCCCATAGAATTAAATGGTTTGGAATTCTTTCAGTGTCCTTGTATATAAACCAGCGGCGGTGGTATTTCCGGCATTTTCAATACAGAACATCCCATAATGAACTTGAATAGCATAAATCAGTTTCAAAGACTTCCATAAATATTTACAAGAGTTAGAGCGCGGACAGACGGACAGATAGACAAACCGAAGTCATATTAAAAAAAAAAAAAAGGTAAAAACACTTTTTAGATTTGTTAGAAATTTTTTAACATTTTCCCAAACATTTACCTGCAATTTTGCTCCCTTTTTACTAATTACTCACATTACTCCACAGACTACTCACTTTACCCCATGCCATGGGGTATGAAAGAGTGAGTATAAAACTTAATCTATTTCAAATCGTTATTATTTATTTATTCTTAAATATTGTATCAAAAATTCAAGCGCAATGTATTCGCAACACTTGTAATGTATATATGCAACAAAAATTTAATAAATTTTTTGAAATATTATATAAATTTTCTGGTACGAATTTTCAAAAACTGTGTTTTTATACTCCTGTCCCTAAACAATATTTTATAAAATTGTCATTAAAAATTTTGAAAAATTCAACCACTGGGTTCTGGTTTCCGGAGACCCTACAGAAAAGAGGCGGACATTATTTCTGAAAAACTAATGTACCAATCTTATTCAATTTTGCACACTTTTTCAAAAGACTAGCGTTAATTTTGACTACTTTTGACTATCGTTTCAACGAAGGATTAAAAAATAAAAAATGAAATTAGAATTTTTGGTAGAAACAGTAGAATTTTCTGTACGTTTTACCCATTTACAGCCTTGTTAAATTAGTTATAATCGAAATACATATATGCATATATTCTTTCAAGCACTAATGAAGATTTGAAGAGATTAAATTTTTTTTAATAAGATCGGTGCATGTATTTCTGAGAAATCTTCTGCACCGCTTTTATGAAGGAACTTAGAAATCCAAGATCCATTGGCTTAATTTTCAAAAGTTTTCATTAAAAAGTTTGAATGAATTTCCAGAAAAGTTTGAATATTGCTATATTATTTAAAAGTTCAAAATGTCGAAGTCCCCAACATATAGTCAAAAGAAAATAGGCCTCTCGTTCAAAATTAAATTCTATTAGTGATATAATTTTATATATTTTTAATTTATTTCAATCGATTTTATTTTAATTTATTATATTTAATTTATTCTAATCGATGACCTTCAACTTCAGAACCAGATCCATTTCCCAAATTTTCCGACTTAGAGAGACAAAGTCGAAAAATTGTGCTGAAAAAAAAAAAAAAAAAAAAAAAAAAAAAAAAAAATGTGCCTATTTTACCTTTACAGCAGGACCTTTCATTTTGAAAAATTGTTGTATCGAGATAAGGGACTGATCTAACATAAGTTTTGATTTTTTTTTTTTTTTTTTTTCAAGAAAAGGGTCTTTTAAACTCCGATCTGCAAAGTAGTGCATTATAAATATGATGCTTTTGTATATCTGCATGTGCGTGTATGTGTGTGTGTGGGTGTGGGGGGGGGGGGGGGGGGGTGACTGTCTGTGACATTGTACCTACAAAACATATGAACTGACTTATTGAGATTTTATTTATTTATTTCAGAAGTTTGTTTAATTGAGACGATTTTTATTTATTTATTTATTTATTTTTGGGCGAAATTATCACAGAAAAAGATTTTTATAAATTAAATAAAATGCGATTTTTTTTAAGGTCACTTTGGACTGATATTTGAAAATTTGAGACCTGTCAATCTTTAAACATATCTCAGATGATAAGTCGCAGATTTTTAGAATAGAGTAAAAAAAGCTTACTCAAAAAATTGTGAATTTTCAGCAAATTTTCTCAAAGAAATAATCGGCTATAAATAGTGATTACTAGTTTACAATCCAAAAATCCTTGAATTCAATTGAAAATTAGAAATTTCTTTTGTTCCTAACCTATTCTTGCTGCTTCCACCCATACAGTTGAATTTAAAAGTTATTATTTTTTTCATTCATACATATATTACACTTGTATTAATTATACCTCTTTTCAATTTAATTAAAAGCTCAATGAAACCATTCAACTTCGCATTAAGGCCGGTTATAACAAAACCAATATTTTGAAAATTGTTAATAAAGTAAAAAATAAACTAATAAAAAATAAGAACAGTCATAATACTCCAAATTAAATGTATTAATAGCCTTCCATTTTGTGATGAATTTATAAATTTTATACATTTTATTCCGCGAAAATTTAAAATTTTAATTCCCTTTACCTTTCCACTTACTTATAAACAATTAAGCGTAAATGAAATGACCACAATTCTACTAAACCTACCCGAGGGGTATATAAAATTCGAATAAGATTAAATGTAGATATATTTTATTAAGTTGATAAAACCAAACGTACCTTTAATAGAAGAATTCAGGTATATATAGGCAATTTAAAAGAAAAAAAAAAGTTCTGCATTGTCAGATTTCATTTATAATAACCTTGGAGCCACACGTATATGGTCTACGGCAAAAGTCACATTTGCATCATCGAACATTCAAAAATTAATTTCTTTGAAGCTATCAGCCTCATAAAAGGTAAAAAATGCAATTGATCATAAAGGTTCCACTATTTTACAGAAAATCTAGTATTCTTCCTTGAATCCTGTAATTAATAAATTTTTGTTTTTATCATTATACTTTTAGAAAACAAAAACCTTCAAGTTTATTAGCCTCTTTAGGAAGAATATTTCTGGATCCAGCACACTTCTCTTTTCTCCATGGTGCTATCAGAGATCTCTTATGCGAAGTCTTCGTATGTTTTTGCTTCAAGTGGCATTACAGGTGGCTCCCTCTTCTGGTTAATCTCCCTTCGAATCGTCAAAATTTTTCCTACAGCCATAACATACAATCCTACTATATATAGCTGACTGTATTCTACGAATTTAACAAAAACTGTTTTAACCTGAAGATGCTATGTTTCCATAGCGAGAAATTCGTTTTATATGAATTTGAAACTGTAAATTAAATAAAATAAATGACTTTGTTTTAAATTACTCTTTTAATGCCTTTTTAATACAGAAATACACACACACACACACACATATATATATATATGTATAGCGTTTCTTGGAAATAATTGCAACGATTTTGATAAAAAATTTAGAGTAAGGACTTTTATGGTGATAAATTTATCTGACTCATCTTCAAAGAAATTAACGTTTGCTGCTAATCCACGCTCAGATAGAGAGGAAATAAGACTCTTTGAACGACTGTTTCGAACTCTTTTTCTGACTCTTTGAACGATTTTGATAAAAATTCTGAGTTAAGGGATTTTTCAGATAACTATTTGATCTGAATCACCTTCATCTTCAAGAAAATGAGCGTTCACTACTAACTGTCGCTCTACGAGGAACAAATTATGCAAAAACAAATGAATATATATATATATATATATATATATATATATTTTGAAACGGCTCTTACAATTTTGTGAAAATCGTGGATAAGAAGATTTTTTTAATTTGAATTCAAGTGACTTATTATTGATTTTCTCTGAAAAGAAAGGAATCGCTATAAATAATGCTAAACGTATTTTAAAAATTCAAAGAGTAAAGAAATATCTCTATGGTGATTATTCCGAAAAACTAATCATTCTGTTTACTCTGCAAATGACTTTTAAAATAAGATAACAATTCTATTTGAATTACACTCATTAAAAAAAAAAAAAAAAAAAAAAAAAAAAAGCTCTGATTGGTAACTTGTCATCCACACGGGCGAAAACAATAGCAAAATCTTGTTTTTCTTAGAAAATGCTTGAACAATTATTTAAAAGTATAATTAGGGGTGTTTGAGTTGAGTGTTCGATCTGAGTTACCCATAATTTTAGGAAAAACAACATTCTCTGTCATTCTCTCCACCAAAGGCAAAACATGGTAAAGATTTTATAAAAATTTTGCATCCATGAAACAATTGAGTGTTTTCATGCTTTCATGTTACATGAATGCCCATATTCTTCTAGAACTCAACTCATACATGTAACAAAAATCCGTTTTACTAGCGTCTTCTATGTTGATACTGATTAAATTTAATTGTTATGTGAAAACAGCTTTCAAAGCAATAATTTCCACCAAAAGATTATTCTTTATAATCTTGTACTAGTAATCTAAGTCTTATAAAATTGTAGAATTTTATGCAGAAAATTCAAAAAATGCGCTACGAAAGCTTATGAGGAAAGAAAGTGGAGAAATGATCAGTTAGGCCACATACATTTTAAAGATTGTTACAAATAATTTATTATACTTTTTCCCTTTTTAAATATGAGTATAATGTGTTTATGAGAGAAATACTGAATTTATAAATCATGTAATGCAACATATTTTCCATTTTCTTTAAATAGCCATTGTTCATATATTTTAACCCTCGCTTTCCCAAGATCAAGGCGTTACTGCAGAAAAATTGCTGTCAGGTGCCGCTTGGCACGTTTGGCGAAAATCACCAGCAACACGCCTTTTTGTATCGTTTAGAACAAATCGTCGTGCAACATTCCACTGGTTACGTTTGCTATCTTTTGCGAATTAGTGCATTTTTGAATGAGGTGCGCTTAACTAAATTTCAACTACAAAATGGAGTCAAAATGAAAGACCCATCTTGGGAAAGCGAGGGTTAAAAGTGTAGTGAACAAATATGGATTTTTAAAAAGTTATACATGTTGCATTTATGTTTTTATATACATATTTAGGTAAAGCTAAGGAAGATGGCGCGGTCAGAGAGATTCCACACATAGAGGATCATAGAGGAAGGAGTATAGTCGCACATAGAGAAAGGAGCAAAAAACGCGCGTAGGAATTCCAGATAGTTTTAAAACAGCAATAGTGGAGTGCGCTTTAACAAACACAGTGATTGTTTCGAATGTCTAGGAGGAAATATGGTTATTTTGTATTGTTTTTTAAAATAGCTTGAAATTTCATACTCCTTTCTAGGAATTTCTAAAAAATGGTAGTAGTACAAAATATCTTTTAACTAAGCGATTTCTCAAAAAAATATTAATTTAGACCAATATACGAATACCAACCGTTCTCTCTAAGAGTAAATAATCTATATAATATTTCTCTAACCTGGGGCAGTTACAATTATTTTTTGTCGAAACCATACGATAGTGGTGAAATTAATAAAATACGCGAGGATTAAAAAAAAAACATTTAAAAATGAACAAAAGCACGCGGACTCAGCTCAATGAACTAATAAGAAAAAATGACGACATTTGTATGATGACATTATTTTACGGAAAAATGCATTTTTAAAAGTTGCTTCTTCAGAATCTTTGAAAGCGTCATTTTAAACCTAGCATTATTTTAAAGATGTATACAGAATATGAATCATCATCATAAATTGAATAAAAAACGCATTCATAAAAATTATAATTAAAATATGAATTTTTTTTCTTTTCTTTTAACAAAAACTTATGCCAAAATAAATAAAATGTCATCGCACTCTTGGCGATAAAAATTTAAAAGGCGTCATGAGGGTTCTTTACTAAATCTGTACTGCCTACGGAAGTATGAAAATTGGGTCATCAACCATGAATTTTATTTTGAAACTTTTCTTTGAATGATTCTGGTTTCACTATTGCACAAGATTTATTTGGTTATAATAATCATTTTTCTTTTGGTAAATTAAAATTTTACTTTAGTGATGGAATTGATATAATATTTATGAATTTCAAATTTGAAAGGTAAATAAGAAAAGAAATACAGTGCGAATATTTCGAACGGGTTTGTTAGTTATTAAATAAAAGGCTACTTAATATCTTGTACCGAAATGGATAAGTTTGCGCATCAATTTCTTAGGCAACATTGTGCAATTTTCCCCACTGATTTCCATGCTAGGAGTGATTACCCAATTTATTGGTAATGACAAGAAAATGAGTATGAGATCAATGAAGGCAATGAATGTCTGGAACTGTATTAGGAGACAATTTTGACAAGTGATTGGACTGAATCAAATGTGTTACTTCTGGCAGGTGATTGCACGGAACCTGCACCATTTACAACAATAAATATATCAATTGACAAAAACGGCAGCTTAGGTTAGCAAACAAAAGAACATTCAAACTGAAAACAAGAAGGGATAATTTTAATTTGAATGTGTTATTTAATAAATAAATGTTATTTTTGTAATTTTATCTAGGTATTATTTTCTTTTCTGATTTTTTTTTCTGGTATATTTTTTTCTTTAATTAAACTTTTTAATAATTTCTCTTATTTTTTCTATTTTTTTACTATCTTAAAATACTTTACTAGATATTTCTTTACTGTAATTCAAATATTAACTCCTAATATAATAATAATTTTTACAAAAAACCTACAGCAATATCATTTTATGTTATTATTTATTGTCAATTATTATTTTTAACATTTTAACTGCAGTTATTATTAATAAAAATCTTTCCTGCCCATGTGTTCAATCAAAACACCCTGTAAGGACAGACTGTGTAAAATAGATCTTATTCTTTTATTACAGCTGCTGTATAAAATTAAAGTATAACATCAGAATAGCAATGGTAATGCATAAAAACAAGTAAATTTAAAATTATTCTTCAATAATTTTAGCGAAATTGAATACTTGGATATTTAACATTTTTCTAAGTAACTGTGCGAAAATTCGTGTTGCTTTACTTTATATTTAAGTGTAATGCAAGGTATGCCATATGATTGGTGCATTTGTTGGTTGGGTTTTACATCACACTAGTGTTGCGAAATAGCTATGTCATTTGGTCACACAGCCTTTGAAAAGTCACTATACATGCCAAAAATAAACCTGTTTGCATCAGAAACACATTCATTTAGTTCTTATTAAAATTAAGGAAAAAATAATGTATGATGTTGCAGGCTTAAAATAGCTTTTGATAAATCATAAACTAATATTTTTAATTAATTCCAATAAAAAGTATATCAAATTATTAATGTTACTAAAGTTTTCAGCGTTATTTCAGGATCCGTACTTTAACTTTATTAGAAATTATATATTAACATATAACTTGCATTAAAATATTTTAAAAATTCCTTTCTATAAAATTAATAATTAATATAATTATATTATTATTTTCAATAAAAATTAATTACAAATAAAGTGCATTTTCATACGCTATTATTTTATATAATTTATTCCTAGAGATATAAATAATTAGAGAATGGAGTTTTAGGAATATTTTTATATGAGATATAGGTTAAAACGTAAATTATAAATAAAATTATCTTATTGATTGTGGAATAACACAGAAATGTGTTGCTGCATTAAAACTTTTAAAAATTTTCATTATGAATATATATATATATAATTTTACAAAAGCTGAAAGAAATCTTAAACATCATACCAATTTATGTGTAATTTTAATAAGAATAAGAAAATTCTGATTAAACGAAACAGTTTCAGTTTTTAACAAAATAATAATAATAATAATAATTTAAAAGATTAAAAAGAAAAAGTATAAACAGAAGATACGGAAAAAGGTATTATATAAATTGTAAAGCATCATTTTCTAATATATGGTGTAATCGATGAAAATTCACTGTGGCTTATTTCCTTTTGATGTTGTTTCAATACCAATAGATGTTCATAAAACCATTGTAATAATTTATAGTAGTGAAGAAATTACTTATGATAAACCTAATTGTACTTTACTCTCATTTATTTCAAAATAATCTGGTATGTCACTCACACGGCTTTCTCTTACCCTGCATTTCAATACTGTAAAGATAGAGTATATTAAGTATTAAGAAAAATAGCGAACGATAATAAAGTTCAATATACTTTTAAAATAATCTAAAATAGGTTTTGAAGCACTTTTATTTGACATGTAATTCTGTGTGAGAGGAGCTGCCGCCCCCTTTAACTCCCCATTAAATTATAGTGAATACATTTATAAGAAAAAAAAAATCAAAGCTGTTATTAATTTGCTTTCAAACTTAAGTCGCAAACTAACACAGACTTCAAGATACCAAATTTGAATTTACTGCATCTATTTGTTTTTAAGTTATCCTGATAACAGATATCCATACAGAGAGAACGCTAAAAATTGGACTTCGTATCAGGGATTCCCAAAACGTGATTTTGTGCAAAAAACAAGATTTGAAAATTCAAAAATTACTTTATTTACAGTATGCGTATGGAAAATTAATTTTGCTTCCTGGGCAGTGTTCGTCGATATAATAAAAGTTAGCAAAGCACTTCCATCAATTACATTCGATACAGAAGAATGGATAGCTTAATTTTGGATAGTCCTGTATATTGTCAATAATCAATAGGCACTACAAACAAGATTGTGTAATTGAATTTAGTCTTATTTGAAAAACATCTAACAGAAAATAAATTAAAATTCCAGCAAATTTCAAGTATAGCCGCAATATATCCAAATACTTTGGGTAGCCCTGTAAATGCATGGTGAATGATTTCCGTACAACAATCTACGTAAAACATGCTTTTATGCATATAATGAATTTTGTTCATTCCGTTCAGGTCAGCCTATAGATGTTACACTGCCCTTACCAGAAATTTCCCCATAGACGTAATGTACTTGAATTATCTTGGATGTCCCTGTACACGAACAATTAACTTGATCCCAACAAAAAGGTTTAGTGTATCATCCCTATATGATACATGTTTAAAATACGAACTTTATATTTTCTTTTATTCTTTGTTCTTGATGTATGCTGATAACATACAGACACATACACACGTGTAAATATAACAAAAACTCAATTTCGAAAATTTGACTTAAAAACAATACTTTCTCTACATAAAGGGTAACAGAAAGTAAAAATATTTTCTTAGTATTTTTCCCCAGTGTTTTCTTTTTCTCCTTTCTCTCTTATTATAGAATTTTCGGTAATTACTTTATCTTAACCACAAGGTAGAGGAAGTATTGTTTTTGGGTCAAATTTTCGAAATTTTGTTATATTTACACGATTTGAGGTCCTCTGAATGCAAAAATTACATTTTTAGCGGTTGGTCTGGGTGTCTGTCTGTTATCAGCGTATCCCAAAAACAAATTACAGCAGGAAGCTCAAACTTGGTATTATAAATGGTGTATCATATAGGGATGCTACACTGAACTTCTTGTTGAGATCAGGCAAATGATTCGTGTACAGGGACACCGAAGAGAATTGAAATACATTACGTTTATGGAGCAAACTACAGGTAAGTACAGTTTAACATCTATAGACTGCACTAAACCGAATGAAACGATTATATATTTTTTATATACATAAAAATATGTTTAATGTAGAATATGGCATAGAAATCATTCACTGTTCGTTTACAAGGCTACACAAAAGAACTAGATTATAATGCGATATTACTTGAAAACTGATGGAAGTGTACTTTAGGTTATACCATATGTTATTAATATAGGATTATATTTATGTGCACCATGTAATGTGTTCATAACTTTCAGAATATATACAGGGCTGCCAATATTTAAGCCATAACATTATTTTTTATTTGTAAGTGGAAATTTTTCACTATAATATTTTACCATATCCAAGAAAGCTGCTCAGAAATTAAGTTCTCATAGCCATATGATAAATAATGTATTTTTTGTTTTAAAGATAAATATTCATCACTTCGTTTTTTGTATATTTACACGTTTGGAGGCTTCCTGAATAGCGAAGTCAAGTTTTATAGTTTGACCTTTGACAGCGTCCGTTAGAGTAAATTAAAAACAAATAATTTCAGGCGATCCAAATGATGTATTTTGAAGTTAATACGTTTGTTACTAGAAAAGTTTGTTCAAGATTGATAAGTTTAAAGGAATGATGCGTAAGAAAGTTGTCTGAATAATTATAAATAAACTTTTGAACTTTATTACAGATTTGAATTCTATATAAATGTAGATGAAATAATGAAACGAAGAGGTTGAAGGGGGCGGTAGTCCCCCTCTTATAGAATTATTTGCCAAATTAAGCTGTTCCGAAGCCTAATTTGAATTGTTTTAACATAGGTTTACATAACAGTATTCGTTATCTTAACCCGTAATATCCAATCTGAATTTTTAGAATTAAATTTCAGGGTAAGAGAAAGTCATGTGGGTAACACACCAGATATATTTTTTCTCTTTTCTTATTTCTTTTTTGAAATTTTAACTTTATTAATTAAAAATATTTATACATACATCCATATTATTATCGTTTTAAGCAGCGGCCTTACTACTATTTTTGATTAGTTAATTTTGTCATGAAACAAGTGTATAAATTGACATAAAAGATAATTGTTTGGGGATAATTGGGGACGAGTCTTTACGTATTCTAAAGCCAATACGCATTCTGGTAAAGCATTTCCTGTTTTTAACACTTTCTAATGAATTTGAAAAGTGTTTATGACTCTGTTGCCCTCCAATTACCGTAGATATTGATTGAATTTCTTGAGACTTATATACACTGGTTCTCATAATTCTAAGGACACCCGTTTTTCTATTTTAACTAAACACTGAAAACTATTATTTAAACAAATATATTTTTTATTCATTTGAATTTCATTAATAGATATATTTAAAAAGTTTTATCGTTTTCCTATCTTACAAAACTTTAAATACTGTCAAAAAGATGATTTTTCAGGTGTTCACAATTATAAGGACAGCTCGAATCTTAGGAATTTTTTTTCAGTAATTCTTTAAATTAATATTTTATGGGGTCTCTTTTTAGGGTGAAACAGTCAGACATTCTCTCTGGTATATATATACATTTTGATTTTAATATTCAGTTTTATACCATTTCATGCAGCATAGATGATATTCTGAATACATTTAAACTATTTAAAATTGCTTTCCACTTGCATGCACTTTTCTAATATGATAAGTTAAGGATTTTCAACTTTTAGGCCACGCGAAAGGCAATAATACAGAACTTTCTTTCTTCAAACTGTTTGCTATTGCTCTAGAGGTAGAGCAAAAATGTAAGTCTTGTTGAAAAAAATATTATTACCCTCCAAAATCTTACAAAAATCTGAGAATTCCAAGTTTAAAATTTGCGGATATTCTCTTGATGTTCATTAGAAAAAATTACTAAATTCATTCTGCCTTCAGTACAAACAGCTCCCCAGAGCACCATAGATTCACCTTTAAAATGCCCGATTCATATTTGCCTTTAAAAAATCTGCTCTGTCTTTCGCTATCTGCAGATCGTGCCAGTAACTGTTAAAACCATTTAGTTAATCAAGAATAAAATGTTTTTCATCCGAAAATACAACATTTTACCATTTAATATTGTTCTTATTCAATTTTAATACAGACGTTCTTTCCCCCATTAAATGCTTATTGATTTTTGTAGGTTTTTTATTCATTTTAAGATTTTATTAATTATTTTAAACATTCATAAATGTGGAACCCAGCCTTTCGTTAAAAATTACGAGCAAATTCAGCAGCAGTCGTTATCAGTAGAAGAGTAAGAAGAATTATGAGTCTTCGATCTCTGTAAAACAACTCTGATTTTGTATCAGATCTCTCTCCTATCGAACCAGCAGTTCAACGTTTGATCACATTTTCTTCAGCAATTTTAGATCCTCGGATTTCATTAGAAAGTCGGCGGATTGAAATTATACTTCCACTTAAAAAACACATTTATCAAACTTCACTACATGAACGTTCTTTTTTTCGAGGAATTATCAGCAATGTCCTCCCAAGAAAATTTGAAGGCTTATATATTAATTTGTGAGCTAAGACTACTGTACAAATATAGTTGGAATTCAGAATCTGAAAAGTCATCGTGTTGAAAAATTAAATGGCTGTCACTTGGATCAAAATGGCAGAGAAAATTGCTCAGTGAACTAATTAATCTAAGACACTGTTCCAAATTTGAAAATTATTTTTATTTTATTTTATTTTATTTTATTATTATTTTTTTTTTTTGTAGAAATTCTTTCAAAGAGGCTTAGTAAGTTGATTAAATGTTAATTTTCTGCATTTCTGGTTTATTTAAACGTTAAAATAGCCTAATTTTCCCTTAAAAACGCATTAAAAAGCTCCAATATGGTAGGTAATGGATTTGGCGCCAAATTTGGCGACTTTTCCACTTGGTGACTTTTTTGGCGACTTTTGGCGAGAAAATCCATAGTTCATTAATAAACTTCATTGATACACTTATATAGTCTTTGTATACATCAAAATTCAAACAAATTCGGAATACACTTTTTACAATTTGAATTTAAAAATATCAAGTGGTCTTCACTTGAAAACAAAATGGTGGAGCAACTTGGTTAAGAAACTCATCCAAGATATCCATAACACAATTTAAGATGCTGTCCAAATTTCGTTCGATTTGGAGTATTATTTCGGAAGTTATCGTGATTTTAAATTTTCAAGTGGTAGCCTGATTTCAAGTGGCCCCACTTAAGATATCCGCCACTTTATTAAAAATAGCAGATAAATTTCATTAATAAAGTTTATTGCGGCCCTTATGTAGTCTAAATTTACATAAAAATTGAAACAAATCTTGCTTTAAATACGCTTTTTACAATGTGGGTTAGAAATATTCAAGTGGCTGCCACTTGAAAACAAAAAGTCGGAGCAACTTGGTTAATGAACTCATCCAAGAAACTTATCGAAGATATTCAAAACACAAGTTAAGACACTGTCCAAATTTGGTTCGATTTGAGTATTATTTCGGAAGTTATCGGGATTTTAAATTTTCAAGAGGTAGCCTGGTTTCAAGTGGCCCTGCTTAACTTAAGAAACTCGCCATTTTATTAAAAATGGCGGATACGTTCGTAAATAGACTTCATTGAGACACTTATATAGTCTATGTATACAACAAAATTCAAACAAATTCGGAATACGTTTTTTACAATTTGAATTTGAAAATTTCAAGTGGTCTCTACTTGAAAACAAAATGGTGGAGCAACTTGGTTAAGAAACACATCCAAGATATTCATAACACAAGTTAAGACGCTGTCCAAATTTGGTTCGATTTGGAGTATTACTTTGGAAGTTATCGTCATTTTAAATTTTCAAGTGGTCCCACTTAACTTAAGATATCCGCCACTTTATTAAAAATGGCAGATACATTTCATTAATAAAGTTCATTTAGACCCTTATGTGGTCTAGATTTACATAA
Source organism: Salticus scenicus (assembly GCA_963930645.1). Lineage (NCBI taxonomy): Eukaryota > Metazoa > Arthropoda > Arachnida > Araneae > Salticidae > Salticus > Salticus scenicus. Next base: position 92,463,302 of record OZ005650.1, read on the forward strand.
AAATTCAAGCAAATCTTCCTTTTTACAATGTGGGTTAGAAATATTCAAGTGGCTGCCACTTGAAAACAAAAGGTCGGAGCAACTTGGTTAACGAACTCATCCAAGATATTTATAAGATCAGTTCACTGTCCAAATTTGGTTCGTTTTGGAGTATTATTTCGGGAGTTATCGTGATGACAAAATTTTCATTATAGATATATATATATATATAGATAAACGAAGTGATTGCAATAGGTCGATTTCTAAAGAAATCAACCTAAAAGGACGAATATTTCAGAAAGCTATCAGAGAAAATACTTAAATGTGTTACGTTTTTGAAAGATTATAAGCTTTTTGCAACATAACTGAAACATTCTGTGCTGTATGGGTATCCATTTGTAATATATAAACATGAGTATATTATATAATGGTTTAAATTATTCAACTTGAAACAATAATTGACTGGGCACGTTCTCAGAAAAGAATACTGCAAGAAGAATTCCAAGTATAACAATTGGGAAAACAACGTTTATAGAGTAATTGAACCGCTCAGAATACGAATTTGCTTGTTGTGAAACCGACCAAACATTTTTGTCTTATATCTCTATTGTCCATTGGCTTAAAATAATGATTTAAACGTCTACTTAGGGGTATCATTGGATGTCAAGCACATTGCAATGCTCAAAAATAATTTACCTTAAATTTGGTGTGCCTGCGTTCCAAGATGGCGTTCAATATAGCCGCCGAAACTTTGTTCCTCGGAGATAAGCAAGAGAGCACGGAAGATGAGAAAATGAACATTTTAATGTTTAAAAATTGTTAATTGCAAGATCGCAAATATAAGAAAAAATCATTAACCCTTTCGCGACGGGAAGAGCAAATGCATGCTTACCGCTCAGGTCGGTGCTCTTCTTCGCGAGAGTTTGTCCAGGCCCGAAGGGATTTTTATTTCTATTAAGTCTAAATCCATGAAATTACCGAAATAAGAAAGCATTGTTTAATAATGCTCTGTAGAGTATGTAAGCGGCGTATGTTTTGCACATTTTTTTAATTACGTACTTGTTTATTTAAGAACCTTTTTTTTTAAATCTGAACAAAGTGTATGGAGGTGTGATAGTTGACATATTCAATTTTCCCAAAACTTTCAGGATATGTTAGTAGTACTATGCTGAGAAAAGTGAAATTTATTTTTTTCTTCTGAATTTCAATAGTTTGACCTAGAGTCAAGTTTGAGGCTGTAAATAAATGGCGCCATTTCAATATCGTTTTACACCTAAAGCCATAAGTGAGCCATGTCAGTTTTTTTTTTCTTTTTTTCTTTTTTTTTTAATATGGATACCGATTGATACTAAGTACATTTTAGCATAAACAATTTTGTAGGTCACTCATGGATTTAAAGACGAAGGTTATTGGAAAATGCAGTTTTCGTTTTTTTTTTTTTTCTCCCCATGTTTTCAGTCTGTATATCTGCTAAGGCCATAAGTGTCCCATAGAAATATTTATGGGGTTAATTATGCACCTTAATATAGAACTTAAAAATATTTAAAATAGCATGGGTTACCCTTGGCTTTAGTAGTTAAACGGTCTCAAAGTTGGAAAATTTCAAAAAAGTTCAAAGTTAATGGTAAATTACTCTATAAGTCATGAGTTAATAACTTTGAGACAAAGTTGAAATTATACTCTAGATGATCAAGTTTTGGACTCACGTTACAAACCTATGGAGCTTGCAAAATTTTTTAGATACATTCTTTTTTATATCGCCAATTTATACCTGCTCTATATGGTACAAAAGACTTGAGACCCAATTTTGTAATATACTAATGCTTGTTTAAAACTTCCCATTTTACATTATCGAGGGCAGCATCAAAATAAATACAAAATTTTAAAAATCACATTTGGGAGACCGGGGCTAGTTGAAACACTGGGTAAGTTGAAACATGGAAATAAAAAATACATTTTTTAAGTTTTTATTTACCGCTAATAAAGGTAAGTACATATACACTAATTTTCCAATGTAAAAAGAAACATGTATGTAAACATCTGTCAATTTTATGAGGAAAAAACTGTTTTCGAGTACTGTGAGCAAAAATTAAAATTTTAAATGATGTCGCTTTTTATGTAGCATAAGTTAGTCAATCTGTTTTATTAATTCAGCGTTTACAGTGTATAGTTACAGCTTGCTAATCATATAATTTGAAACGTCCACGAACATAACTACTGGTAGCATAACATCTCGCATCAATTCATCATTATCGTCGATCCTACGTGCAAATGTTACTTCAGTGACTGCAAAAACCCTTAATAAACGGCTCAATGAAATGGGGTTGAGCTCAGTACCCGGATCTCTCTTTCCTTGAGGACGTTATCATAAAAAGGGTCCTACAACCAGCTCGGGATTTTACCAATCTAACGCAACAATTGGACAGAATTTGGCACGATACTTCACAGGAGCACATCTGCCAATTCTATCAATTGATGCCAAGCCGAATAACTGCGTACATAAGGACCAGAAGTGGACCAACGTGTTATTTACTTGTTTACTTTGTGAGGCCCTTTCTCATTATTAAATCATTGAAATTTTCTGAAACTGGAATCAATTGTTTTTCTCCACATGTACATCACATCTATCAATTTTTGTCCCATTCGGACCACCCATTCCACCTCATTTACCCATTTCTATCCCCACTTCTTCTTGGTGCGTTTTTTTTTTTTTTTTTGTTATAGAGTGTGCATACGGGGGCTACTTGAAACACTTGTTTCAATTAGCCCCGTGCGCATATATATATATATATATATTTATTATTATTATTCATTTAATATTAATTTTACAGTGCTTTTTGCATTTTTTCTGCGCACGGAGCTGATTGAAACAAGTGTTTCATATTTGTCGTGCTATAATCTAGTTTTTTTTTTTTTTTTTTTTGTAGCCCTACTTGTGTAATCTAGTTCTTTTGGGTATATTTTATTAGCACTGTAAACGAACAGTGAATTATTTTCCCACCATATCCTACATGAGACATGTTTTTACGCATATATATATATATATATATATTCATTTCATTTGGTTTAGTGTAGTGCGGTGCATAGATGTTAAACTCTACTTACATGCAATTTCCCCCATAGACGTAATGTATTCGAATTCTCTTGGGTGTCCCTGTACACGAACCATTTGTTTCATCTCAACGAAAAGCATAGTGTCGCACCCCTATGTGATACAGATTTAGAATACCAAGTTTGAACTTTCTGCTGCTATTTTATCTTGAGATATGCCGCTAACAGACAGGCACACAGACCAACCGTTAAAAAATATTATTTTTGGATTCAGGGAAACTCAAAACGTGTAACTACAGTAAACATTCGCATTCGAAAATTTGACCTAAAAACAATATTTTTTCTATCTTACGGGTAAGAGAAATTATTACTTATATTTGAGAGTCTAACATAAGAAATTTGATACGTGATCTTTTTCTAAATTACATATATATTTCTAAATATATATATTTGTGTGTGCGTGTGGGTTTTAATGTTTAAAAACAAAAAATGAAACTGATTTACTAAATAAAGCAAATTTTCTATACATCAATGATCTTTAAAATCTAGTTTTGATGATGAACATGATGTTTATTATTAGGGATGACTTCAATTAAAAATTAAGAAATTTATTTCACTATTTTAACATTTCTGATGGTGAAAATTGTGATGGAAATTTAATGAAACAATATGAATAAAATTTAAAAAATATTTTATTAGCCTTTTCGAAACCGAACAAAAAATCTGTTATTACTTACTGAAAAATCCATATTAATTCATGAATATACATATATATATATCGTTGTTTAAATTATGTTATTTAAAAATAAAAATTACACAAATATTTTAGAATTTCCGAAATACACAGGTCTTATTTTTATTTCTGTTCGAAGAAAAAGTTCAGTATTGCACACATTCTTGTCCTCATGCCATCTGATTCCGTGAAGCTTGCCGTTGTACATACCATTTAAATTAGAAGCGTAACAGAAGTTATACCACCATCCGCCTTTATGATCGATCGCACAATTTCCTGACCTATGTCCATCATTATCGTTGTCTTTCGTAGTGAATTTCATTTTATTGTGCCAGTCCATAGCATCTCCTTAAAAAAAAAAAAAAAAAAAAAAAATGCTTTCATTATTATTCATGAAATATTTAAACCAGAGTTTTCAAAATTGTATTTTAATAAAATTTTGTCTGTTGAAATTGTGCGTTTAGCGTAACTTATTGATATTTTCATACATCAGTTCTTTGCTAGTTCTTTTGCTTTTTCAATTAGCAATGATTTTGTTTCAGATTACTGACTTACAGTATTTTATTTATACAAAAACAACATTTAGTTTTAAAATGATTATAAACAAAATATTTTAACCAACACTAGTTTACTAAACCAAGGACTAATATTTTCACTACTATATTAATAAATTACTTTACTTTAACTTCTGATAAAAATCGTTTACCATAGTACAGTAAAACTTGGATAATTCGAAGTTGAAGAGACCAGAGAAAAATTCGAAATATCCAAAAATTCCAATTACGTATACTATTTTATCAAAAAGAAGAGATAAATTAAAAAAAATTAAACTCTAAGATCAAAGATTTTAACACATAAACTTTATATCTAAGAATACTGCTACATCCACCCCCAACCCCATTAAATCAATATTTTTTAAGAGCTTAATTATTCAACACTTTTTGAAAAATAGTCATGTTTTTGATTACTTCTTTAAGTACAATCTTTGTGTCATAGCATATCACTTCAACCTATCAATTGATACAAAAATAGAATCATCTACATTAGACATGACTTTCAATTTAAAAAAAAACCTCGTTCATGTATATGCACCATATCTTCTGATGCACAGGTAGGGGCTTCTCTTTTTTTTTTTTTTGTCCTTCTTTTGAAAGACTGTTTAAATAATGCACTTTAACTGAGAAAAATCTCGGGAACAAATTTTAGTGTAATATTTTAAAGGTAATCGGATGAAAAATTCGAATTAACCAAAATAGAATTCGAATTATCCACGAGTTTTTAGCATTATTTTAATACAAAATTCAAGGGACCGAGTAAAAAATTCGAATTATCCAGAATTTCGAATTAAACAAGTTCGAATTATTCAAATTTCACTGTAATTTAAATAATAATAATATATGTATATATATATATATATTAAACATCTACTTTTTCAAAGATAAATATTAGTTGAAAAAGGATATTTCAAAAAGATTAAAAAAAAAAAAAAAAAAAAAAAAGCTTTCTCTTTTAACTAAAAATTATCAACGTAGTTCATAAAATGTATAATGCAAAAAACATTTTCAAACTTTTAACCATGCAATTGAGAATGCATTTGAGAATTTTTAATTTTCGTTAATTCGCAAAAAATACTTAAATGCATGATTATAAACGCAATACATTCATGCATTCTTTAATGCATGAAAAAATTGCAAGTTAAAATTTTTTTTTAACTTACTCAAATCGTATCGATGATGTGATAACATGGATAAACCATATCTTCTAAGCTATTTATTATAAAACTAGTATATAACCCCGTCAAAAATGACGGAATGTGAAATCAATTAAGGTAGTGAATCAACGAATGCTTTGCCTGCTTCGCTGGACACTATATTTAAAGGCGGCTAATGCGCAAGTTGCACCTGACGGGACTAATATGCAAGTTGTACCTGACGGGACTAATGTGCAAGTTGCACCGAACGAACAAACTAAATATTTCTTTTAACGAAAATACCTACTAACCCAGGACGATAGGTCTAATATAACGTATCATATTATATATCATATTTATCGTAATATAACTCAGTACTTATTTCGCTTCCGTCTTTGACTTGTTTTAATAAGTATTTTTTATATGCATGGGCAAATTTAACATTTTTTTAATTTTTCGCGTGAAAACATTATTTCATCTTATGCCTCCCCCTCCCCTCTCAATATATATATATATATATATATATATAGCAATTACTGGTAATTTTTTTGGCAACAATCATAAATTTAAATGTCCAATTTTGAAATTATTTTCATATTTTAATTAATTCTAAAATATCTAATTAAAACTTCGTTACAAATAAGGTACCAAAGGAAAGGTACCATATTTATAACGAAGTAACCTTAGGTAACTTATTTGTAACCTTATTTATTTTAAATAATTTGATAAATATGACGTCACAATCAACTGCTTATCTGATTTATCAGATAAGTACATTATCATGATTGCAAGAAAATGATGTAATAACTATATTAGCCCATAATTTTTATGGTTGAATTTTATATTACATTTTAATTTTATCCTCCACGGGTATTTTAGAATTGCAATGGTAGTTATAAACTTTCGTTGAAATCTTTTTACATATTGAGATTAAGGGAAAAGTGCAAGCACAAAAATGTTCAGTTTTGAAAGATCTTTCTAATAATGTAACATTTATGCAGATTAATAATAATAAAAAAAATACATAAAAATAAAAATACATAGTATTTCTAAGGAAAAAAAGATGGCTACCAGAAGTCTCTGTTTTGAAGCGGTCTAAACCGGAATCGTTCCTGACAGAAGATGGTCATTATTATTATTAATAATTGTGCAGTTTTGTTCATTTGATTTGTGAAAGCCAGAAATATTTTTCAAATTACTTAAAAAAAAAAAAAAAAAGTTTTAGGTCGATTTTTTTTTATAACGGACGATATTAATTTCAAAGCTTTTGAAACCTTTTTTTTTAAGAATACTGTTATTAAGAAAGTATTTTTAAGTCCGTCAAATAGAAAATTTTCCGTATATATATACGAAGTGCCCGAAAGTAAACGGCCCTAATTTTAAAGCTGTCTACAGAAGAAACTGCTCTTGAGAAAGTTATAGAATTTTGTGTGGGACATAATGAGAGAATGTATTTAAGAGAAATATAAAAGTAGTCAAAAGTTTCGCCACCAGAGGCGTTTTTTAATGAATTACACACTTTCTCATCCCTGACCTCTGCGGTCCTATGTCCTCCAGCTATGCACCTTTTGTCATTGAGGGAGTTTGAAAAGTCTAGTACATCGTTATAATCCAAGAACATAACCTGATTTTAAATACACATTCACAGCATTTCCCAATATGTTCCCAAACACACTTCGGACAGTTGTAGAACTTGCTATCTTACGATTCCAGATGGTAGTTGACACTGACGGCCATCCTATTGAACATGTCTTCACTGTAAAAAGTATGTCCTATTTGCTGCCAGAAATTCTCTGTAATTTTGAGAAAATATGCGTAATTTACGAAAAAATTATGTTGTCAGAACGTATTTTCTCAAATTACAGAGAATTTCTGGCAGCAAATAGGACATATGTTTTACAGTGTTGTTGTAATCAAATTTGCAAACTATCGTAAATGTATGCTAAATGTGTGTAATTTGTTAGAAACGTCCAATGGTTATGAAAATTTGAACTATTTTCTTATTCGCTACACACACACACACATATATATAGAATAATTTTTTATAATGAACATATTGGCGATAGACTATCCTAAACTGAAGAAACTATATAATGACAATACATTATCATTAACTCGAGATACTAACAGTTGCCCGAGTGATAAAAAAACGAACACATTAGGAGTTCTATGATTTTTGATAGAAGAGAATGTTGCAATGTAGAAATGTAAAGTATTTATTATTGAATTCTATGTGAATAAAAATTGCTATATGAGCAAGGTATTCAGTACGTCTTTCAAGATAAGTATATCCTACATATATATGTATAATTCCATTAAAAAAAAAAAAAAAAAAAAGTTTTCTTTTGGCTGTCACGAACTTTTAATAACTTAGATTATTAATGCATGACTTCTCTATTTACTGACGCCCAGTATGTATTGTATTATATTCGCAAACCGCACTACCTAATGAGCTTTTGAATTTCTTTTGCTTTTATAATTATATTCTTTTCATATTATTCTTCCATAATTTTTCATTGCTTATTGTTTGAAACACTTTTTTTTTTTTTTTTAATATTTTTCACTTTTGTTGTGTGATATGCTTGAAAAGAATTTCACATATTTGCTTTCTAAATTATTCTGCTGTTTAAGAGCAGATTTTTTTTAACGTTTCTTTTTACACTTTTAATCATTGTATTAAATACAATATTCTCTTCCAATATGACATTTATAAGAAAACCAATATGTCCTGTGCAATACATCTTGTATTTTTGTATGCAATCTTTCAATACTTCATTAATGTGAATTTTTTTTTTTTTTTTTTCTCCTCACTCTTTATTGGTTGAATTAGTTATGTTTTTTAAATGTCGTTTCCTACTATCCGATATGCTTTTTTTTTTATACAATTACCATTTTAAATTATTATACTGCAAAAACGCATATTTTTTAAATGTTCCTCTTTTTTTTTTTTTTTTTTTTTCAATTTTGTATTAAATACAAATTTTACATACAATATACTACAACTAAAAAGATCCTTATCTGACTATAACAAACTTTGAATAACCTAGATTACTCGTACATGACTTGTTTAGCTCCTAATGCGCAATGTATTTTTTATATATGTATGCAAACATTAGTAGCTTGCAAACAATATTAGCTCAAATTTTTTCGCATATAATTTTCTTTTCATATTACATACAGAGATTTTTCATTGCATTTTGGTAGAATTAATTATATTTTCAAAACTAATACTTCCTGTTATGTGGTTCGTTCGAATTTATATATCTATATATAAACCTTCTCAAACATTGAATTCACGAAAAATGAGCAAACTGAGATTGTAACATACAACATCATTACTCTATCAAGGGCATAGAATGAATGTTGCATGTAAGTAAGTTGATAGTGCTGTAGTGCTGTATGCATATTGCTAAAACTTTAGAGCACTCCATGCCCTATATTTACCCATAAGGCATGGAAATAATTGAAATTCAAAGAGAAAGAAGGACCACTATGATCGGCTAGCCATGTACCACACGTAACGGTAATATTCAAATTTAAAATGTAAATATTCGTTAAACTTTGTGCCTGTGTAATATAAATATTTGTATATAAATACTTGTACTTATTTGTACATTTTGTAAATAATTCTCACTTGATTTTGCAATGTGTATTTTTATTTTATTGATATGTGCAACTTTTTTTTTAGATTGTTTAGTTTGTTTAGTTTCGCCTCCTGACCAAGGGTTGCACTGCCCGGGACGTGCAGTCCTTGGGAGGAGGACAGTGTTGCGAGATTGTAAATAATTGCATTTATTTTTGTATAAATTCTTTCAAGGTTTAGTAAAACGATAAAATGTCAGTTTTCTGCATTTCTAGTTTTTTTTCACGTTAAAGTACCTTAATTTCGCCTTTAAAACACATTAAAAAGCTCCAATATGGCAGGTAATGGATTTGTCGCCAAATTTAGCAACTTTTTGCCCTTGGCGACTTTTGGTTAGAAAATCCTTATTATCGATATACCAAAGATGGATACACTAATGTGATTGCTTAAGGAGTTACGGGAATTTTCCCGAACACTCTGGGTTCGACCGAGGGGTGTAAAAGAAAGTCCTGCGCGCCAAATCCCGATCAGCTGTAGATCACTTTCCGCCAGTGCTGCATTGCTATTGAAAGAGCACTAAGCCTTTTTGGAAATACAGTTGCATTGCTGTATGTGTTATTGCTATACAGTTTGTACTGTGGATTTGCTTTTGATAGCTGTTTTTTAATCTGTGTTTATTGGTAGAATCGAAGTTGATATTTGGTTTATAAACCCGTATTCTTCTAGAATTTTCTATAAATAAAGCTCCTGAAGTTTTACAAGTTTGACAACTTATGAACCCCGAAGTACGGAACAATATAATCATACGCTCAGAATTCTAATAGAGGTTTCTAGAACTCGTTTACAAAGGGGACTAAAAATCGTAACAATAATGAAATTATTTTTACTAGATCCACAATTTAGATTCTAGATGTCAGTTACAGAATTTTTTTTCTCAGTGTAACTTAGAAAAATAGACTTAAAAAAATTCTATTCGTACTAAATTAAATTATGTTTTGTGTAAAATTTCATATCTATTACTGAGAAAACAAAAATTGACTCAAAGGAAAAAAAATTCTATACATTGTAGATACCGCTAACAAATTATGTCGTCATTTAGCGGCATATCCAAACATTTATTTTGAAACATCCTTCTGATTCTTTTTCAGATTAATTTATGGTCCGTGAATTTCTCTTAATTATTGATTGTTTCATAGTTGCCTGATGCACAGATGTTACGTCTGCAATAGGTGTAAAGTTTGCTTCATATTTCGTTTTTTAATGTAAAATACACCAAATATATTCCTGGAGTTCATACAAAGGTATTTAAATATCTTATGATTTTATTATATAAGTATTTTTTTTTTTTATCTTAATAATTTAAACAACCATGGGTACCTACTTTTATTTTCTTTAGTGTACTATTTAGATGAAGCATGATATCTTTTTTGAAATTTGATTAATATAATCATTTAATCATTTCCCTTTCGATGCCGTAGAATCGTGATCGTTACTTTTTTATTTTTTGTTAAATATACCATAGGACATAGTTTTTAATTTTATATTAAAAGTGTATAGCTGAAGTTTTTTCCTATAAAAATAACTTTTCTTGATTTTTACTTTTCGAACACTGTAACTAGGAAAGTATTGTAATCGTATCAAAAAGCCGAGTTTTTGGATTTTGGTGTTTCTACATGTTTTGAGGTTCCTTAATTTAATACTTACTATTTTTACGATGATGTATGCGTGTCTATATGTGAGTGAACATGATATTGTCTAAACACTTTGTTCGAATGAGTTGGAAGTTGGTACATATATTATAAGGTCAGCATAGTACGATCCCTATTGATTTTGGTGAATCTAGCACTTATAGTTTTTTTTACAGTGACACAAAGAAAAATTCTTTATCATTGTAGTCTATGGTCTCAATTTTTTTTAAAGTGCGATTACGTCTAAATACCTTACTCGACTTAGTTGAAAATTTATACACATATTATGAGTCAACGTCGCACGAACTGTATAAATTTTGGTGAATCAAGCGTTCATTGTTTTTTTACAGCGGCACAAAGAAAAATTGTTTATTATTATGGTCTATATGGACCCAAATTTTTTAAACAGCGATAGCGACTAAACGCCTTATTCAACTGAACTGAAAATTTGTACACCTGCTATAAGTCACTGTTGCACGACGATCATAAATTTTGATTAATCCAGGCGTATAGTTTTTTTTTTTTTTTTTTTTTCATGAACAAAACAAAAAAGTAATTTATCATTATGCCCTATAAGCTCAAATTATTTAAAGTGCGATAGAGTTAAAACGTCATATTATGACACAAAACATCTAATATTGTTCATGACAGAAAACCTCTAACACAAAATGAAATGAACTCCCAGCAATTTCCATGTATAGTCCCAGTGTATCTAAATACTTTGTGTAGCCCTGTAAATGAATGATGAATGATTTCCATACCAGAATCTATACAAAAAATGGACGGTAACCCCCCCTCATACAGAATTGTATGTCAAATGAAAGTTTTTTTTTTTTTTTAAGTGCATTGAACTTAATGTTATTGATCTTAAGACTTAATATGCACAATCTGTCTTTATAATACTGAAATGTAGGTTAAGAAAAAGTAGTTAAAATGTAAATAAAAAGTATTTATTATTATTATTTTTTATTCACTGCAACATTTCAAAATGTGTGCACTTTATAGCTAGACAGTAATCCAATTCACTCCACATGTTCAGCAGCATTAGTTGTAGGAGATAATATACAAAAGTATATGCGTAATTCGTATCTTCAATGCTTCAATGTCAGCCTTAATTCATCTTTTACAATCCCACGTTCTGCAAACACTATAGCAACCATGGAGAGAAGTAGTAACATCTGAGAAAAAAAAATTCAAATTTACTTTTTATTTGCTTAAACTAAATTTTCCCCAGTAATAATCATTGTAGTACAAAATGAACTATTGTACGCAACTTTTACTTGATTTTATAATAACGTTTAAAATATTTCAGGTGCTTCTAGCTCCTCCTGCATTTACAATTCCGATTTTTCAGATAATTAATTTTGTATACAATGCATTTCAAGATAATAACAGGAAACTTGGTGTTGGAATATTAAAAACCCGGATAGACAACTACGTCAGAAACGCCAAAGAAAAATATTTGAGATGCATACAGCTGTTTTGGTAGCCTTAAGCGTACCGTCTTCAGTGCAAACAGAATTCTGAATTTGGAGAAGTGCTCGTATGTATAGGAGAGGGACTGAATTTAGTTCAACCAATAGGATTGATCCCCACCTTTCCCGTAATCCTATCAGTTGAACTAAATCCGGTCCCTCTCCTATATACACGAGCACTTTTCCAGATTCAGAATTCTTTTTGCACTGAAGACGGTACGCTTAAGGCTACCGAAATAGCTGTATGCATCTGAAATATTTTTCTTTGACGTTTCTGACGTAGTAGTTTATTCGGGTTTTTAGCATTTCAAGATAGTTGTTATTATAAATCTAATGAGGTCGAGCATTAGTATCTGTTAGAACGTTAGTATCAGTTACACAGGTAAATGATTGGATGAATTAACTAGTTCAGCGATGACGTGCAGACACGTCATGCGCTACCGTACCTCAGCAAATATGACATGCTTATACGTAAACATACAATTAAATACATTAATATTTATTATTAAGGTTCCTATGTATACAAGCTAAAGCATCAGATTTTTTTTTTTTTTTTTTTTTTTTGCCTTTGGGTGTTACATGTAACCTGTGCACCCGTAGATTATCAAACAGTAGTCACCGTTTCGTTCATTCTGTTTTATCTATTTATTTTATTTATTTAAATTTTTGTAATTTTAACTCAACAAAATGTGATACAGGAAATTATTCAGAAACAATTTTCTCATATTACTTCAGGATAAGACAATTTTATATTTCTCTCATATCCTACGATATGAAGACATAGCTGCAATAAATGTGCTAAGCGGGAAACCTCGTGTCTTTCGAAACAAAAAAATGGCGGTTGATGCGACATTCTGTATTATTTTAGGGGCTCTATTTATATATAGTAAAAAATAAAAATTCACTTGTATATGGAGGTATTTCATTTTTAAAATTAAAATATTAATCTAACACTTAACTAGTTAATTCTAACTAATAGTCAAAAACATAAATTTTAGTAATTTTCAACTGAATTTCGCTTTAAATTAATATTGAATTTAATATACAGTTTTATTATTCAAATCATTAATCTTTTGTTAAAAAAAAAAAAAAAAAAAAAAAAAAAAAAAAAAGTAGGCCTCTAAAAAGTAATAATTGCTAATTTTACTATAAAATGTGTCTCAGATTTTTACCTGCAGTTCCACTGTAGTCAGATATATGGAGTGTATACTTATTAGATTCATCATCTATCCTGAAGTTGTCATATTCTGCATAAACTTTATTATGTACCTTGTCTTCTAGATCGAAACGAACAGAATAATCTCTTCGATTCGTCAGATAGTAAATATTCTCGTTTCCTGTTAAAATAATTCAAACATGGGTTCTGCATCAAAATTACAATAAATTTTATATTAATTATTGCATTTTAAAAGATATTTAATGGAAATTTGAGAAACAAGTATCAGTAACTAGAAGAAGTCAAAAATGACGGAATGTGTGAAATCAATTAAGGTAGGGAATCAACGAAGGCTTTGCTAGCTTCATTGGTCACTGTATTTAAAGGAAATTTTTTCTCTATATCGCTTTATAAATAAAAATAAAATTTAAAAAATATCAAGAAAATGCTCACAAGCAAGCTTCCTGTCCCCGCTGTCATTGGCAGCGATCCACTCATTCGCAGACTCTCGGGTGCCTGTCTCTATTGCCTGTGACAATAGCTTACCAGTGGGCTTCCATTTGGGTGTTTATCAGCTAACACTTTCGAAACGGACAGTATCGAAAAAATTGAAGAAGAAATTTTATATTTGAATCCTAGTTACATAAGAACAACACTATATGTGGTGTACATAATATTTTCTTTCTCGTTGTTTTCTGTATTTATTTCATTCATTCGATCAACTATAAAATGACACCAATTTCACACCAAATATAATATTACAATATGTTATGAGAGGCTACATCCATCGCATGAGACAATTAATTTTTTGTCATTATAACAGTAGTTGGTATATAGAAAAATTAATAAATAAATAGGTAAATATGTAAATCAGATCATAGTACAGCCTTAATATAGCCCCTCTTGTCGACTTTTGAAATTTTATTGCCATTTTAGACAAAAATGCATATAATAACAGGAGACTTGGCGTTTGAATATTAATAACTCGGATAAACAACTATGCCAAAGAAAAATATTTGAGATGCAGACAGCTGTTTCGGGAGCCTTAAGCGTACCGTCTTCAGTGCAAAAAGAATTCTGAATATGGAGAAGGGCTCGTATATATAGGAAGGGCGCCGAATTTAGTTCAACCAATAGGATTACGGGAAAGGTGGGGAGTGTGGCCAATAGGAATTTAGGAATGTTAGCTGTGCAAACAGTTGAAAAATTAAGAAAATGTGGACTCAATGTAAAATTACCAACAATCAGAAAAATAGGAAACAGCGAAATTACAATTTATACGGTTTTTAAAATTTTTATAAGTATGAAAAGCTTAAAAGAAATCGAGTTCATGAATGGATTTAGGTCTGCAAATTATTTTAGCTGAATTAAATTTAAAATTATGGTTTTCCTCCCAGCAATGTTTAGAAATAGCCGATATATTGGTTTCTTGTTTTCGGACGTAATTCATATGTTCTTTTAGACGAAATTTAAGACTGCGTTTAGTTTGGACAATATATGATAAACCCCACTGACAGGAAATACTATAAATGCCCCAAGAATTATGCATATCAATGGGATCTTTTAACTGAGAAAAGGTGAGTTTATATACTAAAAGAGTTTTATTTCACATCTTTTGAAATACAAGAATTAATTTCTCTGACCCGCATTTGTTTATCACAAACCCCTTTCTCTTTTCAAAATAAATTCTATCGTCAATCTGAAAGTTTAGCCTTGGGTTCTCCTCTCTCCCCAATTCTCGCAGATTATTTCGAAAGCAAGCGTTTTAAGAAAATATCTTTTCCTTTTTTGGACCCGTTACGTTGATGACACCTTCACGCTTATCGGTATATCTCGTCACAATGTTGACCATGTCTTAGAAACTTTAAATTCCATTGACAGTAATATCCAGTTTACATATGAAATAGAAAATAATGGCTCCCTTCCATTTCTTGATACCCACGTCTCTGGCTCTGTAAACGGATTTTCGCCAACCGTCTATCGTAAAAAGTTTTCAGTCTCTCTACCTCCCCATGCGCGTTCATGTCATCCACCTCAGCATAAAAATGGCTGCTTTCTATACTTTTGTAATCCGTGGCCTTAATATTTGTTAAAATCCTATTTTTTAAAAAAATATATATATATATTTTTCTCAATAATAATGCATTTTTTGCAGATCTTCTGGTTTTTAATCTGCTTTGTTTAATTGTTCCAGCACTATTTTTGAAGAAAATATTTTGCTATAGATTTTTTTTTTCTAAGTTATGAACATGATACAAATCGATTTTTTTAACTTTTCCTTTTAAATTTGCGGTGATATCGCTTGGATGAGCAATATGAACGCCTAAAACCAAATTTTTAGTTTAAACAACCAAAAATATTTATATCTTGATAAAAACCATCTCACCAGTATTTTGTTAACATTTAATTATTTTGCATATGACATATTAAAATGTTTTTTGATTTTCATTCTAAAATTAAATCTTTTGGTGGCATCGTTAATTGTTTTATCCTAGCCATTTTTCAAATACTTTCCAAATTACAATTTTCTTGAAAATTACATATTGTTTGTTAGCATTGGGCTCAATCTTAACAAGTACATGGAGATTGCTCAAAGTATTTGGTTGCGCATTGAAGTTGTGCCAGGTGATTCAAAATAGATGCTACAGCTCTTAAGCTAAGAATGATAGAAACAGAAACATAGTTTCATTTACAAAATTGGTGCAAACTAAGAGTAGATTTTAAATGTGGTATTATTTTTGCGAGGGTCTGTATACATATTAAAATACGAAATTAAATTTTTGTACGGTTCCTTCCATCATACGAGAGTTGCTGTTTATCTTTCTGGCCTTGGCAACAGTAAGTATTGGCAGGCGGCTTCTAATGTTTCAATGTCTAGAAGTCCAATGTCTGAAAGTCTGCTATTTTTAACCATTACTTCTTCAGAATTTTTTTGCATTTTAGCGTGATTTATGTTGTTTACAGTAAACGGGAAAATTCATCTCTGGAAAAAAAGGAATTCACTCGGGAACATTTTCGTGCGATTATTTTTCATAACTTTCGATGCAGATTTTCAAGACAGGAGTGCGTCGATAAAATTAATTCTTTATACAGCAAAAAAAAGACCATCCTACAGCACTGTAAAAAACTGATACAACGAAGTCAACCGTGGTCGTAGTTCACTCCAGAACAAATTTCGTAAAGGTCGTCCAAAATCGGTTTTTGTGCCAGAAAATATCGCTGCTGTGCGTGAGCTGATAAAGCAAGATTGTCATGTGACATACCATGAGATTGAGACATCTTTGAGCTTTAGTATGACAAGCAGCAATATGATATTACATAAACATTCGGCCGTAAAAAAAGATTTATTTGCATGGGATCCCACATAATCTGACAAACTCTCAAAAGAAGACGTGTTGATTAGCGCAAGGAAATGTTTAAAAAAAAAAAAAAAAAAAAAAAAAAAAACCTTCAGGATGCATCAAAGGCTGTGTAAAACACCTACACAGGTGGACAAATCGTGGATTTATGCACATGAGCCCAAAACAAAACAGCATTTGACTGTGTGGGTCTTCCAAGACGAGCCAAATCCAACAAACGTTGTTCATGGAAGAAGCATATCGAAGCAAATGTTTGCCTGTTTCGTCGGAATTTCCGGTCACGTGGCGACAGTGGCGTTAAAGCAACGCAGAATGGTCAATTGTTAATGGTACACGACCATTTGTTTGCCAGAAGTTGTTAGATATAGTAATTTATATAGATCATCATTCCCATGTTATTGACCAAAGATTTTTGATACCGATAGAAAGTTTTGGAATCAGCCATTAACGGGTATTCAAACTCGGCAATAGTAATAGATCAGAATGTTGGTGAATTTGAAAATGCCGAAATATTGTGTAGTTTTTACTTGTTCTAATAAACATATGAAAGGAAATGGGATAAGTTTTAATCTGTAAGTTATATTTGACTAATTTATGAAAAATATAGTTTTTATAATCAATTGCTTTATTATTATTATGATATAAATACTGTTATAATAGTTATTATTATTATTATTATTATTATTATTATTATAAGATTTTAATATATTTTTTTAGTTATTTCAATACTTTTGTGTGTCCCTATATACGAACCAGTAGCGGTATTTGCACAGTTTGCAATAAGAAATATCCCATAACATGTATCAGTTTTAAGGGATTCCATGAATGTTCACGGAAGTTAGAACACGGACACATAGACCGAAGTCATAAACACTTTTCAACTTTGTTGCTAACGAAGTATTAAAAACAAAATAGATGCAATTAAGTTTTACCAGACAGAAATAGTAGATAGAAGCGATAAAATTCTTTAAATATCGTTATTTATTTAAAGAAAAAATAGAAAAAGAAAGAAAGAAAAAAGAATTTAAAAATTTACCTTTAATATTATAAAATATTTATAAAGCTTATTTGCTGAATTATCCATACGTGTTTCCGTGTGTACTCACTTGAGGAAAGACAACCATTACAGGGTAAAATAGCCGTCTTTCCCCGAATAAAACGGAATCCTTTTTTTTTTTTTTTTCTTTTTTTTCTGCGCTCATCAATCTATGCCTTATTACAATTTGGTAATTACATTTTCTCACTTTTGATACAGCCCCTTAAAGACTTGGCGAAAAATGCCAGAATTTTCAAATTGCAATAACTCAGCGAAATTTTCACTTAGAAAGATGATTTTTTATTTCTTCTTAGACCGTGAAGAATATTTTTATAAATATAAGTCATATGATAGGATGGGCTATAGAAAAATTAAATATCTTATTTTAATATGTATACATCCCCTTACACAAAAAAGTGCCATACCTGATATATACTCTTGATTTGCATAAATTTTGGAAATGGAAGTATGCTTTTATCATTGTTTGTTTAAGAGATAAACGCTTAACATCTATTTTGAATCACCCGGTATATTTAGAAATTATCGTGTTTTTTTTTTTGGCTGGGCTACTACATTGCGGCATCACGTAACTATTTAAATAATGCTTACAAGGAAACATTCAAAAGTTGTCGTTTTCAAAATATAATGAAAAAAAAATGTGTGATTCTATTCTTTATAAAACACCAGAAAGGGAAACAATTATCGGCAAAATGATCTACAGCGACCACAAAAAATTACAAAAATTAAGCATATTTTGCGATTTAGCGCTGTTAGGCGATAAGTTTTCTAGCACCGAGATCGCCGTGTACGAACAGAACCGTGTGTTGCTTTTCCGCCAAGTACTCAAAATCAATCGCCTAACAGTGTGAAATCACCAAATATGCTTATTTTTGATAATTTTTTGTAGGCGCTGTAATTCATTTCAGCCGATAATCTTTTCACTTTCTGGTGTTTTATGAAGAGTAGAATCACATATATATTTTTTTTCAATACTTTTTTAAGACGACACCTTTTGAATGTTTCCTTGTTAGTAAAATATTTAGTTAAGAATAAAAACCCCATAAAATATAGCACAGGTAACCCAGCAATATGTTCATGAGCCAAACATAATCAGCTGTCTGGTTTTGTGTATACTCTTTATGGTTTGTATGCAGAGACACACCAAATTATTTCTTATCATTCTTATCATTACGACCTCTGGAGAGAATTTCATTTAAACTCATTTTTACGTGATTAAACTGCATTAAAAAAATAATTAAAAAACAAACGCTTTATATTTCTTGACGTGTACTCTGTTTGTGGTTTGTGTACATTGACAAACCAAAGTATTTCTTATTATTACGGTGTATATTGATAGAATTTCTATGTACCAAGATAGCCGAAATAAAAATCGCCCGATTGATATATAAATTGGTACACATAATTATGAACTACACAGAGTCAGTTGTATGTTTTTTGGTATATATATTGCTTATGGTTCCTGTACAGGGACACACCAAAGTACTTCTTATCTTTATGTCCCATGTACAGAACTTCATTTAAACGCATTTTAACGCGGTTGCACTACACCCAAAACAATTAAATTTACATGTATTTTTAAAATGCTTAAAATAATATTTTTTCTGTCAAAAAAGCTGTACATAGATTTAATAATTATCTACAGGAATACACAAAAGAATTTTTATAAAGATATATTATCACTTAAATGATGTCAAATTTGGTATAATTATGTATACGGTACATGAAATTATCTGTATAGTTTTAATTTGGACATATAACGTCTGTGGCTCGTGTATACATACAAAATAATCTTGTTTTATTACGGCACATAGATTGAGTTTATTTTAAGTGCATTTTACCATGGTTAAACTACATTCGGCATAATACAATTAAAATACGCTTTTGCAATGTTTAAAAGCATAGTCTGTAGAAAATGATATTTACATAATTGTTAATTAGTTTACATTACTACACACACACACACACACACACACACACACACAC
Organism: Salticus scenicus; assembly: GCA_963930645.1. Taxonomy (NCBI): domain Eukaryota; kingdom Metazoa; phylum Arthropoda; class Arachnida; order Araneae; family Salticidae; genus Salticus; species Salticus scenicus. The sequence goes on from OZ005650.1 coordinate 92,483,056, forward strand.
GAAGAAAAGAGATACGTTATTCAGTTATTTGGTACAAATATTTATTAGTTGCAAAGAATCAACATGTTATGAGTAAGAGCAAAATAAATATATGTTATGCAATCATTCAGCATCATAGTTTGAATAAGTATTTTTGAGTAACAAAGAAATATACATATACACTTGCATATTTTCACTCAGGTCTGGACAGTTCATTACGAAGGAGCTTGAGGGAGGAGGCAGCCCCCCTCAGAAACATATTCGGTTATGTAGCGAGCCAGTCCTATAAATGTACGTTAAAATTAAAAACTAGTGAAAGTTTAAAATTAGAAAGCGTTTCACGTGTACATATATTATATAAAAAATTATAAAATCACTTTTAAAAACACGATAAAATTTAAGATAATTTTTTTTTATTAAATTGATAGAATAGATAAAATAGATAGCATAGATAAATTATTTTTATTAAAATCAGGCACAAAGCTTTTCGCTATTATCAAAATAGCATCATCAGGTGTATTTAAGTAACATAGTAGCCAGCAATATATAATTGAGAAGTTCAATACGGTTAAAGTTAAAAAAACTTAACTTTACTTTTTAAACTTTAACCATATTGAATTTCTCAATTATATATTGCTGGCTACTATGTTACTTAAGTACACCTGATGATTTTTTTTGATAATACCGAAAAGCTTTGCGTCTGGTTTTTATAAAAAAAATTTATCTACATGTTTTTAGAAGTGATTTTATACTTTTTTATAAAATGTACATGTGTTTGCATATACACCGAGTGTCCCATAAGTCTACAGACATTTTTAAAATTTATAAAACTTGAAGTAATTCGTAGAATTGAACGCGGTTTGAGAAAAAAAAAATATTCTCGTGAAGGTTTTTTTTTTTTTTTTTTTTTCTTGCAGAAAAAGAAATACTTAACTTTTTCATCGACAGAGGGTGCTGCATAGATACGTAACGAGAAATATACAAGTCAGAGTTCTATAAATTGCACGTTTTTATGATTAACACATCTTATTTCTTACTTTGCCTCATATTTGTGCATACATGAAATTTTCATTACGATGCTAACTTGCTTGATAAAGCGTTATTGGTGAAGATATTTTCCCTCTGGTAAGAACAGCCAACTTAAGCTGCAGTTAGCTATGTTGTAATTCGTTTGAAAACTAATTTGTGGTTATGGCGGACGAATAGAATACGATTTATATGCCTGTAAACATTTGCATTCAAATAAATGTAGTTCTTCATGAAAATCTATGATTTGCACAGATTTGTTCAGCGCCCTCTAACGACGAAAATTTTAACTATTAAAAACAAAACATTTAACAAAAAAAAAAAAAAAAAAAAAAAAAAATTTAGCTAACCGCATTCAATTTTTCTAATTCCTTAAATTTTTATGGATTTTTAAAATGTCTACAGACTTATGCTACACCAAAGTATATGTATCTGTAACTATTTTAAATAATTGGGAATAAATAATAAAATTAATATGTTCAGTAAAGTGCAGAGCAAAAGGGATGTTGAAACTGCTGATCTGGAGATCCGCTTGTTATGCTCTTTTCAAATTTTATATAGATTTATATTAAAAAACTTGCAATCCGAGTGGTAAAAGTTAAAGAATACTAGATTTTTAAAATGTAAAATTTGATATATATACAGTCGGTAACAAAAGTGTCCGAACACTAGCGAAAATTCCTATGTAAAAAAAGTACACTTCATACGGTTTTGTTAAATAAATCCTTATCGAATCATGTTCTTACACTGACTAATAACAGGATTCGACAAGGATTTATTTAACAAAACAGTATTAAGTGTACTTTTTTATATAGGAATTTTTGCTAGTGTTCGGACACTTTTGTTACCGACTGTACACACACCTTTCGTTCCTTTTTTACACAATGCAGGGTTATTAGGCAATAGGATGAGTTTTAAAACAATTATAGTTATAATTACACTAATGCATATAATCTATATTTATAATTATGGATTACAAATCATTACACCTTCCCCTTGTATGTGTTTCCGAAAATAAAGGTAGCTACTACGGAAAAATTTGGAGGCGTTCTCATTAGGTAGTACATCTATTTTAAGTCGTCAGAAGTGGATGGCTCAATGTCTCTTCAAACTCGCTATACAAACTAGGATTACTACTGGAAAATTGGTAGGTGTTTTAATTAGTGAGGTAACTTTTATGTCTCCTAACCACGCTCTCTCCAAAAGGTATTCATAATATTTATAGTTGTGAATAAAAGATATTTGTAATTGTAAAATACCAATTGAATATTTCCTATCATTTGTTAAGGCATAAAATAATATATTGTTATGTATGTATCTTAATTTTAATAATACTGTTATTGTGCACTTTCAAATATCTTAAAGATGCTTATAATACATTACACGAGGAGTACTTTTTCAATAAGATTCCTTTGTAAATGAGAACGAAAATAATATACGAACGCCTCAGTGCGCTTGCGCGTCTTCTCCTAACAAGCTCTGCGCGCAGTTTGAGACGCAATTTGAGCCCTGTTGTAAGTCAGAGTACTGATCTATTATAATGTTTATGGAAATTTATCACCCGCTAATCCGGATTTGGCTTTTGAGTGCAAGATGTTTTGCAGCGACGGCAATTCACGGTCAGATTTGTGAAGTTTATGGTGTTAATACCACGAGTGACAGTATTTTTCGAAAGTAGCTGAGAATATTCAAAGAAGTTAATATGCATGAAGAGACAACTGTATCCTCCGTCTTTAGTCCAGGTCTTGCACCCAGGGATTTTCACTTGTTTAGTTACTTAAAACAGTTCATAAGTGGTAAACAGTTCAACAATAAAGAAAAACTAAAAACCACAGGATTTGAATTTTTTATAGGTGGCAGATTTCTTGATGTCGAAATTCAAAAACTCGTTGAGAGAATGACAAATATTTGAAAAAAAATGGGAATAATGTGGAGTAGCAAATAAAAGTTATTTAGGAAATGGAAAAAATATTTTTAAATTAAATTTTCAGTATTTTTATTCTTGAAAAAAAAAAAAAAAAATGAAAAATCACTCTTATGTTTAGCTACGCTAGTAGGTTTTGTATGTATAATCATTGTTATGCTACTCTTTGACAAAATTTCATCTCTTGATCTAAATATTCAATACGATAAACATTTTTCTTTTACTTTTACGGTTGACTTTTAAATGTTTCACAATTGGTTCACTTTCTGTAAAATGCTGACAACGCTAACTCCCATTCTCTTATCCTTGTCCGATGTACTGCGTTACACTACAGCTTCTTTACTGTTGAAATAAAAATACTATTAAGGTTACTGAAGTTTACGAAACAGTTTTTTTACGTCAGGATATGCTTAATGCAATACCTTGGATTCAATGCGCAGTAGATGCAATTGTGCATGATCTTGTCAAAATCCGAAGTTTTGAGGCCCGTGAAGGGTAGCTAGTTAACTAGAATTCTGCTAACTTCGCTTCTGATGTCCCGTTCTCTAATTCTTAGATTACCTAGTCTAAATAACCAGAACTTGTAAGGTGCATGTGATATTAAATTGCTTACATTGCAAAATTTATGTGCGTTATATTGGTTATGGTTAATATTATTATGATATATGAGTTAAGAGGGTTATTAAATCGGTAATTTCAATCTTACCGAGCCAGAAATCTTTATGAACGCTGCCAAAGCCTTTTTTGTAGCTTTCCCAATTTCTATAAAAATAATAGTCTTGTCTTTTAAAATCTCCCCGTCGTTGAATGACCTAGAAAACAAATGCTTTCAGTATATGTCTAGATAGATTGATAAATGTAAATGTTAGAACGTTAAATTATAAAAGTTTCTTCTTATCTTATTTTTTAAGCAAACAAGAAAAGAAATTCATAGATTATTGAACACTTTATGAATCAAATCAATATAGAGTTCTAACAGATGACGTCACGAGCATGTTTGCTGAGGGACAGTTGACCCCACTGACCCATTTTATCATTGCGGAATAGTGTTACAAATTTATTGTAACACAGTGTTGTAAATGTATTTGTAAAAGCATAAAAAAATTCTACTACTACGCTTCCGAAGGCATGGAAAAATTAGCATTGTCCTTCAGCAAAGTACGGTTGCTAAGAAGAAAGTCACGTGGTTGTTAGAACTCTATAGCATTAATTTAAAAGTAATGGTTGATGACTATATCGTTATACTTAAAACAATGAGTGAGTCAGTTTAACGTCGCACTAGTGACACGCAGTGGGCAATTGGGGACAGTCAGAATTTATTCCTGAGATTTTTCGTAGACATGTTTGACAATCCTGATACTCCGTGGAGAAAATGGCTCTCCTGCTTCAATACCCCCATTTCCACCAGTGGCATTAACTTTGCGTAACACGAAAGACATTGCAGCCATGACTGATTTTACTGCAACCATTCATCGTGTACAAAATGCTCTTCAAGCGGTTCGAGTATCGATTCCAGCAATCTTTTTACGCTGTACCAACCAGCCCATTATTTTTAATCGCCTGCTTTCTAAAACTATTTTGGTAAAAACAGCAGTATGACATTAATCCTATTTTTGACTCTTTTCAGACAAAGGATACGTATATATTTCTTAATACCATTGCTTTAGTATTGTTTTTGAAAATAATGTCTAGTACTTATGCGTTTATAATTGAAAATAAAAGAAATAGATCTTCACTTGATTTAAAAATCAACAAGGAAAGAAGATTTCAAGAAACATTACGATAATATATATATATATATATATATATATAAACTATAATTCAAATTAACACAGCATAATATTTAAACTTAAATAGAAATGGATTAAATTAATTTTAGCCGTCTCTCTTAAAAGATGGTTTTGTAATATTATAGTTTTAATAAATGATTCATTAACTTTAACCATCTTTTTTAAAGGATCGTTGTCAAAATTTGCCCAGTTGCGTAGTATAAGTCAAGAAATCAGTTATTCAGAAATCAGTATTTCATAGTTACATATTTTGTAACAGTAATGTTAATACAGATAAATAATAATATAAATAATACAAAATAAGGGTAAATATAAATTACATAAATAACACAAATTACTTAATACAAAATAATGCAAAATAATACAAATAATACTTATATACAAAAAAATATACTAATATGTACCAAAATTCAAAGTTATAGTAAAATACACTAATATGTACTTATATGCTAATATGAAAAAATAATACTTAATAACACAAAATTATACAACTTAATAATACTTTTAATGGAACTTTATAATACTATTTGTATTATAAACTTTTATTAAAAGGCAAGTAGAACGACCACATCGAAAAGCATTTTGCCATGGAAAAATTAAATTATCCTTTTCGAAAATAAAGACTAACTTAGTATTTACCGTTTTATAAAGACGTTTATACAAACAATTTGTGAGGGCGTTTGGTATATAATTATTAGAGTTAAGGGCATTTTTACCTTCTTTATTAAAATAAACTACAGTTGCTCTGTACAAAGCATTAAAGAAAATTTCTTTAGTCCAGATTCCATTATAAAATTGAAGTAGGCCTTTTAGAGACTTTTGCGATAAACGTTTAAACATGGGATAAATTTAAAACCATAAAGTCCAGGAGCAGAGTTGAGACTATGTTTCAGGCTGTTATTTAATTCGTTTTCTGTAAATTGGTTATTGCAGTTATGTGATGAGTAGGATCTGAAGTATATCGCAGATAGCTGAACATATTGTTAATAGAAATGAATGTTTCAGCGTACGAAATTCCTCTAAAGGTGTAAGATAAAATCTTAACAGTAGTGTTTGCAATATTTGATGTAGAGATGATCTGGCAATTATTTAGCAAAAAAGTCATTTGTATAGATTCTCGCACGTTTCTTCACACGGTGTCATAAATGTTTGCTGGTGACATAGAGAAAGATGCTTAAAACGTAGTTGATACAAGCTGATTTCATATGAATTTTCTTTGCATTCGACCTTGGTTGCTTATATGCTATATAACTGCTGGTGGTAGGACACTTGTAAAAATTTACCCATGTTTTCTGTATCTGCCTGCATGCAAATTTTATTGACTTTGAATATTTTATTATAAGGCTTTTGATATTTTTGAGGACAGCGAAAAGGTTTAGAATAGAAATGTTAGTGGAATTTATGATACAATTGCTGACTTCAGTGACTGCCACGGTGGTATCACCTTCATTCATTTCATGTGTAAACACAGCACTGAGAGTAAAGCCATTATAATCAGTCTAATGTGATAAACATGTGAATACATTACTTGGATTGCAGCAGCGTAGATACCAGTATTTGAAGTGATATTAGTATAAGGAGCATTATTGGAAATTGAAAGAGCTACAACGCCTGTGCTCATATGCGATTTGGAAGAAATAAATGAAATTTATTTGAATCATCTTATAAAATATAATTAAGAAGATTTTAGAAAGATTTTAGAAAGATTACGTAAATGGAATCTCAAAATAAATAACGAAAAATATGGTTTTGTGAATGATGAAATTGCCTACTGCTGCTACAAAACAATAGAAATAGTATACATAAAATATATTAGAAAATAACGGATATTTAATATTAAATCTTCCAAACCATATAGAGATGTTTCTCGTGTAAAAGCTTTTTCAGTTATATTTCTTCATTACTTTCAACTTATCTCAAATTTGCCTATAATTATTTTCAAATGAATTATTATGAAAAAATATTTAAATTTACGTTTGACAATAAATTGTGAACATTCATTTAATACCATTAAAGACAAAAAATATTCCGGCATTATTTTCTAGCATCTTAATCAAAAATTACCCTAAAATATTGCCCTTTTTACTTTTCCATATCACATTTGGGAAGTGCTTCCATACATGATTTCAGATATTAAAAAAAAAAAAAAAAAAAAAAAAAAAAATGCTTTCATTTGAAGAACTTTGATTTCTGCAGAAAAGCGATACAGCCATGTACGCAAAGGCACAATTCTATATTATTTGACATTTTTAAGATCAGAGACTTCTCTTTATTAATATTTCTTGATGTTCGACGAGTTTTAGTTTGTCGATTTCCAGTCATTTTTCCATTTAAATTTTCAGCAACAGAATTTTTCTTTTCGAATTTAAATTTAATAAAAAGACATTTTTTATTGAAATGACATAACCTCGATTTTTATAGCATTATATCATTTTGTGTTTGAACGGTGAATATGTTACATAACATTTCGACCTAACTATTAATTTTAGCATCAATTTTCGAAACTAATGTGACATTGTACAATTTGATCAACATAAAATGATACGAGACGTATATTAAAGAAAATATGAATGTCTTATCTTAAAATGAAAATGAGAAACTCAAATTAGAAAATAGCTTCCATAAAATGTAAACGATCGTTAATAAAATAGTCTTTAATAAAAATTAAAATATTAATAAAATAATTCTTTATCTACAATGAAAATTTAAGAGATTCCTCTTATTGGAGAAATTTATGAATTAAACATAGGCAATATATATAAGTTTTATTTCTTTTAATTTTTTTTTAAAATGATTTAAAGGAACTTAGAATACTCGCAACTATACACAGAAAGTTATCCGAATTCATTTATAGATTAAAAGAAAAGAAAAAAAAACTTGCATTTTCTATTAACAAAACAAACATAATACAACTGATAATTTTGTATACAGAAAAATGTTAAATTTTAATAAAATAAAATTATATGCATAACAATTAAAAACTTTCTTTAAATATATACTCACAGTCCATCCTCCACCATCCGTTGTCATATCACAATATACTTTGAGAGGCTTCATGAAAAAGAGTATGTTAATAGGCCAAATGGCGTATACTCCGCTTTGATTATAACCTCTTTTGTACAAATCAGAACAATCAAGAGCTTTGTCGTTGATAGAAACCAGTTGTTCATCCGTGCCTAATTCAATTAAATATATAATAACAATTATAATAACTATGATTGTGCAATTTAATTAGCGTACATTCATAAAAATTTGGAGATCGCTAAAAATAGCGAGTGAAAACAAATATATTCAATTAAGCTTCATAAGAAAATTTCTTCACTGTACTTATTAGGATGTCCTATAAAATATCATACAAATATCATAAAAACATAGAAAACAAATAAAAATTTACTTAAAATTTAAATATTTAATCCATAAATTGAAAGAAAATATTTTTTAACAAAGTTTGCGATTTCTTTTGCCATGCTCAACATGGTTTGTGAATGTGATTAATATAAACAATGGTAACGAAAATGCGATCCACAGTGATTGTGGTTGCACATAACGCTGTAGCAAGCAATGGTTGAAAAACAGGTGGATGATGTTAGAGTTATTGTTAATGCCGAATGATTATGCTCACGAGTGCTTACAAGGGAAGTATGAATGAGTAAAATTCCGATTTAAACCAAATCAAGCTTAAATTAAAGAGCATGGTCGAAAACATAGGCTAGCGTTCAAATTTGCTCCAACAACTCCCCAGGGGGCAAGAAATGACCCGTAAACTTTTAGATGCTTTATATACAAATCGAAAAAAGAACGCTCCAGCTCGCAGAAGCGGGGTGCTGTATCAAGGTCTTGGATTCGTGTTACGTAGTTCCTGCGTTCGAGCCCCGACGGAACACTTACCTTTTTTTTTCCTCCCAAATATGCATATACAGATATATTATATGCATACTTTTTTTTAATAAAATAAAGGAAAAAACTTAAGGAAGATAATTATTAAATTTAATTAAAAAATATATTTAAATGTTTAATTAAATTATTAAAACATTTTTTTTCCAACTGACAAAAAAAAAAAAAAAATATATTAATTTTTCTTTGTAATTTATATAAATGACAAGTTTAAGAGAAAATAAATTTTATTTACACATTTTTTTTCTTTCCTAAAGTTTCAGTTAATTTTTTTATCAATATTTTACGTCAAAGCCACTAGTAGCAAATGATGATCGTCTGCTTTTAATTTTGTTATTCTTCGTACATAAAAATGAATAGTATTTCTATTAAATTATTAAAACAATTTATTTCAAACGAAAAAATGCTTTTAATTTTTCTTTCTAAATTAAATAAATAAATAATTCAAAGAAAAATATTACCTTTATTTATTTATTTATTTATTTATTTTTGATTTATATAAATTCTTAATTAATATTTTTTGCCAACGCTGCTAAAGCATAAACCGCCTCCAAAAGCTGATCGTCTGCTTTTAATTGAATTTTTTTCATGCGGAAAAAGAAAAAAGTCGCCTGGGTTTGATCTCACGACCTTTCGCACTGGAATTGAACACTCTAACCACTGCCCCACGCCGTCTTGCTAACAGAGTCTCTTTCGTATGTTTTTACAGAAACAACTAAAACTTTTAGGGTCGTTTTCTCGCTCTATGTTGGGTTGTTGCAGCAAATTTGTACGCTACCGTATGTTTTCGACCATGCTCTTTATTTTAAGTTCGGTTTTGTTTAAATCGGAATTTTACTCATTCATACTTCCCTTGTTAGCCTAGGGGAAATACTTTACGTTAAGGTCTTTTTTAATGGTTCCAAGTCCCATTTGCATGTATTTTGGAAGAAACCACGATAAAATCCAGATGGTTGAGTGGACGAGAATCAAACCCAACGCTTCTTATCTATCAGCTTTAAAAACAGAATCCTGTCATCATTGGTAGGGCGAAAAGCAAGCGCAGGAAACAAGAAAAAGTTTTGTAAGGAAAAAAAAATGCTAAATGTTTTAATAAGAGAAAATATCCTTTGATTCAAAAATGCAAATTTTGTTGCATTGGAACCTTCATGATTGAAACATAACTGTTGCACTGAAAACATGTTAAAACGACGAGTAATAGTATGTACAACAGTCATGGAATAATCTCAGGTTTAATAAAAATTAAACTAAATGGAAATTGCAGCAAATTAATGATACTGTACAAATTTATTTTGTATTTAATGACTTACTAGGCAGATTTCGTTTCGCCGTGAAATATATGTTAACAGATCTACAGATTAGAAGACCCAACATTCTATTTGTATAACAACACTGCCCTGCATGAAAATCGGCCCCAACACCATTTTTGCAAATTCTTATGTAAAATGACCTCCTGAATCCGAATAGGATGCCATTTTGCCCTATCACCCACGGAGTTTTAAGGCCGCCCCCCTATTTGTATTATTTCTCGGTAATTTTATGGCTACAAATTTGATTTGTTTGGAGGGGGATTATTTTAGCTGTTAAATATCTTCTGAGGGGCTAGAGAATTGTAAAATTCTAAAACATGAACGTTTGCAGCAGGGGAAAAATTTAGGGGAGGAGGGGATTTCCTACTGAAATTATGTATTACGTTTATTAAAGCTTATTAATCAATTATATTATTATTTATTATACATTATATCTTTTTGTACCCCTTAGAAAGACCTCCACGGAAGGCAATCCCCCCTCAGACTAAGGACCTTAGTTAAGTCAATCGGCTTTATTCCCAAAACACCAAAACACATCTCTCTCTGTGCCTGTTATTAGTATATGACAAGACAAAAAGTAGCAGGAAGTCCAAATTCGATACGTTTAATCTACTTCACATAGGGATGCTACATTAAACTTTCTGTTGAGGTAAAGCAATGGTTCGTGTACATGAACTTCCAAGAGATTTCAAATATCATATGCCTATGATCGAAATTTCCGGTAGATACAGTTTAAAACTGTTAGAATGCACTAAACAGAATGAAATGAACAAAAAACTTTTAAAAGTTTAAAATTAATTTTAGTTATATGTTTTACTTAAAAATAATAGTTAAATATTTTAATTATTACGTATTTTGTCTAGAGTTTGTTGGTTAAAAATTTAAAGAATTCTAGAAAGATATAACATGACTTACGTGAAATATTCTTAGATATTGGTTTCGTCATCAGATTAATTGCTTCACTACTGAAAGGAATCATACGTTTTTGTCTTTCACAGGCAGAATTACTGAAATATGCCTCCGCAAAAAGAAGAGCCAAAATAACACGAGATAACCTGAAAGTAAAAATATATTAAATGATAGAAATCATTTGTGATTTAGAGTACAGTATAAAGTTAGTATATGTTTCCCCCATCACAGAACTTTCTTCTGTGTGTTTCTAAAAGGCTTAACAAACACGACAAATTTAGAAGTGATTTTAGAGGCAACCAATCTATTAGCGCCGATTTTCCGAAAAAAAAAAAAAAAAATCTCTCTACTGTCAGTGTGATAGCGTATACCGAATTTGCCCAACTTTATCAGTGCTGTCTTGATAAAATTGGTCTGTACATAGTTTCTCCACAGAGTTATCCAATGAGAGTGCGGTATTTTGATACGTTGTATTCCCAAGATGCTGGAACGCGAAAATCGTGTAAAGTGGACGTTCGAAAAAAAAATACTATTGCTAAGCACATTTTTCCCCCCTCAATTAATGATAAAATCTTTGAATTACATGTTTTTTTCTTTGTTTATATGGCGATATGACAATAGCTCCAACCAGGATCAAAGTAGAAATAACAGTGTTATACTACACAAGCGAAAGCGAATGTTAGCACTAAATATCGCGTATTTTGTATTCGCAAGAAAAGTGATAAGCGTCAAAAGTTAGCCTTCTTTCATCCAACTTTTGACCCGTCTGTAGTAACACCTACGCTGTTTTCATCGTGTAAAAATCGGCGCTAAAACCGACTTTAAAACTGATTGTTTCAAAAGTTACCATGTCTGATAAGCCCTTAAGCGAATACAAGCATTGCAAATTATTTACTACAGGTATTTTTATCAAAATAAATTCCCATGGTTTTATCTTAGAAAAATAATTGAAAGTGTCAAAAAAAAAAAAAAAAAAAAAAAAGAAATAAGTAAGTTTTAGGTCTTATAAGCGTTATCATAGGAAATGAATTTATTTAATTAATTATAATTAAGTGTTTTATATAAATAAAACGCCTTAACCTTTTCCGACCCAGACCGTACGATCTTGCGGGTTAGACATCCACGGCATCCACATACATTTTTGCATCTGGAACAGTCGTGTGTAACAAAAATCAGAAAATGAACAATCGAGCTAATTAGCAGAAAGTGTAAAGTACAATTTTCAATCAACAAATGGCGGTTATAGTCCATATTTTTCTTTCAGTTTGTAAAAAACAGAAGAATGTAATGTTTTAAGATAAAAATGCTTCGGGTCGGAAAGGATTAAAAAAAAATTTAACTCTATCTTTCACCATTTCTGCGAAAAAGGTACATTAATTTGGTGCATTTAACATTGCAGAGGTAGAACTTAAAATAATTAATTACGATATATATATATATTTTTTTTTTTGTCTCCTTTAGAAAGAAAATAATCTTTTAAAATTTGCAAAATTTGCTATTTTAACAGCCATACAAAAAACTGTAATTTTTCCTTTCTCCATTTCTGAGAAAAATATACATAAAGTTAGTGAATTTAACATGTCGGAGATAAAGCTTTCCTGGTCCCCTTAAGGCAAAAAGCAATGTTTGTTTTAAGTCCCATTATGATTATATAAAAGCCATATTTCAATTTAAACAATGGAGATAAAATTATTAACATCATGGAATGTACTTGTCTAATAAAATGTAAATAAACTCAGTATTGACGGAGCAAATATCTTGAGATTCAAATAGACGTAATAAAATAATAGACATAAAAATTAAATATTAGAAAAAAAAACTAAATAATTTCAGTCAAAATTTTAATGAGAGATCCAGTGTTAGCTTAGGCTATTTTTTCCCAGAATGTTAAAATAGCTCCAAATATCTTTACTATGCATTCCTGACCACCCGAATGCAACAGCAAGGAGGAATGCAAATATCAAAATGATATTTATTGGACAAATTGTTCTTAGACTGACTAAGAACATGACTGGACGAGAATTTATTTAACAAAGCAGTATTAAGTATATTTTTTTAGACATTGATTATGGCTAATGCTCAGATACTTTTGCTGCCGACTGTATCAAACATGGTAACCTTTCGTGCTATCAACCCTGCTTCCTGGCCATCTTCTCTGCTGGCAACCCCTGTTTGGCAACCCTGTATTCGTACCTTATCTGTTTTTTTTTTTTTTTTTTTTTTTGTGTGTTTTTTTTTCTGGTATTCTAGTTAACAGATATTCTTTGTTAAGTATGATTGTGCTGTTTTATAGTTAAAGTTTCATGTTCAAAATAGCAAGTTTTCAGTGTAGAATTTGTAAAACCGTACCCGATAAGTTTTGCCGTATTTGTGACCCATTCATATTAAAATCACAAGGTAGACATTTAACACACGACGTAAAAAAGCATATATTTTGTATTTTGGTTTTAAAATAACAAATAATAACAATTCAATCATTTAGTGTATTTTCCATGTTTTTATGCTCTACTTATTAAAAGTATTCCGTGCTAAATTAATAATATTGATAGTAATAATGCATGCCTTCTAAAGACTTTTGTACATTGCTTCCAGTACAGATTAAATAATCATAACAAAAAAACTGTACGTGTTACAGATTTTTCACTATTATTTTTTAATTCTGTACTACAGAATTAGTTGAAAATAGCTAATTTCATTTCTGTTACCCCCCAAAAAATGTTTTTTTGTCGACTAGTGTAATTCATATTGATTTTACAACTACAGGTTAAGAATAACTCTCATTATGTACATTTATACGAAATTTTGTCCTATACTGCCATGTTAAAAGTTTAGAAAATATGCGATCACAGCGCCACCTGTTGAGAGATTGATCCCCAAATCTATTCAGCACTAGTTTATGTCAGGGTGCAACTAAATACCAAGTTTTTGGTTAAATTTCTTTCATTGGTTCGTGAGATAGAGTGGACACAAAATTCGTGATACACACACACATACAGACATTTTCTAAAAAGCTATCAATTCGTGTTCAGTGCATCCCAAAACGTGTAAATCCATCAAAAAACGGAGGTCAAAAATTTTCACGAATCCAATACTTTCTTTATATTACATATAGAAGAAAGTAATAATTATCTAAAGAAAATTTGTTTAAATTTATTTTTTTTCCTCTGTGAATTAATGAATATAAACTGGATAGATGAATTAACAGCTAAAAGGAACCTGACTATGAGCCTTTTGATTGAGAAATTTTAGACTCATTAAAAAAAGAAGTCCCTTGTAAAATATGGAAATTTATACATAAGTGTATATATTAAAATCAAAATAAGTTCTTGAAAAAAAATGATACAAGCTTGTTAAATGAACTAAAAAGAAGAATAAGTATCTTGAGACAATTCGGTTACTGGCCGTATCCACTCTACGTATGATGAAAAAAAAAGTAACTTTTTAATTCAAAAATATCTATTAACATAAAAAATACTTGGCTTATTACAAGATATAAACTGGGCAAAATTAACTGTTATTTAATTCTATTGTACGGAATTTCTGAAATTTAAACCAGAAGGCACCAAGTAAATCTCTTTTAAATGCAAATTATAAGAGAAATCCAATGTATATTCGATCTAAAAATATGATAAATATAAGACAAATGTAAATCTATAAGATACACTGTTATTTTAGCGAAAATAAATATACAATATAGAATTAAATGCACATTTCCAAGGATTTTAAATGAAATAATATAACGATAGATTTTTATGTTGTAGCTTTTAAAGAAATCAAAATGATTTGTGATTAATGGAAAGAAATTAGTGTGATAGAATCACCTTACATACATTAAAATCCAGAGTTAAACCTTTAATTCTCTTTATGGAATTTTAAATATCAAAAGAAAATTTAGTTTAAATAATATTATTTCGTGTTTTATGGATAGAGAGCAAACGTGTAATATTAAAATAACTTAGACAAAACAATTTTTCACCCTCCTAATCACAAGTAATACAAAACAGTTTAGTGAACACTCCTTTTCAATTTTATAGTATGAATAACAAAAATACGAATAACTCAGCATTTTCGAAATTCATGTGATTTAGAATTTTTTTACTGCTTCATTACCACAAATGATTAAACACTGTATGTTCTATTTTCAAAATAAATATATTTTCTTTATGATAAAATGTTAATATTATAACCCATATAAGACTTAAATTTAAAAAAAAAATATTCAAAATTAACCGAAAATCAATATAAATCACAAAAGATGAGTGATATTATTAAACATATAAAAAATTAGATTTTTGCATACGAATAAATCTTAAATTTATTTTTTAATAATATTACGAATACTCTAAATTAATACTTACATTTTAATAATAATAATAGTAAACCCATATAAGACTTAAATAAAAATAATAATAATAATAATAGTAACCCATATAAGACTTAAATTAAAAAAAAAATATTCAAAATTAACTGAAAAATCAATATAAATCACAAAAGATGAGTGTTATTATTAAACATATAAAAATTAGATTTTTGCATATGAATAAGTCTTAAATTTATTTTTTAATAATATTACGAGTACTCTAAATTAATACTTACATTTTAATAATAATAATAGTAAACCCATATAAGACATAAATATAAAAATAATAATAATAATAATAGTAACCCATATAAGACTTAAATTAAAAAAATATATATATTAAAAATTAACTGAAAAATCAATATAAATCACAAAAGATGAGTGATATTATTAAAATATAAAAAATTAGATTTTTGCATATGAATAAATCTTAAATTTATTTTTTAATAATATTACGAATACTCTGAATTAATACTTACATTTTAATAATAATAGTGAAATTTCCGAGACTATTTCGAGAAAAATACCAATTTTCTGAATAATCGAAAAAAGAATATTTTTTTACTTCCGAGTAACTGCTTTATATGAATGTAGAATAATCGTTATAAGATTAAAAAAAAAAAAAGTGTAATAGGTGACTTTTTTTATCAGTAAACAAAATTCAATCGAATACCCCATATCTCTATTGTATCTCCGTAATGCAAAAGTAGTTTCACTTCATTCTTCTTTATTGATATACACTTCACAGATAATGTTATTTTGACATCAAGGTGACTTTTATTTTATTAAAATTATCTAAAACATAAGTGTTACATGTATGCAACGCAAGGAGATTATAAAGGTCTTGTATTAGATTAAATTACACATATTTTATCATTTACGATCGAAATTTCTTGAAATTCTTAAGGAGTTATAAAAATCGAAGACATAGAAAAAAAAAGCATATTTTCTATTTTTATTTTTGATTATAATAATTTTTTTTTCAAAGTTTTGAGCATATAAAAGAACAACATATGGGGTCAGGTGGGATAAAGTGAGTATATGGGGTAAAGTGCACTGAGAAAAAAAAAAATATACCGCCTTCCACTAGAATGAATAAGTGGCCATTTTCTAAACCCCTTAACTAGAAATATAGATTTCCGAGCTATGCACATAAGGCCCGCCAATAAACTGAATAGACGAAATTATCGAGAGTTTCCCGTGTACACATTTCTAGATGGTGAAACAATATTCTGAATCATTTGTATTGCGAGAAATTCATGCTTGATTTTCCAGAATTTGGTAGGAGACCAAGATTATAGTTGCTGAAGCCCGCTTCTTGTAGTATCATTTATTTACAGAGATTTTTAAATAACTTTGTCCTCGAGAATATAGGCAAACTCTCTAGAATTTTAATAGGGGCTTCTAGAACTCGCTTTCAAAGGGGACTAAAACTTATAAGGATGTCATGGAACTATTTTTTCTAGAGCCACTATTTAGATTCTAGATGTTAGTTACAGAATTTTTTCTCAGTGTGAGTATACTTAAAAAGATTGCTACATATTTAAAATATTAAGATATTTTTATTTTTATTTTATTTTATTTATTTTTTTTTTTTTTTTTTGTATTTATTAGATGAATACAAAATATTTCTGCTTGAAAAAAGAAATAGTAACAATATAAAAATAATCGTTTTTAATTAAAATTTTATTTTGCGTACAACATATGGAATATATTACTCTTCTAAACTTCTCTTTATATCTTTTTTTATAGCAAAATATTTTGAGAAAAATAAGAAGCAAAAAATAACTGAGAACAGATATTCACCTGAAGTTAAGTTAAATTTATTGTATTTTGCGTTCTATAGGATATTTTATCATGTGGGGGAAAGTGGGTATAGAATTAGGCTTAACTGGTATTGCTAATTAATAAGAAATTATATGGATCTTTCTCACGGAAACTGTCATTATGAGAAAACTGAAGTGGATGGAAAGATTTCGAATTTATAGGAAACTTTTTTTTTTTGTGTGTGTGTGTGCATATGAATAATAAATGTTAATTTCATTATCATCTGTGCAAAATAAAGGTACTAAAATGTGGGGTTTAAATATATATCTCGTGAAACACAAAGCTTTGAAATTGTCGCTGTGCACAAACCACAAGTAGTATTTACTCCATTTTCAATAGGGGGCATTGCTTAAACAACATAAATAATATATATCCATTTCAAGGGTTTCCATGAATATTTACGGACGTTAAATAGTGGATACACAGACAGACAGACAGGTGGGCTAATCTAACTCATAATTTCTCTTAGACAATGTTAAAAAAAAAGTTTAAAATGTTTAATAAAATCGAAAATGCAATTTCAGCAATTTCTGGTTTCAGCCTTTAAAGTATTTGTATATTTTTGTGTGGCCCTGTGAATCTTAATGCTAATCATACTGTATTCTAAAGAAAACACTTTTTGTGTACTAGTATAATAATCAATGTCAATTTCATTATGATTGTGCAAAATAAAGGTATTAAAAAGTGGTTTATAGAAATACCTCCCATAGAATTAAATGGTTTAGAATTCTTTCAGTGTCCTTGTATATAATCCAGCGGCGGTGGTATTTCCGGCATTTTCATTACAGAACATCCCATAGTGAACTTGAACAGCATAAATCAGTTTCAAAGACTACCATAAATATTTACAAGAGTTAGAGCGCGGACAGACGGACAGACAGACAAACCGAAGTCATATTTAAAAAAAAAAAAGGTAAAAACACTTTTTAGATTTGTTAGAAAGTATTTTTAACATTTTCCCAAACATTTACCTGCAATTTTGCTCCCTTTTTACTAATTACTCACATTACCCCACAGACTACTCACTTTATACCCCATGTCATGGGGTATGAAAGAGTGAGTATAAAACTTAATCTATTTCAAATCGTTATTATTTATATATTTTTAAATATTGTATCAAAAATTCAAGCGCAATGTATTCGCAACACACGTAATGTATATATGCAACAAAAATTTACTATATTTTTTTAAATATTATATAAATTTTCTACCATTGATTTTCAAAAACGGTGTTTTTATACTCCTGACCCTAAACAATATTTTATAAAATTTTCATTAAAAACGTTAGAAAATTCAACCACTGGGTTCTGGTTTCCGTAGACCCTTCAGAAAAGAGGCGGACATTATTTCTGAAAAACTAATGTACCAATCTTTTGCAATTTTGCACACTTTTCAAAAGACTAGCATTATTTTTGACTACTAAAGACTATTTTTGACTAGCGCTTGAACGAAGGATTAAAAAATAAAAAAATGAAATTAGAACTTTTGGTAGAAACAGTACAATTTTCTGTACATTTTACCCATTTATAGCCTTGTAAAATTAGTTGTAATCGAAATATATATATGCATATTTATATTCTTTCAAGCACTAGTGAAGATTTGTGAAGAAATGTAAAAGTTTTTTAATAAGATAGGTGCATGAATTTCTTAAAAATCGTCTGCAATGCTTTTCTGAAGGAACTTCGAAAGCCATGATCCATTGGCTGAATTTTCCAAAGTTTTCATTAAAAAGTTTGAAGGAATTCCCAAATAGTTTAAATATTGCTCTTTTATTAGCTCACAATTTCGGGAAGTCCCCCAACATACAGTCAAAAGAAAATAGGCCTCTCATCCAAAATTAAATTCCGTTAGTGATATAATTTTATTTTATTTACTTATATTTAATTTATTTTAATCGAAGTGCTTGAAATTCAGAACCAGATCCATTTCCCAAATTTTCTGACTTAGCGAGACAAAATAAAGTGCTGGAAAATAATAATAATAATTTATAATAGTAAATAAATAATAATAAAAAAAAAATGCCTTTTCTACCTTTACAGCAGGACCTTTCATTTTGAAAATTTGTAGTATCGAGATGTCGGACTGATCTAACACAAGTTTAGAATTTTTTTTTTTTTTTTTTTTTTTTTTTTAAGAAATGGTCTTTTAAACACCGATCTGCAAAGTAGTGTGTCTGTGACATTGCACCTACAAAACATATGGACTGACTTTATTGAGATTTTATTTATTTATTTATTTATTTCAGAAGTTTGTTTAATTGAGACGATTTTTTTTTTTTTTTTTTTTTTTAGGCGAAATTCTCATAGAAAAACATTTTTATAAATTAAACAAAATGTGATTTTTTTTAAAGGTCACTTTGAACTCATATTTGAAATTTTGAGAGCTGTCAACCTTTAAACACATCTCAGATGATAAGTCAGGGATTTTTAGAATAGAGTACAAAAAATTGTGAATTTTCTCAAAGAATTATAATCAGTTATAAATAGTGATTACTATTTTACAATCCAGAAATCTTTGAATTCATTTGAAAATTAGAAATTTATTTCGTTCCCTAACCTATTATTCTTGCTGCTTCCACTCATAGAGTTGAATTTAAAAATTATTTTTTCTTTTCATTCATATATTACACTTGTATTAATTATGCCTCTTTTCGATTTAATTAAAATGAACAGCTTAATGACACCATCCAACTTGGCATTAAGGCCGGTTATCATAAAACCAATATCTTGAAAATTATTAATAAAGTAAAAAAATAAACTAATAAAAAATAAAAATAGCGTAATACTCCGAATTAAATGCACTAATAGCCTTCCAATTTGTGATGAATTTATAAACTTTATATATAATTTAAAAGAAAAAAGTTCTGCCTTGTCAGATTTTGTTTATAATAACATTGGAGCCACACTTATATGGTCTACGGCAAAAGTCGCGTCTGCATCATCGAACATTCAAAAATTAATTTTTCTGAAGCCATCAGCATCATAAAATGTGACAAATGCAATTAATCATAAAGGTTCCACTATTTTACAGAAAATCTGGTATTCTTCCTCGAATCCTGTAATTAATAAATTTCTGTTTTTATCATTATACTTTTAGAAAAAAAAAAAAAAACATTTTAGATCTTCACAAGAGTCGTACAAATTCCTATTCTCAAATTACAACGCTTATAAAACTAATTCACGTCTTCAAGTTTATTGCCTCTTCAGGAAGAATATTTCTGGATCCAGCACGCTAGAGGTCTACACGGGCCGAAATTTTCAGGCCCGGCCCGGCCCGGTATTAAATCGAAAAATTCGACCCAGGCCCGGCCCGGCCCGTTTCTTTTTTACTAGTGAACGGCCCGGCCCGGACAAAAAGTGATAAAATCAGGCCCGGCCCGGCCCGGCCCGATTCAAAAATATGTAAAATTACGAAAGAAAGAAAAAGAAAAAAAAACATGCCTTTCTGCGGAAAATATTTTAGTATGTGTTTTGCAGGGGTTTTATATAGCTAAACAATAGAATAGTCTTTAACAAAACTGCTGAATGTTTACAAGATATTTATATATAAACGGTATTTCATTATTACAGACGTACAGAAGGAACAAAGACAGACAGAAAGTCAAATCGAAAAAATATTAGTATTCCTCAAACAATATAAGAAGATATTTAAAATGGTTAATAGCACTAAAAATACACTTTCAACCACTTCCTGTTATACACCGTAATGTATACAAATCTTTCATGTGATCCGGTAAACAAAACTTTAATGCTAATCCAACCATATTCAAGAGAAAAGATGCTTTTGCACATGCTAAAATTCATGCACCTTTCATCCAGTCCCCCGGAAAAAAGAAAAAGAAGCCTTAGAGGAAAAGTTACAGCGGAAGGATTTTTATAGCGTTCATACCACCTAAACACTACAGACCATAGAAAACAAAGCCTTATACACAGTAACGTATCTAATTTCTTTTGTGTGTTACATGTACGCAAACTGGAAGTAACATGCATATTATTTTGAATTAGAAAACATCTAATATTACTTTAAATAAAATATATTAATTTCGAGACATGTTTAAAATATTTGCGGAAAATCAGATCGCGAACAGTCAAGCTGATAGACAATTAAATTGTAGTTACAAACACCTTTTAAAAAAATAAAATTTTATGTGACATACCAGACTGTAAAATTATGTAAAATAAATGACTGAAAAGGTATTTTATCATTTTCCTTTTTCATTCATTAATAAGGAATTTAGAAAAAGATTCGGGCCGGGCCGAGCTCGTACTTAAAATTTCCTCCAGGTCCGACCCGGCCCGAATGCCGGGCCGGGCTCGGGCCGAAAGCCCGGCTCGTTTAGACCTGTACAGCACGCTTCTCTTTTCTCCATGGTGCTATCAGAGATCTCTTATGCGAAGTCTTCATGATTTTGCTTCAAGTGGCATTTCGGGTGGCTCCCTCTTCTGGTTAATCTCCCTTCGAATCGTCAAACTTTTTCCCCTGGCCACAACATATAATCCTACTATATATAGCTGACAGTATTCTACGAATTTAACAAAAACTGCTTTAGCCTGCAAATGCCATGTTTCCATATCGAGAAATTCGTTTTATATGAATTTTAAACTGTAAATATAATTAAATCAAATAAATGACTTTGTGGTGGTTTTAAATTACCTTTTTAATGCCTTTTTATTACACAAATACACACATACACACACACACATATATATATATAGTGTTTCTTGGAAATAATTGCAACGATTTTGATAAAAAATTTAGGGTAAGGACTTTTGTGGTGATAAATTTATCTGACTTACCCTCATCTTCAAAGAAATTAACCTTTGCTGGTAATCCACGCTCAGATAGAGAGTAAATAAGGCTCTTTGAACGACTGTTTCGAACTCTTTTTCTGACTCTTTGAACGATTTTGATAAAAATTCTGAGTTAAGGGATTTTTCAGATAACTATTTGATCTGAATCACCTTCATCTTCAAGAAAATGAGCGTTCACTAATAACTGTCACTCTACGAGGAACAAATTATGCAAAAAACAAATGAATATATATATATATATTTTTTTTTTTTTTCTTTTTTTGGAAACGGCTCTTACAATTTTGTGAAAATCATTGAGAAGGAGATTTGTTTAATTTGAATTCATGTGACTTATTGATTTTCTCTGAAGTGAAAGGAATCGCTATAAATAACGCTAAACGTATTTTAAAAATTCAAACAGTAAAGAAATATCTATATGGTGATTATTTCAAAAAACTAATCATTCCGTTTACTCTGAAAATGACTTTTAAAATAAGATGACAATTCTATTTGAATTACATTCATTAAAAAAATAAAATAAATAAATAAATAAAAAATAGCGCTGATGGGTAACTCGTCATCCACACGGACGGAAACAAATGCAAATACTTGGTTTTCTTAGAAAATGCTTGAACAATTGTTAAAAATAGTATAATTAGGGGTGTTTGAGTTGAATGTTCGATCTGAGTTACCCACAATTTTAGGAAAAACAATATTCTCTGTTAACCCGCTCTCCACCAAAGGCAAAACATGGCAAAAATTTTATAAAAATTTTGCATCCATGAAACAATTGAGTGTTTTCATGCTTTCATGTTACATAAATGTCCATATTCTTCTAGAACTCAATTCGTACTCATACATGTAACAAAAATCCGTTTTACTAGCGTCTTCTATGTTGATACTGATTAAATTTAATTGTTATGTGAAAACAGCTTCCACCAAAAGATTATTCATTATAATCTTGTACTATAGTAATCTAAGTCTTATAAAATTGTAGAACTTTATGCAGAAAATTCAAAGAATGTGCTACGAAAGCTTATGAGGAAAGAAAGTGGAGAAATGATCAGTTAGGCCGCATACATTTTAAAGATTGTTACAAATAATTTATTATATGTTTTCCCTTTTTAAATATGAGTATGATGTGTTTATGAGAGGAAAACTGAATTTATAAATCATGTAATGCAATGCATGTTTTCCATTTTATTTAAATAGCCATTGTTCATATATTTTAACCCTCGCTTTCCCAAGATCAAGGCGTTACTACAGAAAAATTGCTTTCAGGAGCCGTTTGGCACGTTTGGCTTAAATCACCAGCAACACGCCTTTTTGTATCGTTTAAAACAAATCGTCGAGCAACATTCCACTGGTTACGTTTGCTATCTCTGGCGAATTAGCACATTTTTTTAATGAAGCGCGCTTAACTAAATTTCAACTACAAAATATGGTCAAAATGACCCCATTGGGGAGCGAGGGTTAAAAGTGTAGTGAAAAAATATGAATTTTAAAAAAGTTATACATGCTGCATTTATGTTTTTTATATGCATATTAAGGTAAAGCTAGGGAAGATGGCGCGGTCAGGGAGATTCGACACATAGAGGATCATAGAGGAAGGAGTATAATCCGCACATAGAGAAAGGAGCAAAAAACGAGCGTAGCGATTTCAGATAGTTTTAAAACAGCAATAGTGGAATGCGCATTTAACTAACACAGTGATTGTTTCGAATGTCTAGGAGGAAATATGGTTATTTTGTATTGTTTTTTAAAATTGCTTGAAATTTCATACTCCTTTCAAAACGGATATTTTAAAACTGGTCTGACATTTTTACAGTAAAAAGCTTCCATTTAATGCACGTTTAAGTGAAATTTTGTCCTATTCTCTCATGTTAAGAAAATCGTAAATTTCTAATAACTTACGAATTTTTTAAATTCGAATGTTGTAAATTAATAGGGTTCTTGCCAGTATCAAAAGTAATATTTTAAAACTGGTCTGACCTCTCTGCGATCGTTTGTTCGTGCGATATCGTGTAAACAGACTAACAAACAAACGGACTAACACACTAACAGACTTACAGACACCCTACAGACGGACACCATACAAATTTTGTATTCCTCACACCTGAAAACCTGTAAGAAAGTAAAAAAACCGAGGTCGAAAATTTTCACGATTACCTAAGTTTCCCATACCTATAGTATGATAGGGAACTAAAAACGCATTCATAAAAATTATAATCAAAATAGGAATTTTTTTTTTCTCTTAACAAAAAATTATGCCAAAATAAATAAAATGCCATCGCACTCTTGACGATAAAAATTTAAAAGGCGTCACAAGGGTTCTTTACTAAAGCTGTACTCCCTGCGGGAGTATGAAAATTGGAATTCAGAAATTTAATTCATCAACCTGGAAATTAATTTTAGATGGAATGGAGTAGAAGGCTGATTTTTTACCAACTATGTGAAAAATACCAGAGCCGGGAATCGAACCCGGGCCTTCCGCATAACGCGCGGATGCTCTAACCCCTGAGCTACCCTGGCTGATAACCAGCTCGGCACTTCTCACATAATTTACGTTGGCAAGGTCACCGAGTCTGCATTAAATCAGCTATATCAAGTGACAGATTTAAACATGGCATAACTCCAAACAGCCACGAAATTTCAATTCAGAAATTTAATTCATCAACCTGGAAATTAATTTTAGATGGAATGGAGTAGAAGGCTGATTTTTTACCAACTATGTGAAAAATACCAGAGCCGGTAATCGAACCCGGGCCTTCCGCATAACGCGCGGATGCTCTAACCCCTAAGCTACCCTGGCTGATAACCAGCTCGGCACTTCTCACATAATTTACGTTGGCAAGGTCACCGAGTCTGCATTAAAGCAGCTATATCAAGTGACAGATTTAAACATGGCATAACTCCAAACAGCCACGAAATTTCAATTCAGAAATTTAATTCATCAACCTGGAAATTAATTTTAGATGGAATGGAGTAGAAGGCTGATTTTTTACCAACTATGTGAAAAATACCAGAGCCGGGAATCGAACCCGGGCCTTCCGCATAACGCGCGGATGCTCTAACCCCTGAGCTACCCTGGCTGATAACCAGCTCGGCACTTCTCACATAATTTACGTTGGCAAGGTCACCGAGTCTGCATTAAAGCAGCTATATCAAGTGACAGATTTAAACATGGCATAACTCCAAACAGCCACGAAATTTCAATTCAGAAATTTAATTCATCAACCTGGAAATTAATTTTAGATGGAATGGAGTAGAAGGCTGATTTTTTACCAACTATGTGAAAAATACCAGAGCCGGGAATCGAACCCGGGCCTTCCGCATAACGCGCGGATGCTCTAACCCCTGAGCTACCCTGGCTGATAACCAGCTCGGCACTTCTCACATAATTTACGTTGGCAAGGTCACCGAGTCTGCATTAAAGCAGCTATATCAAGTGACAGATTTAAACATGGCATAACTCCAAACAGCCACGAAATTTCAATTCAGAAATTTAATTCATCAACCTGGAAATTAATTTTAGATGGAATGGAGTAGAAGGCTGATTTTTTACCAACTATGTGAAAAATACCAGAGCCGGGAATCGAACCCGGGCCTTCCGCATAACGCGCGGATGCTCTAACCCCTGAGCTACCCTGGCTGATAACCAGCTCGGCACTTCTCACATAATTTACGTTGGCAAGGTCACCGAGTCTGCATTAAAGCAGCTATATCAAGTGACAGATTTAAACATGGCATAACTCCAAACAGCCACGAAATTTCAATTCAGAAATTTAATTCATCAACCTGGAAATTAATTTTAGATGGAATGGAGTAGAAGGCTGATTTTTTACCAACTATGTGAAAAATACCAGAGCCGGGAATCGAACCCGGGCCTTCCGCATAACGCGCGGATGCTCTAACCCCTGAGCTACCCTGGCTGATAACCAGCTCAGCACTTCTCACATAATTTACGTTAGCAAGGTCACCGAGTCTGCATTAAATCAGCTATATCAAGTGACAGATTTAAACATGGCATAACTCCGTGACCTTGCCAACGTAAATTATGTGAGAAGTGCCGAGCTGGTTATCAGCCAGGGTAGCTCAGGGGTTAGAGCATCCGCGCGTTATGCGGAAGGCCCGGGTTCGATTCCCGGCTCTGGTATTTTTCACATAGTTGGTAAAAAATCAGCCTTCTACTCCATTCCATCTAAAATTAATTTCCAGGTTGATGAATTAAATTTCTGAATTGAAATTTCGTGGCTGTTTGGAGTTATGCCATGTTTAAATCTGTCACTTGATATAGCTGCTTTAATGCAGACTCGGTGACCTTGCCAACGTAAATTATGTGAGAAGTGCCGAGCTGGTTATCAGCCAGGGTAGCTCAGGGGTTAGAGCATCCGCGCGTTATGCGGAAGGCTCGGGTTCGATTCCCGGCTCTGGTATTTTTCACATAGTTGGTAAAAAATCAGCCTTCTACTCCATTCCATCTAAAATTAATTTCCAGGTTGATGAATTAAATTTCTGAATTGAAATTTCGTGGCTGTTTGGAGTTATGCCATGTTTAAATCTGTCACTTGATATAGCTGCTTTAATGCAGACTCGGTGACCTTGCCAACGTAAATTATGTGAGAAGTGCCGAGCTGGTTATCAGCCAGGGTAGCTCAGGGGTTAGAGCATCCGCGCGTTATGCGGAAGGCCCGGGTTCGATTCCCGGCTCTGGTATTTTTCACATAGTTGGTAAAAAATCAGCCTTCTACTCCATTCCATCTAAAATTAATTTCCAGGTTGATGAATTAAATTTCTGAATTGAAATTTCGTGGCTGTTTGGAGTTATGCCATGTTTAAATCTGTCACTTGATATAGCTGCTTTAATGCAGACTCGGTGACCTGGCCAACGTAAATTATGTGAGAAGTGCCGAGCTGGTTATCAGCCAGGGTAGCTCAGGGGTTAGAGCATCCGCGCGTTATGCGGAAGGCCCAGGTTCGATTCCCGGTTCTGGTATTTTTCACATAGTTGGTAAAAAATCAGCCTTCTACTCCATTCCATCTAAAATTAATTTCCAGGTTGATGAATTAAATTTCTGAATTGAAATTTCGTGGCTGTTTGGAGTTATGCCATGTTTAAATCTGTCACTTGATATAGCTGCTTTAATGCAGACTCGGTGACCTTGCCAACGTAAATTATGTGAGAAGTGCCGAGCTGGTTATCAGCCAGGGTAGCTCAGGGGTTAGAGCATCCGCGCGTTATGCGGAAGGCCCGGGTTCGATTCCCGGCTCTGGTATTTTTCACATAGTTGGTAAAAAATCAGCCTTCTACTCCATTCCATCTAAAATTAATTTCCAGGTTGATGAATTAAATTTCTGAATTGAAATTTCGTGGCTGTTTGGAGTTATGCCATGTTTAAATCTGTCACTTGATATAGCTGCTTTAATGCAGACTCGGTGACCTTGCCAACGTAAATTATGTGAGAAGTGCCGAGCTGGTTATCAGCCAGGGTAGCTCAGGGGTTAGAGCATCCGCGCGTTATGCGGAAGGCCCGGGTTCGATTCCCGGCTCTGGTATTTTTCACATAGTTGGTAAAAAATCAGCCTTCTACTCCATTCCATCTAAAATTAATTTCCAGGTTGATGAATTAAATTTCTGAATTGAAATTTCGTGGCTGTTTGGAGTTATGCCATGTTTAAATCTGTCACTTGATATAGCTGCTTTAATGCAGACTCGGTGACCTGGCCAACGTAAATTATGTGAGAAGTGCCGAGCTGGTTATCAGCCAGGGTAGCTCAGGGGTTAGAGCATCCGCGCGTTATGCGGAAGGCCCAGGTTCGATTCCCGGCTCTGGTATTTTTCACATAGTTGGTAAAAAATCAGCTTTCTACTCCATTCCATCTAAAATTAATTTCCAGGTTGATGAATTAAATTTCTGAATTGAAATTTCGTGGCTGTTTGGAGTTATGCCATGTTTAAATCTGTCACTTGATATAGCTGCTTTAATGCAGACTCGGTGACCTTGCCAACGTAAATTATGTGAGAAGTGCCGAGCTGGTTATCAGCCAGGGTAGCTCAGGGGTTAGAGCATCCGCGCGTTATGCGGAAGGCCCGGGTTCGATTCCCGGCTCTGGTATTTTTCACATAGTTGGTAAAAAATCAGCCTTCTACTCCATTCCATCTAAAATTAATTTCCAGGTTGATGAATTAAATTTCTGAATTGAAATTTCGTGGCTGTTTGGAGTTATGCCATGTTTAAATCTGTCACTTGATATAGCTGCTTTAATGCAGACTCGGTGACCTTGCCAACGTAAATTATGTGAGAAGTGCCGAGCTGGTTATCAGCCAGGGTAGCTCAGGGGTTAGAGCATCCGCGCGTTATGCGGAAGGCCCGGGTTCGATTCCCGGCTCTGGTATTTTTCACATAGTTGGTAAAAAATCAGCCTTCTACTCCATTCCATCTAAAAAAAAATATGAAAATTGGGTCGTCAACCATGAATTTCATTTTAAAACTTTTCTTTGAACGATTCTGGTTTCACAATTGCACAATATTTATTTGGTTCTAATAATAATTTGGCTTCTGGTAAATTAAAATTTTAATTCAGTAGTGAAATTGGTATAATATTTATGAATTTCAAATTTTAAAAGTAAATAAGAAAAGAAATAAAGTGCGAAAATTTCGCACGGGTTTGCTTGTTATTAAATAAAAGGCTACTCTTTTACCGAAATGGATAAGTTTGCGCATCAATTTCTTAGGCGACATTGTGCAATTTTCCCCACTGATTTCCAAGCTAGAAGTGATTACACAATTTATTGGTAATGACAAGGAAATGAGTATGAGATCAATGAAGGCAATGAATGTCTGGAACTGTATTAGGAGACAATTTTGACAAGTGATTGGACTGAATCAAATGTGTTACTTGTGGCAGGTGATTGCACGAAACCTGCACCATTTACAACAATAAATATATCAATTGACAATAATGGCGGCTTAGGTTAGCAAACAAAAGGACATTCAAACTGAAAACAAGAAGGGATAATTTTAATTTGAATGTGCTATTTAATAAATAAATGTTATTTTTGTAATTTTATCTTGGTATTGTTTTCTTTTCTGATTTTTTTCTGGTATATTTTTTTCTTCAATTAAACTTTTTAATAATTTCTGTTATCTTTTCTATTTCTTTACTATCTTAAAATACTTTACTAGATATTTCTTTACTGTAATTCAAATATTAACTCCTAATATAATAATAATTTTTACAAAAAACCTACAGCAATATCATTTTATGTCATTATTTATTGTCAATTATTATTTTTAACATTTTAACTGCAGTTATTATTAATAAAAATCTTCCCTGCCCATGTGTTCAATCAAAACACCCTGTAAGGACAGACTGTGTAAAATAGATCTTATTCTTTTATTACAGCTGCTGTATAAAATTAAAGTATAACATCAGAATAGCAATGGTAATGCATAAAAACAAGTAAATTTAAAATTATTCTTCAATAATTTAGCTAAATTGAATACTTGGATATTTAACATTTTTCTAAGTAACTGTGCGAAAATTCCTGTTGCTTTACTTTATATTTAAGTGTAATGCAAGGTATGCCATATGATTGGTGCATTTGTTGGTTGGGTTTAACATCAAACTAGTGTTGCGAAATAGTTATGTCATTTGGTCACACAGCCTTTGAAAAGTCACTATACATGCCAAAAAAAAACCTGTTTGCATCAGAAACACATTCATTTAGTTCTTATTAAAATTAAGGAAAAAATAATGTATGATGTTGCAGGCTTAAAATAGCTTTTGATAAATCATAAACTAATATTTTTAACTAATTCCAATAAAAAGTATATCAAATTATTTATGTTACTAAAGTTTTCAGCGTTATTTCAGGATCCGTACTTTAACTTTATTAGAAATTATATATTAACATATAACTTGCATTAAAATATTGTTACGAAATTGTAAATAATTGTGTTTATTTTTGTATAAATTCTTTCAAAGAGGCTTAGTAAGTTGATAAAGTGCTAATTTTGTGCATTTCTGGTCGTTTTAGCGTTGAAATAGCCTTATTTTCCCTTAAAAACGCATTAAAAAGCCCCAGTAATGCACGTAATGGATTTGGCGCCAAATTTGGCGACTTTTTCCCACCTTGGCGATTTTTTTGGCGACCTTGGCGAGAAAATCCTTATATGGGATATACCAAATATGGAAGCTGTAAGTTGATTGGTTGACCACTTTCTAGAGTTTTCTCGAAAAATCTGGGCTCAATGGAACAGCATATAAGGAGCGCTTCCTCGCCAAGGCAGTTCAGTTCAGTTCAGATCTCAGCGAGCTTCGCTAGTGCTTGCATTGCTCTTGAGCCTCTTTGAGAGAGACTTGCTTCAAGTGTTATTGGTATACAGTTTGTACTGTGGATTTGTTATTGACAGCTGTTGTTTAAGCTGTGTTTACTGTTTGAATTGAAGCTGATACTTGGTTTATAGACCTGCATTTTTCTGGAATTTTCTGTGAATAAATTACTGAATTTTTGTACGTTTGGCCTTTCATTCTCAGACAACTCACGAACCCCCAAGTACGCAACATTTCTGGTGTCAGGAGCGGGATTGTCTGTGAATGGTGATAACGAGGGCTATGGAGCAAGAGATGAAAAAACTTCTAGAAGCCTTAGCTACCCAGATAAATGAAATGAAAGCCGGACAGGAAAAGATGGAAACCGGATTGATAGAGAAAATGGAAACAGGACTGGAAAAGATGGAAACTGGACAAAGAGAGTTGAAAGACAGTTTGACCGAAGAAATTAAATCTAATCAAGACGAGATGAAGAGAGAACTTTCGACAGTAAAGGAAGTGATTGGAAGTAAATTATCGGATATGGAAAACAGAATGGATGGAATAGAAGAGAAAGTTATAAAGATAGAAGAAAATTTTGAAGAGAAAGTTTTGAAAGTGGAAAAGAATTTTGAAGAGAGATTTATGAAGATAGAAGAGAATTTTGAGGAGTTCTGGTAGCTTCATCTCTAGTTGATCTCTCAAAGAGTACTATTCCTGTGCGAGTCGCAAACATCAGCGATAAGGTCCGGACAGTGAAGAAGGATGAGGTGTTGGCAACCTGCACTCCTGTCACATGCATCAACCGCCCCACGCAATCAACCGAATCCAAGTCTTCTGAGCAATTAACAACGGAACTACTCAAGAATGCAGAGTTAGGAAAAGAACAGAGATGTGCTGCGGAGAAGCTACTCCAAGAATTTAAAGACCTTTTTTCTCGAACACCTGAAGACGTCGGGAGAACGAACATCACCCAGCACAGAATTGATACAGGAAATCATCCTCCAATCAAACAACATCCAAGAAGACTTCCATTTGCTAAACAGGAAGAGGTCACTGAACTTCTAAGTGAAATGCAGCACAATGATGTCATCGAGCCATCAACGAGTCCTTGGGCCTCTCCCATAGTACTGGTGCGAAAAAAGGATGGTTCAACAAGATTTTGTGTGGATTATCGTCGTTTGAATGACATCACGAAGAAAGACAGTTACCCTCTTCCCAGAATTGACGACACCTTAGACACACTTGCTGGCAATAAATGGTTCTCGACGTTGGATCTGAAGAGCGGTTACTGGCAAGTAGAATTACATCCTGATGATCGTGAGAAGACTGCATTCACCACGGGACAAGGACTGTGGCAATTTAAAGTTATGCCATTCGGATTATGTAATGCACCTGCCACCTTCGAACGCCTGATGGAGACAGTGCTAAAAGGACTTTCCTATGAAGCCTGTCTGGTGTATTTGGATGATATTATCATTGTGGGGCGCACCTTTGAAGACCATCTACGAAACATCCGAAAGGTGCTGGAGAAACTCAGAATGGCTAACCTCAAATTGAATCCAGGCAAGTGTAACTTGTTCCGTCGTGAAGTGAGCTACCTCGGCCATATCATCTCTGCCGAAGGTGTGAGAACTGATCCTGAGAAGATCTCTGCAGTCGAGAACTGGAGTCGCCCTGAAAATGTACACCAACTACGAAGTTTCCTGGGGTTATGCACTTACTACAGGAAGTTTGTCAAGGGTTTCTCAAATATTGCCAGACCACTGCACAAGCTGACGGAAGCCAAACAGAAGTTCCTGTGGACGGATGAATGTGAAAAAGCGTTCAAGCGACTTAAAGAGGCCTTAACATCATCGCCTATCTTGACATATCCACAGCCCGACAGACAGTTCATACTTGATACAGATGCCAGCCATGAGAGTGTCGGTGCTGTTCTGTCGCAGGAAATTGATGGTCAAGAACATGTCATTGCCTATTGGAGTAAATGCCTGTCTAAACCGGAGCGAAATTACTGTACCACCAGGAAAGAGCTACTCGCCATCGTAAAAGCCATAGAACATTTCCATCATTACCTCTATGGCAGAAGATTCCTGCTCCGGACTGACCATGCATCTTTAACGTGGTTGCTCCAGTTCAAGAACCCGGAAGGACAGATTGCCAGGTGGATACAACGCCTCCAGGAATATGACTTCGAGATACGTCATCGTAAAGGGACTCTACATGGTAATGCAGATGCCTTGTCACGGAAGCCCTGCTCGGAAAGCTGCAAGTTTTGCTCTAGAGCCGAACAGAAATACCTGCCGATAAATCCGGTTGCCTGCCAAGTTACTGTCTCAACACCATCAGATCAAGATCCCGATCCATGGAGTGACGAAGAACTTAGAAAATCCCAGTTGGAAGATCCTGACATAAAGCCAATATTACAGCTGAAGGAGACGACCAGCAACAGACCTACCTGGCAGGGCATTTCCAGATTTAGTCCCATTACGAAAAGTTATTGGGCACTTTGGGACTCTCTTCATATCAGAAACGGCGTATTATACAGAAAGTGGGAATCTGATGATGGGAAAAGCTTCAGATGGCAGATTTTATTACCAAGATCAAAAATTCCAGCTGTTTTAGAACAACTGCATAGTAGCTCTACCGGAGGCCATTTTGGGGTAATGAAGACTCTGCAGAAAGTTCGGGAGCGCTTCTACTGGTGCAAGGCAAAGGAGGATGTGGAGAAATGGTGTAAATCCTGTGATGCTTGTGCGGCACGTAAAGGCCCGCAGAAACGAAGTCGAGGGAGACTGCAACGGTATAACGTGGGAGCACCATTTGAACGAATTGCAATCGACATCTTGGGTCCTTTGCCACGGACCTCCAGTGGAAATAAATACATCCTCGTCGTGATGGACTATTTCACCAAGTGGCCTGAGGCATATCCCATTCCCAATCAAGAGGCATGCACAGTCGCAGAGGTCGTAGTGCAGCAATGGGTGTCAAGGTACGGCACGCCCCTACAACTTCATACCGACCAAGGTAGGAACTTTACCTCTGATGTTTTCAAAGGACTGTGTCAACTACTTGGCATAGACAAAACCCGGACAACACCTTTACATCCCCAGTCGGACGGCATGGTCGAGAGGTTCAATCGTACCATCCTGAATAACCTCTCTCTTCTAGTATCAAGGAACCAGCAAGATTGGGACTTGAAGTTGCCATTGTTCCTGCTGGCTTATCGAAGTGCTGTCCATGAAACCACCGGCTACACTCCAGCCCAGATGCTGTTTGGACGTGAACTTCGTCTCCCTTGTGATCTCCTGTTTGGTTGTCCACCCGATGCGCCTTCATCGCCCGAGGAGTACATCCAAGATCTCCAGGCACGATTTGAGGACGTTCACAACTTTGCTCGGGAGCGAATTCACATTGCATCGGAGAAAATGAAAACAAGGTACGACCTAAAGGCTACGCAACATGAGTTTCAGGAAGGACAGAAGGTCTGGTTGTGGAATCCTGTTCGACGCAAAGGACTCTCTCCCAAGCTACAGTGCAACTGGGACGGACCATACACAGTCTTAAAAAGGCTGAATGATGTAGTGGTGCGGATCACTAAAACACCTTCATCAAAACCGAAGGTGGTGCACTATAATAGGCTAGCCAAGTACCACAAGTAACGGTAAAATTAAAATTTAAAATGTAAATACTTGTAAAATTTGCGCATGCGCACTGTAAATATTTGTATATAAATATTTGTACATATTTGTGAATTTTGTAAATATTTCCCACTTAATTTATATTTCTATGTTATCTTTATGTGCAACTTAGTTTTTGTGTTTTAGATTGTGTAAATTTGTTTAGTTTCGCCTCTTGACCAAGGGTTGCACTGCCCGGGACGTGCAGTCCTTGGGAGGGGGGCAGTGTTACGAAATTGTAAATAATTGTGTTTATTTTTGTATAAATTCTTTCAAAGAGGCTTAGTAAGTTGATAAAGTGCTAATTTTGTGCATTTCTGGTCGTTTTAGAGTTGAAATAGCCTTATTTTCCCTTAAAAACGCATTAAAAAGCCCCAGTAATGCACGTAATGGATTTGGCGCCAAATTTGGCGACTTTTTCCCACCTTGGCGATTTTTTTGGCGACCTTGGCGAGAAAATCCTTATATGGGATATACCAAATATGGAAGCTGTAAGTTGATTGGTTGACCACTTTCTAGAGTTTTCTCGAAAAATCTGGGCTCAATGGAACAGCATATAAGGAGCGCTTCCTCGCCAAGGCAGTTCAGTTCAGTTCAGATCTCAGCGAGCTTCGCTAGTGCTTGCATTGCTCTTGAGCCTCTTTGAGAGAGACTTGCTTCAAGTGTTATTGGTATACAGTTTGTACTGTGGATTTGTTATTGACAGCTGTTGTTTAAGCTGTGTTTACTGTTTGAATTGAAGCTGATACTTGGTTTATAGACCTGCATTTTTCTGGAATTTTCTGTGAATAAATTACTGAATTTTTGTACGTTTGGCCTTTCATTCTCAGACAACTCACGAACCCCCAAGTACGCAACAATATTTTCAAAATTCTTTTCTATAAAAATAATAATTAATATAATTAATTATATTATTATTTTCAATGAAAATTAATTGCAAATAAAGTGCGTTTTCATACGCTATTATTTTATATAATTTATTCCTAGAGATATAAATAATTAGACAATGGAGTTTTAGGAATGTTTTTATATGAGATATAGGTTAAAACGTAAATTATAAATAAAATTATCTTATTGATCGTGGAATAACACAGAAATGTGTTGCTGCATTAAAACTTTTCAAAATTTTCATTATGAATATATATATATATATATAATTTTACAAAAGCTGAAAGAAATCTTAAACATCACACCAATTTATGTGTAATTTTAATAAGAATAAGAAAATTCTGATTAAACGAAACAGTTTCAGTTTTTAACAAAATAATAATAATAATAATAATTTAAAATATTAAAAAGAAAAAGTATAAACAGAAGATACGGAAAAAGGTATTATATAAATTGTAAAGCATCATTTTCTAATATATGGTGTAATCGATGAAAATTCACTGTGGCTTATTTCCTTTTGATGTTGTTTCAATACCAATAGATGTTCATAAAACCATTGTAATAATTTATAGTAGTGAAGAAATTACTTATGATAAACCTAATTGTACTTTACTCTCATTTATTTCAAAATAATCTGGTATGTCACTCACACGGCTTTCTCTTACCCTGCATTTCAATACTGTAAAGATAGAGTATATTAAGTGTTAAGAAAAATAGCGAACGATAATAAAGTTCAATATATTTTTAAAATAATCTAAAATAGGTTTAGAAGCACTTTTATTTGACATGTAATTCTGTGTGAGACGAGCTGCCGCCCCCTTTAACTCCCCATTAAATTATAGTGAATACATTTATAAGAAAAAAAAAATCAAAGCTGTTATTAATTTGCTTTCAAACTTAAATGGCAAACTAACACAGACTTCAAAATACCAAATTTGAATTTACTGCATCTATTTGTTTTTAAGTTATCCTGATAACAGATATGCATACAGATAGAACGATAAAAATTGGACTTCGTATCAGGGACTCCCAAAACGTGATTTTGTGCAAAAAACAAGATTTGAAAATTCAAAAATTACTTTATTTACAGTATGCGTATGAAAAATTAATTTTGCTTCCTGAGCAGTGTTTGTCGATATAATAAAAGTTAGCAAAGCACTTCCATCAATTACATTCGATACAGAAGAATGTTTAGCTTAATTTTGGGTAGTCCTGTATATTGTCAATAATCAATAGGCACTACAAACAAGATTGTGTAATTGAATTTAGTCTTATTTGAAAAACATCTAACAGAAAATAAATTAAAATTCCAGCAAATTTCAAGTATAGCCGCAATATATCCAAATACTTTGGGTAGCCCTGTAAATGCATGGTGAATGATTTCCGTACAACAATCTACGTAAAACATGCTTTTATGCATATAATGAATTTTGTTCATTCCGTTCAGGTCAGCCTATAG
This sequence comes from Salticus scenicus, assembly GCA_963930645.1. Classification (NCBI taxonomy): domain Eukaryota; kingdom Metazoa; phylum Arthropoda; class Arachnida; order Araneae; family Salticidae; genus Salticus; species Salticus scenicus. Next base: position 92,519,208 of record OZ005650.1, read on the forward strand.
ATGTTACACTGCCCTTACCAGAAATTTCCCCATAGACGTAATGTACTTGAATTATCTTGGATGTCCCTGTACACGAACAATTAACTTGATCCCAACAAAAAGGTTTAGTGTATCATCCCTATATGATACATGTTTAAAATACGAACTTTATATTTTCTTTTATTCTTTGTTCTTGATGTATGCTGATAACATACAGACACATACACACACACATACACACGTGTAAATATAACAAAAACTCAATTTCGAAAATTTGACTTAAAAACAATACTTTCTCTACATAAAGGGTAACAGAAAGTAAAAATATTTTCTTAGTATTTTTCCCCAGTGTTTTCTTTTTCTCCTTTCTCTCTTATTATAGAATTTTCGGTAATTACTTTAACTTAACCACAAGGTAGAGAAAGTATTGTTTTTGGGTCAAATTTTCGAAATTTTGTTATATTTACACGATTTGAGATCCCCAGAATACAAAAATTACATTTTTAGCGGTTGGTCTGTGTGTCTGTCTGTTATCAGCGTATCCCAAAAACAAATTATAGCAGGAAGCTCAAACTTGGTATTCTAAATGGTGTATTATATAGGGATGCTACACTAAACTTCTTGTTGAGATCAGGCAAATGATTCGTGTACAGGGACACCGAAGAGAATTGAAATACATTACGTCTATGGAGCAAACTACAGGTAAGTACAGTTTAACATCTATAGACTGAACTAAACCGAATGAAACGATTCTATATTTTTTATATACATAAAAATATGTTTCATGTAGAATATGGCATAGAAATTTACAAGGCTACACAAAAGAACTAGATTATAATGCGATATTACTTGAAAACTGATGGAAGTGTACTTTAGATTATACCATATGTTATTAATATAGGATTATATTTATGTGCACCATGTAATGTGTTCATAACTTTCAGAATATATACAGGGCTGCCAATATTTAAGCCATAACATTCTTTTTTATTTGTAAGTGGAAGTTTTTCACTATAATATTTTACCATATCCAAGAAAGCTGCTCAGGAATTAAGTCCTCATAGCCATATGATAAATAATGTATTTTTTGTTTTAAAGATAAATATTCATCACTTCGTTTTTTGTATATTTACACGTTTGGAGGCTTCCTGAATAGCGACGTCAAGTTTTATAGTTTGACCTTTGACAGCGTCCGTTAGAGTAAATTAAAAACAAATAATTTCAGGCGATCCAAATGATGTATTTTGAAGTTAATACGTTTGTTACTAGAAAAGTTTGTTCAAGATTGATAAGTTTAAAGGAATGATGCGTGAGAAAGTTGTCTGAATAATTTTAAATAAACTTTTGAACTTTATTACAGATTTGAATTCTATATAAATGTAGATGAAATAATGAAACGAAGAGGTTGAAGGGGGCGGTAGTCCCCCTCTTATAGAATTATTTGCCAAATTAAGCTGTTCCGAAGCCTAATTTGAATTGTTTTAACATAGGTTTACATAACAGTACTCGTTATCTTAACCCTTAATATCCAATCTGAATTTTTTGAATTAAATTTCAGGGTAAGAGAAAGTCATGTGGGTAACACACCAGACATATTTTTTCTCTTTTCTTATTTCTTTTTTGAAATTTTAACTTTATTAATTAAAAATATTTATACATACATCCATATTATTATCGTTTTAAGCAGCGGCCTTACTACTATTTTTAATTAGTTAATTTTGTCATGAAACAAGTGTATAAATTGACATAAAAGATAATTGTTTGGGGATAATTGGGGACGAGTCTTTACGTATTCTAAAGCCAATACGCATTCTGGTAAAGCATTTCCTGTTTTTAACACTTTCTAATGAATTTGATAAGTGTTTATGACTCTGTTGCCCTCCAATTACCGTAGATATTGATTGAATTTCTTGAGACTTATATAAACTGGTTCTCATAATTATAAGGACACCCGTTTTTCTATTTTAACTAAACACTGAAAACTATTATTTAAAAAAATATATTTTTTATTAATTTGAATTTCATTAATAGATATATTTAAAAAGTTTTATCGTTTTCCTATCTTACAAAACTTTAAATACGGTCAAAAAGATGAATTTTCAAGTGTTCACAATTATAAGGACAGCTCGAATCTTAGGAATTTTTTTTCAGTAATTCTTTAAATTAATATTTTATGGGGTCTCTTTTTAGGGTGAAACAGTCAGACATTCTCTCTGGTATATATATATATATATATATATATATATATATATATACATTTTGTTTTTAATATTCAGTTTTATACCATTTCATACAGCATAGATGATATTCTGAATACATTTAAACTATTTAAAATTGCTTTCCACTTGCATGTACTTTTCTAATATTGTGACGATGAGAAAGTTAGATTTTTTCTTACTCTCTCTTCGTTGGTTTAATTTAATTAATTATTAAAATTTTCCTCACACTACTAAGTTACTTTAAAGCGCGTTGTGTTTTACAATTACCCAGGTTCCCCCAACAATAGCCAAAGTTTGTGCAATGAACTTGCACCCTAGAACTTGTGCCAGTCCTGTTGTGATTTTTACACAAGGTAGGTGTAAAAATAATTTTCCCTACATTATGGTCTATGGCAGCCTCTGTCCAGCAATACCCATCCTTAACTTTATCAAAATCATTAGTCATATACAGAGACTCTCATAGACAATCCTTTAAAATATACTCAATGATAATAAACAAATAGAAATAAGAAAAAAATAAAAAAAAATACACTCTGGGCAATTGGCCACCCCCCCAAAAATAAACCAAATTAAAAAAATTAGTCCTGTATCCTGCTGTGAGTAATAGGAAGTCCGCCCTAACATATAAAATAGATCCTGTTATACAACAATGCTCATAAATTTTTCTTAAATACTAAGACTTAAATAAATAAAGCTAACTTTTAATTCCCTCCCCCTTTTTTTTTTTTCTTTTAAGTCCTTTAGTCAAACACTTCTCTCACAGCAGGGTACTAAATTGCCCATATAATAAAACATGTACATATAGATATAACTTTTTCTTTTTTTCCTGACAGTTATCAGCCACATGACAACCCACAACAAAAAAAAATTAGATTTGTCACAGTTGTTCATTTACACAAATTGGCAAATTTAAGGATTCAGTTACATTAAATCAATTTCTCAAGAAAATCTTCCTACAATTTACTTTCTTACTCCCTTTTATAGTACTACTAACATCACAAGTTATCTAATAATTCAAAACTTTTCAATTAAAGCATTAAACAACACTGAACAACTGTGACCTAAACTGTCAGTCACTTTCTGAATCCAAATTTAGAAACTATGCATTTTTCAAATAACAACATGCTGTGAGGTGCTGTTTGTTAAATTTAAGTGAACCTTTCTAAGTAATGGGATGCCTTAAAAACACATCCCTTCAATTATCTCCTTTTTACTAATAAACAGATAAATTCATCACACAGTTATGTGAAATCTAAATTTTCCCACAAACAGCAGCCCACATCATAAGCAAAAATGAGTAAATTTGCATGTTAAACAAAATCCTCTATATTACTTTTAACTGGAAACAAAATAAATAAAGATAGTTCAGAATTTATTCCATTTTCTTCCTTTCAATGTTAAGTAGATAGCATAAATCACACAAAGACTATTCGTATCTTTTGAAAGTTTTTATTTAAATATGGTAACAGTCCTTCGCTGTAAATTAGTTGAAAAACAGTATTTAAATGATTAGATATATGCCACAAGGCGTAGATAGATAATGAGTTTCTACACAAAGTCAATTAATTCCTACACAATGTTTTTACACATGTCTCACTTTTTATCGTATGACACATACTTAAGTCTTTCACTTGTTGTTAAACAGATAAAATACTAAATAAAAATCATATTTACCTCCATTTTAGATGTCATAGGGTGGCTGGTGATTACACTATCATCAATCCTCTCTTTTAATTTGTGGTCGCACATATTTCATGCACCCACAGGCTTTTCAACGGTGGGGAGACCTGAGGGAGTATTTAAGCCCTGTCAGCAAATCTTTACGCGTACACTCACCCCAGTACGGCTTTTTCTCAGACGTGATGGAGAGGATGTCTATCCAAATTTATCTTGGAGAAAAAGCTTCCATAAAATTATCTTTACAAAGGCCCTTTTACGTAAATTCGAGGTTTACCACTTCTTGAATTAACGGCTTTCGGGATCCACTCACTTATGACGAGGAATAATACGAGTTTTTCTTCTAATATCTCGAACAGCATTTCCAGCTATGTTTTACTCTAAAAATTACCCTCTAGACAGTTTCGAGTAGTAATCCACTCACTTATGACGAGGAATAATACGAGTTTTTCTTCTAATATCTCGAACAGCATTTCCAGCTATGTTTTTCTCTAAAAATTACCCTCTAGACAGTTTCGAGTAGTATCTCCACTGGTAAACTTGATTACCTTCTAGTTCAGGAATCCTCGGGGTTGATTTCACGAATATTTTTCCTTTTTGGTGTTTAATTTCTAGAAATACTTAACAGACTATTAAAAGAAACTTCCAACGGAGCTAGGGAGGACCGTAGCAGGGGCTAAAAAGCCCCTGGCCACCGAAAAAATGGTGTCAAGCCACGCTAGTTCATCCCAAGCGCAGTATATCCTATTCCCCCTCCAGAGAACGCGAGAGCGTCCCTTCTTTCGCGCCTTCCCCGCCGTTGCCACAAACTAAAACTCCTGAAAAAAGCTGGCTCATTCACCCGATACGCTATTAAAATCCGCAAGTATCACACTCTGCCACTATCTCTTGGTCTTTCCTGACCCGTGAGAGGGGGGGGGGAAGCATTTCTGCCTCCCCGACCCTCCAAAGTCAATCTTCCCTTCCCGAGTCAGAAGGAAGCGAAAAGTTATTTTCTTCTCTTTCTCTCTCATCTGCGGCAAAGAGCAGATATCTTTTTCTTCTATACTCACTGACAGAGCAGACAATTACTTCGGGATTTATTTATTTTTTTAAATTACGTTATTAAATTATTTCTTTATTTATTATTTTACACAGTATCGGAAAACTCTTCAACAATATGGTAAGTTAAGGTTTTTTCAACTTTTAGGCCACGGGAAAGGCAATAATACAGAACTTTCTTTCTTCAAACTGTTTCCTATTGCTCTAGAGGTAGAGCAAAAATGTAAGTCTTGTTGAAAAAAATATTATTACCCTCCAAAATCTAACAAAAATCTGAGAATTCCAAGTTTAAAATTTGCGGATATTCTCTTGATGTTCATTAGAAAAAATTATTAATTCATTCTGCCTTCAGTACAAACAGCTCCCCAGAGCACCATAGATTCACCTTTAAAATGCCCGATTCATATTTGCCTTTAAAAAATCTGATCTGTCTTTCGCTATCTGCAGATCGTGCCAGTAACTGTTAAAACCATTTGGTTAATCAAGAATAAAATGTTTTTCATCCGAAAATACAACATTTTATCATTTAATATTGTTCTTATTCAATTTTAATACAGACGTTCTTTCCCCCATTAAATGCTTATTGATTTTTGTAGGTTTTTTATTCATTTTAAGATTTTATTAATTATTTTAAACATTCATAAATGTGGAACCAAGCCTTTCGTTAAAAATTACGAGCAAATTCAGCAGCAGTCGTTATCAGTAGAAGAGTAAGAAGAATTATGAGTCTTCGATCTCTGTAAAACAACTCTGATTTTGTATCATATCTCTCTCCTATCGAACCAGCAGTTCAACGTTTGATCACATTTTCTTCAGCAATTTTAGATCTTCGGATTTCATGAAATTATCCTTCCACTTAAAAAACACATTTATCATACTTCACTACATGAACGTTCTTTTTTTCGAGGAATTATCAGCAATGTCCGCCCAAGAAAATTTGAAGGCTTATATATTAATTTGTGAGCTAAGACTACTGTACAAATATAGTTGGAATTCAGAATCTGAAAAGTCATCGTGTTGAAAAATTAAGTGGCTGCCACTTGGATCAAAGTGGCAGAGAAAGTTGCTCAGTGAACTAATTAATCTAAGACATTGTTCCAAATTTGAAAATTATTTTTTTTTTATTTTTTTTTTATTTTTATTTTTTTTTGTAGAAATTCCTTCAAAGAGGCTTAGTAAGTTGATTAAATGTTAATTTTCTGCATTTCTAGTTTATTTAAACGTTAAAATAGCCTAATTTTCCCTTAAAAACGCATTAAAAAGCTCCAATATGGTAGGTAATGGATTTGGCGCCAAATTTGGCGACTTTTGGCGAGAAAATACATAGTTCATTAATAAACTTCATTAATACACTTATATAGTCTATGTATACATCAAAATTCAAACAAATTCGGAATACAATTTTTACAATTTGAATTTAAAAATATCAAGTGGTCTTCACTTGAAAACAAAATGGTGGAGCAACTTGGTTAAGAAACTCATCCAAGATATCCATAACACAAGTTAAGACGCTGTCCAAATTTGGTTCGATTTGGAGTATTACTTTGGAAGTTATCGTCATTTTAAATTTTCAAGTGGTCCCACTTAACTTAAGATATCCGCCACTTTATTAAAAATGGCAGATACATTTCATTAATAAAGTTCATTTAGACCCTTATGTGGTCTAGATTTCCATAAAAATTCAAGCAAATCTTGCTTTTTACAATGTGGGTTAGAAATATTCAAGTGGCTGCCACTTGAAAACAAAAGGTCGGAGCAACTTGGTTAACGAACTCATCCAAGATATTTATAAGATCAGTTCACTGTCCAAATTTGGTTCGATTTGGAGTATTATTTCGGGAGTTATCGTGATGACAAAATTTTCATTATAGATATATATATATATATATATAGATAAACGAAGTGATTGCAATAGGTCGATTTCTAAAGAAATCAACCTAAAAGGACGAATATTTCAGAAAGCTATCAGAGAAAATACTTAAATGTGTTACGTTTTTGAAAGATTGCAAGCTTTTTGCAACATAACTGAAACATTCTGTGCTGTATGGGTATCCATTTGTAATATATAAACATGAGTATATAATATAATGGTTTAAATTATTCAACTTGAAACAATGATTGACTGGGCACGTTCTCAGAAAAGAATACTGCAAGAAGAATTCCAAGTATAACAATTGGGAAAACAACGTTTCTAGAGTAATTGAACCGCTCAGAATACGAATTTGCTTGCTGCGAAACCGACCAAACATTTTTGTCTTATATCTCCCTTGTCCATTGGCTTAAAATAATGATTTAAACGTCTACTTAGGGGTATCATTGGATGTCAAGCACATTGCAATGCTCAAAAATAATTTACCTTAAATTTGGTGTGCCTGCGTTCCAAGATGGCGTTCAATATAGCCGCCGAAACTTTGTTCCTCGGAGATAAGCAAGAGAGCACGGAAGATGAGAAAATGACCATTTTAACCTTTTACAGGGCAATGTTCCCAATTGGGAACATAAAATTAAAACTTATTTAAAAAATTAAATTGCACTAATATTGACTTGAATAAATTAGCGGATATACTTAAAAGATGACTTGATTTTTTAAAACAGAAGCAACATTCCTATCATTAGTTGGTAACTGTACAAAAAATCCCCAAAATGATCATTTTCATATTTTTTCCCACAGAGTACAAATAAAAAAAATGCATAAAAATTTGAAAGTATCCCATGACTCTAAATATCAGTTGGTTTATTTTAAACATCTCTTATTCTCAAAAAGGACATCAAACTTGATAATATTAATCAGATTATATTAATAATCTATAATTTTAATCTTAATAATTTAAGAATATTAATAATTATTATTAATGGCAATTAATATTTATGTATGTATTTTTTTCTATTTAAATGATTAACATCCCTTAACTAAAGTATTATAAAGTAAAATATGCAAATAACTAATGAAAAGTATACCTGGATCTAAATTCGACCTGTAAAAAGTTAATGTTTAAAAATTGTTAATTGCAAGATCGCAAAGATAAGAAAAAATCATTAACCCTTTCGCGACGGGAGGAGCAAATGCATGCTTACCGCTCAGGTCGGTGCTCTTCTTCGCGAGAGTTTGTCCAGGGCCGAAGGGATTTTTTTTTTCTATTAAGTGTAAATCCATGAAATTACCGAAATAAGAAAGCATTGTTTAATAATGCTCTGTAGAGTATGTAAGCGGCATATGCTTTGCACATTTTTTTTTTTAATTACGTACTTGTTTATTTAAGAGCCTTTTTTTAAAATCTGAACAAAGTCTATGAAGGTGTGATAGTTGACATATTCAATTTTCCCAAAACTTTCAGGATATGTTAGTAGTACTATGTTAAGAAAAAACGAAATTTATTTTTTTTCTTCTGAATTTCAATAGTTTGACCTAGAGAGGAGTCAAAGTTTGAGGCTGTAAATAAATGGCGCCATTTCAATGTCATTTTACTCCTAAAGCCGTGAGTGACCCATGTCAGAATTTCTTTTTTTTTTTTTTCTTTTTTAATATGAATACCGATTGATACTAAGTACATTTTAGCATAAACAATTTTGTAGGTCACTCATGGATTTAAAGACCAAGGTTATTGGAAAATGCAGTTTTCGTTTTTTTTTTTTTTCCCATGTTTTCAGTCTGTATATCTGCTAAGGCCATAAATGTCCCATAGAAATATTTATGGGGTTAATTATGCACCTTAATACAGAACTTAAAAATATTTAAAATAGCATGGGTTACCCTTGGCTTTAGTAGTTAAACGGTCTCAAAGTTGGAAATTTTCAAAAAAAGGTCAAAATTAATGGTAAATTACTCTATAAGTCATGAGTTAATAACTTTGAGACAAAGTTGAAATTATACTCTAGATAATCAAGTTTTAGACTCACGTTACAAACCTATGGAACTTCTAAGATTTTTTAGATATATTCTTTTTTATATCGCCAATTTATACCTGTTCTATATAGTACAAAAAACTTGAGACCCAATTTTGCAATATATTTATGCTTGTTTAAAACTTCCCATTTTACATTATCGAAGGCAGCATCAAAATAAATACAAAATTTAAAAAATCACATTGGGGAGACCGGGTCTAGTTGAAACACTGGGTAAGTTGAAACATGGAAATAAAAAATACAATTTTTAAGTTTTTATTTACCGCTAATAAAGGTAAGTACCGATACACTAAGCCTACTTTCCTATGTAAAAAGAAACATGTATGTAAACATCTGTCGATTTTATGAGGAAAAACTGTTTTCGAGTACTGTGAGCAAAAATTCAAATTTTAAATGATGTCGCTTTTTATGTAGCATAAGTTAATCAATGTGTTTTATTAATTCAGCGGTTACAGTGTATAGTTACAGCTTGCTAATCATATAATTTGAAACGTCCACGAACATAACTACTGGTAGCATAACATCTCGCACCAATTCATCATTATCGTCGATCCTACGTGCAATTGTTACTTCAGTGACTTCAAAAACCCTTAATAGGCGGCTCAATGAAATGGGGTTGAGCTCAGTCCTCGGGTCTCTCTTTCACTGAGGACGTTTGGAGCATCATAAAAAGGGTCCTACAACCAGCTCGGGATTTTACCAATCTAACGCAACAATTGGACAGAATTTGGCACGATACTTCACAGGAGCTCATCTGCGAATTCTATCAATTGATACCAAGCCGAATAACTGCGTACATAAGGGCCAGAAGTGGACCAACGTGTTATTTACTTGTTTACTTTGTGAGGCCCTTTCTCATTATTAAATCATTGAAATTTTCTGAAACTGTAATCAATTGTTTTTCTCCACATGTACATCACATCTATCAATTTTTGTCCCATTCGGACCCAGTGTTGCCAGATTTGGGGACTTTTTTATTCAACCCCCGCCACTAAATTTTAATTGTAACGGTTGCCTAAGCACTTCGAAAGATAAACGTCCATTATGTATAGCAAATATCACTTCTCAAAATTATTGGTGAGAGTTGAATAAAAAAGTCCCCAAATTTGGCAACACTGTTCGGACCACCCATTCCACCTCATCTACCCATTTCTGTCCCCACTTCTTCTTGGTGCGTCGTTTTTTTTTTTTTTTTTTTTTTTTTTGTTATAGAATGTGCATACGGGGGCTACTTGAAACTCTTGTTTCAATTAGCCCCGTGCGCATGTATATATATTTTTTATTTTTATTTTTATGATTATTATTTATTTAATATTAATTTTACAGTACCTTTTGCATTTATTATGCGCACGGAGCTGATTGAAACAAGTGTTTCATGTTTGTCGTGCTATAATCTAGTTTTTTTTTTTTTTTTTTTTTTTTTTTTTTGTAGCCCTACTTGTGTAATCTAGTTCTTTTCGGTACTAACGAGCACTGTAAACGAACAGTGAATTATATCCCGCATATATATATATATATATATATATATATATATATTCTTTTCATTTGGTTTAGTGCAGTGCATAGATGTTAAACTCCACTTACACGCAATTTCCTCCCATAGACGTAATGTATTCGAATTCTCTTGGGTCCCTGTACACGAACCATTTGCTTCATCTCAACGAAAAGCATAGTGTCGCACCCCTATATGATATAGATTTAGAATACTAAGTTTTAACTTTCTGCTGCTATTTTATCTTCAGATATGCCGTTAACGGACAGACACACAGACTAACCTTTAAAAATATTATTTGCGGATTCAGGGTAACTCAAAACGTGTAACTATAGCAAAAATTCGCGTTCGAAAATTTGACCTAAAAATAATACTTTTTCTACCTTACGGTAAGAGAAAGTATTACTTATATTTGAGAGTCTAACATAAGAAGTTTGATACGTGATCTTTTTCTGAATTACATATATATTTCTAAATATATATATTTGTGTGTGCGTGTGGGTTTTAAAGTTTAAAAATAGAAAATGAAACTGGTTTACTAAATAAAGCAATTATTCTGTACATCAATGCTCTTTAAAATCTAGTTTTGATGATGAACATGATGTTTATTATTAGTGATGACTTTAATTAAAAATTAAGAAATTTATTTCACGATTTAACATTTCTGATGGTGAAAATTGTGATGGAAATTTAATGAAACAATATCAATAAAATTTAAAAAATATTTTATTAGCCTTTTCGAAAACCGAACAAAAAATATGTTATTACTTACTGGAGAATCCATATTAATTCACGAATATACATATATATATATATATATCGTTGTTTAAATTATGTTATTTAAAAATAAAAATTACACAAATATTTTAGAATTTCCAAAATACACAGGTCTTATTTTTATTTCTGCTCGAAGAAAAGGTTCACTATTACACACATTCTTGTCCTCATGCCATCTGATTCCGTGAACCATGCCGTTGTACATACCATTTAAATTAGAAGCGTAACAGTTGTTATACCACCATCCGCCTTTATGATCGATCGCACAATTTCCATCGCTCCATTTATCATTATCGCTGTCTTTCGTAGTGAATTTCATTTTATTGTGCCAGTCCATAGCATCTCCTAAAAAAAAGTGTATGTTCATTATTATTCATGAAATATTTAAACCAGAGTTTTCAAAATTGTATTTTAATCAAATATTGTCTTTTGAAATTGTGCGTTTAGTGTAACTTATTATTGATATTTTCGTACGTCAGTTCTTTGCTAGTTCTTTTACTTTTTCAATTAGCAATGATTTTGTTTCAGATTACTGACTTACAGTATTTTATTTATACAAAAACAACATTTAGTTTTAAAATGATTATAAACAAAATATTTTAACCAACACTAGTTTACTAAACTAAGGACTAATATTTTCACTACTATATTGATAAATTACTTTACTTTAACTTCTGATAAAAATCGTTTACCATAGTAATTTAAAAAAAAAATAGTATATTTATATTAAACATTTACTTTTTCAAAGATAAATATTAGTTGAAAAGGGATATTTCAAAAAGGTAAAAAAAAAAAAAAAAAAAGCTTTCTCTTTTAACTAAAAATTATCTACGTAGTTCATAAAATGTATAATGCAAAAAACATTTTCAAACTTTTAAGCATGCAATTGAGAATGCATTTAAGAAATTTTAATTTTCATTAAATCGTAAAAAATACTTAAATGCATGATTATAAACGCAATATATTCATGCAATGTTTATTGCACGAAAAAATTGCAAGTTATTATTATTTTTTTAACTTTCTCAATTCGTATCGATGATGTGATAAACCATTTCTTCTGAGCTATTTATAATAGAATTGTGCTTGGTCATTTGATTTGTGAAAGTCAGAAATATTTTTCAAGTTTCTTAAAAAAAAAAAAAAAAAGTTTAGGTCGATTTTTTTATAACGAACGATATTAATTTCAAAACTTTTGAAAACTTTTTTTTTTTTTTTTTAAGAATACTGTTATTAAGAAAGTATTTTAAAGTCAGTCAAATAGAAAATTTTCTGTACATATATACGAAGTGCCGAAAGTAAACGACCCTAATTTTAAAGCTGTCTACAGACGAAACTGTTCTTGAGAAAGTTATAGAATTTTGTGTGGGACATAATGAGAGAATTTATTTAAGAGAATAAAAAATTAACATAAAAAAAAAAGTCGTCAAAAGTTTCGCCACCAGAGGCGTATTTTAGTGAGTCACACACTTTCTGATCCCTGATTTCTGCGGTCCTATATCCTCCAGCTATGCACATTTTGTCATTGAGGGAGATTGAAAAGTCTACACTGTTAAAAATTTCTGTAAATTTAATGTAAATATTTATCCAGAGTCTCTGTAAATTTACAGCAATTCTTATTTAAAAGTGAATAATCGAGATTCTCAATCTTTATTCTGTATTTTTACGTAATTTTATTATTTAATTATTTAATTAAAATTTAAAATGTCTGATTCTACTTTAATATAATATTAGTTATTAAAATGAATGTATAAATTAAGTTTTCTAACATCTCCGTTTATTTTTCTCTGTAATTTTACGTAAGACTTAAGATAATAGATTACAAAGAGTTTTCTGTTGAAATTTTTAATAGTGTAGTAAATCGTTATAATCCAAGAACATTACCAGATTTTAAATATACATTCACAGAATTTCCCAATATGTTGCCAAACACACTTCGGACAGTTGCAGAACTTGCAATCTTACGATTCCAGATGGTAGTTGACAATGACGGCCATCCTATTGAACATGTCTTCACTGTAAAAAGTATGTCCTATTTGCTGCCAGAAATTCTCTGTAATTTGAGAAAATACGCGTAATTTACGAAAAAATTATGTTGTCAGAACGTATTTTCTCAAATTACAGAGAATTTATGGCAGCAAAAATAGGACATATCTTTTACAGTGTTGTTGTAATCAAATTTGCAAACTATCGTAAATGTATGCTAAATGTGTGTAATTTGTTAGAAAAACCCAATGGTTATGAAAATTTGAACTATTTTCTTATTCGCTACACACACACACATATATATATAGGATAATTTTTTATAATGAACATATTGGCGATAGACTATCCTAAACTGAAGAAACTATATAATGACAATACATTATCATTAACTCGAGATACTAACAGTTGCCCGAGTGATAAAAAAACGAACACATTAGGAGTTCTATGATTTTTGATAGAAGAGAATGTTGCAATGTAAAAATGTAAAGTATTTATTATTGAATTCTATGTGAATAAAAATTGCTATATGAGCAAGGTATTCAGTACGTCTTTCAAGATAAGTATATCCTACATATATATGTATAATTCCATTAAAAAAAAAAAAAAGTTTTCTTTTGGCTGTCACGAACTTTTAATAACTTAGATTATTAATGCATGACTTCTCTATTTACTGACGCCCAGTATGTATTGTATTATATTCGCAAACCGCAGTACCTAATGAGCTTTTGAATTTCTTTTGCTTTTATAATTATATTCTTTTCATATTATTCTTCCATAATTTTTCATTGCTTATTGTTTGAAACACTTTTTTTTTTTAAATATTTTTCACTTTTGTTGTGTGATATGCTTGAAAAGAATTTCATATATTTGCTTTCTAAATTATTCTGCTGCATAAGAGCAGATTTTTTTTAACGTTTCTTTTTACACTTTTAATCATTGTATTAAATACAATATTCTCTTCCAATATGACATTTATAAGAAAACCAATATGTCCTGTGCAATACATCTTGTATTTTTGTATGCAATCTTTCAATACTTCATTAATGTGAATTTCTTTTTTTTTTTTTCTCCTCACTCTTTATTGGTTGAATTAGTTATGTTTTTTAAATGTCGTTTCCTACTATGCGATATGCTTTTTTTATACAATTACCATTTTAAATTATTATACTGCAAAAACGCATATTTTTTAAATGTTCCTCTTTTTTTTTTTTTTTCAATATTGTATTAAATACAAATTTTACATACAATATACTACAACTAAAAAAGATCCTTATCTGACTATAACAAACTTTGAATAACCTAGATTACTCGTACATGACTTGTTTAGCTCCTAATGCGCAATGTATTTTTTATATATGTATGCAAACATTAGTAGCTTGCAAACAATATTAGCTCGAATTTTTTCGCATATAATTTTCTTTTCATATTACATACAGAGATTTTTCATTGCATTTTGGTAGAATTAATTATATTTTCAAAACTAATACTTCCTGTTATGTGGTTCGTTCGAATTTATATATCTATATATAAACCTTCTCAAACATTGAATTCACGAAAAATGAGCAAACTGAGATTGTAACATACAACATCATTACTCTATCAAGGGCATAGAATGAATGTTGCATGTAAGTAAGTTGATAGTGCTGTAGTGCTGTATGCAAATTGCTAAAACTTTAGAGCACTCCATGCCCTATATTTACCCATAAGGCATGGAAGTAATTGAAATTCAAAGAGAAAGAAGGACCACTATGATCGGCTAGCCAAGTACCACACGTAACGGTAATATTCAAATTTAAAATGTAAATATTCGTTAAACTTTGTGCCTGTGTAATATAAATATTTGTATATAAATATTTGTACTTATTCGTACATTTTGTAAATAATTCTCACTTGATTTTGCAATGTGTATTTTTATTTTATTGATATGTGCAACTTTTTTTTTAGATTGTTTAGTTTGTTTAGTTTCGCCTCCTGACCAAGGGTTGCACTGCCCGGGACGTGCAGTCCTTGGGAGGAGGACAGTGTTGCGAGATTGTAAATAATTGCATTTATTTTTGTATAAATTCTTTCAAGGTTTAGTAAAACGATAAAATGTCAGTTTTCTGCATTTCTAGTTCTTTTTCACGTTAAAGTACCTTAATTTCGCCTTTAAAACACATTAAAAAGCTCCAATATGGCAGGTAATGGATTTGTCGCCAAATTTAGCAACTTTTTGCCCTTGGCGACTTTTGGTTAGAAAATCCTTATTATCGATATACCAAAGATGGATACACTAATGTGATTGCTTAAGGAGTTACGGGAATTTTCCCGAACACTCTGGGTTCGACCGAGGGGTGTAAAAGAAAGTCCTGCGCGCCAAATCCCGATCAGCTGTAGATCACTTTCCGCCAGTGCTGCATTGCTATTGAAAGACCACTAAGCCTTTTTGGAAATACAGTTGCATTGCTGTATGTGTTATTGCTATACAGTTTGTACTGTGGATTTGCTTTTGATAGCTGTTTTTTAATCTGTGTTTATTGGTAGAATCGAAGTTGATATTTGGTTTATAAACCCGTATTCTTCTGGAATTTTCTATAAATAAAGCTCCTGAAGTTTTACAAGTTTGACAACTTATGAACCCCGAAGTACGGAACAATATAATCATACGCTCTAGAATTCTAATAGAGGTTTCTAGAACTCGTTTACAAAGGGGACTAAAAATCGTAACGATAATGAAATTATTTTTACTAGATCCACAATTTAGATTCTAGATGTCAGTTACAGAATTTTTTTCTCAGAGTAACTTAGAAAAATAGACTTAAAAAAATTCTATTCGTACTAAATTAAATTATGTTTTGTGTAAAATTTCATATCTATTACTCAGAAAACAAAAATTGACTCAAAGGAAAAAAATTCTATACATTGTAGATACCGCTAACAAATTATGTCGTCATTTAGCGGCATATCCAAACATTTATTTTGAAACATCCTTCTGATTCTTTTTCAGATTAATTTATGGTCCGTGAATTTCTCTTAATTATTGATTGTTTCATAGTTGCCTGATGCACAGATGTTACGTCTGCAATAGGTGTAAAGTTTGCTTCATATTTCGTTTTTTAATGTAAAATACACCAAATATATTCCTGGAGTTCATACAAAGGTATTTAAATATCTTATGATTTTATTATATAAGTATTTTTTTTTTTTATCTTAATAATTTAAACAACCATGGGTACCTACTTTTATTTTCTTTAGTGTACTATTTAGATGAAGCATGATATCTTTTTTGAAATTTGATTAATATAATCATTTAATCATTTCCCTTTCGATGCCGTAGAATCGTGATCGTTACTTTTTTATTTTTTGTTAAATATACCATAGGACATAGTTTTTAATTTTATATTAAAAGTGTATAGCTGAAGTTTTTTCCTATAAAAATAACTTTTCTTGATTTTTACTTTTCGAATACTGTAACTAGGAAAGTATTGTAATCGTATCAAAAAGCCGAGTTTTTGGATTTTGGTGTTTCTACATGTTTTGAGGTTCCTTAATTTAATACTTACTATTTTTACGATGATGTATGCGTGTCTATATGTGAGTGAACATGATATTGTCTAAACACTTTGTTCGAATGAGTTGGAAGTTGGTACATATATTATAAGGTCAGCATAGTACGATCCCTATTGATTTTGGTGAATCTAGCACTTATATTTTTTTTTTACAGTGACACAAAGAAAAATTCTTTATCATTGTAGTCTATGGTCTCAAATTTTTTTAAAGTGCGATTACGTCTAAATACCTTACTCGACTTAGTTGAAAATTTATACACATATTATGAGTCAACGTCGCACGAACTGTGTAAATTTTGGTGAATCAAGCGTTCATTGTTTTTTTACAGCGGCACAAAGAAAAATTGTTTATTATTATGGTCTATATGGACCCAAATTTTTTAAACAGCGATAGCGACTAAACGCCTTATTCAACTGAACTGAAAATTTGTACACCTGCTATAAGTCACTGTTGCACGACGATCATAAATTTTGATTAATCCAGGCGTATAGTTTTTTTTTTTTTTTTTTTTTTTTTTTTTTTCATGAACAAAACAAAAAAGTAATTTATCATTATGCCCTATAAGCTCAAATTATTTAAAGTGCGATAGAGTTAAAACGTCATATTATGACACAAATATTGTACATGACAGAAAACCTCTAACACAAAATGAAATGAACTCCCAGCAATTTCCATGTATAGTCCCAGTGTATCTAAATACTTTGTGTAGCCCTGTAAATGAATGATGAATGATTTCCATACCACAATCTATACAAAAAATGGACGGTAACCCCGCCTCATACAGAATTGTATGTCAAATGAAAGTGTTCCTAAACATATATAGGATTATTTTTTTTTTAAGTGCATTGAACTTAATGTTATTGATCTTAAGACTTAATATGCACAATCTGTCTTTATAATACTGAAATGTAGGTTAAGAAAAAGTAGTTAAAATGTAATTAAAAAGTATTTATTATTATTATTTTTTATTCACTGCAACATTTCAAAATGTGTGCACTTTATAGCTAGACAGTAATCCAATTCACTCCACATGTTCAGCAGCATTAGTTGTAGGAGATAATATACAAAAGTATATGCGTAATTCCTATCTTCAATGCTTCAGTGTCAGCCTTAATTCATCTTTTACAATCCCACGTTCTGCAAACACTATATCAACCATGGAGAGAAGTAGTAACATCTGAGAAAAAAAAATTCAAATTTACTTTTTATTTGCTTAAACTAAATTTTCCCCAGTAATAATCATTGTAGTACAAAATGAACTATTGTACGCAACTTTTACTTGATTTTATAATAACGTTTAAAATATTTCAGGTGCTTCTAGCTCCTCCTGCATTTACAATTCCGATTTTTCAGATAATTAATTTTGTATACAATGCATTTCAAGATAATAACAGGAAACTTGGTGTTGGAATATTAAAAACCCGGATAGACTACTACGTCAGAAACGCCAAAGAAAAATATTTGAGATGCATACAGCTGTTTTGGTAGCCTTAAGCGTACCGTCTTCATTGCAAAAAGAATTCTGAATTTGGAGAAGTGCTCGTATGTATAGGAGAGGGACTGAATTTAGTTCAAGCAATAGGATTGATCCCCACCTTTCCCGTAATCCTATTAGTTGAACTAAATCCGGTCCCTCTCCTATATACACGAGCACTTTTCCAGATTCAGAATTCTTTTTGCACTGAAGACGGTACGCTTAAGGCTACCGAAATAGCTGTATGCATCTCAAATATTTTTCTTTGGCGTTTCTGACGTAGTAGTTTATCCGGGTTTTTAGCATTTCAAGATAGTTGTTATTATAAATCTAATGAGGTCGAGCATTACTATCTGTTAGAACGTTAGTATCAGTTACACAGGTAAATGTGGATGAATTAACTAGTTCAGCGATGACGTGGAGACACGTCATGCGCTACCGTACCTCAGCAAATATGACATGCTTATACGTAAAGATACAATTAAATACATTAATATTTATTATTGAGGTTCCTATGTATACAAGCTAAAGCATCAGATTTTTTTTTTTTTTTTTTTTTTTTTTTTTTTTTGCCTTTGGGTGTTCCATGTAACCTGTGCACCCGTAGATTATCAAACAGTAGTCACCGTTTCGTTCATTCTGTTTTATCTATTTATTTTATTTATTTTAATTTTTGTAATTTTAACTCAACAAAATGTGATACAGGAAATTATTCAGAAACAATTTTCTCATATTACTTCAGGATAAGACAATTTTATATTTCTCTCATATCCTACGATATGAAGACATAGCTACAATAAATGTGCTAAGCGGGAAATCTCGTGTTTTTCGAGACAAAAAAAATGGTGGTTGGTGCGACATTCTGTATTATTTTAGGGGCTCTATTTATACATAGTAAAAAATAAAAACTCACTTGTATATGGAGGTATTTCATTTTTAAAATTAAAATATTAATTTAACACTTAACTAGTTAATTCTAACTAATAGTCAAAAACATAAATTTTAGTAATTTTCAACTGAATTTTGCTTTAAATTAATATTGAATTTAATATACAGTTTTATTATTCAAATCATTAATCTTTTGTTTAAAAAAAAAAAAAAAAATAGGCCTCTAAAAAGTAATAATTGCTAATTTTACTATAAAATGTGTCTCAGATTTTTACCTGCAGTTCCACTGTAGTCAGATATATGGAGTGTATACTTATTAGATTCATCATCTATCCTGAAGTTGTCATATTCTGCATAAACTTTATTATGTACCTTGTCTTCTAGATCGAAACGAACAGAATAATCTCTTCGATTCGTCAGAAAGAAAATATTTTCGTTTCCTGTTAAAATATTTCAAACATGGGTTCTGCATCAAAATTACAATAAATTTTATATTATTTATTGCATTTAAAAAGATATTTAAAGGAAATTTGAGAAACAAGTATCAGTAACTAGAATCGTCAAAAATGACGAAATGTGAAATCAATTAAAGTAGGAAATCAACGAAGGCTTTGCCAGCTTCGCTGGTCACTGTATTTAAAATTTTTTTCTCTATCGCTTTATAAATAAAAATAAAATTAAAACAATATCATGAAATTGCTCACAAGCAAGTTTCCTGTCCCCGCTGCCATCGGCAGCGATCCACTCATTCGCAGACTCTCGGGTGCCTGTCTCTATTGCCTGTGACAATAGCTTACCAGTGGTCATCCATTTGGGGGTTTATCAGCTAACAGTTTCGAAACGGACAATATCGAGAAAATTGAAGAAGAAATTTTATATTTGAATCCCAGTAACATAAGAACAACACTATATGTGGTGTACATAATAATTTCTTTCTCGTTATTTTCTATATTTATTTGATTTATTCTATCAACTATAAAATGAAACCAATTTCACGCCAAATATAATATTACAATATGTTATGAGAGGCTACATCCATCGCATGAGACAATTTTTTGTGGTTATAATAGTAGTTGGCATATGGAAAAATTAATAAATAAATAATTAAATATGTAAATCAGATCATAGTACAGCCTTAATATAGTTCCTCTTGTCGACTTTTGAAGTTTTATTGCCATTTTAAATAAAAATACATATAATAACTGGAGACTTGGCGTTGGAATATTAAAAACCCGGATAGACTACTACTTTAGAAACGTCAAAACGCCAAATAAAAATATTTGAGATGCATACGGCTGTTTCGGTAGCCTTAAGCGTACCGTCTTCAGTGTGAAAAGAATTCTGTATATGAAGAAGTGCTCGTATATATAGGAGAGGGGCTGAATTTAGTTCAACCAATAGGATTACGGGAAAGGTGAGGAGTGTGGCCAATAGGAATTTAGGAATGTTAGCTGTGCAAACAGTAGAAAAATTAAGAAATGAATGTAAAATTTCCAACAATCAGACGAATAGGAAACAGCGAAATCACAATTTACAATGTTTTTAACATTTTTTATAAATATAAAAAGCTTCAAAGAAATCGAGTTCATGAATGGATTTAGGTCTGCAGATTATTTTAGCTGAATTAAATTTAAAATTAGGATTTTCCTCTCAGCAATGTTTAGAAATACCCGATTTATTGGTTTGTTGTTTGCGGACGAAATTCATATATTCTTTTAGACGAAATTTAAGACTGCGTTTAGTTTGGCCAATATATGATAAACCACACTGACAGGAAATACTATAAATACCCCGAGAATTATGCATATCAATGGGATCTTTTAACTGAGAAAAGTTGAGTTTATTGGAAAGCGAAAATATTATTTTAAAATTATATTGTTTGAGAATTTTAGCTGTGGTTTGACTGGATTTAGGAAAATAGGGTAAAACAATACTGATATTAGAAGAGACTGATTTAGTAGACGAATTACGAGGGAGTTGTAATTTTTGGATAGCTTTGCTTATAATGGAAGGGTCATAACCTCTGTCAACTGCAATGGCTTTCAGATATTTAATTTCAGATCTTAATGAAATAGGATTTGAACAAATATTAAGGGCACGGTTTACAAAAGTACAGAAAGCAGCCATTCTTTTGTTAGGTGGGTGGGTGACATGAACGCGCATGGGGAGGAAGGGAGACTGCAAAATTGTTACGATAGACGGTGGTTGAAAATCCATTTACAGTGCGAGAGACGAGGGTATCAAGAAATGGAAGGGAGCCATTATTTTCTATTTCATATGTAAACTGGATATTATTGTCAATTGAATTTAAAGTTTCTAAGACTGGGTCAATATTGTGACGAGATATGTCGATAAGCGTGAAGGTGTCGTCAACGTAACGGGTCCAAAAAGGAAAAGATATCTTCTTAAAAAGCTTGCTTTCGAAATAATGCCTGTAAATATCTGCGAGAATTGGGGAGAGAGGGAACCCATGGCTAAACCTTCAGACTGACGATAGAATTTATTTTGGAAAGAAAAAGTGGTTTGCGATAAACAAATGCGGGTAAGAGAAATTAATTCTTGTATTTCGAAAGATGGGAAATGAAACTCTTTTAATCTATTTTCGAAACAGCAGAGGGCGCCACTTATTGGAACTTATTGTTCCAATAAGTGGCGCTCGAATTTTTAAAAATACATAATTTACGCGATTATTTTTCTGTTTCTTTCTTTTCCTTTTTTTTTTTTTTTTTCATTTCCTTTTTTTTCTTTTCTGTTTTTCAATATTTTATAATTTATATTTCTGATGCGCTACTTTGGTTAAAGTGGCTTTCACACAGGTAGAGTCCTGGGCGAAAAATGTCCGATCTATTTCAGCATAAAAATTTTAAAATATTACCCAGATTTCAATGAATTAGCTTTCATGCCAAGCGCGATTCATCCGTGTCAAAAACATACTTCGTAAACAAAACAAAAAAGAAAAAATCTGGTGTGACTCCACTCGACTTTCCGAACATTGAGTAATTAAGCGTTTTGTAGATAAAATACAGAGGAGTTGTTAAATAAACAAAAGAGAAAATTATAATAGGGTATTTGAGTATTTTTCTCCTTATAGTACACAATGTTTAATTTAACGCTATTGTACTTTGAGCCCATATATCATAATGATAAAGGATTTTTTCGTTGTGTCCCTGTTAAAACCTGCGACTTATAATATTCATTTAAATTTTCAGCTTCATCGGATGAGCCATTATATGCTATCGCACTTTAAAGTTTGAGCCCACATGCCACAATGATAAAGAAATTTACATTGTGTCCCTGAAACAAAACCATAAATGCTAGATTCTCTAAATTTCATAAAGTTCTTGTGACGGTGACCTATAACATGTACCTATATTTTCAGTTCATTTGAATAAGGTCTTTAGTCGCTGTCGCAAAAAATTATTTAAGCCCATAGGCCATATAATGATAAACAATTTTTATTTGTGTCCCTGTAAAACTCTGCAAATGCTAGAGTCACCAGAATCTATACAGTTCGTGTGATGGTAACCTAAAACATGTATATAAATTTTTAACTCAAACGGATAAGGAATTTCGATGCTATAGCACTTTAAATAATTTCACCCCGCAGGCCATAATGATACAGAATAATTTGTTGTGTCACTGTAAAAAAAAAACTATAAATGAAAAAACTATAATTCACCAAAACATATACAAAGCTTGAAACTGTGACCTATAATATGAGTATAAAATTTTTGCCCAATTGAATAAGGCGTTTAGACGCTGTCGCACTTTAAAAAATTTGGTCCCATAGGCCATAAAGATAAAAAATTTTTCTTTGTGTCCCTGTAAAAAACCTATTAGTGCTAGATTCACCAAAATCTATACAATTCGTGTAACTGTAACCTATAATACGTGTATAACTTTTTTGCTTATTTTAATAAGGCGTTTAGACGCTATCGCACTGTCAAAAATTTGGCCCCGTAGACCGTAATCATAAAGAATAATTCTTTGTGTTCCTGTAAAAAAACTAAAAGCGCTTGATTCATCAAAATTAATAGGGTTCGTGACACGGTGACTTACAACATATGTACCAACGTTCAGCTCATCCGAGCAAAGCGTTTAGACGTTAGCGTGTTCACTCCCACACATACATACATCATCATAAAAATAGTAAAAACGGACTCAGGTGACCTCAAAACGTATAAAAGATTCAAAACCTCAAATTCGGATTTTTAACATGATTACAATACTTTCTTTACGTATCGGACGTATGTTAACGGACGTTACGTATATTCGGACGTCACGTAGGTTCGAAAGTAAAAAACTAAAATTGAAGTATATATTAAAAAAGATTATGGTTGATTTTTTACTCCATTTTCATTTTTTCATATGGATGAGCAAATATAATATTTATATATTTTTATTTTTCGCGTGAAAGCATATTTCATTTTATGCTAAAATAAATAAATAAATAAATAAATAAATAAATAAAATAAAATAAAAAAATAACTGGTAATTTTTTTGGCAACTATTATAAATTTAAATGTTCAATTTTGTAATTTTTACCAGGTTATTATTTTCGTATTATAATAAATTTTAAAAAATCTAATCAAAACTTCGTTACAAATAAGGTACCAAATGAAAGAAGCGATTTTTTTTAATCTGTCGGACTAAACAACTTATCGATCGGACAATTATTTATTTATTTATTTATTTATTTATTTATTTTTTTTTTTTTTAATTAACTAAAGTATGAAAGGCAACTTGCTATAAAGATGAGTACGAACCGGAATCGTCATCTCTCTTGCAAATTATATTAATAGATTGAGTTCAAGCAAAGCTCTATATTATTTTGTTCAAAATGAATTTAGTGTACATATTTATGTGCTTTTTTATCATTTAAATCAGTGTTACACTGATTAAACACGACCCACTGTCTAAAAATGGAAAGAGAATATTCTCTCAAATTGAGATATTTTTCACCCAATCGATATGTTAAAAGGCAACTTCTCACGTCGAGAAGTCCTCTCAAATCATTGAGCCGATATAAGCGGCTTAGATTTGAACCAAATGAAACAAGTTATTTTTGAGAGAAATCGGGCTAAATTTGAGTGAACCTGTTTGATGCTGGAAAAAATATGAGTTTCCCTCCGCTGGATTCGAACGCAGGTCCCCTTCATGGCAAGCGAGCTCGCTACCACTGCGCTACAATTCGTTCTATAGCCGTTCTCAATGATTCTCAAAGGTAGAAAATATTGTTTATCAATTTTTACTTGTTTTATATATAACTAAAAGCTATCGGAAACACAATAAACTTTCATAAAATAGCACCATGCGTTTAAAATTGAGGAAAAATTCCTAATAACAGAACCTCTATGACAAGCAGACATTTTAGAGCCTTGCAAATTAATTTTGTATAATTTAGTTCGATTAGAGAAATAAATTTTTCGACGCAGCGTTGCAGAATTTTTGGAATGACTATGAATTTAAAAAAACAGTATGTACTAGTTTCTTTATACATATTATTCCCGATGTTGAGTTTAATTACAATTAAAACATTCTAGCACATTTTTTGAACGTTTTACATACATTTTAATAAATTAGTTTTAATGAATATAATAAAAATATTAAATAATTTTAGACATAAATAATCTTCTACATTATATAAATATATTGTTTTTTTCTTTATATTTCACATATTTCTTTAACAGTTTTTAAAAAGACATTCACTGGTCATTTTTAGTTTTTTATGACTAACACTCGCTATTTCATAACGCTACTATTTTTTATAATAAAAAGAGACCTGGCGTTTGATTATTAAAACCCGAAATAACTACTACGTCAGAAACGCCAAAGAAAAATATTTAGGATGCATACAGCTGTTTCGGTAGCCTTAAGCGTACCGTCTTCAGTGCATAAAGGATTCTGAATCTGGAGAATTGCTCGTATATATAGGAGAGGGACCGAACTTAGTTCAACCAATAGGATTACGGGAAAAGTAGGGAGAGTGGCCAGTAGGAATTTTAGAAATGTTAGAAGTGTAAACTGCAGAAAAATTAAGAAAATGTGGACTGAATGTAAAATCTCCAACAATTAGACAAATAGGGAACAGCAAAATCACAATTTACAAGATTTATAAGATTTTTATAAATTCAAGGTGGCCCAAATATTGGTTTCATATAGCTACAGATACATAACTGATTGTACCATTTCTTTTGTTTCTAGTGGTACCTTGTATATACCATATATACGGCGCCATATTCTAGTGGCTTCGGTGGATCCTTAAGACCTACTGGAAGTTCTAAAATGCAGAGACCGTGAGAAGGATATGGGAAAATGAATTTCATTTGCCCGCGTCGTCACATCTAACGATTAACGATTTACCGCATCAGAGACAAGTTTGAGACCACGAATGCACCGATGTCTGGACGACCACACGCGACGGTGACACAGGAAAATGAGATGAACGTAGCCATTACATTCGTGAGCAGTCCAAAGATGTCCACGCGACAAACGTCTCCGGATCTGGGTATCTCGAGGACATCATTACAACGTCTGATACACCAGCTGAACCTTAAGCCGTACAGCCCCAGACTGTTGCATGCCTTTCTTGAGGACGATCTTGACATCAGATTACAGTTCTGTGAGATAACTTACTGTATACATACTTTTGGGCCTCTCTGTATAAAATGCTTCAAAGAAATCGAGTTCATGAATGGATTTAGGTCTGCAAATTATTTTAGCTGCATTAAATTTAAAATTATGATTTTCCTCCCAGCAGTGCTTCGAAATAGCCGATTTATTGGTTTCTTGTTTGCAAATGTAATTCATACGTTCTTTTAGACGAAATCTAAGACTGCGTTTAGTTTGGCCAATGTATGATAAAACACACTGACAGGAAATACTATAAATGCCCCAAGAATTATGCATATATGTTATAAGATCTTTTAGCTCTGTAAAAGAGAGTTTATTGGAACGCGAAAATATTATTTTAAAATCATATTGTTTGAGAATATTAGCTATGGTTTGACTGGATTTAGGAAAATGGGATAAAACAATACTGATATTAGAAGAGATTGATTTAGTAGACGAAATACGAGGGAGTTGTAATTTTTGGATAGCTTTGTCTATAATGGAAGGGTTATAACCTCTGTCAATTGCAATGGCTTTCAGGTATTTAATTTCAGATTTTAATAAAATAAGATCTGAACAAATATTAAAGTCACGGATTACAAAAGTATAGAAAGCAGCCATTGTTTGGTGAGGTGGATGACATGAACGCGCATGGGGAGGTAGAGAGACTGCAAGACTTTTACAATAGACGGTGGTTGAAAATCCGTTTACAGTGCGAGAGACGAGGGTATCATGAAATTAGAGATGGGATAAACAGTTACTTTTCAGTAATAGGTTACTTCGTTCTATACACTGCAAAAAAATAACTATTACCAGCTGCAAGAAACTCTCTGTGATTGGAGAAAATAATTATTTTCTCCAATCACAGAGAGTTTCTTGCAGCTGGTAATAGCTATTTTTTTACAGTGTACTACCTTTAGTAATAGGTTCTTGTAACATATTATTTTTATAATCTATTACTCTTTAGTTTATATATGGCGAATGTCTTTCTAATCCTTTCAGAATATACAATATATATATGCGTCCTGCACAGTCGATGCGGTTCATGTTTTTAAGTCCCAATACTTTCGAAAAGTAATCTTCACTTTATTTAACACTAGAATTTCTTCAATTAATAATAATAATAATAATAATAATAATAATAAACACTGATATGAAATATTGGTAGAATAATGGTAGAGTCAAGGTTTTACACAAACATTCGCTCCAATCATATAAGCATAAAGTGTTGTTAAATCAATTCATTTAAATACGAAACAGAATATTTCAAACTAGCAAACCCGTGCAAAATATTCGCATTTTATTTCTTTTCTAATTTACCTTTATAATTTGAAACTCATAAATGTTATACCAATTTAACCCAAATTTCATACTTCCACAGGTAGTACAATTTTAATATAGGACTCCCACGACGCCTTTTAAATTTTTGTCGTCATGTTGGGAATGACTTTTTATTAATTTTGGTATATATATATATATATATATATATATATATATATATTAAATAAATAAATAAAATAAAATAAAATAATTCCTATTTTGATTATATTTTTATGATTGTGTTTTTTAGTCAATTTATGACACAAAAGTTCATATTCTGTATATATCTTTAAAATATTGCTAGGTTTAAAATGACGCTTGCAAAGATTCTGAAGAAACAACTGTTAAAAATACATTTTTTTCGTAAAATAATCTCATTAGACAAATGTCGTCATTTTTTCTTATTAGTCCATTGAGCTAAGTCCGCGTTCTTAAATATTGTTCATGTATAAATATTATTTTTTTTATCCTCGCGTTTCGTATCGTTTCGAGAAAAAATAAAAATAAATGAAACTGGTCCAAGTTAGAGAAATATTATATAGATATTCCGTATATATCTTTAAAATATTGCTAGGCTTAAAATGGCGCTTGCAAAGATTCTGAAGAAACAACTGTTAAAAATACACTTTTATCGTAAAATAATCTCATCAGACAAATGTCGTCATTTTTTTCTTTTTAGTCTATTGAGCTAAGTCCGCGTGCTTAAATATTGTTCAAGGATAAATATTATTTTTTTATCCTCGCATATAATATCGTTTCGACAAAAAATAAATGCAACTGGTCCATTTTAGAGAAATATTATATCGATAATATCAAGAAACACGAGTGCCATTTCCTGAAAAAAAAAAAACAATTCTCATATTATAAGCCATATATGTAATTAATAAATAATTAAATAATAATAACAAATTAAAAAAAAAAAAATCTTTACGGCATCCCGAATTTTAAACTGCAGAGTAATTGTCTCTTTTGATTTTTCGAAGAACTTAAACATTCCAGATTGACAAGAAAATTAATATTTTTCAATCATACTTAGCAAACAGTCATTTTGAATATGTTTTCTGAAATTAGAAACACCAGTTTTAAAATACAAATTTTGCGTATAAAATCTGTATAAAATGATTTATTTTCTCTTATACTTAATTTTAACATACGACCATAATTAACTATTCTTAACACTTTTACTCCTTTTAAATCATTAAAAATAGTCTCGAGAAAAAAATCATATTAAATTAAATAATTAATTAAATAAAATAAAAAATAAATAAATATTCAGTTTTCTTTTCATATTATTCTTGATTAAATTCAAACAATATTCTAAATAAAATCACAATAAATAAATGCCCGAGAACACTATCATTATGCGTAAAGCAATTTTAAATATAAACTAACACTACTTCCTTTCCCTTATCACACATTGAAATCAGGCATATCTGAGCGGCATTAATTAAAAATAATCCTAACCCATAAACATAAACACTCCTGTCATTTTCCCCCTTTCATAAGAATTCCTGTCAAACAAGTGAAACTTCATAAACCATTGCCCAAACGATTTTATTCATCTATGAAAAATAATTAACACCAAATAAACATTCCTAAGCTAATGTCGATGGTTTCAATATTATCACATTAATACTATTTATGTCTGACATTAAAATTGATTTGGTTGTTAAAATTATGTAGATTAATATCTCCATTTGGTTAATACATTCGAGATTAATTAATACATTCAAGAAAATACTAGAGAGCTCAGCTGTATGGCAATCGAAAGTATTATTTGAGAGTATTATGTGACTAGAATTTTTTTTCTAACCTGCGGAATGTTAGAGAGAAATTACTGACGGATAACATCACTCAATAGATCATTTCACCAAATAAAATATTTTTCACGCTGGGTAAATATTCCAGCATCTATTGGTGTTCTTTTGGCAAATCACCAGACGTTTCTCGCCTGTTTCTCGTGAAAAGGTAAAGTTGACAGAGTTATTTATTTAATAGGATATTTTTAATAATATATTGCATTGTAAATAGGTTACAATGCAATAATAATAATATTTATGTTATTACGTGAAATAACGCACATCTCTACATGAAATGGAAGGGAGCCATTATTTTCTATTTCATATGTAAAATGGATATTACTGTCAATGGAATTTAAAGTTTCTAAGACATGATCAATATTGTGACGAGATGTGTCGATAAACGTAAAGGTGTCATCAACGTAACGAGTCCAAAAAGGAAAAGATATTTCCTTAAAAAGCTTGCTTTCGAAATAATGCCTGTAAATATCTGCGAGAATCGGGGAGAGAGGGGAACCTATGAATAAACCTTCAGATTGACTATAGAATATATTTTGGTAAGAAAAAGTGGTTTGTGATAAAGAAATGCGGGTTAGAGAAATTAATTCTTGTATTTCAAAAGATGTGAAATGAAATTCTTTTAATCTATTTTCGAGAAAACAGAGGGCGCCACTTATTGGAACATTAGTGAAAAGAGATTTTTCATTAAAAGAAACCATAGTGAGATTAGTGTGAGGGTACTTTTTGCAAATTTAATGGAATTCTTTACAGTATAAATATTAGCAGCAAGAAGGGGAGCAAAAATTGTGATGAGAAATTTAGCTAAATTATAGGAAGCAGTACCAATATTAGAGACTGTGGAACGAAATGGAATATTGAGTTTGTGAACTTCCGGTAAAGCATAAAATCCGGCACAATTAGTAATAGAAGGAATAAGATGAGATTTAGTCCAGTCCAAAAACAAGGGGCAAAACTTTACAACATATTTAATTTTATTTAATTCTTGAAGAGAGGGGTCACGGGCAGAGGAATATATGGGCCATCATTAATTAGTTTAGTTACACTATCGATGTGTTGTTTTTTATCTAAAATAACAATCTGATCACCTTGGGGGACCACCCAATAGCAAATAAAAATTATGTCGAAAATGGAAAAAAATGTTTTTAAGTTATATTTTCAGTACTTTTTTCTTAAAAGAAAAATCATTTCTATGTTTAGCTACGCTATTAGGTTTTGCATGTATAATCATTGTTATGCTACTCTTTGACAAAATTTCATCTCTTGATCTAAATATTCAATACGATAAACATTTTTCTTTTAATTTTACGGTTAACTTTTAAATGTTTCACAATCACTTCACTTTCTGTGAAATGCTGACAACGCTAACTCCCATTCTCTTATCCTTGTCCAATGTATTGCGTTAAACTACAGCTTCTTTACTGTTTGAAATAAAAATACTATTAAGGTTGCTGGAGTTAACGAAACAGGATTTTTTTACGTCAGGATATGCTTGATGCAATACCTTGGATTCAGTGCGCAGTTGGAGCAATTGAGCATGATCTTGTCAAAATCAGTTTTGAGGGACGTTAAAGGTAGCCAGTTAACTAGAATTCTACTAACTTCGCTTCTGATGTCCCGTTCTCTAATTCTTAGATTACCTAGTCTAAATAACCATAAAACAGAACTTGTAAGGTGCATGTGATATTAAATTGCTTACATTGTAAAATTTATGTGCGTTATATTGGTTGTGGTTAGTATTATTATGATATATGAGTTAAGAAGGTTATTAAATCGGTAATTTCAATCTTACCAAGCCAGAAATCTTTATGAACGCTGCCAAAGCCTTTTTTGTAGCTTTCCCAATCTCTATAAAAATAATCGTCTTTTCTTTTAAAATCTCCCCGTCGTTGAATGACCTAGAAAACAAATGCTTTTAGTATATGTCTAGATAGATTTATAAATGTAAATGTTGGAACGTTAAATTATAAAAGTTTCTTCTTATCTTATTTTTTAACCAAATAAGAAAAGAAATTCATAGATTATTGAACGCTTTATGAATCAAATCAATATAACATTAATTTCAAAGTAATGGTTGATGAATATATCGTTATACTTAAAATAATGAGTGAGTCAGTTCAACATCGCACTAGTGACACGCAGTGGGCAATTGGGGACAGTCAGGATTTACTTCTGAGATTTTTCGGAGACATGTTGGACAATTCTGATACTCCGTGGAGAAAATGGCTCTCCTGTTTCAGTACCCACATTTCCAGCAGTGGCATTAACTTTGCGTAACACGGAAGACATTGCAGCCATGGCTGATTTTACTGAAACCATTCATCGTGTACAAAATGCGCTTCAAGCGGTTCGAGTATCGATTCCAGCAATCTTTTTACGCTCTACCAACAAGCCCATTATTTTTACTCGCCTGTTTTCTAAAACTATTTTGGTAAAAACAGCAGTAAGAGATTTTTGACTCATTCCAGACGTATATATTTCTACGTATATATTTTTCTACGTATATATTATACGTATATATTTCTTAATACCATTGCTTTAGAATTATTGTTTATGAAAATAATGTCTAGTACTTATTATGCGTTTATAATTGCGAATAAAAGAAATAGATCTTCACTTGATTTAAAAATCAAATGTGTCGATAAACGTAAAGGTGTCATCAACGTAACGGGTCCAAAAAGGAAAAGATATTTCCTTAAAAAGCTTGCATTTCCTTAAAAAGCTTGCTTTCGAAATAATGCCTGTAAATATCTGCGAGAATTAAACTATAATTTAACTATAATTTAAATTAACACAGCATAATATTTAAACTTAATCGAAATGGAATAAATTAATTTTAGCCGTCTCTCTTAAAAGGTCGTTATGTAATAGTTTTAATAAATGATTCAATAACTTTAACCATCTTCCTTAAAGGATCGTTGCCAGAATTTGCCCAGTTTTCTCATATAACATTTTGTAAGATTCGTTTTAACAAATAATTTTTTCCAGTTTTTTTTTTTTTTTTTTTTAACGGAATAAACCTTTGTTTGATGTCATGCTAAAAGATTTGTTCATAGTAAAATTGTTTAATTTATTGATGCACTTTCTGTGGTGACACGCATGAATTTAACTTCATGGGTGTTTTTCTACTGACTGTTAGTAGCGTCATAGTATAAGTCAAGAAATCAGTTACCTGTATTTCATAGTTACATATTTTGTAACAGTAATGTTAATACAGATAAATAATAATATAAATAATACAAAATAAAGGTAAATATAAATTATATAAATAACACAAATTACTTAATAATACAAAATAATGCAAAATAATACAAATAATACTTATATACAAAAAAATATACTAATATGTACCAAAATTCAAAATTATAGTAAAATACACTAATATGTACTTATATGCTAATATGAAAAAATAATACTTAATAATAAAAAATTATACAACTTAATAATACTTTTAATGGAACTTTATAATACTATTTGTATTATAAACTTTTATTAAAAGGCAAGTAGAACGACCATATCGAAAAGCATTTTGTCACGGAGAAATTAAATTATCCTTTTCGAAAATAAAGACTAACTTAGTATTTACCGTTTTATAAAGACGTTTATACAAACAATTTGTGAGGGCGGTTAGTATATAATTATTAGAGTTAAGGGCATTTTTACCTTAGTTATTAAAAAAACTGCAGTTGCATTGTACAAAGCATTAAAGAAAATTTCTTTAGTCCAGATTCCATTATAAAATTGAAGTAGGCTTTTTAGAGACTTTTGCGATAAATGTTTAATCATGGGATACGTTTAAAACCATAAGGGTCAGGAGCAGAGTTGAGACTATGTTTCAGGCTGTAATTTAATTCGTTTTCTGTAAATGGGCCATTGCAGTTATGTGATGAGTAGGATCTGAAGCATATCGCAGATAGCTCAACATTTTGTTAATAGAATTGAATGTTTCAGCGTACGAAATTCATCTAAAGGTGTAAGATCAAATCTTAACAGTAGCGTTTGCAATATTTGATGTAGAGATGATCTGGCAATTATTTAGCAAAAAAGTCATTTGTATAGATTCCCACAAGTTTCTTCACACGGTGCCATAAATGTTTGCTGGTGACAGAGAAATATGCTTAAAACGTAACAGGATGATTTCATATGAACTCTCTTTGCATTCGACCTTGGTTGCTTATATGCTATATAACTGCTGGTGGTAGGACACTTGCAAAAATTTCCCCATGTTTTCTATGTCTGCCTGCATGGAAATTTTTTTGGCTTTGAATATTTTATGATAAGGGTTTTTATATTTTTGAGGAGAGCGAAAATGTTTAGAACAGAGATGTTAGTGGAATTTATGATACATTTGCTGACTTTAGTGACTGCCACGGTGGTATCACCTTCATTCATTTCATGTGTAAAGACAGCTCTGAGAGTAAAGCCGTTATAATCAGTCTAATGTGATAAACATGTGAATACATTACTTGGATTGCAGCAGCGTAGGTACCAGTGTTTGAAGTGATATTAGTATAAGGAGCATTATTTAAAATTGAAAGAGCTACAATACCTGTGCTCATATGCGTTTTGAAAGAAATAGATGAAATTTATTTGAATCATCTTATAAAATATAATAAAGAAGATTTTAGAAAGATTACGTAAATGGAATCTAAAAATAAATAACGAAAAATATGTTTTTGTGAATGATGAAATTGCCTACAGCTGCTACAAAACAATAGAAATAGTATACATAAAACATAATAGAAAATAACGGATATTTAATATTAAATCTTCCAAACCATAGAGATGTTTCTCGTGTAAAAACTTTTTCAGTTCTATTTTTTCATTACTTTCAACTTATCTCAAATTTGCCTATAATTATTTTCAAATGAATGATTACGAAAAAATATATAAATTTACGTTTGACAATAAAATATGAACATGCATTTAATACCAATAAAGACAAAATTAATTCAGGTATATCAAAAATTACCCCTTGTTACTTTTCCATATCACATTTGGGAAGTGTTTCCATATACGATTTCAAATATGTAAAAAAAAAATGCTTTCATTTGAAGAACTTTGTTTGCTGCAGAAAAGCTGTACAGCCATGTACGCAAAGGCACAATTCTATATCATTTGACATTTTTAAGATCAGAGACTTCTCTTTATTAATATTTCTTGATGTTCGACTAGTTTTAGTTTGTCGATTTGCAGTCATTTTTCCATTTAAATTTTCAGCAACAGAATTTTTCTTTTCGAATTTAAATTTAATAAAAAAGACATTTTTTATTGAAATGACATAACCTCGATTTTTATAGCATTATATCATTTTGTGTTTGAATAGTGAATATAACTTACATAACATTTAGACCTAACTATTAATTTTGGCATCAATTTTCAAAACTAATGTGACAGTGTATAATTTCATCAACATAAAATGATATGAGACGTATATTAAAGAAAATATTAATGTCTTATTTTAAAATGAAAATGAGAAACTTAAAATAGCTTCCATAAAATGTAAACGATCATTAATAAAATAGCCTTTAATAAAAATTAAAATATTAATGAAATAATTATTTATCTATCATGAAAATTTATGAGATTCCTCTTATTGGAGAAATTTATGAATTAAACATAGGCAATATATATAAGTTTTATTTCTTTTGAAAATTTTTTAAATGATTTAAAGGAACTTAGAATACTCACAACTACACACAATAAGTTATCCGAATTCATTTATAGATTAAAAGAAAAGAAAAAAAACTTGCATTTTCTATTAACAAAAACAAAATAATATCACTGATAATTTTGTATACAGAAAAATGTTAAATTTTAATAAAATAAAATTATATGCATAACAATTAAAAACTTTCTTTAAATATATACTCACAGTCCATCCTCCCCCATCCGTTGTCATATCACAATATACTTTGAGAGGCTTCATGAAAAAGAGTATGTTAATAGGCCAAATGGCGTATACTCCGCTTTGATTATAACCTCTTTTGTACAAATCAGCACAATCAAGAGCTTTGTCGTTCATAGAAACCAGTTGTTCATCCGTGCCTAATTCAATTAAATATATAATAACAATTATAATAACTATAATTGTGCAATTTAATTAATGTACATTCATACAAATTTGGAGATTGTTCAAAAGAGCGAGTGAAGACAAATATATTCAATTAAGCTTTATAAGAAAATTTCTTCACTGTACTTATTAGGATGTCATATAAAATATCATACAAATATCATAAAAACATAGAAAACAAATAAATATTTATTTAATATTTAAATGTTTAATCCGTAAATTAAAAGAAAATATTTTTTAATAAAGTTTGCGATTTCTTTTGCCATGCTCAACATGGTTTATGAATGTGATTAACATAAACAATGGTAATGAAAATGCGACCCACAGTGATTGTGGTTGCACCTAACGCTGTAGCAAGCAATGGTTGAAAAACAGGTGGATGATGTTGGAGTTATTGTTAATGCCGAATGATTATGCTCACGAGTCCTTAGTCTAGGTGGAATACTTTACGTTAAGGTCTTTTTTAATGGTGCCAGGTCCCATTTGCATGTATATTGAAAGAAACCACGATAAACTCCAGATGGTTGAGTGGACGAGAATCAAACCCAGCGCTTCTTATCTATCAGCTTTAAAAACAGAATCCTGCCATCATTGGCAGGGCGAAAAGCAAGAGCAGGACACAAGTAAAAGTTTTGTAAGAAAAAAAAAACTGCTAAATGTTTTAATAAAAAAAAATATCCTTTGATTCAAAAATGCAAAATTTGTTGCATTGAAATCTTTATGACTGAAACATAACTGTTGCACTGAAAACATGTTAAAACGACGAGTAATAGTATGTACAACTGTTATGGAATATTCTCAGGTTTAATAAAAATCAAACTAAATGGAAATTGCAGCAAATTAATGATACTATATAAATTTATTTTGCATTTAATGACTTACTAGGCAGATTTCGTTTCGTCGAGAAAGATATGTTAACAGATCTATAGATCAGATTAGAAGACCCAGCGTTCTATTTGTATAATAACACTAATCTGCATGAAAATCGACACCAACACCATTTTTTCAAATTCTTATGTAAAATGACCTCCTTAATCCGAATAGGACGCCCATTTCGCCCTATCACTCACCGAGTTTTAAGGCCGCCCCCATATTTGTATCATTTCTCGGTAATTTTATGGCTACAAATTTGATTTGTTTTTGGGGGGGGGGATTATTTTAGCTGTTAAATATCTTCTGAGGGGCTAGAGAATTGTAAAATTCTAAAACATGAACGTTTGCAGCAAGGCAAAAATTTAGGGGAGGAGGGGATTTCCCACTGGAATTATGTATTACGTTTATTAAAGCTTATTAATCAATTATATTATTATTTATTATACATTATATGTTTTTGGATCCCTTAGAAAGACCTCCACGGAAGGCAATTTCCCTCAGACCAAGGACCCTAGTTAAGTCAATCGGCTTTATTCCCAAAACACCAAAACACATCTCTCTCTGTGCCTGTTATTAGCATATGACAAGACCAAAATGTAGCAGGAAGTCCAAATTCGATACGTTTAATCTACATCACATAGGGATACTACTCTAAACTTTCTGTTGAGGTAAAGCAATGGTTCGTGTACATGAACTTCCAAGAGAATTCAAATATCATATGCCTATCGGCGAAATTTCCAGTAGATACAGTTTAAAACCGTTAGAATGCACTAAACAGAATGAAATGAACAAATAACTTTTAAATGCATAAAATTAATTTCAGTTATATGTTTTACTTAAAAATAATCATTAAATATTTTAATTAATATGTATTTTGTAGAGAGTTTGCTGGATAGCAACCTATAAAAATTTAAAGAATTCTAGAAAGATATAACATGACTTACGTGAAATATTCTTAGATACTGGTTTCGTCATCAGATTAATTGCTTCACTATTGAAAGGAATCATACGTTTTTGTCTTTCACAGGCAGAGTTACTGACATATACCACCGCAAAAAGTAGAGCCAAAATAACACGAGATAACCTGAAAGTAAAAATATATTAAATGATAGAAATCATTTGTTATTTAGAGTACAGTATAAAGTTAGTATATATTTCCCCCATCACAGAACTTTCTTCTATGTGTTTCTAAAAGGCTTAACAAACACGACAAATTTAGAAGTGATTTTAGAGGCAACCAATCTATTAGCGCCGATTTTCCGAAAAAAAAAAAAAAAAAAAAAATCTCTCTACTGTCAGTGTGATAGCGTATACCGAATTTGCCCGACTTTTTCAGTGCTGTCTTGATAAAGTTGTCTCTGTACTCAGTTTCTCCTCAGAGTTATCCAATGAGAGTGCGGTATTTTGATACGTTGTATTTCCAAGATGCTGGAACGCGAAAATCGTGTAAAGTGAACGTTCGAACAAGAAATACTATTGCTAAGCACATTCCCCCCCCCCTCATTTAATGATAAAATCTTTGATTAACAGGTTCTTTTTCTTTGTTTGTATGGCGATATGACAATAGCTCTAACCAGGATCAAAGTAGAAATAACAGTGTTATACTCCACAAGCGAAAGCGAATGTTAGCACTAAACATCGCTTTTTTTGTATTCGCAAGAAAAGTGATAAGAGTCAAAAGTTAGCCTACTTTCATCCAACTTTTGACCCGTCTGTAGTAACCCCTACGCTGTTTTCATCGTGGAAAAATTGGCACTAAAATCGACTTTAAAACTGATTGTTTCAAAAGTTACCATGTCTGATAAGCCCTTAAGCGAATACAAGCAGTGCAAATTACTTACTACAGCTATTTTTATCAAAATAAATTCCCATGGTTTTATCTCAGAAAAATAATTGTAAGTGTCAAAAAAAAAAAAAAAAAAAAAAAAAAAAGAAGAAGAAGAAGAAGAAAAAAGTAAGTTTTAGGTCTTATAAGCGTTATTATAGGAAATGAATTTATTTAATAAATTATAATTAAGTGTTTTATATACATAAAACGCCTTAACCCTTTCTGACCCAGACCGTACGATCTTGCGGGTTAGACATCCACGGCATCCACATACATTTTTGCATCTGGAACAGTCGTGTGTAACAAAAATCAGAAAATGAACAATCGAGCTAGTTAGCAGAAAGCGTAAAGTACAATTTTCAATCAACAAATGGCGGTTAGAGTCCATATTTTTCTTTCAGTTTGTAAAAAACAGAAGAATGTAATGTTTTAAGATAAAAATGCTTCGGGTCGGAAAGGATTAAATAAATTGTAACTCTATCTTTCACCATTTCTGCGAAAAAGGTACATTAATTTGGTGCATTTAACATTGTAGAGGTAGGGCTTTAAATAATTAATTACGTTATATTTTTTTTTTTTTTTCGTTTCATTTAGAAAGAAAATAATTTTTTAAAATTTCCAAAATTTGCTATTTTAACAGCCATACAAAAAACTATAATTTTTCCTTTCTCCATTTCTGAGAAAAATGTGCATAAAGTTAGTGAATTTAACATGTCGGAGATAAAGCTTTCCTGGTCCCCTTAAGGCAAAAAGCAATGTTTGTTTTAAGTCCCATTATGATTATATAAAAGCCATATTTCAATTTAAACAATGGAGATAAAATTATTAACATCATGGAATGTACTTGTCTAATAAAATGTAAATAAACTCAGTATTGACGGAGCAAATATCTTGAGATGCAAATAGACATAATAAAATAATAGACATAAAAATTAAATATTTAAAAAAAAAACTAAATAATTTCAGTCAAAATTTTAATGAGAGATCCAGTGTTAGCTTCGGCTATTTTTTCCCAGAATGTTAAAATAGCTCCAAATATCTTTACTATGCATTCCTGGCCACCCGAATGCAACAGCAAGGAGGAATGCAAATATCAGAATAATATTTATTGGGCAAATTTTTCTTAGACTGACTAAGAACATGACTGGACGAGTATTTATTTAACAAAGCAGTATTAAGTGTACATTTTTTAGACATTGATTATGGCTAATGCTCAGATACTTTTGCTGCCGACTGCATCACACATGATAACCTCTCGTGCTATCAACCCTGCCTCCTCGCCATCTTCTCTGCTGACAACTCCTGTTTGGCAACACTGTATTCGCACCCTATCTGTTTTTTTTTTTCTGGTATTCTAGTTAACAGATATTCTTTGTTAAGTATGATTGTGCTGTTTTATAGTTAAAGTTTCATGTTCAAAATAGCAAGTTTTCAGTGTAGAATTTGTAAAACCGTACCCGATAAGTTTTGCCGTAATTGTGAGCCATTCATATTAAAATCACAAGTTAGACATTTAACACACGACGTAAAAAAGCCTATATTTTGTATTTTGGTTTTAAAATAACAAATAATAACAATTCAATCATTTAGTGTATTTTCCATGTTTTTATGTTCTACTTATTAAAAGTATTCCATGCTAAATTAATAATATTGATAGTAATAATGCATGCCTTCTAAAGACTTCTGTACATTGCTTCCAGTACAGATTAAATAATCATAACAAGAAAACTGTACGTGTTACAGATTTTTCACTATTATTTTTTAATTCTGCACCACAGAATTAGTTGAAAATAGCTAATTTCATTTCTGTTACCCCAAAAAAATGTTTTTTTGTCGACTAGTGTAATTCATATTGATTTTACAATTACTGGTTAAGAATAACTCTCATTATGTACATTTATACGAAATTTTGTCCTATACTGCCATGTTAAAAGTTTAGAAAATATGCGATCACAGCACCACCTGTTGAGCGATTGATCCCCAAATCTAATCAGCCCTAGTTTATGTCAGGGTGCAACTAAATACCAAGTTTGGTTAAATTTCCTTCATTGGTTCGTGAGATACAGTGGACACAAAATTCGTGATACACACACACACAGACAGACATTTTCTAAAAACTATCAATTCGTGTTCAAGGCATCCCAAAACGTGTAAATCCATCAAAAAACGGAGGTCGAAAATTTTCACGAATTCAATACTTTCTCTATATTACATATAGAAGAAAGTAATAATTATCTAAAGAAAATTTATTTAAATTTATTTTTTTTTCTCTGTGAATTAATGAATATAAACTGGATAGACGAATTAACAGCTAAAAGAAACCTGACTATGAGCCTTTTGATTGAGAAATTTTAGACTCATTAAAAAAGAAATCCCTTGTAAAATATGCAAATTTATACATAAGTGTATATATTAAAATCAAAAGAAGTTCTTGAAAAAAATGATACAAGTTTGTTAAATGAACTAAAACGAAGAATAAGTATCTTGAGACAATTCGGTTACTGGCAGTATCCACTCTACGTATGATGAAAAGAAAAATAACTTTTTAGTTCAAAAATACCTATCAATATAAAAAAAAAAAAAAATACATCGCTCATTTAAAGAGATAAACTGGGCTTAAAACTGATGAACCGGATGTATTAATCGCTTTTTAGATCACAAATACCTATCAGCATAAAAGTATTTGGCTTATTACAAGACATAAACTGGGCAAAATTAATGGTTATTTAATTCTATTGTACGGAATTTCTGAAATTTAAACCAGAAGGCTCCAAGTAGATCGCCTTTAAATGCAATTTAGATTAGAAATCCAATGTATATTCGATCTAAAAATATGATAAATATAAGACAAATGTAAATCTATAAGATACACTGTTATTTTAGCGAAAATAAATATACGATATAGGATTAAATGCACATTTGCAAGGATTTTAAATGAAATAATATAACGATAGATTTTTATGTTGTAGCTTTTAAAAAAATCAAAATAATTTGCGATTAATGGAAAGAAATTAGTGTAAGAGCCTTACATACATTAAAATCCAGAGTTAAACCTTTAATTCTCTTTATGGAATTTTAAATATGAAAAGAAAATTTAGTTCAAATAATATTATTTCGTGTTTTATGGATAGAGAGCAAACGTGTAATAATAAAATAACTTAGACAAAACAATTCATCACCCTCCTAATCACAAGTAGCACAAAAAAGTTTAGTAAACATTCCTTTTTAATTTTATAGCATGAATAACAAAAATACGAATAACTCAGCATATTCGAAATTCATGTGATTTAAAACTTTTTTACTGCTTCATTACCACAAATGATTAAACACTGTATGTTCTATTTTCAAAATAAATATATTTTCTTTATGATAAAATGTTAATATTATAACCCATATAAGACTTAAATAAAAAAAAAAAATATTCAAAATTAACTGAAAAATTAATATAAATCACAAAAGAGGAGTGATATTATTAAACATATAAAAATTAGACTTTTGCATATGAATAAATCTTAAATTTATTCTTTAATAATATTACGAGTTCTCTGAATTAATACTTACATTTTAATAATAATAGTGAAATTCCGAGACTATCTCGAGAAAACTACCAATTTTCTGAATAATCGAAAAAAGAATATTTTTTTACTTTCGAGTAACTGCTTTATATGAATGTAGAATAATCGTAATAAGAAAAAAAAAAATGTTATAGGGAACTTTTTTATCAGTATACAAAATTCAATTGAGTACCTCATATCTCCATTGTGTTTCCTTAATGCATAAGTAGTTTCACTTCATTCTTCTTTATTGGTATACACTTCACAGATAATGTCATTTTGACATCAAGGTGACTTTTATTTTATTAAAATTATCTAAAACATAAGTGAAAACATGTATGCAACGCAAGGTGATTATAAAGGTCTAGTATTAGATTAAATTACACATATTTTAACATTCCCGATCGAAATTTCATGAAATTGTTAAGGAGTTATAAATATCGAAGGAATAGAAAAAAAAAAGCATATTTTCTATTTTTATTTTTGATTATAATAATTTTTTTTTTCAAAGTTTTGAGCATATAAAAGAACAACATATGGGGTCAGGTGGGATAAAGTGAGTATATGGGGTAAAGTGCACTGAGAAAAAAAATTATACCGCCTTCCACTAGAATGAATAAGTGGCCATTTTCTAAATCCCTTAACTAGAAATATAGATTTCCGAGCTATGCACATAAGGCACGCCAATAAACTGAATAGACGAAATTATCGAGAGTTTCCAGTGTACAAATTTCTAGATGGTGAAACAATATTCTGAATACTCTAAATATTCTGAATCATTTGTATTGCGAGAAATTCATGTTCGATTTTCTAGAATTTGGTAGGAAACCAAGATTATAGTTGCTGAAGCCCGCTTCTTGTAGTCTCATTTATTTACAGAGATTTTTAAATAACTTTGTCCTCGAGAATATAGGCAAACTCTCTAGAATTTTAATAGGGGCTTCTAGAACTCGCTTTCAAAGGGGACTAGAACTTATAAGGATGACATGGAACTATTTTTTCTAGAGCCACTATTTAGATTCTAGATGTTAGTTACAGAAATTTGTCTCAGTGTGAGTATACTTAAAAAGATTGCTACATATTTAAAATATTAAGATATTTTAATTTTTTTTTTTTTTTTTTGTATTTATTAGATGAATACAAAATATTTCTGCTTCAAAAAAGAAATAGTAACAATATAAAAATAATCGTTTTTAATTAAAATTTTGTTTTGCGTGCAACATATGAAATATATTACTCTTCTAAACTTCTCTTTATATATTTTTTTATAGCAAAATATTTTGAGAAAAATAAGAAGCAAAAAATAACTGAGAACAGATATTCACCTGAAGTTAAGTTAAATTTATTGTATTTTGCGTTCTATAGGATATTTTATCATGTGGGGGAAAGTGAGTATAGAATTAGGCTTAACTAGTATGGCTAATTAATAAGAAATTATATGGATCTTTCTCACGAAAACTATCATTATGAGAAAACTGAAGTGCATGGAAAGCTTTCGAACTTATAGGAAACTTTTTTTGTGTTTGTGTGGTGCATATGAATAATAAATGTCAATTTCATTATCATCTGTGTAAAATGAAGGTACTAAAATGTGGGGTTTAAATATATATCTCGTGAAACACAAAGCTTTGAAATTGTCGCTGTGCACAAACCACAAGTAGTATTTACTCCATTTTCAATAGGGGGCATTGCTTAGTAAACATAAATAATATATATCCATTTCAAGGGATTCCATGAATATTTACGGACGTTAAATAGCGGATACACAGACGCAAAGTCAGATACACTGAAAGACAGACAGGTGGGCTAATATAACTCATAATTACTCTTAGACAATGTTAAAAAAAGTTTAAAATGTTTAATAAAATCGAAAATGCAATTTCAGCATTTTCTGGTTTCAGCCTTTAAAGTATTTGTATATGTTTGTGTGGCCCTGTGAATCTTAATGCTAATCATACTGTATTCTAAAGATAACACTTTTTGTGTACTAGTATAATAATCAAATGTCAATTTCATTATGATTGTGCAAAATAAAGGTATTAAAAAGTGGTTTATAGAAATACCTCCCATAGAATTAAATGGTTTAGAATTCTTTCAGTGTCCTTGTATATAATCCAGCGGCGGTGGTATTTCCGGCATTTTTATTACAGAACATCCCATAGTGAACTTGAATAGCATAAATCAGTTTCAAAGACTTCCATAAATATTTACAAGAGTTAGAGCGCGGACAGACGGACAGACAGACAAACCGAAGTCATATTTAAAAAAAAAAAAAAAAAAAAAAAAAAAAGGTAAAAACACTTTTTAGATTTGTTAGAAAGTATTTTTAACATTTTCCCAAACATTTACCTGCAATTTTGCTCCCTTTTTACTAATTACTCACATTACCCCCACAGACTACTCACTTTACCCCATGCCATGGGGTATGAAAGAGTGAGTATAAAACTTAATCTATTTCAAATCGTTATTATTTATTTATTTTTAAATATTGTATCAAAAATTCAAACGCAATGTATTCGCAACACACGTAATGTATATATGCAACAAAAATTTAATATATATTTTTAAATATTATATAAATTTTCTACCATTGATTTTCAAAAACAGTGTTTTTATACTTCTGA
This sequence comes from Salticus scenicus, assembly GCA_963930645.1. NCBI lineage: Eukaryota > Metazoa > Arthropoda > Arachnida > Araneae > Salticidae > Salticus > Salticus scenicus. The sequence goes on from OZ005650.1 coordinate 92,562,891, forward strand.
CCCTAAACAATATTTTATAAAATTTTCATTAAAAACGTTAGAAAATTCAACCACTGAGTTCTGGTTTCCGGAGACCCTTCAGAAAAGAGGCAGACATTATTTCTGAAAAACTAATGTACCAATCTTTTGCAATTTTGCACACTTTTTCAAAAGACTAGCATTATTTTTGACTACTAAAGACTATTTTTGACTAGCGCTTGAACGAAGGATTAAAAAATAAAAAAATGAAATTAGAACTTTTGGTAGAAACAGTACAATTTTCTGTACGTTTTACTCATTTACAGCCTTGTTAAATTAGTTGTAATCGAAATATATATATGCATATTTATATTCTTTCAAGCACTAGTGAAGATTTGTGAAGAAATGTAAAAGTTTTTTAATAAGATAGGTGCATGAATTTCTTAAAAATCGTCTGCAATGCTTTTCTGAAGGAACTTCGAAAGCCATGATCCATTGGCTGAATTTTCCAAAGTTTTCATTAAAAAGTTTGAAGGAATTCCCAAATAGTTTAAATATTGCTCTTTTATTAGCTCACAATTTCGGGAAGTCCCCCAACATACAGTCAAAAGAAAATAGGCCTCTCATCCAAAATTAAATTCCGTTAGTGATATAATTTTATTTTATTTACTTATATTTAATTTATTTTAATCGAAGTACTTAAAATTCAGATCCAGATCCATTTCCCAAATTTTCTGACTTAGCGAGACAAAATAAAGTGCTGGAAAATAATAATAATAATTTATAATAGTAAATAAATAATAATAATAAAAATGCCTTTTCTACCTTTACAGCAGGACCTTTCATTTTGAAAATTTGTAGTATCGAGATGTCGGACTGATCTAACACAAGTTTAGAATTTTTTTTTTTTTTTTTTTTTTTTTAAGAAATGGTCTTTTAAACACCGATCTGCAAAGTAGTGTGTCTGTGACATTGCACCTACAAAACATATGGACTGACTTTATTGAGATTTTATTTATTTATTTATTTATTTATTTCAGAAGTTTGTTTAATTGAGACGATTTTTTTTTTTTTTTTAGGCGAAATTCTCATAGAAAAACATTTTTATAAATTAAACAAAATGTGATTTTTTTTTAAAGGTCACTTTGAACTCATATTTGAAATTTTGAGAGCTGTCAACCTTTAAACACATCTCAGATGATAAGTCAGGGATTTTTAGAAGAGAGTACAAAAAATTGTGAATTTTCACAAAGAATTATAATCAGTTATAAATAGTGATTACTATTTTACAATCCAGAAATCTTTGAATTCATTTGAAAATTAGAAATTTATTTTGTACCCTAACCTATTCTTGCTGCTTCCACTCATAGAGTTGAATTAAAAAATTATTTTTTCTTTTCATTCATATATTACACTTGTATTAATTATGCCTCTTTTCGATTTAATTAAAATGAACAGCTTAATGACACCATCCAACTTGGCATTAAGGCCGGTTATAATAAAACCAATATCTTGAAAATTATTAATAAAGTAAAAAAATAAACAAATAAAAAATAAAAATAGCGTAATACTCCGAATTAAATGTACTAATAGCCTTCCAATTTGTGATGAATTTATAAACTTTATATATAATTTAAAAGAAAAAAGTTCTGCCTTGTCAGATTTTGTTTATAATAACATTGGAGCCACACTTATATGGTCTACGGCAAAAGTCGCGTCTGCATCATCGAACATTCAAAAATTAATTTTTCTGAAGCCATCAGCATCATAAAATGTGACAAATGCAATTAATCATAAAGGTTCCACTATTTTACAGAAAATCTGGTATTCTTCCTCGAATCCTGTAATTAATAAATTTTTGTTTTTATCATTATACTTTTAGAAAAAAAAAAAAAAAAAAAAACATTTTAGATCTTCACAAGAGTCGTACAAATTCCTGTTCTCAAATTACAACGCTTATAAAACTAATTCACGTCGTCAAGTTTATTGCCTCTTCAGGAAGAATATTTCTGGATCCAGCACGCTAGAGGTCTACACGGGCCGAAATTTTCAGACCCGGGCCCGGCCCGACCCGGTATTAAATCGAAAAATTCGGCCCAGGCCCGGCCCGGGCCGGACAAAAAGTGATAAAATCAGGCCCGACCCGGCCCGGCCCGATTCAAAAATATGTAAAATTACAAAAAAAAAAAAACATGCCTTTCTGCGGAAAATATTTTAGTATGTGTTTTGCAGGGGTTTTATATAGCTAAACAATAGAATGGTATTTAACAAAACTGCTGAATGTTTACAAGATATTTATATATAAACGGTATTTCATTATTACAGACGTACAGAAGGAACAAAGACAGACAGAAAGTCAAATCAAAAAAATATTAGCATTCCTCAAACAATATAAGAACATATTTAAAATGGTTAATAGCACTAAAAATACACTTTCAACCACTTCCTGTTATACACCGTAATGTATACAAATCTTTCATGTGATCCGGTAAACAAAACTTTAATGCTAATCCAACCATATTCAAGAGAAAAGATGCTTTGCACATGCTAAAATTCATGCTACTTTCATCCAGTCCCCCGGAAAAAAAAAAAAAAAAAAAAAGAAGCCTTAGAGGAAAAGTTACAGCGGAAGGATTTTTATAGCATTCATACCACCTAAACACGACAGACCATAGAAAACAAAGCCTTATACACAGTAACGTATCTAATTTCTTTTGTTTGTTACATGTACGCAAACTGGTAGTAACATGCATATTATTTTGAATTAGAAACCATCTAATATTACTTTAAATAAAATATATTAATTTCGAGACATGTTTAAAATATTTGCGGAAAATCAGATCGCGAACAGTCAAGCTGATAGACAATTAAATTGTAGTTACAAACACCTTTTAATAAAATAAAATTTTATGTGACATACCAGACTGTAAAATAATGTAAAATAAATGACTGAAAAGGTATTTTATCATTTTCCTTTTTCATTGATTAATAAGGAATTTAGAAAAAGATTCGGGCCGGGCCGAGCTCGTACTTAAAATTTCCTCCAGGCCCGACCCGGCCCGAACCCAGCCCGAATGCCGGGCCGGGCTCAGGCCGAAAGCCCGGCTCGTTTAGACCTGTACAGCACGCTTCTCTTTTCTCCATGGTGCTATCAGAGATCTCTTATGCGAAGTCTTCATGATTTTGCTTCAAGTGATATTTCGGGTGGCTCCCTCTTCTGGTTAATCTCCCTTCGAATCGTCAAACTTTTTCCCCTGGCCACAACATATAATCCTACTACAAATAGCTGACTGTATTCTACGAATTTAACAAAAACTGCTTTAGCCTGCAAATGCTATGTTTCCATATCGAGAAATTCGTTTTATATGAATTTTAAACTGTAAATATAATTAAATCAAATAAATGACTTTGTGGTGGTTTTAAATTACCTTTTTAATGCCTTTTTATTACACAAATACACACATACACACACACACATATATATAGCGTTTCTTGGAAATAATTGCAACGATTTTGATAAAAAATTTAGGGTAAGGACTTTTTTGGTGATAAATTTATCTGACTTACCCTCATCTTCAAAGAAATTAACCTTTGCTGGTAATCCACGCTCAGATAGAGAGGAAATAAGGCTCTTTGAACGACTGTTTCGAACTCTTTTTCTGACTCTTTGAACGATTTTGATAAAAATTCTGAGTTAAGGGATTTTTCAGATAACTATTTGATCTGAACCACCTTCATCTTCAAGAAAATGAGCGTTCACTAATAACTGTCACTCTACGAGGAACAAATTATGCAAAAAACAAATGAATATATATATATATATATTTTTTTTTTTTTTTTTGGAAACGGCTCTTACAATTTTGTGAAAATCATTGAGAAGGAGATTTGTTTAATTTGAATTCATGTGACTTATTGATTTTCTCTGAAGTGAAAGGAATCGCTATAAATAATGCTAAACGTATTTTAAAAATTCAAACAGTAAAGAAATATCTATATGGTGATTATTTCGAAAAACTAATCGTTCCGTTTACTCTGAAAATGACTTTTAAAATAAGATGACAATTCTATTTGATTTACATTCATTAAAAAAATAAAATAAATAAATAAATAAAAAATAGCGCTGATGGGTAACTCGTCATCCACACGGACGAAAACAAATGCAAATACTTGGTTTTCTTAGAAAATGCTTGAACAGTTGTTAAAAATAGTATAATTAGGAGTGTTTGAGTTGAATGTTCGATCTGAGTTACCCACAATTTTAGGAAAAACAATATTCTCTGTTAACCCGCTCTCCACCAAAGGCAAAACATGGCAAAAATTTTATAAAAATTTTGCATCCATGAAACAATTGAGTGTTTTCATGCTTTCATGTTACATAAATGTCCATATTCTTCTAGAACTCAATTCGTACTCATACATGTAACAAAAATCCGTTTTACTAGCGTCTTCTATGTTGATACTGATTAAATTTAATTGTTATGTGAAAACAGCTTCCACCAAAAGATTATTCATTATAATCTTGTACTATAGTAATCTAAGTCTTATAAAATTGTAGAACTTTATGCAGAAAATTCAAAGAATGTGCTACGAAAGCTTATGAGGAAAGAAAGTGGAGAAATGATCAGTTAGGCCGCATACATTTTAAAGATCGTTACAAATAATTTATTATATTTTTTCCCTTTTTAAATATGAGTATATTGTGTTTATGAGAAGGAAACTGAATTTATAAATCATGTAATGCAACATATTTTCCATTTTCTTTAAATAGCCATTGTTCATATATTTTAACCCTCGCTTTCCCAAGATCAAGGCGTTACTGCAGAAAAATTGCTGTCAGGTGCCGCTTGGCACGTTTGGCGAAAATCACCAGCAACACGCATTTTTGTATCATTTAGAACAAATCGTCGTGCAACATTCCACTGGTTACGTTTGCTATCTTTTGCCAATTAGTGCATTTTTTGAATGAGGTGCGCTTAACTAAATTTCAAATACAAAATGGAGTCAAAATGACCCCATCTTGGGAAAGAGAGGGTTAAAAGTGTAGTGAACAAATATGGATTTTTAAAAAGTTACACATGTTGCATTTATGTTTTTATATACATATTAAGGTAAAGCTAAGGAAAATGGCGCGGTCAGAGAGATTCCACACATAGAGGATCATAGAGGAAGGAGTATAGTCCGCACATAGAGAAAGGAGCAAAAAACGCGCGTAGGAATTCCAGATAGTTTTAAAACAGCAATAGTGGAGTGCGCTTTAACTAACACAGTGATTGTTTCGAATGTCTAGGAGGAAATATGGTTATTTTGTATTGTTTTTTAAAATAGCTTGAAATTTCATACTCCTTTCTAGGAATTTCTAAAAAATGGTAGTAGTACAAAATATCTTTTAACTAAGCAATTTCTCAAAATATACTAATTTAGACCAATATATGAATACCAACAGTTCTCTCTAAAAGTGAATAATCTATATAATATTTCTCTAACCTGGGCCAGTTACAATTACTTTTTGTCGAAACCATACGATAGTGGTGAAATTAATAAAATACGCGAGGATTAAAAAAAAAAAAACATTTAAAAATGAACAAAAGCACGCGGACTCAGCTCATTGAATTAATAAAATACGCGAGGATTAAAAAAAAAAACATTAAAAATGAACAAAAGCACGCGGACTCAGCTCAATGAACTAATAAGAAACTAGTTGGCATAGGTGGACTCTGCTCAGTTCCCCATCATATTTATGTTCTCATAAATTTCTAGTTTGAGAGATATAATCATGTTAAAAGAAATGAATCTGACAAAAGCTTGATACAGTGACAGAATGAAAACCCCGCCTAATAGGCTATCCACCGTTCTCTTCGATATATTTATCTTATTCTAATCTATTAATTTATTTTATCAGGGTCAATTCCGTTGTTTAGTTTTCATGCTACTATTTCCAATGTAATAATCCTCAAAATTCATATTTATAAGAAAAATTTACAATTTCGCTATGTTGGTAAAATCGTAAATTACGAATAAGTTACGAAATTTTCCTATTAGAATATTTGTATTCAATCATGTTCAAACAAATATCATAAATGTAATTTTGAAGTTGTCTAATGTATTTATGAGCCTCAAAATGAAAGTTTATGCTCAATTTTACCTTATTCTGGCATGTTAAGTAAATCGTAAATTCCAAATAACTTACGAATTTTTTTAAATTGGAAAAATCATAGTCTGTGATATTCATGCCAGTATCCTAAATAATATTTCGAAAGTGGTTTGACACCTTTACGATGAAAATATCCCTCAAGATTGACGTTTATGTGAAATTTTGCTCTATGCTGCCATGTTAAGAAATTCGTAAATTTCCAATAACTTACGAAATTTTTATATTGGAAAATTCATAGTCATTAATATCCATACCAGTGTCCTAAATAATATTTCAAAAGTAGTCTGACATCTTTACGATGAAAATATCTCTAAAAATTGACGTTTATGTGAAATTTTGCCCTATACTGCCATGTTAAGAAATTCGTAAATTTCCAATAACTTGCGAAATTTTCAAAGTAGCATATTTATAGTTACTGATGTTCCTTCCGGCATCAAAACTGATATTTTAAAACTGGTCTGACATTTTTACAGTAAAAAGTTTCCATTTAATGCACGTTTAAGTGAATTTTTGTCCTATTCTCCCATGTTAAGAAAATCGTAAATTTCTAATAACTTAGGAAGTTTTTAAATTCGAATGTTTCATATAAATAGGGTTCTTGCCAGTGTCGAAAGTAATATTTTAAAACTGATCTGACCTCTCTGCGACAATTTGTTCTTGAGATATCGTGTACACAGACTAACAAACTAACGGACTTACACACTAACGGACTAACAGACTAACAGACACCCTACAGACAGACACCATAGAAATGTTGTCATTTTCGGATTCCTCACACCTGAAAACGTGTAAAAAAGTCAAAAAACCGAGGTCGAAAATTTTCACGATTACCTAAGTTCCCCATACCTATAGTATGATGGGGAACTAAAAATGACGACATTTGTATGATGACATTATTTTACGGAAAAATGCATTTTTAAAAGTTGTTTCTTCAGAATCTTTGAAAGCGTCATTTTAAACCTAGCATTATTTTAAAGATATATACAGAATATGAATCATCATCATAAATTGAATGAAAAACGCATTCATAAAAATTATAATCAAAATAGGAATTTTTTTTCTTTTCTTTTAACAAAAACTTATGCCAAAATAAATAATATGTCATCGTACTCTTGGCGATAAAAATTTAAAAGGCGTCATGAGGGTTCTTTACTAAATCTGTACTGCCTACGAAAGTATGAAAATTGGGTCATCAACCATGAATTTTATTTTGAAACTTTTCTTTGAATGATTCTGGTTTCACTATTGCACAAGATTTATTTGGTTATAATAATAATTTGCCTTCTGGTAAATTAAAATTTTAATTTAGTGGTGGAATTGATATAATATTTATGAATTTCAAATTTGAAAGGTAAATAAGAAAAGAAATACAGTGCGAATATTTCGCACGGGTTTGTTAGTTATTAAATAAAAGGCTACTTAATATCTTGTACCGAAATGGATAAGTTTGCGCATCAATTTCTTAGGCGACATTGTGCAATTTTCCCCACTGATTTCCATGCTAGGAGTGATTACCCAATTTATTGGTAATGGCAAGAAAATGAGTATGAGATCAATGAAGGCAATAAATGTCTGGAACTGTATTAGGAGACAATTTTGACAAGTGATTGGACTGAATCAAATGTGTTACTTCTGGCAGGAGATTGCACGGAACCTGCACCATTTACAACAATAAATATATCAATTGACAATCACGGGAGCTTAGGTTAGCAAACAAAAGAACATTCAAACTGAAAACAAGAAGGGATAATTTTAATTTGAATGTGTTATTTAATAAATAAATGTTATTTTTGTAATTTTATCTAGGTATTATTTTCTTTTCTGATTTTTTTTTTTTTCTGGTATATATATATTTTTTAATTAAACTTTTTAATAATTTCTCTTATTTTTTCTATTTTTTTACTATCTTAAAATACTTTACTAGATATTTCTTAACTGTAATTCAAATATTAACTCCTAATATAATAATAATTTTTACAAAAAACCTACAGCAATATCATTTTATGTCATTATTTATTGTCAATTATTATTTTTAACATTTTAACTGCAGTTATTATTAATAAAAATCTTTCCTGCCCATGTGTTCAATCAAAACACCCTGTAAGGACAGACTGTGTAAAATAGATCTTATTCTTTTATTACAGCTGCTGTATAAAATTAAAGTATAACATCAGAATAGCAATGGTAATGCATAAAAACAAGTAAATTTAAAATTATTCTTCAATAATTTAGCGAAATTGAATACTTGGATATTTAACATTTTTCTAAGTAACTGTGCGAAAATTCGTGTTGCTTTACTTTATATTTAAGTGTAATGCAAGGTATGCCATATGATTGGTGCATTTGTTGGTTGGGTTTTACATCACACTAGTGTTGCGAAATAGCTATGTCATTTGGTCACACAGCCTTTGAAAAGTCACTATACATGCCAAAAATAAACCTGTTTGCATCAGAAACACATTCATTTAGTTCTTATTAAAATTAAGGAAAAAATAATGTATGATGTTGCAGGCTTAAAATAGCTTTTGATAAATCATAAACTAATATTTTTAATTAATTCCAATAAAAAGTATATCAAATTATTAATGTTACTAAAGTTTTCAGCGTTATTTCAGGATCCGTACTTTAACTTTATTAGAAATTATATATTAACATATAACTTGCATTAAAATATTTTCAAAATTCCTTTCTATAAAATTAATAATTAATATAATTAATTATATTATTATTTTCAATGAAAATTAATTACAAATAAAGTGCATTTTCATACGCTATTATTTTATATAATTTATTCCTAGAGATATAAATAATTAGAGAATGGAGTTTTAGGAATATTTTTATATGAGATATAGGTTAAAACGTAAATTATAAATAAAATTATCTTATTGATCGTGGAATAACACAGAAATGTGTTGCTGCATTAAAACTTTTCAAAATTTTCATTATGAATATATATATATATAATTTTACAAAAGCTGAAAGAAATCTTAAACATCATACCAATTTATGTGTAATTTTAATAAGAATAAGAAAATTCTGATTAAACGAAACAGTTTCAGTTTTTAACAAAATAATAATAATAATAATAATTTAAAAGATTAAAAAGAAAAAGTATAAACAGAAGATACGGAAAAAGGTATTATATAAATTGTAAAGCATCATTTTCTGGTGTAATCGATGAAAATTCACTGTGGCTTATTTCCTTTTCATGTTGTTTCAATACCAATAGATGTTCATAAAACCATTGTAATAATTTATAGTAGTGAAGAAATTACTTATGATAAACCTAATTGTACTTTACTCTCATTTATTTCAAAATAATCTGGTATGTCACTCACACGGCTTTCTCTTACCCTGCATTTCAATACTGTAAAGATAGAGTATATTAAGTATTAAGAAAAATAGCGAACGATAATAAAGTTCAATATACTTTTAAAATAATCTAAAATAGGTTTAGAAGCACTTTTATTTGACATGTAATTCTGTGTGAGAGGAGCTGCCGCCCCCTTTAACTCCCCATTAAATTATAGTGAATACATTTATAAGAAAAAAAAATCAAAGCTGTTATTAATTTGCTTTCAAACTTAAGTGGCAAACTAACACAGACTTCAAGATACCAAATTTGAATTTACTGCATCTATTTGTTTTTAAGTTATCCTGATAACAGATATGCATACAGATAGACCGCTAAAAATTGGACTTCGTATCAGGGACTCCCAAAACGTGATTTTGTGCAAAAAACAAGATTTGAAAATTCAAAAATTACTTTATTTACAGTATGCGTATGAAAAATTAATTTTGCTTCCTGAGCAGTGTTTGTCGATATAATAAAAGTTAGCAAAGCACTTCCATCAATTACATTCGATACAGAAGAATGGTTAGCTTAATTTTGGGTAGTCCTGTATATTGTCAATAATCAATAGGCACTACAAACAAGATTGTGTAATTGAATTTAGTCTTATTTGAAAAACATCTAACAGAAAATAAATTAAAATTCCAGCAAATTTCAAGTATAGCCGCAATATATCCAAATACTTTAGGTAGCCCTGTAAATGCATGGTGAATGATTTCCGTACAACAATCTACGTAAAACATGCTTTTATGCATATAATGAATTTTGTTCATTCCGTTCAGGTCAGCCTATAGATGTTACACTGCCCTTACCAGAAATTTCCCCATAGACGTAATGTACTTGAATTATCTTGGATGTCCCTGTACACGAACAATTAACTTGATCCCAACAAACAGGTTTAGTGTATCATCCCTATATGATACATGTTTAAAATACGAACTTTAAATTTTCTTTTATTCTTTGTTCTTGATGTATGCTGATAACATACAGACACATACACACACACATACACACGTGTAAATATAACAAAAACTCAATTTCGAAAATTTGACTTAAAAACAATACTTTCTCTACATAAAGGGTAACAGAAAGTAAAAATATTTTCTTAGTATTTTTCCCCAGTGTTTTCTTTTTCTCCTTTCTCTCTTATTATAGAATTTTCGGTAATTACTTTAACTTAACCACAAGGTAGAGAAAGTATTGTTTTTGGGTCAAATTTTCGAAATTTTGTTATAGTTACACGATTTGAGGTCCTCTGAATGCAAAAATTACATTTTTAGCGGTTGGTCTGTGTGTCTGTCTGTTATCAGCGTATCCCAAAAACAAATTATAGCAGGAAGCTCAAACGTGGTATTCTAAATGGTGTATCATATAGGGATGCTACACTAAACTTCTTGTTGAGATCAGGCAAATGATTAGTGTACAGGGACACCGAAGAGAATTGAAATACATTACGTCTATGGAGCAAACTACAGGTAAGTACAGTTTAACATCTATAGACTGCACTAAACCGAATGAAACGATTATATATTTTTTATATACATAAAAACATGTTTCATGTAGAATATGGCATAGAAATCATTCACTGTTAGTTTACAAGGCTACACAAAAGAACTAGATTATAATGCGATATTACTTGAAAACTGATGGAAGTGTACTTTAGGTTATACCATATGTTATTAATATAGGATTATATTTATGTGCACCATGTAATGTGTTCATAACTTTCAGAATATATACAGGGCTGCCAATATTTAAGCCATAACATTCTTTTTTATTTGTAAGTGGAAGTTTTTCACTATAATATTTTACCATATCCAAGAAAGCTGCTCAGGAATTAAGTCCTCATAGCCATATGATAAATAATGTATTTTTTGTTTTAAAGATAAATATTCATCACTTCGTTTTTTGTATATTTACACGTTTGGAGGCTTCCTGAATAGCGAAGTCAAGTTTTATAGTTTGACCTTTGACAGCGTCTGTTAGAGTAAATTAAAAACAAATAATTTCAGGCGATCCAAATGATGAATTTTGAAGTTAATACGTTTGTTACTAGAAAAGTTTGTTCAAGATTGATAAGTTTAAAGGAATGATGCGTGAGAAAGTTGTCTGAATAATTTTAAATAAACTTTTGAACTTTATTACAGATTTTAATTCTATATAAATGTAGATGAAATAATGAAACGAAGAGGTTGAAGGGGGCGGTAGTCCCCCTCTTATAGAATTATTTGCCAAATTAAGCTGTTCCGAAGCCTAATTTGAATTGTTTTAACATAGGTTTACATAACAGTACTCGTTATCTTAACCCTTAATATCCAATCTGAATTTTTAGAATTAAATTTCAGGGTAAGAGAAAGTCATGTGGGTAACACACCAGATATATTTTTTCTCTTTTCTTATTTCTTTTTTGAAATTTTAACTTTATTAATTAAAAATATTTATACATACATACATATTATTATCGTTTTATGCAGCGGCCTTACTACTATTTCTGATTAGTTAATTTTGTCATGAAACAAGTGTATAAATTGACATAAAAGATAATTGTTTGGGGATAATTGGGGACGAGTCTTTACGTATTCTAAAGCCAATACGCATTCTGGTAAAGCATTTCCTGTTTTTAACACTTTCTAATGAATTTGAAAAGTGTTTATGACTCTGTTGCCCTCCAATTACCGTAGATATTGATTGAATTTCTTGAGACTTATATACACTGGTTCTCATAATTATAAGGACACCCGTTTTTCTATTTTAACTAAACACTGAAAACTATTATTTAAACAAATATATTTTTTATTAATTTGAATTTCATTAATAGATATATTTAAAAAGTTTTATCGTTTTCCTATCTTACAAAACTTTAAATACGGTCAAAAAGATGATTTTTCAGGTGTTCACAATTATAAGAACAGCTGGAATCTTAGGAATTTTTTTTCAGTAATTCTTTAAATTAATATTTTATGGGGTCTCTTTTTAGGGTGAAACAGTCAGACATTCTCTCTGGTATATATATATATATATACATTTTGTTTTTAATATTCAGTTTTATACCATTTCATACAGCATAGATGATATTCTGAATACATTTAAACTATTTAAAATTGCTTTCCACTTGCATGCACTTTTCTAATATGATAAGTTAAGGATTTTCAACTTTTAGGCCACGGGAAAGGCAATAATATAGAACTTTCTTTCTTCAAACTGTTTGCTATTGCTCTAGAGGTAGAGCAAAAATGTAAGTCTTGTTGAAAAAAATATTATTACCCTCCAAAATCTAACAAAAATCTGAGAATTCCAAGTTTAAAATTTGCGGATATTCTCTTGATGTTCATTAGAAAAAATTACTAAATTCATTCTGCCTTCAGTACAAACAGCTCCCCAGAGCACCATAGATTCACCTTTAAAATGCCCGATTCATATTTGCCTGTAAATAATCTGCTCTGTCTTTCGCTATCTGCAGATCGTGCCAGTAACTGCTAAAACCATTTGGTTAATCAAGAATAAAATGTTTTTCATCCGAAAATACAACATTTTACCATTTAATATTGTTCTTATTCAATTTTAATACAGACGTTCTTTCCCCCATTAAATGCTTATTGATTTTTGTATGTTTTTTATTCATTTTAAGATTTTATTAATTATTTTAAACATTCATAAATTTGGAACCCAGCCTTTCGTTAAAAATTACGAGCAAATTCAGCAGCAGTCGTTATCAGTAGAAGAGTAAGAAGAATTATGAGTCTTCGATCTCTGTAAAACAACTCTGATTTTGTATCAGATCTCTCTCCCATCGAACCAGCAGTGCAACGTTTGATCACATTTTCTTCAGCAATTTTAGATCCTCGGATTTCATTAGAAAGTCGGCGGATTGAAATTATACTTCCACTTAAAAAACACATTTATCAAACTTCACTACATGAACGTTCTTTTTTTCGAGGAATTATCAGCAATGTCCGCCCAAGAAAATTTGAAGGCTTATATATTAATTTGTGAGCTAAGACTACTGTACAAATATAGTTGGAATTCAGAATCTGAAAAGTCATCGTGTTGAAAAATTAAGTGGCTGCCACTTGGATCAAAATGGCAGAGAAAGTTGCTCAGCGAACTAATTAATCTAAGACATTGTTCCAAATTTGAAAATTATTTTTATTTTATTTTATTTTATTTTATTTTATTTTTATTTTTGTAGAAATTCTTTCAAAGAGGCTTAGTAAGTTGATTAAATGCTAATTTTCTGCATTTCTAGTTTATTTAAACGTTAAAATAGCCTAATTTTCCCTTAAAAACGCATTAAAAAGCTCCAATATGGTAGGTAATGGATTTGGCGCCAAATTTGGCGACTTTTCCACTTGGTGACTTTTTTGGCTACTTTTGGCGAGAAAATCCATAGTTCATTAATAAACTTCATTGATACACTTATATAGTCTATGTATACATCAAAATTCAAACAAATTCGGAATACACTTTTTACAATTTGAATTTAAAAATATCAAGTGGTCTTCACTTGAAAACAAAATGGTGGAGCAACTTGGTTAAGAAACTCATCCAAGATATCCATAACACAATTTAAGACGCTGTCCAAATTTGGTTCGATTTGGAGTATTATTTCGGAAGTTATCGTGATTTTAAATTTTCAAGTGGTAGCCTGATTTCAAGTGGCCCCACTTAAGATATCCGCCACTTTATTAAAAATAGCAGATAAATTTCATTAATAAAGTTCATTGCGACCCTTATGTAGTCTAGATTTACATAAAAATTGAAACAAATCTTGCTTTAAATACGCTTTTTACAATGTGGGTTAGAAATATTCAAGTGGCTGCCACTTGAAAACAAAAAGTCGGAGCAACTTGGTTAATGAACTCATCCAAGAAACTTATCCAAGATATTCATAACACAAGTTAAGACACTGTCCTAATTTGGTTCGATTTGAGTATTATTTCGGAAGTTATCGGGATTTTAAATTTTCAAGTGGTAGCCTGGTTTAAAGTGGCCCTGCTTAACTTAAGAGACTCGCCATTTTATTAAAAATGGCGGATACGTTCGTAAATAAACTTCATTGAGACACTTATATAGTCTATGTATACAACAAAATTCAAACAAATTCGGAATACGTTTTTTACAATTTAAATTTGAAAATTTCAAGTGGTCTCTACTTGAAAACAAAATGGTGGAGCAACTTGGTTAAGAAACACATCCAAGATATTCATAACACAAGTTAAGACGCTGTCCAAATTTGGTTCGATTTGGAGTATTACTTTGGAAGTTATCGTCATTTTAAATTTTCAAGTGGTCCCACTTAACTTAAGATATCCGCCACTTTATTAAAAATGGCAGATACATTTCATTAATAAAGTTCATTTAGACCCTTATGTGGTCTAGATTTACATAAAAATTCAAGCAAATCTTGCATTTTACAATGTGGGTAGAAATATTCAAGTGGCTGCCACTTGAAAACAAAAGGTCGGAGCAACTTGGTTAACGAACTCATCCAAGATATTTATAAGATCAGTTCACTGTCCAAATTTGGTTCGATTTGGAGTATTATTTCGGGAGTTATCTTGATGACAAAATTTTCATTATAGATATATATATATATAGATAAACGAAGTGATTGCAATAGGTCGATTTCGAAAGAAATCAACCTAAAAGGACGAATATTTCAGAAAGCTATCAGAGAAAATACTTAAATGTGTTACGTTTTTGAAAGATTATAAGCTTTTTGCAACATAACTGAAACATTCTGTGCTGTATGGGTATCCATTTGTAATATATAAACATGAGTATATAATATCTGTACTGATAAGTATAAAGGATTTAAGTCCAAAAATGTCAATTTTGAGTTAAGTACATAGTCAGACTCAGAAAATAATTCTCTATCGATTAGTATAAAGGATTTATATCCATGTCATTTAGTATTTGATAAAATCCATTGGTAAAAAAAGATTAAAATCAGAAATTTAGCATTAATCTTTGGGATAAATATTTAATTCAATTTTTTCTCCTTATTAAATGAATATTGACAATCACTGAATGGTATAAAGCGTATAAACCAACATAATCGCTTTTTCCTATTCGATTATGCTGATTAGTTTTTTGTTAGTTTAACTTTACTTTTCGTCTCCTGAAAAATCAAGAATATGGACTTAAATCCTTTATACTTATCAGTACAGATATAATGGTTTAAATTATTCAACTTGAAACAATAATTGACTGGGCACGTTCTCAGAAAAGACTACTGCAAGAAGAATTCCAAGTATAACAATTGGGAAAACAACGTTTCTAGAGTAAGTGAACCGCTCAGAAGACGAATTTGCTTGTTGCGAAACCGACCAAACATTTTTGTCTTATATCTCTATTGTCCATTGGCTTAAAATAATGATTTAAACGTCTACTTAGGGGTATGATTGGATGTCAAGCACATTGAATGCTCAAAAATAATTTACCTTAAATTTGGTGTGCCTGCGTTCCAAGATGGCGTTCAATATAGCCGCCGAAACTTTGTTCCTCGGAGATAAGCAAGAGAGCACGGAAGATGAGAAAATGACCATTTTAATGTTTAAAAATTGTTAATTGCAAGATCGCAAAGATAAGAAAAAATCATTAACCCTTTCGCGACGGGAGGAGCAAATGCATGCTTACCGCTCAGGTCGGTGCTCTTCTTCGCGAGAGTTTGTCCAGGGCCAAAGGGATTTTTTTTTTTCTATTAAGTCTAAATCCATGAAATTACCGAAATAAGAAAGCATTGTTTAATAATGCTCTGTAGAGTATGTAAGCGGCATATGCTTTGCACATTTTTTTTAATTACGTACTTGTTTATTTAAGAGCCTTTTTTTAAAATCTGAACAAAGTCTATGAAGGTGTGATAGTTGACATATTCAATTTTCCCAAAACTTTCAGGATATGTTAGTAGTACTATGTTAAGAAAAAGCGAAATTTATTTTTTTTTCTTCTGAATTTCAATAGTTTGACCTAGAGAGGATTCAAAGTTTGAGGCTGTAAATAAATGGCGCCATTTCAATATCATTTTACTCCTAAAGCCGTGAGTGACCCATGTCAGAATTTATTTTCTTTTTTTTTTTTCTTTTTTTTTTCTTTCTTTTTTTTTTTTTTTTTTTTTTTAAATATGGATACCGATTGATACTAAGTACATTTTAGCATAAACAATTTTGTAGGTCACTCATGGATTTAAAAAACAAGGTTATTGGAAAATGCAGTTTTCGTTTTTTTTTCCCCCATGTTTTCAGTCTGTATATCTGCTAAGGCCATAAATGTCCCATAGAAATATTTATGGGGTTAATTATGCACCTTAATACAGAACTTAAAAATATTTAAAATAGCATGGGTTACCCTTGGCTTTAGTAGTTAAACGGTCTCAAAGTTGGAAATTTTCAAAAAAAGGTCAAAGTTAATGGTAAATTACTCTATAAGTCATGAGTTAATAACTTTGAGACAAAGTTGAAAATATACTCCAGATGATCAAGTTTTAGACTCTCGTTACAAACCTATGGAGCTTGCAAAATTTTTTAGATACATTCTTTTTTATATCGCCAATTTATACCTGTTCTATATAGTACAAATAACTTGAGACCCAATTTTGTAATATATTAATGCTTATTTAAAACTTCCCATTTTACATTATCGAGGGCAGCATCAAAAGAAATACAAAATTTAAAAAATCACATTGGGGAGACCGGGTTAGTTGAAACACTGGGTGAGTTGAAACATGGAAATAAAAAATACAATTTTTAAGTTTTTATTTACCGCTAATAAAGGTAAGTACAGATACACTAAACCTACTTTCCAATGTAAAAAGAAACATGTATGTAAACATCTGTCGATTTTATGAGGAAAAAACTGTTTTCGAGTACTGTGAGCAAAAATTCAACTTTTAAATGATGTCGCTTTTTATGTAGCATAAGTTAGTCAATGTGTTTTATTAATTCAGCGTTTACAGTGCATAGTTACAGCTTGCTAATCATATGATTTGAAACGTCCACGAACATAACTACTGGTAGCATAACATCTCGTACCAATTCATCATTATCGTCGATCGTACGTGCAACTGTTACTTCAGTGACTGCAAAATCCCTTAAAAGGCGGCTCAATGAAATGGGGTTGAGCTCAGTAACCGGATATCTCTTCCACTGAGGACGTTTGGAGCATCATAAAAAGGGTCCTACAACCAGCTCGGGATTTTACCAATCTACCGCAACAATTGGACAGAATTTAGCACGATACTTCACAGGAGCACATCTGCCAATTCTATCAATTGATACCAAGCCGAATAACTGCGTACATAAGGGCCAGAAGTGGACCAACGTGTTATTTACTTGTTTACTTTTTGAGGCTTTTCTCATTATTAAATCATTGAAATTTTCTGAAACTGTAATCAGTTTTTTTTCTCCACATGTACATCGCATCTATCAATTTTGTCCCATTCGGACCACCCATTCCACCGCATCTACCCATTTCTGTCCCCACTTCTTCTTGGTGCGTCGTTTATTTATTTATTTATTTATTTATTTATTTTGGTTATAGAGTGTGCCTACGGGGGCTACTTGAAACGCTTGTTTTAATAAACCCCGGACGCATATATATATTTTTATTTTTATCATTATTATTTATTTAATATTAATTTTACAGTGCCTTTTGCATTTCTTCTGCGCACGGAGCTGATTGAAACAAGTGTTTCATGTTTGTCGTGTTATAATCTAATGTTTTTTTTTTTTTTTTTTTTTTTTTTTTTTTTAAGCCCTACTTGTGTAATCTAGTTCTTTTCGGTATATTTTATTAGCACTGTAAACGAACAGTGAATTATTTACCCACCATATCCTACATGAGACATGTTTTTACGCATATATATATATATATATATATATATATATATATATATATATATACATGTATATATTCATTTCATTTGGTTTAGTGCAGTGCATCGATGTTAAACTCTACTTACACGCAATTCTCCCCCCCCCCATAGACGTAATGTATTCGAATTCTCTTGGGTGTCCCTGTACACGAACCATTTGCTTCATCTCAACGAAAAGTATAGTGTCGCACCCCTATATGATACAGATTTAGAATACCAAGTTTTAACTTTCTGCTGCTATTTTATCTTAAGATATGCCGCTAACAGACAGACACACAGACCAACCGTTAAAAATATTATTTCGGATTCAGGGTAACTCAAAACGTGTAACTATAGCAAAAATTCGCCTTCGAAAATTTGACCTAAAAACAATACTTTTTCTACCTTACGGGTAGGAGAAAGTATTACTTATATTTGAGAGTCTAACATAAGAAGTTTGATACGTGGTCTTTTTCTGAATTACATATATATTTCTAAATACATATATTTGTGTGTGCGTGTGGGTTTTAATGTTTAAAAAGAGAAAATGAAACTGATTTACTAAATAAAGCAAATTTTCTATACATCAATGCTCTTTAAAATCTAGTTTTGATGATGAACATGATGTTTATTATTAGGGATGACTTTAATTAAAAATTAAGAAATTTATTTCACTATTTAACATTTCTGATGGTGAAAATTGTGATGGAAATTTAATGAAACAATATCAATAAAATTTAAAAAATATTTTATTAACCTTTTCGAAAACCGAACAAAAAATCTGTTATTACTTACTGAAGAATCCATATTAATTCATGAATATACATATATATATATATAGTTGTTTAAATTATGTTATTTAAAAATAAAAATTACACAAATATTTTAGAATTTCCAAAATAAACAGGTCTTATTTTTATTTCTGTTCGAAGAAAAGGTTCACTATTGCACACATTCTTGTCCTCATGCCATCTGATTCCGTGACGCATGCCGTTGTACATACCATTTAAATTAGAAGCGTAACAGAAGTTATACCACCATCCGCCTTTATGATCGATCGCACAATTTCCATCGCTCCATTTATCATTATCGCTGTCTTTCGTAGTAAATTTCATTTTATTGTGATAGTCCATAGCATCTCCTAAAAAAAAGTGTACTTTCATTATTATTCATGAAATATTTAAACCAGAGTTTTCAAAATTGTATTTTAATCAAATATTGTCTTTTGAAATTGTGCGTTTAACGTAACTTATTATTGATATTTTCGCACGTCAGTTCTTTGCTAGTTCTTTTACTTTTTCAATTAGCAATGATTTTGTTTCAGATTACTGACTTACAGTATTTTATTTATACAAAAACAACATTTAGTTTTAAAATGATTATAAACAAAATATTTTAACCAACACTAGTTTACTAAACCAAGGACTAATATTTTCACTACTATATTGATAAATTACTTTACTTTAACTTCTGATAAAAATCGTTTATCATAGTAATTTAAATAATAATAGTATATTTATATTAAACATTTACTTTTTCAAAGATAAATATTAGTTGAAAAAGGATATTTCAAGAAGATAAAAAAAAAAAAAAAAAAAAAAGCTTTCTCTTTTAACTAAAAATTATCAACGTAGTTCATAAAATGTATAATACAAAAAACATTTTCAAACTTTTAAGCATGCAATTGAGAATGCATTTAAGAAATTTTAATTTTCGTTAAATCGTAAAAAATACTTAAATGCATGATTATAAACGCAATATATTCATGCATTCTTTAATGCACGAAAAATTTTAATGCACGAATTCTTTAATGCACGAATTCTTTAATGCACAAATTATTTTTTTTTTTCTTTAACTTTCTCAATTCGTATCGATGATGTGATAAACCATTTCTTCTGAGCTATTTATAATAGAATTGTGCTTGGTCATTTGATTTGTGAAAGCCAGAAATACTTTTCAAGTTACTTAAAAAAAAAAAAAAAAAAGTTTAGGTCGATTTTTTTATAACGAACGATATTAATTTCAAAACTTATGAAAACTTTTTTTTTTTTTTTTTTTTTTTTTTTAAGAATACTGTTATTAAGAAAGTATTTTAAAGTCAGTCAAATAGAAAATTTTCTGTACATATATACGAAGTGTCCGAAAGTAAACGACCCTAATTTTAAAGCTGTCTACAGACGAAACTGTTCTTGAGAAAGTTGTAGAATTTTGTGTGGGACATAATGAGAGAATTTATTTAAGAGAATAAAAAATTAACATAAAAAAAATGTCGTCAAAATTTTCGCCACCAGAGGCGTATTTTAGTGAGTCACACACTTTCTGATCCCTGAATTCTGCGGTCCTATATCCTCCAGCTATGCACCTTTTGTCATTGAGGGAGATTGAAAAGTCTACACTGTTAAACATTTCTGTAAATTTAATGTAAATATTTATCCAGAGTCTCTGTAAATTTACAGCAATTCTTATTTAAAAGTGAATAATCGAGATTCTCAATCTTTATTCTGTATTTTTACGCAATTTTATTATTTAGTTATTTAATTAAAAGTTAAAATGTCTGATTCTACTTTAAATTAATATTAGTTATTAAAATGAATGAATAAATTAAGTTTTCTAACATCTCCGTTTATTTTTCTCTGTAATTTTACGTAAGACTTAAGATAATAGATTACATAGAGTTTTGTGTTGAAATTTTTAATAGTGTAGTAAATCGTTATAATCCAAGAACATTACCAGATTTTAAATATACATTCACAGAATTTCCCAATATGTTGCCAAACACACTTCGGACAGTTGCAGAACTTGCTATCTTACGATTCCAGATGGTAGTTGACAATGACGGCCATCCTATTGAACATGTCTTCACTGTAAAAAGTATGTCCTATTTGCTGCCAGAAATTCTCTGTAATTTGAGAAAATACGCGTAATTTACGAAAAAATTTTGTTGTCAGAACGTATTTTCTCAAATTACAGAGAATTTATGACAGCAAAAATAGGACATATCTTTTACAGTGTTGTTGTAATCAAATTTGCAAACTATCGTAAATGTATGCTAAATGTGTGTAATTTGTTAGAAACGCCCAATGGTGACGGAAATTTTAACTATTTTTTTATTCGCTATACACACACATATATTTATATACATTTTATATATATATATATGTAGGATAATTTTTTGTAATGAACCCATTGGAGATAGACTATCCTAAACTCAAGAAACTATATAATGACAATACATTATCATGAACTCTAGATACTAACAGTTGCCCGAGTGATAAAAAAGCGAACACATTAGGAGTTCTATAATTTTTGATATAAGAGAATGTTGCAATGTAAAAATGTAAAGTATTTATTATTGAATTCTATGTGAATAAAAATTTCTATATGAGCAAGGTATTCAGTACGTCTTTCAAGATAAGTCAATCCTACATATTATATGTATAATTCCATTAAAAAAAAAAAAAGTTTTCTTTTGGCTGTCATGAACTTTTAATAGATTATTAATGCATGACTTCTCTATTTACTGACGCCCAGTATGTATTGTATTATATTCGCAAACCGCAGTACCTATTGAGCTTTTGAATTTCTTTTGCTTTTATAATTATATTCTTTTCATATTATTCTTCCATAATTTTTCATTTCTTATTGTTTGAAACACTATTTTTTTTTTTTTTTTTTTTTTTAATATTTTTCACTTTTGTTGTGTGATATGTTTGAAAAGAATTTCACATATTTGCTTTCTAAATTATTCTGCTGCATAGGAGCAGATTCTTTTAACGTTTCTTTTTACACTTTTGATCATTGTATTAAATACAATATTCTCTTCCAATATGACATTTATAAGAAAACCAATATGTCCTGTGCAAAACATATTGTATTTTTGTATACAATCTTTCAATACTTCATTAATGTGATTTCTTTTTTTTTCACTCTTTATTGGTTGAATTAGTTATGTTTTTTAAATGACATTTTCCACTATGCGATATACCTTTCTATACAATTGCCATTTTAAATTATTATGCTGCAAAAACGCAGATTTTTGAAACGTTCCTCTCTCTTTTTTTTTTTTTTCAATATTGTATTAAATACAAATTTTACATACAATATACTACAACTAAAAAAGATCCTTATCTGACTATAACAAACTTTGAATAACCTAGATTACTCGTACATGACTTGTTTAGCTCCTAATGCGCAATGTATTTTTTATATATGTATGCAAACATTAGTAGCTTGCAAACAGTATTAACTCGAATTTTTTCGCATATAATTTTCTTTTCATATTATATACAGAGATTTTACATTGCACTTTGGTAGAATTAATTATATTTTCAAAACTAATACTTCCTGTTATGTGGTACGTTCGAATATATATATATAAACCTTCTCAAACACTGCAGTAGATTAACCAAGTATAACATGAAGAAGTAGAAAAAAATTGAATATACGTGACGAAAAATGAGCAAACTGAGATTGTAACATACAACATCATTACTCTATCAAGCGCATAGAATGAATGTCGCATGTAAGTAAGTTGATAGTGCTGTAGTGCTGTATGCATATTGCTAAAACTTTAGAGCACTCCATGCCCTATATTTACCCGTAAGGCATAGAAATAATTGAAATTCAAAGAGAAAGAATATCCGACGATATGAAGACATAGCTGCAATAAATGTGCTAAGCGGGAAACCTAGTGTTTTTCGAGACAAAAAAATGGCGGTTGATGCGACATTCTGTATTATTTTAGGGGCTCTATTTATACATAGTAAAAAATAAAAATTCACTTGTATATGGAGGTATTTCATTTTTAAAATTATAATATTAATTTAACACTTAACTAGTTAATTCTAACTAATAGTCAAAAACATAAATTTTAGTAATTTTCAATTGAATTTCGCTTTAAATTAATATTGAATTTAATATACAGTTTTATTATTCAAATCATTAATCTTTTGTTAAAAAAAAAAAAAAAAAAAAAAAAAAAATAGGCCTCTAAAAAGTAATAATTGCTAATTTTACTATAAAATGTGTCTCAGATTTTTACCTGCAGTTCCACTGTAGTCAGATATATGGAGTGTATACTTATTAGATTCATCATCTATCCTGAAGTTGTCATATTCTGCATAAACTTTATTATGTACCTTGTCTTCTAGATCGAAACGAACAGAATAATCTCTTCGATTCGTCAGATAGTAAATATTCTCGTTTCCTGTTAAAATAATTCAAACATGGGTTCTGCATCAAAATTACAATAAATTTTATATTAATTATTGCATTTTAAAAGATATTTAAAGGGAATTTGAGAAACAAGTATCAGTAACTAGAATCTGTCAAAAATGACGGAATGTGAAATCAATTAAGGTAGGGAATCAACGAAGGCTTTGCTAGCTTCGCTGGTCACTGTATTTAAAGGAATTTTTTTCTCTATATCTCTTTAAAAATAAAAATGAAATTTAAAAAATATCATGAAATTGCTCACAAGCAAGCTTCCTGTCCGCGCTGCCATCGGCAGCGACCCACTTATTCGCAGACTCTCGGGTGCCTGTCACTATTGCCTGTGACAATAGCTTACTAGTGGGCTTCCATTTCGGTGTTTATCAGCTAACAGTTTCGAAACGGACTGTATCGAAAAAATTTAAGAAGAAATTTTATATTTGAATCCCAGTTACATAAGAACAACACTATATGTGGTGTACATAATATTTTCTTTCTCGTTATTTTCTATATTTATTTGATTTATTCGATAAACTATAAAATGACACCAATTTCACGCCAAATATAATATTACAATATGTTATGAGAGGCTACATCCATCGCATGAGAAAATTAATTTTTTGTGGTTATAATAGTAGTTGGTATACAGGAAAATTAATAATTAAGTAATTAAATATGTAAATCAGATCATAGTACAGCCTTAATATAGCTTTTCTTGTCGACTTTTGAAATTTTATTGCCATTTTTGACAAAAATACATATAATAACAAGAGACTTGGCGTTGGAATATTAAAAACCCGGATAAACAACTACGTTAGAAACACCAAAGAAAAATATTTGAGATGCATACAGCTGTTTCGGCAGCCTTAAGCGTACCGTCTTCAGTGCAAAAAGAATTCTGAATATGGAGAAGTGCTCGTATATATAGGAGAGGGACCGAATTTAATTCAACCAATAGGATTACGAGAAAGGTGGGGAGTGTGGCTAATAGGAATTTAGGAATGTTAGCTGTGCAAACAGTTGAAAAATTAAGAAAATGTGGACTCAATGTAAAATTACCAACAATCAGACAAATGGGAAACAGCGAAATCACAATTTACAAGGTTTTTAAAATTTTTATAAGTATGAAAAGCTTAAAAGAAATTGAGTTCCTGAATGGATTTAGGTCTGCAAATTATTTTAGCTCAAATAAATTTAAAATTGTGATTTTCCTCCCAGCAATATTTAGAAATAGTCGATTTATTGGTTTCTTGTTTGCGGACGTAATTCATTTGTTCTTTTAGACGAAATCTATGACTGCGTTTAGTTTGGTCAATGTATGATAAACCACACTGACAGGAAATACTATAAATGCCTCAAGAATAATGCATATGTGTAAGATCTTTTAGCTCTGTAAAAGTGAGTTTATTAGAACGCGAAAATATTATTTTAAAATCATATTGTTTGGCAATTTTAGCTATGGTTTGACTGGATTGAGGAAAATAGGGTAAACAATACTGATATTAGAAGAGACTGATTTAGTAGACGAAATACGAGGAGGTTGTAATTTTTGGATAACTTTTTCTATAATGGAAGGGTCATAATCTCTGTCATTTGCAATGGCTTTCATGTATTTAATTTCAGATTTTAATAATTCCTTCTATTGCTAATTGTGCCAGATTTTATGATTTACTGAAAGTTCAAAAACCCAATATTCCATTTCGTCCCATAGGCTCTAATATCGGTGTTGTTTCCTATAATTTAGCTAAATTTCTCACCACAATCTTTGCTCCCCTTCTTGCAGCTAATATTTATACTGTAAAGAATTCTATTAAATTTGCAAAAAGAATTTAAAACTGCCCTCACACTAATATCACTATGGCTTCTTTTGATGTAAAATATCTTTTCATTAATGTTCCAATAAGTGGCGCCCTCCGCTGTCTCAAAGATAGATTAAAAGAGTTTTATTTCACATCTTTTGAAATACATTAATTAATTTCTCTAACCCGCATTTGTTTATCACAAACCCCTTTTTCTTTCCAAAATAAATTCTATCGTCAATCTGAAAGTTTATCCTTGGGTTCCCCTCTCTCCCCAATTCTCGCAGATATTTACATGCATTATTTCGAAAGCAAGCGTTTTAAGAAAATATCTTTTCCTTTTTTGGACCCGTTACGTTGATGACACCTTCACGCTTATCGGTATATCTCGTCACAATGTTGACCATGTCTTAGAAATTTTAAATTCCATTGACAGTAATATCCAGTTTACATATGAAATAGAAAATAATGGCTCAATTCCATCTCTTGATACCCTCGTCTCTCGCACTGTAAACGGATTTTCAACCGCCGTCTATAGTAAAAATTTTGCAGTCATCTCTACCTGCCCATGAGAGTTCCATCCACCTAACAAAATAATGGTTGCTTTCTATACTTTTGTAATCCGTGTCCTTAATATTTGTTCAAATCCTATTTTATTAAAAATATATATATTTTTTTTTTTCAATAATAATGCATTTTTTGCAGATCTTCTGGTTTTTAATCTGCTTTGTTTAATTGTTCCAGCATTGTTTTTGAAGAAATTATTTTGCTATAGATTTTTTTTTTCTAAGTTATGAACATGATACAAAGCGATTTTTTTTAAACTTTTCCTTTTTAATTTGCGGTGATATCGCTTGGATGAGCAATATGAACGCCTAAAGCCGAATTTCTAGTTTAAACAACCAAAAAAATTTATATCTTGATAAAAACCATCTCACCAGTATTTTGTTAACATTTAATTATTTTGCCATATGCTATTATAAAATGTTTTTTGATTTTCATTCTAAAATTAAATCTTTTTGTGGCATCGTTAATTGTTTTATCCTAGCTATTTTTTAAATACTTTCTAAAATTACAATTTTCTTGAAAATTACATATTGTTTGTTAGCATTGTCCTCAATCCTAACAAGTACATGGAGATAGCTCAAAGTATTTGGTTGCGCATTGAAGTTGTGCCAGGTGATTCAAAATAGATGTTACAGCTCTTAAACTAAAAATGATAGAAACAGAAACATAGAAAATTGGTGCAAACTAAGAGTAGATTTTAAATGTGGTATTATTTGTGCAAGGGTCTGTATACATATTAAAATACGAAATTAAATTTTTGTACGGTTCCTTCTATCATACGAGAGTTGCTGCTTATTTTTCTGGCCTTAGCAACAGTAAGTATTGGCAGGCGGCTTCTAATGTTTCCAATGTCTAGAAGTATGTAGCCATCTGGCAACATTGCCGAGAGTTAAAAAGACTTTACGCATCTGGCAACAAAAAACGTTTTGTGTTTCCGAGGTAGCGATAAGAATCGAGAACTTTCATGGAACAATGTTTACTTTGTCGCTGAGCTAGTATATTTGTAATAATGCTTGCTTATATTTCTATACATTCTACTGCAATAATTAATTCATCCTGTGTATCATTTAGATTGTAAATAGTATGTAAATAATATTAGTTTTATAATTTGGAGTCTTATTTATGCAAACTACACGCACCTATAAAGTGGTGACCCTGATAAACAAAGAATTGGTACCTCTTTCTAAAGATGTCGCATTCAGTTCTTTTATAAATTTTCTGTTACCAGCCTTTGATAATATTAGGTGAGTTTATCAAACCTTTTATGAAAGTATCTTATTTTTTAAAAAATACCATTTTTATAAAATGTAGGAATCTGAAACTGATTTAGAATTGGCAAACGCTAATGATAAACAAAATACCCATCTTGGAGCCATTTCTGTTAAGCCGCCTATATTTTGGCCCAATAAACCCAAACTGTGGTTTCTGCAATTAGAGGCGCAGTTCATAAATTCAGGTATCACACATGATTCAACAAAGTATTATATTGTCGTCGCAGCTTTAGACGAAATAACGTTGGATGTGGTAGACGACATTCTGTCAGATCCTCCAAGTGACAATAAATATGACAAGCTAAAATCCACATTGCTTTCTCGCTTATCAGATTTCGATGAAACGAGACTTAAAAAACTATTTTCCGATATAGAATTAGGCGATCGCAGACCATCTGATCTTTTGCGCCACATGAAAAGTTTAGCTTATAAGTCAGTTTCTGAGGAAGTAATTAAATCTTTATGGTCGCAACGACTGCCAAAGCACATCAGAGCCATTTTATCTGTGAGTAAAGATTCACTCTATAATTTGGCAGAAATGGCAGATAAGATCGCCGAATTCTATGGCACAGCAGAGATACAAGCCATTCAGAAACCTTCCCCAAATCCGGATACTGACCGGTTAACATCTTTAGAAAGCAAAGTCGATGCCCTAACCAAACGTTTAGAAGAT
This sequence comes from Salticus scenicus, assembly GCA_963930645.1. NCBI lineage: Eukaryota > Metazoa > Arthropoda > Arachnida > Araneae > Salticidae > Salticus > Salticus scenicus. The sequence continues at coordinate 92,590,724 of OZ005650.1, forward strand.
TTGACATTCTTGGGTCGATTTCAAAACTCATTTGATAGAAGTCGCTCCCGTTCCAGTTTCTGGCGACAGCGATCACGCTCCCGCTCACGATCGACACAGCATAGCAAGAATTGTTGGTACCATGCCACTTTTGGCGAAAAGGCACGTAAGTATACCACTCCATGCGAATACAAACAGCATTTTCCGGAAAACTAATAGGCCAATCGATCGCGGCGACCGACGATATTGGCAGGCAAAACAGTCGCCTATACATTTGCGACAGAAATAGCGGAAGTTCCTTTTTGATTGATACTGGAGCAGATGTGTCCGTGATTCCTGTAAATAGAAGAAAAGTGCTGCCACCATCTGATTTTCTATTGTTTGCCGCCAATAGCACCAAAATAAAAACCTATGGTAATAAAATTTTAAAATTAAATCTTGGACTCAGACGCACTTTTACGTGGTCAGTCATAGTGGCCGATGTGTCGAAAGCAATTATTGGAGCGGATTTTCTCCAGAAGTATGGTTTATTAGTAGACGTCAAAAGACAGCGCTTATTAGATCCTTATACATCATTCTCGTCACCCGCCACAATCGCAATACAACCATCGACATCATTGACTACCATAGACTTTAATAATTTAGATTAAGAAATTTCTTCTCTTTTGGCTCAGTTTAAAGACATAACAAAAGAAAATTCTTTTAAAACATTTCCCACACATGATGTAACCCATCAAATAATTACAAATGGTACCCCAGTTTGCGCCAAAGTTCGAAGACTATTGCCCGAAAATTTAAAATTTGCTAAAGCCGAATTCGAATATATGATGGAACAAGGGATATGTAGACCATCTAAAAGTTGTTGGTCTAGCCCTCTTCATATGGTGAAGAAAAAGAATGGCGATTGGAGGCCCGGTTGTGATTACAGGTAACTTAATCGCATAACACAAGCTGACAATTATCCTATTCCCCATATACAAGATTTTACGCAGCACTTAGAAGGCTGCACCATATTTTCCACGCTAGACTTAGAGAGAGCTTACCATCAAATTCCTGTCCATCCGTCCGACATCGAAAAAACCGCAATCTGCACACCTTTCGGCCTTTTTGAATTTCCCCGCATGAGGTTTGGTTTAAGAAACGCTGCTCAGTCATTTCAGAGATTCATGCATGCCGTTTTAAGAGGTTTAGATTACTGTTTTATTTATATTGATGATATCTTGGTGGCTTCAAAATCCAAAGAAGAGCATTTGGAGCACCTCAAAGAAGTTTTCAAACGTTTGTCAGACTTTGGCTTAGTAATAAAAATTTCTAAATGCAATTTCGGCCAGCCTGAGCTGAATTTTCTTGGACATACTGTTTCCGCCAAAGGGCTAAAGCTAGTGCCAGATCGGATAGACATCATCAACGATTTTGTAAGACCCAAAACAATAAAGCAGCTAAAACGTTTTTTAGGTATGCTCAATTTTTATAGACGTTTTTTGCCTCATGCCGCGGAATATCAATTACCTCTAACAACATACTTATCCGGCATTAAAAAGAACTCCAATAAAACTATTGATTGGACACAAGAAGCAGAAGAATCCTTTCAGAAATGTAAAATTCACTTGGCGAATGCTGTTCATCTAGCACATCCATCAATATCAGCACCTTTGGCATTATTTGTAGACGCTTCTAATTTTGGACTCGGGGCAGCGGCTCAACAAAAAATTTGCGATTTCTGGCAACCATTAGGTTACTTTTCATCAAAACTTAATCCTACACAGCAACGGTACAGTACCTACGACAGAGAGCTGCTAGCTGCTTATTCTGCCGTGAAACACTTTCGTTACATAGTGGAAGGCAGACCCTTGACAATTTATACCGATCATAAACCTCTAACATTTGCCCTGAATCAAAATCCTGAAAAAGCTTCACCTCGCCAATTAAGACATCTAAACTTCATCGCCGAATTTACAACTGACATTCAACATGTTTCCGGTTCTGAGAACATAGTTGCTGATGCATTGTCAAGATTAAATAGTTTATCTGTTCTGTCAACCATCGATTATGAGGCAATAGCAGAAGCTCAGAGGTCAGATGATGAATTACAGCAACTGCTTCAAAACAAAAATTCTTCATCTTTGAAAATTACTGAATTTCCAGTAGTTGGCTCAAATGCTACAATTTACTCTGATACTTCTCAGAAAAACATCCGACCTTTTATTCCTAAGCAATTCCGACGAACGGTTTTTGAAGCAATTCACAAAATTTCTCACCCAGGAAATAGTTCAACAAAAAAATTAATAACAAGAAAATACATTTGGCCTTCAATGCGAAAAGACATTCAAAATTGGTGCAGAAGTTGTCTCAATTGCCAACAGAGCAAGATTACCCGACATGTCAAGAGTCCCATCCAAAATTTTCCTTTGGTCAGTCAGCGTTTCACCGAAATACATATGGATATAATTGGCCCTTTACCATTATCAGAAAACTACAGATATTGTGTCACCATTATCGGCAGGTACAGTCGTTGGCCAGAAGCCATTCCAACATGTGATATTGAAGCAGAAACCATAGCCAAGGCCTTTTATTCTGGCTGGATTTCTCATTTCGGCGTTCCATCTTACATCGTCACTGACCAGGGAACACAGTTTGAATCGCGCTTATTTCAAGAATTATCAAAAATTATGGGATTTCAAAGAAAACGTACAACCTCGTACCATCCTCAATCAAATGGTCTCATCGAGCGATGGCACAGGTCTTTAAAAGCTGCTTTGATGTGTCACAACAACATTGCATGGTCTCGTTCATTACCAACTGTTCTGTTAGGTTTGAGAACTGCCATCAGCGATTCTTTTGAAACAACGCCTGCAGAGATGCTCTACGGTAAACAACTCCGTCTACCTGGAGACTTTATACAACCCACTCCAGCTTCAATCAATCAATCCGAGTTTGCTACTCAGCTTAAAAATCATTTTGCCACCGTTAAACCAGCACCAGCATCTAATCATAGTAAGGAAGATATTTTCATTTTCAAGGATCTTTCGACATGCTCACACGTATTCGTACGAAAGGATGCTGTACGCAAAAGTCTTCAGCCACCCTATGAAGGACCATATAAAGTAATACATCGCAGTGAGAAACATTTTACTGTACTTATCAGAGAGAAACAAATCAACATTTCTATCGATCGGCTTAAGCCTTGTTACTTATTAGCTGACGATCAAACTGTCAGTCAAAATGTCCAGGTTTTACCCGCCACTGCCGACCATACGAAAAGAAAAGATTATCAAGGACAGGGAAACTAAAACTGTTTCGTTTTCACCTACCAAGCAAAATTTTACCAAAAGTGGAAGACGCATCAATCGATCCACTAGATTTACCAAAAACTTTTTCAACTTCGTTTGAACTCTCATTTTACGTTCACCTGTTCACTGGTGGGGGAGTCATGTAGCCATCTGGCATCACTGCCGATAGTTAAAAAGACTTTACGCATCTGGCAACAAAAAACGTTTTGTGTTTCCGAGGTAGCGATAAGAATCGAGAACTTTCATGGAACAATGTTTACTTTGTCGCTGAGCTAGAATATTTGTAATAATGCTTGCTTATATTTCTATACATTCTACTGCAATAATTAATTCATCCTGTGTATCATTTAGATTGTAAATAGTATGTAAATAATATTAGTTTTATAATTTGGAGTCTTATTTATGCAAACTACACGCACCTATAAGTCCAATGTCTGACAGTCTGCTTTTTTTAACCATAACTTCTTCAGAATTTTTTGCATTTTATCGTGATTTATGTTGTTTACAGTAAACGGAAAAATCCATCTCTGGAAAAAATGGAATTCACTCGGGAACATTTTCGTGCGATTATTTTTCATAACTTTCGATGCAGATTTTCAATACAGGAGTGCGTCGATAAAATTAATTCTTTATACAGCTATAAAAGACCATCCTACAGCACTGTAAAAAACTGATACAAGGAAGTCAACCGTGGTCGTAGTTCGCTCCAGAACAAATTTCGTGAAGGTCGTCCAAAATCGGTTTTTGTGCCAGAAAATATCGCTGCTGTGCGTGAACTGATAAAGCAAGATCGTCATGTGACATACCATGAGATTGAGACATCTTTGAGCTTTAGTATGACAAGCAGCAATATGATATTACATAAACATTTGGCCTTAAAAAAGATTTGTTCGCATGGGATTCCACATAATCTGACAAACTCTCAAAAGAAGACGTGTTGATTAGCGCAAGGAAATGTTACAAAAAAAAAAAAAACCTTCAGGATGCATCAAAGGCTGTGTATAACACTTACACAGGTGGACAAATCGTGGATTTATGCATATGAGCCCAAAACAAAACAGCAGTCGACTGTGTGGGTCTTCCAAGACGAGCCAAATCAAACAAACGTTGTTCATGGAAGAAGCATATCGAAGCAAATGTTTGTCTGTTTCGTCGGAATTTCCGGTCACGTGGCGACAGTGGCGTTAAAGCAACGCAGAATGGTTAATTGTGAATGGTACACCACCATTTGTTTGCCAGAAGTTGTTAGATATAGTAATTTATATAGATCATCATTCCCATGTTATTGACCAAAGATTTTTGATGCCGATAGAAAGTTTTGGAATCAGCCATTAACGGGTATTCAAACTCGGCAATAGTAATAGATCAGAATGTTGGTGAATTTGAAAATGCCGCAATATTGTGTAGTTTTTACTTGTTCTAATAAACATATGAAAGGAAATGGGATAAGTTTTCATCTGTAAGTTATATTTGACTAATTTATGAAAAATATAGTTTTTATAATCAATTGCTTTATTATTATTATTATGATATAAATACTGTTATAATAGTTATTAGGACTGAGGGCCTATTAGTCTCAATCTGGGATTTTTGCGTTGTCGTTTTCGATAGTTGGACATTTGTCGAAATCATTTTTCGATAGTTGGACATTTATCGAAATCTAAAATTTATCGAAAATATAATTGAATAATTTGAAAGCGATGTTATAATTGGGAAAAAAAAAAAAAAAAAAAAACTAATAGTCCTCCGTCCTAAACTAAATTCTGCTTTTGCCAGAATTTCATCAAAATCTTTCATTATTATTATTATTATTATTATTATTATTGAAAGAAAAAGAAAAGAAAAAGAATTATAATCAGTATCGTTACAAGCGATATCGAAAAAGTTTTTTTTAATAATTTTGAGTTAGGAAATAAAAAGTGCGCGTGAAATAATATGAAATAAAAATAAGTAAAAAAATGAATTTAATGATTTAATGTTTTTGTTTTTGTTGTAAAATTGACAAAATTTGAATGTTTAATTTTAAAACACTAGAAAAAAATTGGCAAACTTCCATATTCGATTGAAAACACAAACATTTCATTTCAAAGGATGATATTTACACAATAAATAACCAACTAATATACCAATTAAAAGGAAAATGATAAATATTCTATCATAATTTGAAGTCAAATTTGTTTTCAAATGTCTAAATCAAGTATCTGATATAAGATACTAATATGTTGCAGCGGAATAGATTTCATATCGGTCATCCTTGGCAGAAAAAAAAATATATCGCTAAATTATTAATATTATTATTATTATTATTATTATTATTATTTGCCATTTTAAAGATTTACTAAGATGACTATCTCTATTGCGTAAGTAAAGCCATTGGCGAGGAACTTTTGAAATATTTCAGTGCTAAACTTCAAATTTCAAAAAAGGTATCTATATTAATAGAAGAAATAAATTGCCTGTTTGTGTTTGACGTACTGTACAAACTATGGCACGTTTAGTTTAGAAATTCTTTTCTATAAAAAGAAATGCGTGCATATTTGCAACATATATTTTCGATATTCCTATTAGAACTTAAAAATTACGTTTCATGCAATTTTTCTCATTTTTATTATTATTAAAAAAATTTTTAAATTATTTTAAAATTTTAATATATTTTTTTAGCTATTTCAATATTTTGTGTGTCCCTATATACGAACCAGTAGCGGTATTTGCACAGTTTTCAATAAGAAATATCCCCTAACATGTATCAGTTTTAAGGGATTTCATGAATGTTCACGGAAGTTAGAACACGGACACACAGACCGAAGTCATAAACACGTTTCAACTTTGTTGCTTACGAAGTATTAAAAACAAAATAGATGCAATTAAGTTTTACCAGACAGAAATAGTAGATAGAAGCGATAAATTTCTTTAAATGTCGTTATTTATTTAAAGAAAAAATAGAAAAAGAAAGAAAGAAAAAATAATTTAAAAATTTATCTTTAATATTATAAAATATTTATAAAGCTTCTTTGCTAAATTATCCATACATATTTCCGTGTGTATTCACTTGAGGAAAGATAGCCATTACAGTGTAACATAGCCGTCTTTCCCCGAATAAAACGGAATCCTTTTTTTTTTTTTTTTTTTTTTTCCTGCGCTCATCAATCTATGCCTTATTACAATTTGGTAATTACATTTTCTCACTTTTGATACAGCCCCTTAAAGACTTGGCGAAAAATGCTAGAATTTTCAAATTGCAATAACTCAGCGAAATTTTCACTTAGAAAGATGATTTTTTTTTCCTTCTTAGACCGTGGAGAATATTTTTATAAATATAAGTCATATGATAGGATGGGCTATAGAAAAATTAAATCTCTTATTTTAATATGTATACATCCCCTTACACAAGAAAGTGCCATACCTGATATATACTCTTGATTTCCATAAATTTTGGAAATGGAAGTATGCTTTTATCATTGTTAGTTTAAGAGATAAACGCTTAACATCTATTTTGAATCACCCGGTATATTTAGAAATTATCGTGTTTTTATTTGGCTGGGCTACTACATTGCGGCATCACGTAACTATTTAAATAATGCTTACAAGGAAACGTTCAAATGGTGTCGTTTTCAAAATATATTGAAAAAAAAATATGTGTGATTCTATTCTTCATAAAACACCAGAAAGGGAAAAAAAATATTGGCTGAAATGATCTACAGCGACAAAAAAAAATTATCAAAATTAAGCATTTTTTGCGATTTAGCGCTGTTAGGCGATAAGTTTTCTAGCACCGAGATCGGCGTGTACGAACAGGACCGTGTGTTGCTTCTCCACCAATTACTCAAAATCAATCGCCTAACAGTGGCCGTTAATGATTGGTCGCTGACACCAGAGACTGCAGCCTTCCTATCGGGTAATGGACCTTTCCCACAATATTTGTATAGATTCAATCGCCGACGCACCCCCCTATGTCCTTGTGGAGAGGAGGGTACACCAGAACATTATTATTTCAACTGCCCTATAACAAGCTCATACCACTTAAGAAATCCTGTACCAAAACCAGAGGGCTGGCTCGAAAATATTATTTCTCGTCCATCCCTCTTAATTAAACTAAAAAGAATCTACAATCTTCTGATGGATATTTCCAACAGAACAGATTAAATTCACGTCATATCTAACTAGAAGTTTTTAAAAATCACTTCCAGTCCTAAAAATCACTTGAAATGTAATTTAAAGTCTTTCTAAATCATTTCACTTTAATTGTAAAGTTTAATCGTAACGTTTTATTTATATATTCTTTCTTTCTCTCTTCACTCTCTCCTTCCTTCCTTTTGTATAAATGTGTGTTTGAGCTCCTTGCCCACTATGCTGCACTTCATTGATTCGGATGAAAAACCTGTCCTGTGGACTTTTCTCTAATGTGTATACTATCAACGCCCTTTGTCGGTTTGGGACTAAGTCCTGGCGTTTTTGTAAACTTTTTTTTTTTTTTTTTTTTCAAAATAAATGGAGATATCGCCATAGAAGCGCTCAAAATCGCTCCAAGAGTGATGAGCGGCGTCCCTCTTTTTGTTCAATCGCCTAACAGTGTGAAATCACCAAATATGCTTATTTTTGATAAGTTTTTGTAGGCGCTGTAATTCATATCAGCCGATAATCTTTTCACTTTCTGGTGTTTTATGAAGAGTAGAATCACATATATATATATTCTTTTTTCAATATTTTTTTGAAGACGACAGCTTTTGAATGTTTCCTTGTTAGTAAAATATTTAGTTAATAATAAAACCCCCATAAAATATAGCACAGGTAACCCAGCAATATGTTCATGAGCCAAACATAATCAGCTGTCTGGTTTTGTGTATACTCTTTATGGTTTGTGTGCAGAGACACACCAAATTATTTCTTATCATTCTTATCATTACGGCCTCCGGAGAGAATTTCATTTAAACTGATTTTTACGTGATTAAACTGCATTCAAAATAATTAAATAAACATACGCTTTATATTTCTTGATGTGCACTCTGTTTGTGGTTTGTGTACATTGACAAACCAAATTATTTCTTATTATTACAGTGTATTGATAGAATTTGTATGTACCAAGATAACCGAATTAAAAATCACCCGATTGATTTATAAATACTGATCTATTATAATGTTTATGGAAATTTATCACCCGCTGATCAGGATTTGGCTTTTGAGTGCAAGATGTTTTGCAGCGACGGCAATTCACGGTCAGATTTGTGAAGTTTATGGTGATAATACTTCGAGTGACAATATTTTTCGAAAGTGGCTGAGAATATTCAAAGACGTTAATATGCATGAAGAGACAACTGTATCCTCCGTCTTTAATCCAGGTCTTCCACCCAGGGATTTTCACTTGTTTAGTTACTTAAAATAGTTCATAAGTAGTGAACAGTTCAACAATAAAGAAAAACTAAAAACCACAGTCATGGATTTGAATTTTTTATAGGTGGCAGATTTCTTGATGTCGAAATTCAAAAACTCGTTGAGAGAATGACAAATATTTGAACAAAAATAGGAATAATGTGGAGTAGCAAATAAAAGTTATGTAGAAAATGGAAAAAATAATTTTGAATTAAATTTCCAGTATTTTTATTCTTGAAAAAAAAAAAAAAAAAAAAATCACTCCTATGTTTAGCTACGCTATTAGGTTTTGTATGTATCACCATTGTTATGCTACTTTTTGACAAAACTTCATCTCTTGATCTAAATATTCAATACGATAAACATTTTTCTTTTAATTTTATGGTTGACTTTTAAATGTTTCACAATTGGTTCAATTTCTGTAAAATACTGACAACGCTAACTTCCATTCTCTTATCCTGTTAAACTACAGCTTCTTTACTGTTGAAATAAAAATACTATTAAGGTTGCTGGAGTTTACGAAACGTGATTTTTTTACGTCAGGATATGCTTAATGCAATACCTTGGATTCAGTGCGCAGTAGGTGCAATTGAGCATGATCTTGTCAAAATCAGAAGTTTTGAGGCACGTGAAGGGTAGCTAGTAACTAGAATTCTGCTAACTTCGCTTCTGATGTCCCGTACTCTAATTCTTAGATTACCTAGTCTAAATAACCATAAAACAAAACTTGTAAGGTGCATTTGATATTAAATTGCTTACATTGCAAAATTTATGTGCGTTATATTGGTTATGGTTAGTATTATTATGATATCTGAGTTAAGAGGGTTACTAAATCGGTAATTTACCAAGCCAGAAATCTTTATGAACGCTGCCAAAGCCTTTTTTGTAGCTTTCCCAATCTTTATAAAAATAATCGTCTTTTCTTTTAAAATCTCCCCGTCGTTGAATGACCTAGAAAACAAAGGCTTTTAGTATATGTCTAGACAGATTTATAAACGTACATATTAGAACGTTAAATTATAAAAGCTTCTTCTTATCTTATTTTTTTATCAAACAAGAAAAGACATTCATAGATTATTGAACGCTTTATGAATCAGATCAATATAACATTAATTTCAAAGTATTGGTTGATGAATATATCGTTATTCTTAAAACAATGAGTGAGTCAGTTTAACATCGCACTAGTGACACGCAGTGGGCAATTGGGGACAGTCAGGATTTACTCCCGAGATTTTTCGTAGACATGTTTGACAATCCTGATACTCCGTGAAGAAAATGGCTCTCCTGCTTAAGTACCCACATTTCCACCAGTGGCTTTAACTTTGCGAAACACGAAAGACATTGCAGCCATGACTGATTTTACTGGAACCATTCATCGTGTACAAAATGCTCTTCAAGCGGTTCCAGTAACGATTCCAGCAATAATTTTACGCTCTACCAACCAGCCCATTATTTTTACTCGCCTGTTTTCTAAAACTATTTTGGTAAAAACAGCACTATGAGATTAATCCTATTTTTGACTCTTTCCAGACAAAGGATACGTATATATTTCTTAATACCATTGCTTTAGTATTGTTTATGAAAATAATGTCTAGTACGTATTATGCGTTTATAATTGCAAATAAAAGAAATAGATCTTCACTTGATTTAAAAATCAACAAGGAAAGAAGATTTCGAAAAGCATTATGATAATATATATATATATATATATATATATATATATGTATGTATATATATATATATATATATTATAATTTAAATTAACACAGCATAATATTTAAACTTAAATCGAAATGGATTAAATTAATGTTAGCCGTCTCTCTTAAAAGGTCGTTATGTAATAATTTTAATAAATGATTCATTAACTTTAACCATCTTTTTTAAAGGATCGTTGCCAAAATTTGTCCAGTTTTCTCATATAACATTTTGTAAGATTCGTTTTAACAAATAATTTTTTCCAGTTTTTTTTTTTTTTTTTTTTTTAACGGAATAAACGTTTTTTGATGTCTTGCTGAAAGATATGTTCATAGAAATATTGTTTAATTTATTGATGCTTTTTCTGTGGTGACACACATGAATTTAACTTCATGCGTGTTTTTCTACTGACTGTTATTAGCGTCATAGTACACGTCAAGAAATCAGTTACCTGTATTTCATAGTTACATATTTTGTAACAGTAATGTTAATACAGATAAATAATAATATAAATAATACAAAATAAAGGTAAATATAAATTATATAAATAACACAAATTACTTAATAATACAAAATAATGCAAAATAATACAAATAATACTTATATACAAAAAAATATACTAATATGTACCAAAATTCAAATTTATAGTAAAATACACTAATATGTACTTATATGCTAATATGAAAAAATAATACTTAATAATGCAAAATTATACAACTTAATAATACTTTTAATGGAACTTTATAATACTATTTGTATTATAAACTTTTATTAAAAGGCAAGTAGAACGACCATATAGTATCCTTTTCGAAAATAAAGACTAACTTAGTATTTACCGTTTTATAAAGACGTTTATACAAACAATTTGTGAGGGTGATTGGTATATAATTATGAGAGTTAAGGACATTTTTACCTTCTTTATTAAAATAAACTACAGTTGCATTGTACAAAGCATTAAAGAAAATTTCTTTAGTCCAGATTCCATTATAAAATTGAAGTAGGCTTTTTAGGGACTTTTGTGATAAATGTTTAATCATGGGATAAGTTTAAAACCATAAGGTGCAGGAGCAGATTTTGGACTGTATTTCAGGCTGTTATTTAATTCGTTTTTTTGTAAATCGGCTATTGCAGTTATGTGATGAGTAGGATCTAAAGTGTATCGCAGATAGCTGAACATTTTGTTAATAGAAATAAATGTTTCAGCGTACGAAATTCATCTAAAGGTGTAAGATAAAATCTTAACAGTAGTGTTTGCAATATTTGATGTAGAGATGGTCTGGCAATTATTTAGCAAAAAAGTCATTTGTATAGATTCTCACAAGTTTCTTCACACGGTGCCATAAATGTTTGCTGGTGACATAGAGAAAGATGCTTAAAACGTAGTTGATACAAGCTGATTTCATATGAATTTTCTTTGCATTCGACCTTGGTTGCTTATATGCTATATAACTGCTGGTGGTAGGACACTTGTAAAAATTTCCCCATGTTTTTTGTATCTGCCTGCATGCAAATTTTATTGGCTTTGAATATTTTATTATAAGGCTTTTGATATTTTTGAGGACAGCGAAAAGGTTCAGAATAGAGACGTTAGTGGAATGTATGATACAATTGCTGTCTTCAGTGACTGCCACGGTGGTATCACCTTCATTCATTTCATGTGTAAAGACAGCACTGATAGTAAAGCCATTATAATCAGTCTAATGTGATAAACATGTGAATACATTACTTGGATTGCAGCAGCGTAGATACCAGTATTTGAAGTGATATTTGTATGAGGAGCATTATTGGAAATTGAAAGAGCTACAACACCTGTACTCATATGAGTTTTGGAAGAAACAGATGAAATTTATTTGAATCATCTTATAAAATATAATAAAGAAGATTTTAGAAAGATTACGTAAATTGAATCTCAAAATAACTAACGAAAAATATGTTTTTGTGAATGATGAAATTGCCAACTGCTGCGACAAAACAATAGAAATAGTATACATAAAACGTAATAGAAAATAACGGATATTTAATATTAAATCTGCCAAACCATAGAGATGTTTCTCGTGTAAAAGCTTTTTCAGTTCTATTTCTTCATTACTTTCAACTTATCTCAAATTTGACTATAATTATTTTCAAATGAATTATTACGAAAATGTATACAAATTTACGTTCAATAAATTGTGAACATGCATTCAATACCATAGAAGACAAAATTAATTCAGGCATTATTTTCAAGCATTTTAATCAAAAATTACCCTAAAATATTGCCCTTGTTACTTCCATACACGATTTCAGATTTAAAAAAAAAAAAAAAAAAAAATGCTTTAATTTAAAGAACTTTGTTTTCTGCAGAAAAGCGGTACAGCCATGTACGCAAAGGCACAATTCTATATCATTTGACATTTTTAAGATCAGAGACTTCTCTTTATTAATATTTCTTGATGTTCGACGAGTTTTAGTTTGTCGATTTACAGTCATTTTTCCATTTAAATTTTCAGCAACAGAATTTTTCTTTTCGAATTTAAATTTAATAAAAAGACATTTTTTATTGAAATGACATAACCTCGATTTTTATGGCATTATATCTTTTTGTGTTTGAATAGTGAATATAAGTTACATAACATTTCGACCTAACTATTAATTTTAGCAGCAAATTTCAAAACTAATGTGACATTGTACAATTTGATCAACATAAAATGATACGAGACGTATATTAAAGAAAATATGAATGTCTTATCTTAAAATTAAAATGAGAAACTCAAAATAGAAAATAGCTTCCATAAAATGTAAACGATCGTTAATAAAATAGTCTTTAATAAAAATAAAAATATTAATAAAATAATTCTTTATCTACAATGAAAATTTAAGAGATTCCTCTTATTGGAGAAATTTATGAATTAAACATAGGCAATATATATAAGTTTTATTTCTTTTGAATTTTTTAAAAATGATTTAAAGGAACTTAGAATACTCACAACTACACACAGTAAGTTATCCGAATTCATTTATAGATTAAAAGAAAAGAAAAAAAAAACTTGCATTTTCTATTAACAAAACAAACATAATATCACTGATAATTTTGTATACAGAAAAATGTTAAATTTTAATAAAATAAAATTATATGCATAACAATTAAAAACTTTCTTTAAATATATACTCACAGTCCATCCTCCACCATCCGTTGTCATATCACAATATACTTTGAGAGGCTTCATGAAAAAGAGTATGTTAATAGGCCAAATGGCGTATATTCCGCTTTGATTATAACCTCTTTTGTACAAATCAGAACAATCAAGAGCTTTGTCGTTCATAGAAACCAGTTGTTCATCCGTGCCTAATTCAATTAAATATATAATAACAATTATAATAACTATGATTGTGCAATTTAATTAGCGTACATTCATAAAAATTTGGAGATCGCTAAAAATAGCGAGTGAAAACAAATATATTCAATTAAGCTTCATAAGAAAATTTCTTCACTGTACTTATTAGGATGTCCTATATATAAAATATCATACAAATATCATAAAAACATAGAAAACAAATAAAAATTTACTTAAAATTTAAATATTTAATCCATAAATTGAAAGAAAATATTTTTTAACAAAGTTTGCGATTTCTTTTGCCATGCTCAACATGGTTTGTGAATGTGATTAACATAAACAATGGTAACGAAAATGCGATCCACAGTGATTGTGGTTGCACATAACGCTGTAGCAAGCAATGGTTGAAAAACAGGTGGATGATGTTAGAGTTATTGTTAATGCCGAATGATTATGCTCACGAGTGCTTACAAGGGAAGTATGAATGAGTAAAATTCCGATTTAAACCAAATCAAGCTTAAATTAAAGAGCATGGTCGAAAACATAGGATAGCGTTCAAATTTGCTCCAACAACTCCCCAGGGGGCAAGAAATGACCCGTAAACTTTTAGATGCTTTATATCAAAATCGAAAAAAGAAGGCTCCAGCTCGCAGAAGCGGGGTGCTGTATCAAGGTCTTGGATTCGTGTTACGTAGTTCCTGCGTTCGAGCCCCGACGGAACACTTACCTTTTTTTTTTCTTCCCAAATATGCACATACAGATATATTATATGCATACTTTTTTTTAATAAAATAAAGGAAAAAACTTAAGGAAGATAATTATTAAATTTAATTAAAAAATATATTTAAATGTTTAATTAAATTATTAAAACATTTTTTTTTCCAACTGACAAAATAATAATAATAATAATAATAATAATAATTTTTCTTTGTAATTTATATAAATGACAAGTTTAAGAGAAAATAAATTTTATTTACACATTTTTTTTCCTTCCTAAAGTTTCAGTTAATTTTTTAATCAATATTTTACGTCAAAGCCACTAGTAGCAAATGATGATCGTCTGCTTTTAATTTTGTTATTCTTCGTACATAAAAATGAATAGTATTTCTATTAAATTATTAAAAAAATTTATTTCAAACGAAAAAATGCTTTTAATTTTTCTTTCTAAATTAAATAAATGAATAATTCAAAGAAAAATATTACCTTTATTTATTTATTTATTTTTGATTTATATAAATTCTTATTTAATATTTTTTGCCAACGCTGCTAAAGCATAAAGCTCCTCCAAAAGCTGATCGTCTGCTTTTCATTGAATTTTTTTTCATGCGGAAACAGAAAAAAACTTTTACTTATATAGTCGTTATTGTGATAAATTTTCGCTTATACGTTGCGCTTATAAATTGAAAAATGTTTATGTTTTGATCATTTTTTTAATTTCTAATCATAGTCATTATTAACTTGACACTAAATTTGTAAATTTAAGCATATATATATATATATATATATATATATTTCCCGTAAAGAGAAAATTTTACCCTATATTCCTTAATAATATCTTTGTATAGAGTATATTTACTTTTAATTTCATAATTAAATTTCATAATTATTTTCTTCTCTAAAATTATTCATTTATTTTAATATTCTGTTTTATTTCATTTATATATATTAATAATAATATTTAAAAGAAAAAAAGAGTAGTCGCCTGGGTTTGATCTCACGACCTTTCGCACTGGAATTGAACACTCTAACCACTGCCCCACGCCGTCTTGCTAACAGAGTCTCTTTCGTAGGTTTTTACAAAAACAACTAAAACTTTTAGGGTCGTTTTCTCGCTCTATGGGGGGTTGTTGCAGCAAATTTGTACGCTACCGTATGTTTTCGACCATACTCTTTATTTTAAGCTCGGTTTTGTTTAAATCGGAATTTTACTCATTCATACTTCCCTTGTTAGCCTAGGGGGAATACTTTACTGTTAAGGTCTTTTTTAATGGTTCCAAGTCCCATTTGCATGTATTTTGGAAGAAACCACGATAAAATCCAGATGGTTGAGTGGACGAGAATCAAACCCAACGCTTATTATCTATCAGCTTTAAAAACAGAATCCTGTCATCATTGGTAGGGCGAAAAGCAAGCGCAGGACACAAGTAAAAGTTTTGTAAGGAAAAAAAAATGCTAAATGTTTCAATAAGAGAAAATATCCTTTGATTAAAAAATGCAAACTTTGTTGCATTGAAACCTTTATGATTTAAACATAACTGTTGCACTGAAAACATGTTAAAACGACGAGTAATAGTGTGTACAACAGTCATGGAATAATCTCAGGTTTAATACAAATTAAACTAAATAGAAATTGCAGCAAATTAATGATACTGTATAAATTTATTTTGTATTTAATGACTTACTAGGCAGATTTCGTTTCGCCGTGAAAGATATGTTAACAGATCTACAAATTAGAAGACGCAGCATTCTATTTGTATAACAACACTGCTCTGCATGAAAATCGGCCCCAACACCATTTTTGCAAATTCTTATGTAAAATGACCTACTGATTCCGAATAAGACGCCCATTTTTCCCTATCATCCACCGAGGTTAAAAGACGCCCCCCTAATTGTATCACTTCTCGATAATTTTATGGCTACAAATTTGATTTGTTGGTGGGGGGGGGGGGATTATTTTAACGGTTAAATATCTTCTGAGTGGCTAGAGAGTGCGAAAATTCTAAAACATGAACGTTTGCAGCAAGGGAAAAATTTAGGGGAGGAGGGGATTTCCCACTGAAATTATGTATTACATTTATTATAGTTTATTAATCAATTATTATTTATTATACATTATCTTTTTTGGACCCCTTAGAAAGACCTCCACGGACCTCCACCTCCTGTTATTAGCATATGACAAGACAAAATGTAGCAGGAAGTCCAAACTCGATACGTTTAATCTACATCACATAGGTATGGTATAACTTCAGTATATCCCCACAGCTGAATTTGGTGATTTTTCTTTGGCGCCGTTGTTTTGAATGATAACGATGTCGTTCTGGACTGTTTGCGGTATAATATGGCAGTCTATATGTTGTTTATTTTGGATTTATGATTTTGATTATAATTTTATGATTTATGATTTTTAGATTTATGATTTAGCCAAAATCGCCAACAAAAAATCGCCAAATATCGTTGTGGGGATATACTGAAGTTGCTCCTAGGGATGCTCCATTAAACTTTCTTATGAGGTAAAGCAATGGTTCGTGTACATGAACTTCCAAGAGAATTCAAATATCATATGCCTATGGGCAAAATTTCCGGTAGATACAGTTTAAAACTGTTAGAATGCACTAAACAGAATGAAATGAACAAATAACTTTTAAATGCATAAAAATAATTTCAGTTATATGTTTTACTTAAAAATAATAGTTAAATATTTAAATTAATACGTATTTTGTCGAGAGTTTGTTGGATAGCAACCTATAAAAACTTAAAGAATTTTAGAAAGATATAACATGACTTACGTGAAATATTCTTAGATATTGGTTTCGTCATCAGATTAATTGCTTCACTACTGAAAGGAATCATACGTTTTTGTCTTTCACAGGCAGAATTACTGAAATATGCCACCGCAAAAAGAAGAACCAAAATAGCACGAGATAACCTGAAAGTAAAAATATATTAAATGATAGAAATTATTTGTGATTTAGAGTACAGTATAAAGTTGGTATATGTTTCCCCCATCACAGAACTTTCTTCTATGTGTTTCTAAAAGGTTTAGCAAACACGACAAATTTAGAAGTGATTTTAGAGGTAATCAATCTATTAGCGCCGATTTTCCGGAAAAAAAAAATTTCTACTGTCAGTGTGATACCGTATACCGAATTTGCCCAACTTTTTCAGTGCTGTCTTGATAAAGTTGTCTCTGTACTCAGTTTCTCCTCAGAGTTATTCAATGAGAGTGCGGTATTTTGATACGTTGTATTTCCAAGATGCTGGAATGCGAAAATCGTGTAAAGTGAAAGTTCGAACAAGAAATACTATTATGCTAAGCACATTTTTTTTCCCCCTCATTTAATGATAAAATCTTTGAATTAACAGGTTTTTTTTTTGTTGTTGTTGTTTGTATGGCGATATGACAATAGCTCTAACCAGGATCAAAGTAGAAATAACAGTGTTATACTACACAAGCGAAAGCGAATGTTAGCACTAAATTTTGCGTATTTTGTATTCGCAAGAAAAGTGATAAACGTCAAAAGTTAGCCTTCTTTCATCCAACATTTGACCCGTCTGTAGTAACCCCTACGCAGTTTTCATCGTGGAAAAATCGGCGCTAAAATCGACTTTAAAACTGATTGTTTCAAAAGTTACCATGTCTGATAAGCCCTTAAGCGAATTCAAGCCGTGCAAAATATTTATTACAGCTATTTTTATCAAAATAAATTTCCATGGTTTTAATAATTGTAAGTGTCAAAGAAAAAAGTAAGTTTTAGGTCTTATAAGCGTTATCAGAGGAAATGAATTTATTTATTTTTAAGTGTTTTATATAAATAAAACGCCTTAACCCTTTCCGACCCAGACCGTACGATCTTGCGGGTTAGACATCCACGGCATCCACATACATTTTTGCATCTGGAACAGCCGTATGTAACAAAAATCAGAAAATGAACAATCGAGCTAATTAGCATAAAGCGTAAAGTACAATTTTCAATCAACAAATGGCGGTTATAGTCCATATTTTTCTTTCAGTTTGTAAAAAACAGAAGAATGTAATGTTTTAAGATAAAAATGCTTCGGGTCGGAAAGGATTAAAAAAATTGTAACTCTATCTTTCACCATTTCTGGGAAAAAGGTACATTAATTTGGTGCATTTAACATTGTTCAGGTAGGGGCTTTAAATAATAAATTACGATTTTTTTTTCGTTTCCTTTAGAAAGAAAATATTCTTTTAAAATTTGCAAAATTTGCTATTTTAACAGCCATACAAAAAACTGTAATTTTTCCTTTCTCCATTTCTGAGAAAAATGTACATAAAGTTAGGGAATTTAACATGCCGGAGATAAAACTTTCCTGGTCCCTTTAAGGCAAAAAGCAATGCTTTTTTTAATTCCCATTATGATTATATAAAAGCCATATTTCAATTTAAACAATGGAGATAAAATTATTAACATCATGGAATGTACTTGTCTAATAAAATGTAAATAAAGTCAGTATTGACGGAGCAAATATCTTGAGATGCAAATAGACATAATAAAATAATAGACATAAAAATTAAATATTTAAAAAAAAAAACTAAATAATTTCAGTCAAAATTTTAATGAGAGATCCAGTGTTAGCTTCGGCTATTTTTTCCCAGAATGTTAAAATAGCTCCAAATATCTTTACTATGCATTCCTGGCCACCCGAATGCAACAGCAAGGAGGAATGCAAATATCAAAATGATATTTTTTGGGCGAATTGTTCTTAGACTGACTAAGAACATGACTGGACGAGTATTTATTTAACAAAGCAGTATCAAATGTACTTTTTTTAGATATTGATTATGGCTAATGCTCAGATACTTTTGCTGCCGACTGTATCACACATGGTAACCTTTCGTGCTATCAACCCTGCCTCCTGGCCATCTTCACTGCTGGCAACCCCTGTTTGGCAACCCTGTATTCGTACTGTATCTGTTTTTTTTTTTTTTTCCTGGTATTCTAGTTAACAGATATTCTTTGTTAAGTATGATTGTGCTGTTTTATAGTTAAAGTTTCATGTTCAAAATAGCAAGTTTTCAGTGTAGAATTTGTAAAACCGTACCCGATAAGTTTTGCCGTATTTGTGACCCATTCATATTAAAATCACAAGGTAGACATTTAACACACGACGTAAAAAAGCCTATATTTTGTATTTTGGTTTTAAAATAACAAATAATAACAATTCAATCATTTAGTGTATTTTCCATGTTTTTATGTTCTACTTATTAAAAGTATTCCATGCTAAATTAATAACATTGATAGTAATAATGCATGCCTTCTAAAGACTTTTGTACATTGCTTCCAGTACAGATTAAATAATCATAACAAAAAAAAACTGTACGTGTTACAGATTTTTCACTATTATTTTTTAATTCTGCACTACAGAATTAGTTGAAAATGGCTAATTTCATTTCTGTTACCCCCCAAAAATGTTTTTTTGTCGACTAGTGTAATTCATATTGATTTTACAATTACAGGTTAAGAATAACTCTCATTATGTACATTTATACGAACTTTTGTCCTATACTGCCATGTTAAAAGTTCAGAAAATATGCGATCACAGCGCCACCTGTTGAGCGATTGATCCAAAATCTAATCAGCACTAGTTTATGTCAGGGTGCAACTGAATACCAAGTTTGGTTGAATTTCTTTCATTGGTTCGTGAGATACAGTGGACACAAAATTCGTGATACACACACACACAGACAGACATTTTCTAAAAACTATCAATTCGTGTTCAGGGCATCCCAAAACGTGTAAATCCATCAAAAAATGGAGGTCGAAAAATTTCACGAATCCAATACTTTCTCTATATTACATATAGAAGAAAGTAATAATTATCTAAAGAAAATTTATTTAATTTTTTTTCTCTGTGAATTAATGAATATAAACTGGATAGATGAATTAACAGCTAAAAGGAACCTGACTATGAGCCTTTTGATTGAGAAATTTTAGACTCATTACAAAAAGAAATCCCTTGTAAAATATGGCATTTTTATGCTTAAGTGTACATATTAAAATCAAAAGAAGTTCTTGAAAAAATTGATACAAGCTGGTTAAATGAACTAAAAAGAAGAATAAGTACCATGAGACAATTTGGTTAGTCGTCGTATCCACTCCACGCATGATAAAAAGAAAAATAATTTTTTAGTTCAAAAATGCCTATCAACATAAAAAAAAAAAAAAAAAAAAAAAAAAAAATACATCGCTCATTTAAAGAGATAAACTGGGCTTAAAACTGATGAACCTGATGTATTAATCGCTCTTTAGTTCAAAAATACCTATCAACATAAAAGTATTTGGCTTATTACAAGACATGAACTGGGCAAAATTAATGGTTATTTAATTCTATTGTACGGAATTTCTGAAATTTAAACCAGAAGGCTCCAAGTAGATCTCCTTTAAATACAATTTAGATTAGAAATCCAATGTATATTCGATCTAAAAATATGATAAATATAAGACAAGTGTAAATCTATAAGGTACACTGTCATTTTAGCGAAAATAAATATACGATATAGGATTAATTGCACATTTTCAAGGATTATAAATGAAATAATATAACGATAGATTTTTGTGTTGTATCTTTTAAAGAAATCAAAATGATTTGTGATTAAAGGAAAGAAATTAGTGTGATAGCACCACCTTACATACATTAAAACCCAGAGTTAAACCTTTAATTTTCTTTATGGAATTTTAAATATCAAAAGAAAATTTAGTTCAAATAATATTATTTCGTGTTTTATGGATAGAGAGCAAACGTGTAATAATAAAATAGACAAAACAATTCATCACCCTCCTAATCACAAGTAGCACAAAAAAGTTTAGTAAACAGTCTTTTTTAATTTTATAGGATGAATAACAAAAGGAAAAATTATAGTACGAATAATTCAGCTTATTCGAAATTCATGTGATGTAATTTTTTTTTACTACTTCATTACTACAAATAATTAAAAACTGCATATTCTATTTTGAAAATAAATATATTTTCTTTATGATAAAATGTTAATATTATAACCCATATAAGACTTTAATTAAAAAAAAAATATTCAAAATTAACTGAAAAATCAATATAAATCACAAAAGATGAGTGATATTATTAAACATATAAAAAATTAGATTTTTGCATATGAATAAATCTTAAATTTATTCTTTAATAATATTACGAGTATTCTGAATTAATACTTACATTTTAATAATAATAGTGAAATTCCGAGACTATCTCGAGAAAAATACCAATTTTCTGAATAATCGAAAAAAGAATATTTTTCTACTTCCGAGTAACTGCTTTATATGAATGTAGAATAATCGTAATAAGTTTTTTTAAGAAAAGTGAATAGGGGACTTTTTTATCAGTAAACAAAATTCAATTGAGTACCTCATATCTCTATTGTATCTCTTTAATGCAAAAGTAGTTTCACTTCACTCTTTTTTTATTGATATACACTTCACAGATAATGTCATTTTGACATCAAGGTGACTTTTATTCTTTTAAAATTATCTAAAACATAAGTGTTACATGTATGCAACGCAAGGCGATTATAAAGGTCTAGTATAAGATTAAATTACACATATTTTATCATTTCCGATCGAAATTTCATGAAATTCTTAAGGAGTTATGACTATCGAAGACCAAAGAAAAAAAAAAAGCATATTCTCTATTTGTATTCTTGATTATAATATATATATATATATTTTCAAAATTTTGAGCATGTAAAAGAGCAACATATGGGGTCAGGTGGGATAAAGTGAGTATATGAGGTAAAGTGAGTATACTTTAAGAAAAATTGCTACATATTTAAAATATTAAGATATTTTTAATTTTTTCTTTTTCTTTTGTATTTATTAGATGAATACAAAGTATTTCTGCTACAAAAAGAAATAGTAATAATAAATAAATAATAGTTTTTAATTAACATTTTGCTTTGCGTACAACATATGGAATATATTACTCTTCGAAACCTCTCTTTATCTCTTTTTTATAGCAAAATTGTAAAATATTTTGAGAATAAAAAGAAGCAAAAAATATCTGAGAACAGATATTCACCTGGAGTTAAGTTAAATTTATTGTATTTTGTGTTCTATAGCATATTTTATTATGTGGGCTAAAGTGGGTATAGCATTAGGCTTAACTGGTATGGCTAATTAATAAAAAATTATATGGATCCTTCTCACGAAAACTGTCATTTTGAGAAAACTGAAGTGGATGGAAAGCTTACGAATTTATAGGAAACACTTTTTTTTTTTTTTTTTTTTTTTTTTTGTGCATATGAATAATAAATGTCAAATTCATTATCATCTGTACAAAATAAAGGTACTAAAATGCGGTTTAAAAAAATATATCTTATATAGAACGCAGTGCATCTCGTGTTGGCGGTACCTGAACTACTCATGCTGAAACTGCGCGTGCTCGAATAGAATTTGTTTATTCGTGCAATGCTCCATATTTAAAATTAAAATAGAATTGTGTTTGGACGATTTTACATCTGAACGAAAAAATTCATGTATTTTTAAAATATTGATATTTCACATTTTTTCTCGTGTTTTAAGATAAGTTCAATTATTTACAATTATATTTTTTTTAAAGTACTTTTTGAATACTTCTTACAATTTATGTATATTGTTATAGAAATCTTAATCACTTCAATTTTTCATTCATTACGGATTAAGAGAAAATCTGTGGAAATTTGAATTCGTTTTATTAGTTATGAAGTTAGAAAAAGTTAGTGTAAGTTGTATTTCTTCATTCCTTAATGTTATTTTATCATTCCTTAATGTTATTTTAGTTATACATTTGGTTATAAAGCGATTACAAATATATTTTGTTTAGATGATAAAATTTTTGCGAATGGTTTCGTCTGCGTCTGATTGATTTTATGGAACATGATATAATGCATTTTTTAATAAAAGAAATAATGATAAAGTCATCTTTTATAAGCTATTCCTTTTCTGAAATTTAATTTAATTTAATTTAGTCATAAAATTTTTAATTTCGAACATTAATATTGCGTACATTACATTTTAATTGCGTACATTAACATTTTCTTCTTGAATTACTAATACAGTAGGTGCCGCTTAATGTGATCGCGGATAATGTTATCATCCGTTTAATGTTATCAGAATCGCGAAGTCCCGAACTTTTGTATATTAACACATGCTAAAATAATCGGGTTTTGTAATCAGTGCCTTCGTTTATTGTAATCACTTTCAAGTACCATTTTCGATTTTTTTATTTATTTTTTATTTTTTTTCATTCAGTAGACAAAAATTGCAAACTATAAAATCAAAGGGAGAGTTCCCAAAAGAATATAAGGCCTCTCTTAATTTTTTCCCTCAGTCCATTTGCACTCATATTCCAAGAATTTTAGCTATGGAAAGAAAATGCAATGGTTAATTTTTTAAGCACAAAACTGACATTTTGAAAAGTGTTGATAATTTGCTCAAGATGAGTCAGAGAAACATTGCTGCAGCACTAATCATTTCTCAGCCATTACTCTGTAAAATGATAAAGGATCGAGACGAGATTGACAATAAAGCGAAGATTAACGCAAATTTGAACTGTAAGCGAAAACTTACTGGAAAAGATGGAGAAGTCGAAAATGCTTTGAAACTGTGGTTTGCCAATGTTAGGCAGAATGATGCGCACATAAACGGTCCTTTAATGCGGCAGAAAGTTGAAGATCTTGCTTTTAGAATGGGCAAAGGAAATTTCGTCGCAACAGACGGGTGGTTTAATCGCATGAATTTTTTTCACATTTAGAATACAATTTACAACATTAGAAGATTGATTTAAAAAATTGTATTTTATTTTGCACTAATTTATTCTGGCTCTAAGTAAACACTGTAGATGTGATTATTTATTTGAAATTAGTATACATTTGACTTTAAATACGAAATATATTAGATGTTAGCGAAAAATAAAGTGATTGTTTACTTGAGATTATTAGCCAACATCTAACATATTTTGTATTTAAAGTCGAATGTGCCCTAATAATTTCAAATAAATAATCACATCTATAATGTTCATTTAGAGCTAAAATTAATTCTTGTTTTCTTAAAAAATATAAGAGGTAACATTTTTAAAGAAAGCACAATAAGGGAATGTTCTTCATAGATTTTATTTGGGTACCGCAGCCACTGCACGACGAGAAACGCTAACGTCGAGTTTACTTTTCGACATTTGTTAACATTATGTGAACGAGCTTAATCTGTAAAAATTTAGTATGAATGTCTGGAACTGTACTAGGAGACAATTTGGACAAGTGATTGGACTGAATCAAATGTATTACTTGTGGCAAGTGCTTGCACGAAACCTGCACCATTTACAACAATTAATATATCAATTGACAATAACAGCAGCTTAGGTTAGCAAACAAAAGAACATTGAAACTGAAAACAAGAAGGGATAATTTTAATTTGAATGTGTTATCTAATAAATTAATGTTACTTTTTAATTTTGTCTTGGTATTATTTTTTTTTTCTGATTTTTTCTAGTATACTTGTTTCTTTAATTAAACCTTTTAATTGTTTTTTTTATTTCTCTTATTTTTTATATTTCTTTACTATCTTAAAATATTTTACTCACTGTAATTCAAATATTAACTCCTAATATAATAATATTTTTAACAAAAAACCTACAACAATATCATTTCATGTCATTATTTAATGTCAATTATTATTTTCAACAATTTAACTGTAGTTATTATTAATAAAAATCTTTTTTGCCCATCATGGGTGTTCAATCACAACACCCTGTAACAACAGACTGTGTAAAATAGATCTTATTATTTTATTACAGCTCCTGCATAAAATTAAAGCATAAAACCAGAATAGCAATAGGAATGCATACAAAAGAATAAATTTTAAATTATTAGTCAATAATTTAGCAAAATTGAATATTTGGATATTTTACATTTTTCTATGTAATTGTGCAAAAATTCTTGTTGCTTTACTTTATATTTAAGTGTAATGCAAGGTATGTCATTTGGTTGGTGGATTTGTTGGTTGGGTTTGACATCACACTAGTGTTGCGAAATAGCTATGTCATTTGGTCCCACAGCCTTTGAAAAGTGCGAAAAATACATGCGAAAAATAAACCTGTTTGCATTAGAAACACGTTCTTTTAGTTCTTATTAAAATTAAGAAAAAAAAAAATGTGTAATGTTGCTGGCTTGAAATAGCTTTTGATAAATCATAAACTAATAGTTTTAATTAATTGCAATAAAAAGTATATCAAATTATTAATGTTACAAAAGTTTTCAGTGTTATTTTAGGATCAGTACGATAACTTTATTAGAAATTATATATTAACAAATAACTTGCATTAAAATATTTTCAAAATTCCTTTCTATAAAATTAATACTAAATATTATTAAATATATTATTGTTTTCAATAAAAATTAATTACAAATAAAATGTATTTTCGTACGTTATTCTTTTTATATAATTTATTCTTGGGATACAAATAATTAGAGAATGCAGTTTTAGGAATATTTTTATATAAGATATCTGTTAAAACGTAAATTATAAATAAAATTATTTTATTGATCGTGGAATAACACAGAAATGTTTTGCTGCATTAAAACTTTTCAAAATTTTCATTATGAATAAGTAATTATATATATATATATATATATTAAATTTTGAGGCTAAATTTTATTGCGATATCTATCATTTATATGTATATATATATATAATTTTACAAAAGCTGAAAGAAATCTTAAACATCATACCAATTTATGTGTATAATTAATAAGAATAAGAAAGTTCTGATTAAACGAAACAGTTTCAGTTTTTAACAATAATAATAATAATAATAATTTAAAAGATTAAAAAGAAAAAGTATAAACAGAAGATATGAAAAAAGGTATTATATAAATTGTAAAGCATCATTTTCTAATATATGGTGTAATCGATGAAAATTCACTGTAGCTTATTTTCTTTTAATGTTGTTTTAATACCAATAGATGTTCATAAAACCATAGTAATAATTTATAGTAGTGAAGAAATTTCTTATGATAAATCTAATTGTACTTTACTCTCATTTGTTTCAAAATAATCTGGTATGTCACTCACACGACTTTCTCTTACCATGCATTTCAATGCTATAAAGGTAGAGTACATTAAGTCTTAAGAAAAATAGCGAACGACAATAAAGTTCAATATACTTTTAAAATAATCTAAAATAAGTTTAAGAGCACTTTTATTTCACATGTAATTCTGTGTGAGAGGAGCTGCCGCCCCTTTCAACCTCCCATTCAATATAGTGTATACAATTATTTAAAAAAAAAAAAAAAAATCTGTTATTAATCTGCTTTCAAAGTTAAGTGGCAAGCTAATACGGACTTCAAAATACCAAATTTGAATTTACTGTATCTATTTGTTTTTAAGTTATCCTGATAACAGATCGACCGCAAAAAATTGGGCTTCATCCCCAAAACATGATTTTACGCAAAAAACAAGATTTGAAAATTCAAAAATTACCTTATTTTTAGTATGTGTATGAAAAATTAATTTTGTTTCCCGAGCAGTGTTCGTCGACATAATAAAATGTAGCAAAGCACTTCCATCAAATACATTCAATAGAGAAGAATGGTTAGCTTAATTTTGGGTAGCCTTGTATATTACCAATAATCAATAGGCACTATAAACAATATTGTGTAATTGAATTTAGTTTTACTCGAAAACATCTAACCGAAAATAAATTAAAATTCTAGGAAATTTTAAGTATAGCCGCAATATATCCAAATACTTTGGGTAGCCCTGTAAATGCATGGTGAATGATTTCCGTACAACAATCTACGCAAAACATGCTTTTATGCATAGAATGAATTTTGTTCATTCCGTATAAGTCAGCCTATAGATATTACATTGCACTTACCAGAAATTTCCCCATAGACGTAATGTATTTGAATTCTCTTGGATGTCCCTGTACACGAACCATTTACTTGATCCCAGCAAAAAGTTTAGTGTAGCATTCCTATATGATTTAACAGGATTTAACAAGGAGTAGGTGCCGCTCACCGCTCTAAGAGTGATGTCGAGCGCTTCTAGTTATGCTAGGCCCCTACTCCGGAACGTTTATTTAAAAACAAAAAGGAAAAAAAGGAAAAAATTACAAGGTTCGCCAGAACAATATTCCCGCGCGACATAGGGCGAAGTATTACAAATATGTATTAATTATTAACAAACTTAAAAATAAAAATAAGTAAAAATTAAATACACTAAAGTAAGATTCGCCAGTACAGAGTACTCACGTGACAGGGGCGAAATAAAATAAATCTTGAAAACTCAAAAGCACAATGAGCTAGAATTGAACAGGAAGGAGGGAGAGTTGTTTACAAGTAAATCAGTTCGCCAGAACAAGGTTCCCACGCGACATAGGGCGAAGTTGGTTGTTTTACGACATTTACAAACACATGAGGAAAGAATAGATATCTTAGGACTAGTGGGTAAGTGTAAAGGATTATTTAACTTATGAGATTATTAATTACTTTTAATTTATTTAAATGTTTAGGAATTAGATAATTTTAAATGACTTAAGAAAAATTTAATTTGTTCTATTTGAAATATTTTCGAGTAATTCAAAAATTCTTTTTAGTTTTATGGCAAGTGAAGGTCTTTAAAATATTAGTCAGCCAGTTGATGGAAATAGTAATGAAAGGAAGAACACTCCTCTCCACAAGAACATAGGGGCGAACGTCGACGACGAAATCTGTGCAGATAAGCCGGAAAAGGGCCATGCCCAGTTAAAAACACTGTAATTTCTGGGGTAAGTACCCAATCATTGAGAGAAACATTTGGTATTAGAGAGAAAGTAATTCTGCCGTTGAGGGAATCTTCCCACCAAGACTGCCATTCCCGGAAAAGGAGAGATTTTAGTTTTCTTTTGACATAGGAAGGTGGGACTGGGAGAGAGTAAAGAGGAGTGTGTTCCTCTGTAGCAGCCTTGGCCAAGTCATCTGCACGTTCGTTGCCCACGACACCCCTATGGGTAGAAACGTGTGCCAGGGAAACTAAGGAATTAAGTGAAATTAGCAGTTGTTTTATTTTAATTACCTGAGAGTGTCTGCACCTGTAACTAATTATAGCCTGCAGACCCGAGAGACTATCACTAAAAATGGGAAGAGAAGTAAATTGGTCTTTGTTGTTTTGAGCCCATTCTAGAGCTTTTTCAATAGCGAAGAGTTCCGCCTGAAAGACAGTATTATAGTCCTCAAGCCTGCAGGCCCACTCATGGATAAAAATATTGTCCCTGAGGACACAGAATGCTGCTGCGACTCCATGCTCAGTTTTAGAGCCGTCAGTATAGATTGCAACAGGAGCAGACGGGGAAAAACTATTCTTAGAACTATTAACTAATAACGAGGCTACATATCCTGAGCAGGGTGAATGTTCCAGTTAGGAGAATGGGATTGTATTACCATATTTTCAAAGTATTTATTAGCGATTGCTGAGTTATTAAGTTGAAGAATATTTACTTTACGATAACAATATTTAAGTTGAAGATGAGCAAGTGGGACCCCAGTGATGACTGAGAGGGCGTCTGTAGAAATAGTTCTATAGCCTCGCGAGATCTGTAAAAGAAACATTCTTTGAATTGAGTTAATTTTAGTGTTTCCCAATTGTTTTAAATCCCCGCCCCAGATGCCTGCACCGTATGTAATAATCTTGTCTATAGTAGTATTGTACCAAATTTTTAGTAAATTTGTAGAGATACCCCATCTTTTCCCTACCATTTTAGCTGCGTTATGATAAATTTTGAGACATTTTATTTTTAGATCATTTAAATGTTGAGTCCAACTAATGTTCTTGTCTATTGTAAGACCTAGTATCTTAAGATGGGGTACATGTCTAACACTGACGCCATCTATCCTCATCACCGGAGTCCTACGAAGAATTCTTGGTTTAGCGAAGGTAAGAGCTTGGGACTTAGAAGGGGAGAGTTTAAGATTATATTTATGTAACAGATTGCTAAAGAGAGAGAGGGCCATCCTGGCCTGACTCTCCAGCTCATCCCTCGTGCGACCCGAGACAACAAGCGAAAAGTCATCCGCATAAGCAAAAGTTTGAAAGCCTGCGATGTTCATACTTTCCAAGATGTTATTGGCGATCAAGTTCCACAGGATCGGACCCAAACAGGATCCCTGTGGGCATCCCTTAGACTGTGGGAGGTCTTTCATTTCCGGACCCCAATTTATTGCAATTATTCTTTTGGAAAGATGGGAGCTGATGACTCCTGCTATGTTACTCGGGCAATTAATTGCTTTGAGAGAGTTAAGGATATCGATCCATTCAATGTTGTCGAAAGCCCCCTGTATGTCAAGTGAGATTAGAGTGGTATACCGACTGGAATCAATATTAAAGGTGCAGGAGCTTATAATTTGTTGTAAAGCATGTTCGCATGATCTGCCCTCTCTGAACCCGAATTGTGAGGGATGAAGAAGTGAATTTGTTTCCAGATGAAATTTTAATCTAGTTACAATCAACTTTTCTAATAATTTGCCTAAAGTTGGAAGGAGGCAGATTGGTCTGTAAGAAGAGGGTTCAGAGGGAAGCTTCCCTTGCTTCAGAAAGTATACCACTTCTCCCCTGCGAAGTGTTTCTGGGAAGTATTGATGTTGCAGGCAGAGATTAGACCATTTGTGAAAAATATGTGGAAATGTTAGGAATGAGTGTCGGAGAATTCTAAAATCAATCTTATCAGGACCAGGGGCTTTCCTGGTATTAAAGCTAAAAAGGGCTGACCGGACTTCCACTTCCGAAAAGGGTTCGTCTGGTTGGGCTGTGAAAGTGGGTTTTTCTATTGAGTGAAATTTACTGGGCGGAAAAAGAACTGATGTTAAATATTCCAGATTGTTTTCTTTAGAAGAATGAGCTGGGGGTCTTTCAAGCCCTATCTCTGTAGGTGTAAAGAATTTATTGCTATAAAACTTTTGTGCAATGCCAAAATGTATTTGCTTGTGTTGTACAGAAGTGTTTCCATGCGGAATCTTTTGCAGTGTTAATACGTTTTTTGAAGGTTGCCGAAAGTTGTTTAATTTTTAATTTATGATGGGGGAGGTCTGTGTCATTAATAAATCTTTGTTGACGGCGAAGAGCTGTTAGATGGTTCCGCATGGCTCGGAGCTGGGGCGACCAGAAGTTATACGTGAACTGACGTCCCGACTTCTTTAGCCTAAAGACAGAAGCAGCTACGGAGTGTAATGTATTTATGAGTGTGTTAGTGAACGTTTCCAATTGGTTGATATTGTTTATGGAATTGACTAAATTAGTTAGTTGCTCAGAAGAGTTTTTAAGTAATTTTGTGAATTTGTGGAAATTACCTCTTTTTGTATTAAATCTATTGTTAATTGAAAATTTAAGTGTTGTGTCAATAGAAAAGGTGATGTAATTGTGATCTGAGCAATTGTGTGTATCTTGAACTGTCCAGTTTGAAATTATTGGAAACGTTCGTGGATTGACTAAAGTGAAGTCTGGCCAACCGCGAGCATTATTTTTCTGAAAGGTGGGCTTAGAGTTTTCAATGTTGGCCAGACAGAGACTATGAATTGTAATGAATTCAATGATCCCTATATGATACATGTTTAAAATGCGAACTTTGGATTTGCTTTTATTATTTGTTCTTGATATATGCTTATAACAGAGAGACATACAGACACAGACGCGTAAATGTAACAAAAACTCGAAAATTTGTCTTAAAAACAATACTTTGTCTACATCTAGGGTAAAAGACAGTAAAGATATTTTCTTAGTATTTTCACCCAATGTTTTCTTTGTCTCCTTTCTCTCTTATAGAATTTTCGGTAATTACTTTATCCCAACTATAAGGTAGAGAAAGTATTGTTTTGGGGTCAAATTTTGTTATATTTACACGATTTGAGGTTCCCTGAATCCAAAAATTACATTTTTAGCGGTTGGTCTGTCTGTTATCAGCATATCCCAAAAACGAATTATAGCAAGAAGGTCAATCTCGGTATTCTAAATATGTATCATATAGGGATGCTACACTAAACTTCTCGTTGAGATCAGACAAATGATTCATGTACAGGGACACCGAAGAGAAACATTACGTCAATGGGGCAAATTGTAGGCAAGTACAGTTTAACATGTATAGACTGCACTAAACCGAATAAAACAATTATATATTTTTTATATACATAAAAATATGTTTCATGCAGAAAAATATGTTTCATGGTATAGAAATCATTCACTGTTCGTTTACAAAGCTACACAAAAGAACAAGATTATAGTGCAACAATAGCTGAAAAGATGGAAGTGTACTTTAGGTTATACCATATGTTATTAATATAGGATTATATTTATGTGCACCATGTAATGTGTACACAACTTTCAGAATATATACAGGGCTTCCATTATTTAAGCCATAACATTCTTTTTTATTTGTAAGTGGAAGTTTTTCACTATAATATTTTACCATGTCCAGGAAAGCTGCCCAGGAATAAAGGCCTCATAGCCATATGATAAGTAATGTTTTTTTTTTTTGTTTGTTTTTTTTTAGATAAATATTCATCACTTCGTGTTTTGTATATTTACACGTTTGGAGGCTTCCTGAATAGCGAAGTCAAGTTTTATAGTTTGACCTTTGACTGCGTCTGTTAGAGTAAATTAAAAACAAATAATTTCAGGTGAACCGAATGATGTATTTTGAAGTTAATACGTGTGTTACTAGAAAAGTTTGCTTAAGATTGATAAGATTAAAAGAATGAGGCGTGTGAAAGTTGTATAAATAATTTTAAATAAACTTTTGAACTTAATTACAGATTTGAATTTTATATAAGTGTAGATGAAATAATGAAACGGAGAGGTTGAAGGGGGCGGTACTCCCCCTCTTATAGAATTATTTTTCAAATAAAGCTGTTCAGAAGCCTAATTTGAATTGTTTTAACATAGGTTTACATAACAGTACTCCTTATCTTAACCCATAATATCCAATCTGAATTTTTAGTATTAAATTTCAGGGTAAGAGAAAATCATGTGGGTAACACATCAGATTATTTTTTCTCTTTTGAAATTTTAACTTTATTAATTAAAAATGTTTATATATACATCCATATTATTATCCTTTTACGCAGCGACCTTACTACTAATTTTGATTAGTTAATTTTGTCATGAAACAAGTCTATGAATTGACATAGAAAATAATTGTTTGGGAATAACTGCGGACGAGTCTTTATATATTATAAGGCGTTTTGAACATTTTCTGACAAAAGTTGAAAAGTGATTATGACATCGGTTTGTCTGTCCGTACTCTAACTACCGTAAATATTAATTGATTTTCTTGAAACTGATATATATTATTCAAGTTCACTATAGGATGTTCTCTACTGAAAATGAAATAAATACTGCTAATGGTTTATGTACAGGAATACCCAAAATTATACTTCTAAGCATTGCGTCCTATGACAGGTATTTTTATAAACCATATTTAAATACCTTTATTTGGCATAAATCTTAATGCAGTTGAACTATGTCATTCAAGATTACTATTAAAGGTTCCTTATTGAAAATGGTGTAAATACCACGACTGGATTCTTCCCAGTGAAACGAAAGATTTCCAAAACATTGCGTTCTGTGAGAAGTATTTTAATGAACCTTATTGTAGTATCTTTACTTTGAAAAATCCTTGTGAAATTGAAATACGTTTTTCATATGCACAAAAGAATAGTATATTTAGCATTAAGATTTATGGAGCTACACAAAAATATTTAGTTACATAGAGACAATTATTGTAAATTCGCTGGAATTGAATTTTCGTTTATATTAAGCCCTTTTAACACTTTTTTGACGAGCAATATTATTGAAAATAGTTTAAGTCTCTGTTCAGAATTTCTTAAAAATGATATATGCTATTCGTGTTCATTATGGAATGTTTTCTATTTAAAATAGCATTTAAAGGTCCTATATGAATAGTTTGCGTACAGGAATAATCTGGTGTGTCACTCACACGACTTTCTCTTACCCTGAAATTTGATACTATAAATACAGGTTGGAGATTAAGAGGTAAGATAACGGTGTTATGTAAACCTATGTTAAACAATTCAAATTAGGCTTCGGAAGAGTTTTATATGATAATTAGTTCTGTGTGAGGGGGGATACCGCCCCCCTCAACCCCCCAATTCATTAATGAACCTACATTTATATAGAATTTAATTCGGTTATTAAAAAAAAAATAATCTGTTTTTAAAAAATATTTTATTAAAATTTTTATTTAAAAAAATTATCTTTTATGATAATGCAGATGATTTCCATATTAGAGAAGTAGTATAACACTAAATTAAAAAAAAAAAAAAAAAAAAAAAAAAATCCATTTTATTCTCCATATATATAAAAAAAAAAAAAAAATTATTTTCGTTAAATGTAAAAAAATCGATAATTTTGTTTTAAATTATCGCAAATCGATGGTTCGACCATTCGTTTTAAAGGTATTGGTGAGCTCTTTTGAAAGATATCCATCATGAAAATTTACTCCCCTCGAGAGGGGACCAGGGGGGGGGGGGAGGCGAGGCTCCTACATACACAATTTTTTTCCTTGTTGACTATCCCTATTACAAAAAAATATATATATTCGTCTCATTTGGTTTAGTGCAGTCTATAGATGTTAAACTCTACTTACCTGCAATTTCCCCCATACACGTAATGTATTTGAATAATTTTGAGTGTCCCTGTACACGAACCATTTGCTTCATCTCAACGAAAAGCTTAGTGTAGTATCCCTATATGAACACATTTAGAATACCGAGTTTGGAATTTCTGCTGCTATTTGTTCTTGAGATTTGCTGATAACAGACAGACAGACAGACATACAGACCATTCGCTAAAAACATGATTTTCATATTCAGGAGACCTCAGAACATGTAAATATAACAAAAACTCGCGCTCGAAAATTTTCCCTAAAACAATACTCTTTCGACCCTACGGGTAAAAGAAAGTAAAAAAAAAGTCAATGTATTGAGATTTAGGGGAGACATTTTTATAAATCATATTTAAATAACTTTCTATTGCAAAAATCATAATGAAATTGATATTTATACTTAATATTCTAAACTATCATTTTGTATAGAACATGATATACTTAGCGTAAAGATTTACAGGCTACAATAAGATATTCAAATGCATTAAAGGCACCAACTGGAAATTGCTGAAAATGTCTTTCCGTTTGTGTTAAGCATTTTTATTACTTTCCCATAATGTTTAAAACTGATTATGAATTCATTTAATCTATCTGTCTGTTTTTCTGTTCTTCTGCCTGTCCGTTGTGTAATAACGAAGGTAAAGAACTTTGGAGTTTAAACGAGGCAACAAGTAAGTACAATTGGAAAGTGTTAATAATCTATGCGTACTGGATAATTTTTTGTTAATTATTTTATTTTATTATTCATCCTATTTTTTTCTGAGTTTTGTAATTTACAAATTACTGTTGGTTTCTTTTTCTCTTTCCCCATTGATTGCCTCTCCTATGATACTAAAAATTACGTCTGTCTTTTCTCATTAAGTAAGCTTTCTGCATTTTTAGCGACAGAGTATGCCTTCTAATGAATTCCATGAAACAAAAAATTCAGTCTTTCGGAATATATATATATATATATATATATATTAACATTCCGTCAGTTGTATTTATCACTGGCTATTAAAAGCTGTATACGAAAAAATTTTAATTGTTTACGACCTATAAGCTTTAGCGACTGCAACTTTTTTCTAGTAAAGTTGAAAACTTTGATATATTGCATTCGTCTGTCTGTTCTTTTTCTTACTTTTGCAAATACAATACTTAAATAAAGGATATTGAATTACAGTTTTGATTACTGACGCATTTTTCCCAGACAACGTGATATATGAAATAATAATAATAATAATACATTTTTCTCATTTTTTTCGTGCAAAATAAAAAATACATAATCTGTGTATTGGAGTAAAGCAATTAAAAATATATGATTTCTTGAGAGCAAATCCGTTTTAAGAAGTGATAAGAGAAAGAAATGTCGAACGAATATTATGCATGGTGTCTATCAAGCTATTAAGGGGATACTTTACAGATCGTCAAGGTCAGCCAAAGCCCATGTTATTCTGTGAGAAAATGTATTTATAGAATTACTTATCACCTTATAGATATTTTTAAAGTCCGTTTTCACGTTCTGAAAGTACGCAACCATTAAATTAGCTCTTGTTTTCAATAAACTGATTTTTAAAAATTTTAATATTACATTCTTGAGCTTAAAAATGCGAAAAATTTACTAAGTGTATCTTTCTTATATTTTAGCTATAGAACGATATATTAAAAAAAATCGTTTTAAGAAAATGAGTACTAATATAATGGTTGTGGACTTTCGAAATGTTAAAATGGAATTAAAAGAAAAAAAAAATACATTATGTAATGAGTAATACTATAAACAAATTTCTCCATAGAATAACATGGAATTTGGTGACCGGAGTGGAGGGATATTGTAAGGAGTAAGTGATTGAAGTAGTCCTTCTAGGGTGCCTATCAAAGCACTCTAGTCCTCCCCACTCCTCTAGAATAACATTTTCTAGCTGTGAGGTCGTTTGTGGGGGACACAGGCAGCCAGCAGATCGTCTGCCTAGCACGTCCCAAACATGTTATATTGTATTAATGTCCAGAGAACATGCTGGATAAACCATTCGTAGTATTCCTTTAATGTAAAAAAAAAAAAAAAAGTATCTTAGCCGAACATGATTCAGTCTGCAATTGGTGTCATTACAGTTATTTGCAAAAGTGTAAGACCAGTAGCGCCGATTTTCAATATTTTAACACATTGCGTCATTTGCGCAGATCATTGCATCATCTCATGTGCTGCTTGCTTCAGACGCATTCTACTGCTATAAAAAAAGTTGCCCGCCACGTTTATCGCCGGTTGTTTATTGGATTTTGTCATAGACAGTGCAGTTGTGTAATTATTGTGATGAGTAAAACAACCTTCACTTACTGTTACAAAAGGGTCAGAAATATTGACCCTACATAAAATTTGATTTTCTGAACGTCAAATAATTTCGAGGGTAAATGTGATCAAGAGACCTGTGCATCAAGCTGTCAGTACATTTAAAATTTCGGGAAAATTTGTCTACCATAAGAGTAGCGGTTGCCCTAGAAAAACGTGTGCACATGATGATCATGTGATAAGGATGGTCGCATGAGATCTAAGAACATCCTGCAATACGATTAGACATTCTCTGGCTCCAAAAAGAACCAACGTCAGTTTGAGTACTATTTCAAGACGTTTGGCCAAAGATTTTGGTTTATCATCCCATAAACCTGCAAGGAAACCTCGACGCTCCACTTACTCCAAGTATGAAAAAGAAACGATTCTTAAGGTCTGCAAATTTTTCCGAAATTTTAAATTTACTTATAACTTGATGCGCAGCTGTCTTACTCACATTTACCCTCGAGCTTATTTGACGTTCAGAAAATCCAATTTTATGCAGAGTCAATATTTTTTACCTTTTTGTAAAGGTAAGTGAAGTTTTTTACCCATTACAATAATTCCACAACAGCACTGTCTACTACAAAATCTAGTAAACAACTCGGGATAAACACGCCGGGTACTTTTATTTATACCAGTAGAATGTGTCTGATGCAATCAGCACGTGTGATGACGGAATAATCTGCGCATCTGATGCAATGTGTTAAAATACTGAAAATCGGCTACTGGTCTTAAACTTTTGCAAATGAATGTAAAATGAAATTATTTTCTATCGCTACAGCTTGGTGTGAAGATTTCATCTTGAATTTGATAGGCTGCCAGAGAAACATTTCTAACGATGTGGAAGTCGGTTAAACATTAGAGGAGATACTAGCTGAGATCAACTCTCCACCTTCTACAAATCTGGCATCTATTTACAAAAATGCAGTTATTTCTAATGTCACGTTTTAAGCAAGCAAAATATGCCTATTAAAAAGAACAAATATAAAATGAGGCTCGTCTCAGAAATGGACATTGCTTCATTCACGTTTTCTCCAAGGGACATATTGACCTGCCAAATATCTGCGAATTTCATGACTACGTACTCTTAACGACCTATATACTGTGATCTACAAACATACAAACATAATAGTATGGAGTCAGTATTGGACGCTTTGGGTAGCCAGATTGTAATGCCAGTTCTCAGTAGCCGAGCGAAGGTTTTATTAATAAAGTGTGGCGTTCATAAATAGACCTTTTCCGATTATCTGGAAGTCAATAAGAGATATCTTTTCAGACCATATTTTAATTTATTTACATTGCACTTTACTAACGAACTTAAGTAAAATTAAATCAATTTAGATTCACATAAACATCTTTTCTACAGAATGTAGTAAGAACAGCATTAATTATTAGTCTGTGGCACTACACAAAATTATTCAGATACATTGTGAAGTGGAAACTTCTTGTATTTCACTTTCAATTCTATGATGGGGATTTATTATAATATATATATATACATTTTTGTCATGTAGTAAGTATGTGTAATATGGATCATATGCGATTTTTAGACAATATACAAAACTGTACAAATGTTATACACTGTATCCTTTCTTTGTAAAAGTGAAATAGAAAGATGATTTTTTTATTTTGTGAGTTTTTATTTCTTCGCAATTAAAGAGAAATTATAATTTTGAAAAAAAAAAAAAAACTTTTAGGGAATATTCAGATCTACACATAAACATATTCTGGATTTCTTTTTTTTTTTTTTCCATATTTAAAAAATACATATACAGTCGAACCTCATTAACATGAACGCGTTTAACGTTAATTACTTTTAACATGAACTACATTGCTCAAAAAAATCAGGAGACCTCATCGTTTTAACGAAATTACGCAAATGCGTGTACCGATAACTAATGTCAAATGAAACATCCATAATTTAAAGCGTGGCAGAAAACAGAAAAAGAAAACTTTATAT
Organism: Salticus scenicus; assembly: GCA_963930645.1. NCBI lineage: Eukaryota > Metazoa > Arthropoda > Arachnida > Araneae > Salticidae > Salticus > Salticus scenicus. The sequence goes on from OZ005650.1 coordinate 92,629,010, forward strand.
GCAAATCAACGTTCATGACGTTAAAAAACAGAAAAAGAATATAATTATTAATTATAGAAATCGTGATTTCGCAGAAGATTCTTTTCCTCACTGTCTCAGTGGTGAAATTAAATCGTTCAGCCTTTTTTTTTTTTTTTTTTTTTGGAGAAAAGATGACTTGAAAATATCACAACATCGTGATTTATTGGAATCCATTGTTTGGCATATTATAGGGAGACTTGATTCCGGCCAAACTTAAAGAAGTATATAGCGGACGCTGTTGGAATGGCAAGAAGTGTCATTTCAAGAGTGTGGAAACGATTCCAAGAAACAGGGAATGTTAGACGCCTGTCAAGACGAGGAGACAAGCTTGTCCACGTGCTACAACACCAAATAATAACCAATATAGCCTGTTAATAGCTTGTCGAGACAAAACAACTAATGCTACTCAGCTGCAAAGAGAATTTCTTTTGGCAACAGGACCAAGGGTCTCAAGCTAAACAATCCAAAATAGACTTCATCAGGGTGGTCTCTATTAACATAAGATAATACTGTTTATTCCGATGATAGCAAGACACCGTGCGGACCAAAGAAGGTGGGCTATTGAACATCGAGATTGAATGCAAAGTGATTGGAGTGAAGTGCTGTTTACTTACGAGTCCCAATTCAGTTTAGAGTGTGACACCAGACATGTTTTTGCATGGCGAGAAAGGGGTACTCGAAATAACCCTATATGCGTTCGAAAAAGATCACATTACAGACGGGGTGGTTTGATACTATGGGCTGGAATCAGCATAAACGGACGTACGGATCTGTATACCATTCGGAATGACAAGTTCACGACCCAAAGGTATGCAGACGCGATTCCGAGACCTCATTTCATACCTTACGCTGCAGAAATTGGCGATTTCTTTATTCTACTGCATGATAAGGGCAAATCTCATACAGTTCGTTTTGTGTAGAACTTTCTTGAAGTTGAAACAATACAGAGTATGTCGTAACCAGAATGCTTTCCTCATCTAAATCAGATCGAGCCTATATGGTACACACTCAGATGACGCGTTTCTGCAAGATCAAGACCTCCTTTTACTGTCCAAGATTTGGAGATCACACTTCTTCAAGAGTGGAATAGTATTCCAAAATTCCTATCGATAACTTCATTGTATCCATGCCAAATAGATATGCGGCAATCTTAGCAGTTCGGGGGGACCATACGCCATATTAAACTTCCGGTATCTTTTCCAAATATTAAGTTTTTGTCATTTACATGTAACCAAATTGTTGCCCTGAGGTATCATTTCATGTTCTTTCTACAATTCCAAAGAATTAAAGTTCCCATATAAATGTTTTTTGGTTATTTTTTTCTGTATTGCATTTTATTACAAATGTTTTCTCCATTTTTTGCACATGCATGGCTATTGCGCAACTGTTTCTTCACTTTTTTGCTCGCTCCCCTAATTTTTTTGAGAAGTGTATTTCCATAATTCCCATCAAAATGAAGATTAGTGTAGTTTTATGAAGATTAGTTCCTGATAGCATGAACTACTTATAACATGAACATTTCTTTTCGTTCTTCCTGAAATTCACGTTAACGAGCTACGACTGTATTTTGAATCTGTGTTTGTGAATAAAACATTTAAGCTAGTAATAAACATTTACAATTTAGTATTACGTACAAAAGTTCGCAAAAATACCATAAAATGCAATAATCTCGCAACAGTTGTTTCGGGTCGAAAGAGTACACGACCCTTCGCCAGGCGAACAAAGTGACTGCAGCACTCGTGCCTACCTTGTTCGCCTGACGAAGGGTCGCGTGCTCTTTCGACCCGAAACACTTGTTGCGAAATCATTGCATTTCATGGTGATTTTGCAAAGTTTTGTATGTAACACCTTAAAACGCCAGTTTTGTGGTGCTTTTTTATTATTTACAATTTAGGTCTACCACAAAGAATTGATTGCTAAATTGTGGTTAATTTATTTTGTGTTTCATAGCGTAATAAAACATATAAATAATAAATAAATAACGTGTAATAAATTAATGAATAACGTAATTTTTATGTAAATGAACATTCTTTGAAATGTGGTTTAAGTTAGAAAATTGTGTTTATTTTAATTAATGATAGGTTTTCACTGAAAAACAAATTCATTGAAATAGTCAATTAATTGCTTAACAATTCTAAAAGTGAACATGGACATTAAATTTTCCTACACTAGTAAGATTTAAAAAATCCTTTATTATTCTTTCTGAAAGTATATATTAAACCTAAATCTGGTATCATTCACTTTTGAATGCTGTTTTGTCAACACTATATTATCCAAGCCGTTAAAATGACTGCTTTTTGACAATGTAGATATCACAAACAAATATTTTCAGTTTTTATATAAAAAGATAAGAAATATCGCGCTATTTAAAATTACAGTTCAAAATTTTCATCTCAAAAATTCATGGGTCTTATTTTTATTTCTGATCGAAGTAAGGATTCTTTCTTCCAGCTACTCCATCTGATTCCAAAGGAGGTCTCATCGTTGTACAAACCATTTAAATTGGGATGATAACAGTCCTTAAACCACCATCCACTTTTAAAAGAGGTAGCACAATGTCCTGACGACAAATCGTTATCTCTATCTCTTGTGGAAAACTTCATTTTATCGTGATAGCTCATAGCATTTCCTAATAAATAAATAAATAATAAAAATAAAACTATTGTATTGCTATTTTCCAATGTTACATTTAAAAATTTAATATACATGGGGATGCAACTAGTTAGTTAGTTATGTTCATCACAAAAGCGAAAACACTGAAAATATTAGTTTTATGAGTTAGAAATATCATGCTTTTGAGACCGAGTCTACACGGTTGTGCAGATCAGACATCAACATATATTTCTACTTTTTGAATATATATTTAATAAACTACTACATAGAGAGCACGAGATTTCTGAAGTCCAATAATATTTAATTTTCTTCTGTATTACCAGTAAGATCAAAAGCTATCTAAAAAGTAAAGATTAATTTAATTTAAGGATTTTCTAACGTTAATTCTACAATTTCTAAATAAAAATTAAATTTAATATTACTCAGGTTGGTTGGTTGGGTTTTACGTCGCACTAGTGCTGCAATTGGCGACGGTCTGGGACTCACCCCTAGAGGTGGTCCGGAGACATGTCATCGCAATTTTGATTTTCCACGGAAGGGATGTCTCTCCCGCTTCGGTGACCCCCAGAGATATACTTTTTGATGGGATTAATATTACTCAGATTTATTTTAATTATTTTACGCATATAGGAAGATTTTCAAATTGCAGTGATACAAATTGTAATTTTTTTTTTTTTTTTTTTTTTTTTTTTACAGAAACATTAAATTTTAAAATTAAAATTTAGTGATATTTTCTAAATAATATATATACTAGCTGGAACCCGTCGAATTCGACGATCACTTTATTGACCGTAATGTTTCAAAAATTGTCGCATCATTATTTAGATTAATTTCATGTTAAAACATCTAATATAATTTATGACATTTCACTTAAAAAAAGAAAGTCGGAAAAATGCTTATAAATAGAAATACTGTATATGATATCACTTTCTACAAAGTACTGTCAATGTGACATCAAACTGACTCCAAATAAACAGATGCTATCTTTTATTTTCTATTTCGTTTAATACTATGACTATATGTTAGCTGAAACGTACGGCGTTGACGGTCCCATGATACCTTAAATGAACTTAAAAATTGTATTATTTTATACCTTTAACTCGATTTTGTTTGAATTTCTCTTTTTAAATGAAAGCAACACGAAAAAAATAATCATCTGTAACAAAACAATTACCTCGAACCGTACGAAACTCTGCCTTGTCACCCCGGTGCTTGCGGCAGCGCATACACCGGCCACTAACAACATAAAAAAATTCCCAAAAATTAACCTGGAACCGAACGAACCCGCCCGGCAATGGCCCATGATAACAACCTTAAATGAACCTTAAATTTGTATGATTTTACATCTTTAACTAGATTTTGTTTGAATTTCTATTTTTAAATGAAAACATCACAAAAAATAATCATCTGTAACAAAAATAAAATCTTTTTGTAAAAAAAAATAGAACCGACTCTAAAAAGCAACTACTATTCAAACAACTAAAAAGAAAAGAAAAAAAGGTGTGAAATGAAACTGTAAATTGCGCCTAAAAGTATATAATAATTTCCTTCGCCAAACAACCTATTACACTACAATTAATCATAACTTTTGAAGTCGGTGCAAAATAAATTAAAACTTAATTAGTTTTTAAATGTTTGTTTTTATATCGGTAGCAAGAAATGCTGTTGTCTCGAATGATCCATTTTCATGTTTCCTTTATTATTTTATCACTGTATACAATTGGTCCATTAGTAGCATCTACATAGAACAGTGAACATTCTTCCCAATGAGGTATTTATGTTTCTACGAAGTTAGAGTTTCCTTTGCAAATTTGGTATAACTTTGATAACTATCATCCTTGGTGGCTTTTGGATTTGGCGATCAATACATAATGCAAAAATGTACACGCAATATGTATATTTTCATAATATATATTGTACGATGTCTTGTTTCATAATCTTGATTACTCTCTTAATATACCTTATCAAAATAATCATGATATCCCAAAGAAATTAAATATGTTTGCCAAATAATTTCGCGATTTTTCTTTCACCAAGGACGTCGAATACCAGCATCTTCGCCAACTTTCGCTACTTACGAAATCTGATTTGTTTTCTTGAATCAAAGTAGTTTTCGGCTGCGTTTTGCAGGTGACAATGTGAGATGTGTACATTGAATAGGATTTGATTTTTGTATTAAATAAAGTTATAAATTTTTATTTAATTTTGCGCCGACTTCAAAAGTTATGATTAATTGTAGTGTTATAGGTTGTTTGGCGAAGCAAATTATTATATACGTTTAGGCGTAATTTACAGTTTTATTTTACACTTTTTTTTTTTTTTAGTTGTTTGAATAGTAGTTGCTTTTTGGAGTCGGTTCTATTTTTTTTTACAAAAAGATTTTATTTTTTTTCTTTTCAGTGAAAACTTATTCATATAGCAGAATATCAAAAGACGTTCGACGGCAGCTTCACAAATCACAACTTCCAAGAAAAGTGACATAACTCAAAAAATGGTTTATGTCACTGAAAAATACATGAAATGCACCCAATGTGAACAAAAAAAGTTACATCTCCATACAGAAAGTTATCCACTCGAGAGACAGTTCTGCCAGTTTTATTCTAGTCAAGTTATTTTTAAGTTGATTTTTCTCAAATGATGCATTTTTAAGTTGTGTCACTTTTCTTGCCTTTATCGGATATAAGAAAAAACTATCTATTGAACGAACATACGTTAAGTTAAAAAGTCTTTAGAAATGTAAAGAACGGATACGCTGTATTCGTAACCAAAAATTCTGTTAGGCATATATATTGAACTTTACAGCGAACACGTGTCACCCGCTGCGCTGGAAATTGCGCAGCGTAAAGTTCAAACAAAGAGCAAATTATGCATTGCAGCTGACGGACAGAAGTTTCAACATCGATGCTTACATATTGCTTTTACCAGTGTAGCTTCATGCGTTCAGCAGTTAGAGTGAGAACAGACTTTTGTGAGTATTCTGTAATTTGTTTATATCTTAATGAAATCATAATGAAACCTATTTCAGGCCAAGCTCATAACAACAAAAAAAGTATTAAAATTAAATCATCTCTTACGAAGTTAAAAGCTAACAAATTTCAACAACAACAACAATGAGAAATAGTTTGTATTGAGAACCTCTTCCTTTATGAAGTCGGTTTAAAACATCTATGCGTTAATCGATGTGATCGCTTACAATAGCTATACATTGAATTTTACATAGCATAAATGCTACAACATATGCAGTGTCGTTCAAGTGTGCACAAAATAGGAAATTGTGAACAAACAAATGCACGTTTTAAGCGTTCTGTATTCAGCATTAATATCTAAACTATCTTTTCGTACTAAATCGATGATGCTATGTAATTTTATAATTCACTTTTTTCCCTGTCTTGAACCATTTCTGAGATAGGAACGCTAACTCCATTGTTTTCCACCAGCTGGCGCTGTATGCGGTTAAATCGCGTAGCACATCTCCACTTTACTATACCTACATACCACTTTTATGACTAGGCAGCAGCTGTTCAGCAGTTAAAAAAGTCGGGACTGACTTTTTTGGGCACCCTGTATTTCATTTTTATCGTAAAGATATTACAATGGGACCTATTTCAGAAGAAGACCTTTACAATAAAACAAAAAGTATCAAAATCGGATCATCCGTTCAGAAGTTATAAGCTAACAAACAAAAACAAAAAACATACGCTTTGAATTGAGAGCCTCCACCTTTTTGAAGTCGGTTAATTTGAGCATCTCTTACGAAGTTATAAGCTTACAAACACCAACAACACAAAGCTTGAATTAAGAACACCTTCCTTTCTGAAGTTGGTTGAAAACGACTTTGCGCTAATCAATGTGACCGCTTACAGTAACAGTACTTTGAACCACAGATCCCAGGTAACACATAACGTTGTTATATCGTTGCAAATAAGTCTGAACAGTCAAAAATTGGTTACGTTATTTTATGTCCGTTGAAAAATAGTTTTTATTTCGCGATATTCTCACTGAACAATTTCGAAAATTTATTCAGTAATAAAGAAAACCTATAACAAACGTTGTTTTATGGTTGTACTTTTTCTGTTATTTTTTCGACGTTTTAAAATATGTATTTTATTAGTTTTTGTTTTCCTTTTTGATTCGAATAAAAAATATGTTTTTTCAACGAATTAATAGGTACTTTTTATAAAGTCATTATTTCCGTCAAATAACGTTGAATATCTTCAGCTTGATATCGATATACGATTGTGAATTGGCGGGTTGTGCGTATTATAATTTTCTTTAGAGTTTTAGACGATGGTGTGCTGCGAAAGAACTTCTAACATGATAAGAAAGGAAGCTTTCGGCAAAGTAATTAACTAGTAGTAAGTAGATGTTCTTTGGCTTTCGGAAACCGTAACTAACGAAGCGTACCATATTGTACGCTTTCTCCCGTTCTACATGCAAAATCGCCAAGTATATTGTGGCAAACCTTAAAAGCGTCTTACAACGCGTGCCATTTTGAAAGTGAATGTGATGTGAATGATCACTTTCCTGTTAAATTGGTATGAAAGTTTTCTATGAAATAATAATTAATTAAACGCAATTTAAAGCTCTTTCATCGAAACAGTAGTGAAAGGTAACAAAACTTGCTAGCTGGCTAGCTCCTTAAAAGCTCAAAGTTATAATATTCTTTGGCTTTGTGTTTGTTTAACCTGCTAGCATAATGTTAAAAATTCTCGTCTAATTGATGATGGTTCATATTTATTTAAACAAGATTTTTCAAGTAATGAAGTAAGTGTTTCTTTTTTCCTTCTTTAATTTTATGTTTGAATTCTTGTCTTAAATATTCAGGGTTCGGTCTAACTTTAAATATTAAATACTCTTTTTTAAAACAGTACTTTTGTAAAATTTTACTTTTTTCATATTTACTGAAAAAATATATCTGTATATAATGTAACGCTACTATTGTTTTATTGAACGAAATATATGCAGTAATTTTATATTGTTAAAAACAGGTCTTATATACAATTTTAGTTTGAATTTCTGTTTTTAAATGAAAGCATCACGAAAAAATTAATCAGCTGTAACAAAAAAAAATTACCTCGATTCGAACGAAACTCTGTCTTGTGACCCCGGTGCCTGCGGCAGCGCATACGCGGGCCGCTAATAACATAAAAAAAATTCCAAAAAATTAACCTGGAACCAAACGAACCCGCCCGGCAATGCCCGGGCCCATGATAATAACCTTCAATGAACCTTAAATTTGTATGGTTTTATATCTTTAACTCGATTTTGTTTGAATTTCTATTTTTAAATGAAAGCATCACAAAAAAGAAAGAGAGAGAAAAAAAAAAAAAAAAAAACTCAAACAGAACGGAACTCGGGCTTGTGATCCTGTGCCTGCGGCAGCGTATATACAGGTCGCTAATAACATGAAAAAATTCTCAAAAATGAACCTTGAACCGAGCGAACCTCTGACTAGTGTTACCTCTGCCTGTGGCTGCTGCACCGTATAGCAGACATGCATGCTACACACGCGTTGCAAAATCCACTTTCCTCCTCCAGGGGGTGCAGTATGTTGTATACGAGCATCACCAATCGCCTTGAATTTCCAAGACTTTTCAAAGAAGGTGTCACTGGTGTGTCAACTGTAAAATCTTTCCGTTGCACTTTCCACCGCCAGGGGGCGAAGTGTGTTATGTACGAACATCACCAACGGTCAGGAAATACCAAGAGCTTTAAAATAAGATATAACATGATAGGGTCTAATACAAAATCACCTAGTTCCATTTTTCACCACCAGGGGGCACTCTATATTGTATACGAACATCCCCAATCAACATGAAATTTCAAGACCTCTATCACCAATCGCCTTGGATATCCAAGACCTTTCAATTAAGGTGTCACATGGTGGTGTCAACTGCAAAATCCTTTAGTTGCACTTTCCACCACCAGGGGGCACTGTGTGTTCTCTTACGATAGAAATCCTTCAGTAAACTAGAGATACAACAATGCTGGCAATGAATCCTGATTCGTCCAAAGCTACTTTCGACCGCCTGACTGAAGGCTGCAGCGCCAACATAGACTTCGCAACCACTGCACTAGATCACCTTCAAACAAAACCACTTATAATAAATAGCCCATACTGTGCTTATGCGGCAAGGTTACGAATCTAGGTTGCCAAAATTTAGACGAAATTTAATCAGCCCGCCATTTTTTCCGTCCACTGCACAAGCGCACTAAGTTCTTTTCTTATCTTTGGTTTACTAAAGGATTTCTATCTTACGAGAATCACCAACGGTTAGGAAATACCAAGACCTTTAAAATAAGGTGCAACATGATAGGGCCTACTACAATATCACCTAGTTCCATTTTATCCACCAGTGGGCGCCCTATATTATGTACAAACATCCCCAATATAAGGTGCTACATGTGTGGGTCTAGAATGGATCTCCCTCTCAAACTAATTTTCCCCCTCTTCCCCCTTCAAATCTACTTTCCTACTTTTCCCCCCTTTAAAATCGAAAATTCCAAATTAGCAGAAAGTGATTTTTTAGTATTCGACTCTAGTCCCCATATGTACAATTTCTTCACCGTGAAGTAATTTGGAGCTTAGTTAAGCTCGTAAACGTGTTTTTAACCCGTTTCTCCTCCGGGGGGGGGGGGACCGTTCGACTTTTTTTTTTTTTTTTTTCTCTTTTCATAGCACATCTACAGACCAAGACCTTTTTTTAGACACCTCAACCAAATTTTTACACCAAGTAGTTCTCTCAATATAGTGGAGACAGACAAAAACATGTTTCAAATTAATATATAGATTACTATAGTACAATATTTATTATTACTTGAAAAGTACCTTTGTTTTTTCTATAAACAATGACTTTTATTTTAAATTTTAAAGTTCAAATTTTATTTAATATAGAAAAGATATTAAATTAAGCTTAAATTAAATTAGAAATAAAAGAAAATTAGTTACGAATAATTCATATATCGAGACAAAAAAAAATTAAATATTAAAATAATTGCTCTGTTGCTCTTTTTTAAGTTACTTAATTGTATTAACAATTTAACATTCGGTGACACGAACGTTGTGCCACTATGAGAAGTAAATCCTGCCTTCAGGCGTGTCTCTAAAACCATACATTTTTTGACAAAGGGATTTTCTGAATTTGTGTTCAAATCTTTAAGTTCTGCAGGCTTATACATAAGTCAGTGTTATTAAATACATTGATTGCTGAGGATAAAATTTAAGTGGATTAAACATGAATATAACGAATAATTGTTCCAAATTATTAGACATTTTTGAGGAACCAAAAAAAAAACGAAGTTTTTGAACACAAAAATGCTGTTTAAAACTGGAAAACATGCAAATGTAAAAGTACAAAAATTCTTGAATAATTAGCCGAATGAAATATGTTCAAACTTCAAATAAAAAATTTTTAAAGTCCGATATTGACCGAAAAAAGCTCATTTAGAAAAGCGCGGAATGATCGAAGTTTTATTTATTAGGCCGTATTGCTTATAAAACATTTCTTTTTCACCAATCAGATCATTAAGACGGTGAAAAAAGAAATTTTTTTTATGTGTGTTTGCATATACATACATATGAACAAAAAAAAAAAAAAAAAAAAATACAATTTGGAATGTAAACGTTTTATCGAATATCTAGAGAAATACAGAGTGTCTATAAATAAACTTACTTACCAGGGGCTCTGTATTAAGAACTATGCTTCAAAATTTAATTAAAATTGGGTAATAACGTAATCAAATGATGAAAATTTTATCTAGGAGACCCACACACAAAAAGTTCTAAAAAACATTATTAGATGACACTGTACTATTAAAATCTGGCCAATCAAATATCATTATCATATTAATTCTCTGCTTGCACAATAACATATGTGATATAAGGATACAACAAGCTAACCAAAGTGATTCTCACTTCTGAGTAAAGCAAGAAGACCTTGACTCTGGAAGCACGGGCTTTACTGGTAAAAATTCTATATCAAAAGGTCGATCGAGGTGTTAAAGCTTCGTGAATTTTTCAGTCTTTGAAGATACGTCATTGAAGAAGTCCATTCATTAGACAAGGATTAACAAACATGATTAAGAAATTTGAAGCAATGGGATCATATATATTGGCTTTTCAAGGCAATATATATGGAAGAGGACGCAGGTGTGTTGCAGCACAGGTAAGGAATGATGCAGTGATGCAAGTGGAAGAAGGCAGTGTATCCCGCTCCATTGTCAGCTCTAGTATTCGGCGTACTGCAGAAACTGTTGATCATATCCCCGTTGCATAGTTCTTAAGATTCTTATAAAGATGTTACTCTATTGTTCTTACAAATTATCGCTTGCACAGAAGCTCTTACCAACTAACTTTAACTGCCGACAAATCTTGCATTGCAGTTTCTTTCAAAATTTAAGCTCCAAAATGAAGGACCATAGAACATTTTGTAGACGAATAAGGTCTACTATCATTTGGATAGGGCAGTTAACACACACTTTTGCAGGACTTCAAAAAACGCATATGTATGGCTGGAAATGTTTTTGTAGCATTTTCATGCTAGTTACTCTTGCATTCCTTCTGAGTCCATATTTTTCGAAGAGCTCTGCGTCTTTCATGATCCGTCACCGTTGAGCGATACGCATCTTTATTGGGGCAATGTGTAATTCCAGATATTTTGGCAAGAGGGTATCTTTCCACAACATTAGTTATGCAGGATGGTGCTCCTATACACATCGCTAGATGTATAAAACAAGTGCTCTAATGGCCTTTTTCTGACGCCGTAATATTAGCCGTAAATTTTCAACAACTTAGTTTCCTAGATCCTCAGATTTTAATCCTTCTGACTTCTGACTGTAAGAATAATCCAAAGACTTGGTTTACCATGATCCCATCAAATCTGTCTCTTATTTTAAAGATAGTATAGCACGTTATGTGCGTTTAATTTTCTAGCACACGCTGCTGTAAACAGCTGAATATGTAGTTTTACGCTTCTGGATGGTAGCAGACAGTGACGGGCCTCATATAGAGCAAGTTTTGTAAACAAGACTAAATATTTGTAGCTTTGAAATTCTTAAATTTTGTAGATTCTTGTTTTATTTATAATAAAACTACAATGGGTATCTGGTGGTGGTTTTAGTAATCTTTTTTTTTTTTTTTGTGTGTGTGTGTGTGTGCCAAATAAAGTTTCCAGTCATCTTATTACGTTATTACTGAACTTTCATGAAACTCTGCAACGTAGTTTTTAATGCAGAATGCTTACAAATAGCACAGTGCTTGCAAAAGTTTTGCGATATATTCACGTTTCACACACCATGAAAGCTGAAAATGACTTCAGAAAATTTTGTCTGTGTGTGTGTGTATCATATCGTCCCTGTGTGTCTGTAACGCTATTTTGTACGGGTGTCACTTCAGAATGGTATCAGAAAGGGTATCAGAATGGCTGGACGGAATTCAAAGGCGCTTGACAAGAATTTAGATCTTTACCAACTTAAAATTATATTTATGAACTTTTTCGAAATTCCCCTGTGTTTCCTTCTCCTGGGGGGGGGGGGGAGTCAAAAACACGTTTGTAAGCATAACACGCCTCCAAATTACTTCATAGTAAAGAAATTGCACATGGTGAGATTAAACATGAGTACAAATAAAACATTATCTGAGATTTAGGAATTTTCCATTTTTAAAAGAAGGGAAGGGGGAAAACGATTTTTGGCGGGAAATTTCGCAAAATTCCGGATTTTTGAGTAGAACTCTATCAAAAATGGAAGAAAGAAGTTGAAAAAAGCTATGCGACTTCTTTAGGATATTTTCAAAACACGTTTTTTATTTTTTGTGAAAATAGGGCATATGTGTTAGAAAGGGCAAATTCGAGACACCCCTTTTAGCGCTAAATTGTCTTGGGAAATTTATGAGAGCCGTGGTCACAAAGTTTGGTGCTTGGATAGTTTATATGTATCCGAGCTCTAAAGTAACGGGGTGTATCAAAATTCCCCCCCCCCCCTCCCCCCCTTACGAGCAAGAAGCAAAAAAAAAAAAAACTTTTGTAAGCATAACTCGGCCCCAAATTACTTCACAGTGAAGAAATTGCACATGAAGGGACTAGACTTGAGCGTAAATAAAACATTATGTACGATTTTGGAATTCTTTATTCTTACAGCAAGAAGGGAAAAATCGTTTTTTGGGGGGGAAATCAGAAATTTCGGATTTTTTAGTGCACCTGTACTATAAATGGTACAAAGTTTCTTAAAACAGTCATGAGTCTTTAGAATATTTTAAAAAACACATTTTCGTTTTTTTTGGGGGGGGGGGAAGGGGAAGGGAGGGAGGGGCGGGCGTTACAAAGGAACAAAATCGAGACTCTTCTTTTAGCGCTAAATTTGTGTTAGGAAATATATGGGATTAATGGTACCGAAATTTGGTGTGTAAATTGTTTATATGTATCGGACACTTATTGTAACGGGATTTCACGAAATTCCTCCCCTTACCCCTCCCCGGGGTTGGGGGGAAATAAACACGTGTAAAATCACGTTTTCCTGTTTGAATTCGATTTAAATTATCTTAGAATAGCGCATTTTGGTGTGTGGATGTTGATTAAGTGTACGCATTATATAGTTTGATGGGATTTTACAAAACTTCGAACTTATCGGCTGGGGAACGAGAAGTAAGAAGCGGGTAAGTTGCTGCCGAAGGCAGTGTGGACCCGGAATCCTCCCATTACGAGCGGAATAAACTTCTGCCAAACACACCGGGAACTTTAACTGAGATTATTAATAATGATATTGGATTTTGACAACTCTTTTAAGTATAATGCCCATGCCCAACAAAGCGGGCAAAGCCTGCTAGTTATCTATTTATCTCATTAGCATGCATAATCATGAAAATACCGACTCTAAGAGAACATTTTTTATTTACAACATTTAAGATTTATTTGTTATGCTGTAAACCAATGTAATGTCATTTTTAGAAAAATTGGCATACTACTTTATATACGGCACATGTTGTAATCCGAATATAAAAATATTAAGTATCTGATGAAATATTACAATGTTTACTAAAGAATTTTCAGCTGCACATGCTGAAGCTTTAACAGAATTTCTTTTGCCCCAGTTTAGGTATCCCTGAGTATTACAAAAGCGAGGGAGTCACCATCTCTGCGCAGGATGACAATTGTGGAAGCATACATCCGCACTTGAATCCAGACCATTGTTAATGACCCTAATGCATAGTTCTAGTGCTACGTTAAAACACACTCAAAGAAACAAATATACTCTATAACAAAAAAAGTGACGCACCAAAAAGGATTAATACAAACTGGACACAGATTGACATACATACAGGTTTTTATGGAATGAAGCCCCAATTCATCATTATCGTAGATTCTACGTGCAACTGGTACTTCAGTGACATCAAATACCTTTAATAGGTGGCTCAGCGGGCTTGAGCTCAGTCCCCGGATCTCTCTTCCACTGAGGACGTTTGGAGCATCATAAAAAGGGTCCTACAACCAGCTTGGGATTCTACCAATCTAACGCAACAATTGGACAGTATTTAGCATGATACTTCACAGAAGCACATTGCCAACTCTATCAATTAATACCATGCCGAATAACTGTGTACATAAGGGATAGAAGTGGACCAATGCGTTATTGACTTGTTTACTTTGTGAAGCTCTTTCTCTTGATTAAATCATTCAAATTTTCTGAAACTGTAATCAATTGTTTTTCTCCACATGTACATCACATCTACCAATTTTTGTCCTATTCGGACCACCCATTCCACCCCATCTACCAATTGTTGTCCCCACTTCTTCTTGGTGCGTCTTTTTTTTGTTGTTGTTGTTGTTATAGAGTGTATTTAAATGTTAAGGAAAAATTCTAAAATATCAATAGAAGAAAGTTACCTCCAGTTCCTCTGTATCCAGAAATGTGAAGAGGGTAGTTGTTAAATTCGTCATCTATCCAGAAAGTATCATAAGTTGCATAACGTTTGTTTAGCTGTTTGTCTTCAAAATCGAAACGGATGGAGTATAGCTTTTGATTTGTTATAGCAAAAATATTGTCATTACCTATAAATTAAAACAGAAACTAAATAATTATAGCAATGTACTGGAACCTCCAAACATTTGTTTACAATTAACTTAAAAATATTAAACACCACAACTCTTTAGATTTACTTCAGAAGTCAGACAAAAGAATAATATTTATTAAATAATTTATATATCGTTAGGTTTGGTATTCTATGGCAAGTTGAGGATTTATTAGTAAAATTTAAATTGGTTAAAATTTTCTAAATATTTGACCTTCATTTCTCAAATCTAAATTATTCTACCTCTTGTAAATCCGCTGTTCCTGCACTAATCAAATCTTTATTAAATAATTATTTATTCAATCCTTTTCTCACTTTCCCTCGGATTGAATGGTCCCCTCTAAACAAATCGGGGCGGTTAAAGTTACATGACTCGCCTCGCTTCGCATTAAAGAGTTTTTTTTTTTTTTTTTTTTTTTTTTAGGAGTCAACTGGCAGCCGAAAAATATGCCATAGGATTATCGCTGTACGCTTTAAAAGGCCCATTACAGGAATGCGGTCTAGACACTTTCTACCATTAAGTAAATAAAAAGTGACTTAACTGAATTTCTTCAATTATTAATATTTATTTGTGTTATATACGATATACATATATACGAATTTAACACATATGATATACATACTAATTTAGCCTAGTGGTCGAAACTCGACCACTTTCAAAATGGGATTAAATTGTAATTTAACAGCGCCATTTGTTAGCCGATATACACTCAAACTGAATCAGTAGAATTTTACTTAATATATATTTCTAAGCTTGGCACACTATAGATGCTGAACTTTTCCTTAAATGAAAGAAAATCGCAACGTGGAAACACCCCATGTTGGGTGATACAGTACAAAAGCTAATTGGCACCAATTCAAACCAAAGTCCAACCAATTATCAAGTTTAGTTAAATTAAGTGCATTGCTTCATGGAGTGCAGTGCTCGAATTCCAAAAAACATTTTCTAAAAATGGTCGAATCGAGTTCAGTAAATCTCAAAAAATGTAACTTCGTCGAAAACCAGAAATTTAAAATTTTTCTGAATTTTATGCTTTATTCTTATATATGCAGAAGACAGAATAATATATCCACTTTTCTCAAAATAAGTAGTCAATTTCAGTTAACTGAAATGCAAGGACAGTGGTGGTTCGTCATTGAGGGCATCCGGGCCTGGCCCTGCTTGAATTTTTCTCTCTATTAAAATACAAGTAATATATCGTTCTTTCTTTTATTATTTTTTTAATTCTAACTCTTGTGAAAATGTATCTATCAAGTTAGAAACCTGCATCCATTTTCCTCTTATTCTTCTCGTATATAAGGTTTGCTTGTCCCTTTGTACGCTTTTCTTTTACCGAATTACAGCTAGTTTACAGCTTGTTAATTTTTTAAGATTTTAACCAAAACAATGTTTTCTCTACTATTGCTTTATATGAGTAAAAGAAAATAATTATGAGTTTTAATCTTACCAAACCAGAAATCTTTGTCAAGTTTACCGAATCCTTTTTTGTAGCTTTCCCAATCTTTATAAAAATAATCGTTTTCTCTTTGGAAATCACCCCTTCTCTGAATAACCTGAAAGAAAAAAAAAAAGAAAAATCATAATCCAGAAATTCAAATTGTAAATTATATAAAAGCAGCAAATCGTATGTTTTGAATATTGCTGAAAACAAACATAATAAGAAGGTAAGATTAGCTCTAGTTACCTTTTACAAGCATTGATTGTTGGGAATTGTAATGATATAAAGTTACAGATATCATGTGAGTAAAAGCTAAGTAAAAAAATAAAAACTACTTGGATTAAAGCTAATTGATACAAGTGAATTTTGAACGTAAATTGCCCTATATGTATCTAGCTATTAACTTGTGTAAATATATATATATATATATATATATATATATATATATATATATATTCCCAATTTTCGCGCATGCGTGGTAATAAAATATTTGCAACAAGTACTTACATTTCATCACAAACGTATCAATTTCATTTTTCAGAATAATGTTTATCTTATGTTTTGTCAATTATTCTGCATGTTTTGTAAATTTTTTATCGAAATCTAAGCAAAAAACATGCTAAAATGTCGACCAAAGGTTTTAAAAAATAAATTATAAATGTGTGTATAATTCTTTTATTCCTACAGAAAATCACACAGTATTGTAAATTGTAAGTGAAATCATGTGTTAAAATTACAAATCATTTCTAGTATTTCATGGTGGATAGTAATACAAAGTAATGTGTGTTTTTCTTCAATTTGGGATTTATTCCCTAATTGCACTTCTCAATTAAAGCGATAATTTAAAGAGTGAGTTTAAAAATGTTCTTTGCACATCGAAAGTTTAAAATAATCTCGTCCAGTATTTACTTAGGGAGTAGAAGAAATGTAATAAATAAATAAAAATAAACTCTAATTATTTAATTACTCACTATAATTACCCAATTTTCTAAAGCTTTTTTAACAAAAAAAAGAAGAAAAAAAAGAAAAGAAAGAAAAAAAATGTAAAGTGGTTGAATACATTGCTACTTCTGAAAATATATAAATGACGAATTACTATCAAGGAAAAATTTATCTACAAATTATTTATTCATTTAAAAACAAATTATTTATTAATTTATTTATTTTCTTAAGCGTGAAATAGCATTATGCATAGTGCAATTATTTTTTCGCTCATATGCCTAACAAACTTAACATAAAATGACTAATTTTTCAGATGCAAACATAAGTCCATTATAACTTATAACTAAGTAACTAATTGGAACTGAGTTACGCAACTTTTACGTGTCATGGATACCACCTTGGAGGAATGATGTAAGAGGCGTTGTCATTTTGGCGTACCAGCATGCAGACAAAAGGAAGTTCACTGTTGTCTACTCAAAATGGCGGCCTCAATAGCAGCAAAGGCTACCACAGGGCCATATTGAGTCTACCAAACAGATTGGATAGTACTGTGGTATTTTATTTATTTGACAGCTTTGAGAACCTATAAAGTTGCAATGGGATCCGGACATAATACCGCTGGACAAAACCACTCAGGACAAAATATCGCGTCAAAAAAATAGTATGATCTATTTGAAAATTTGATTTTGTGTCACGTGTGATCTCTGGAGGGGGACCACAGGGTCTTATAAATATTAATTAATTAATTAAAATAAATAATTAAATAAATCATAGAGTTGAATTTCATTATTTTATATATGTTTTTTTTTAAGTTCTTTTATCTTTTCTTTTCACTATTCAAAACACATTTTACAAATCGTGTACATCACTTCTGATATTCAAGCTGAACACTGTTCACAAACCCGAATTAAAAATTTAAAAATTAATAAGCACGACTGAATTCATTATGACTAATTTTGACAAAAGTTAATAAATATAGTCTTTAAACTATTTTAAGTAAAATTTATGAAAATTTTTGTTGTAGGTTTGTCAGAATGTCAGTGCTCTGACTAACTAAGGTATGTGTTGTCATGAAATTTTATACAATATTACTAATAATTACCAACTCATTTTTGCTTTGTATTCATTTACGTCGGCGAGATTTTGTCCCGCGAGATTTCGTCCCCAACCCAGTTACATTGACTTCCGTCTCGAATAATGAGTATTACATAATTTTACAATATTAATGCAAAATTCCTTATATAGCTGTATCACTTTATGACCTCTGTGGTTAAACTCTTTAATTCATGTTTTTCCAGACATGTCATCTCTTCTTATATCATTACTTCAAGGGCCTTGGACATTTCTTTGACCTTCCTTGGACCACCTTGGGCCTTTCAAAAGACGGATTAAATCAAAATCGCGACTCTTTGATTTATTACAAATTTTACTTCAGCCTTTTTATTAAAAATCGAAATTTTTTTTAAGTTATTCCACCGGACTGAATAACACCAGAACAACTATAATTTGAAATAAAGAACATCGTTCCTCTAAAAGATTCCCACTTACAAATCCTGTAAACACTCCAATCAAGAAGAGAAAAACACCATCACTTAATAATCGTGATATATCAAATAAAAGCAAGAGAACTTGTAAAACAAGGAAACACATTTACAAGAATGAAGAAGATAGTCATAACAAGGTATAAACGTATTCCAAAAGTGCATATTTTGCCAGGAATTTGATCATAACAAAAATCTATGTAAAAATGAGCTACCTTCCTGCGCAAATTGCACAGGAGATCATAAAACAGAAAACTGTGCTAGTGCCAAAGTAGAATGCATCAAGTGTATATCCTCCAATTACACGGACTGTAATCATCAAGCATCAAGTCTATCATGTCCGGTATATTTATCTTACAAGGAAAAAGAATTGACCAACATTTATACTAGGACTTTTCAGAGAACGAAACAATCTAATTTAAGAAACCAACAACCAAACTCAAGAAATCTTCAGCAAGTTGAAACAGCCAATCTGTCAAGACCGTTCAGACCTCAACCCACACAAAGGAAGCCAGTCGCAGCAAAACTTTTCTGCAGATCAAAACCTAATATCACAAATAAAAAAAAGTCAAACATCCCCCGGTGCTCATAGGGCACCCCTACGAGTAACATCTGTTCCATGACCAATGACTGTAAGACATTTAGTACTAGTCAAGATCATCATAACACTAAAAATAAACTGACTTTGAATTCAGGGCCATCAACAACACAGATAACCGCACAGCAATGATCTGTTCCCCTCCCCTCCCCTCCCCTTAAGTAAATCATCTCAAATCTTTAATAACCCTAAAACTACGTACCACGAAAAATAACTGCAATATTCTAATTTCCTAATTTTCCAATATAAAATATATATTCTAAAATCTCTGTAGGCTTGTCGTATTTACTCAATCTTGAATTTACCACATTAGCGTAAACTAAATATCTCAAATGAGCTTAAAGAACTCCTTATACTGTCAAGGAATAAGAAAGCAATTTAAGAATGTACATCAACGAAAGTACTAAAAATACTGTGTAAAAAAGAAATGATATAAAGAACTACAAAATTCTTTATAGACAAACCTCATTCATGAAATTGAACTCTGATAAAATAAAAAATCAACTAATCATTGTAAAACATTTTAAGTGAAATTACGAACATTATGAACTGCATTAACTCTCTCAAAAAATGAAATCAATAAATATGTCGAAATTAACAAAATGTGTTTCTGAAAATAGGAATCAAATTTAAAGCTCAATAAACTGGGTCCTCGATCCTCCCTGAGACCTCCTCAGTCCGTCCCCTTGACGGAGTAGCTGGATAGGAGATCGCTCGGGATCATTACATAGTTACCCTATGGCCACATTATTGCCATAAACCACGTTGCTTGACAGTGGCCAGTGGGTGCAATGAATCAATCTTTGTCATGAGAACAAAGATTTTAGATAATAGGATTTTAACTAGCTTTCTGCTCCTTTTTTCCTTTTAGGTAAATTTTTAATCATTTTGTAAAAAAAAAAAAAAAAAAAAAAAGATCTCAAAGCAATGCACTGAGGAAAAAAAAAATGATATACCACTTTCATTTAGAACAAATAAGTAGTCACTTTCTGAATAACTAAACTAGAAATGCAGATTTCCAAGCTATGCGTATAAGTTAAACCAATAAATAAACTGAATAGACGAAATGATCGAGAAATTATAGTCTATACATTCCTAGGCGGTGAAAATATATTATGAATATTACGGATATCATAAATCCTTTGTATTGCGAGAAATTCTCGCTTGATTTCCAAGAATTGGGTTATGTACTCGAATTATAATTGCTAAAACTCTCCCCTTGTGTTCGCATTTATTTGCAGAGATTTTTAAGTATATTTAATCTCAATGATATAGGCTAATACTCTAGCATTCTAATATGATCATCTAGAACTCACTTTCATAGGGGACTAGAATTTATAAGAATAACGTGGAACTATTTTTACTGGAGCCACAATATAGTTACTGAATACCAGTCACAGATTTTCTTCTCAGGGTGAATAACAAAATTGATGTATTGTAAATATCTGTTACAGTAAAACACTTTTTATATGTCTTTCAACGGATTGACGTAAAAAGAAGTATAAATGAAAAGACGTATAATCGAAATTTTACTAATACTACAAATTTTATTACACTTAAGTAAAACTTATATGAAAATACTAATTAATAAAGATTCTGAAGTTAGTAAATGTATATTATACGTTTTTTAAAGTCAATAATTAATTAAAAAAAAAAAAAAAAGTTTTTTATAAAGAGTGAGAAAAATCATACTATTAATGCATGACTGGGTACTAATTACATATATCATATATTGAGCATTATATTACATTTCTTAAAAACTTTATCAACACATTTTTAATATTAATTATATATATTGCGTATCTTTAATAATAAGCATACGATATTTATACATACATCTAGTTATTTAACAACATTAAAAATCTTTAATATGCGTCTGATTCGCTGCTTGTCTATGTGTATTAAAAATTCTACTGTGAATTCAATTGATTCTTTGGTCAGTATTCTTCGATCTTTCCTGTGTTTCTCCATTTAAGATGCTTTCTAGAAAAAAATCTGTCTTATTTAGAATGGAAAATAATGCCAGTGAGAGAAAATTTGCGAATTTTAGTAAACTGGAAAAGACGTATAACCGATATCAGCGGAGTATAAACGGAGATTTTTTGCATTAAAATGAGTGGGAATGAATCGGGACTTCACTAAAAGGACGTATAAATGTAAAAGACGTACAAACGATTCTTTATTGTATAAACATTTTTATAACCAGATTTCATACTTACAGTCCATCCTCCGCCATCCGTAGTCATATCACAAAAAACATCCAGACGTGTTATCGAAGTTAGTCTGCTGATCGGCCATATTGTATATAAACCACTTTCGTTGTAACCTCTTTTGTGTAAATCAGCGCAATCCAGAACATTTATGCTCGTATTTTGTTCCTTGTCGCCTGCAAGAAAATGAGTAAGTTTCAGTAAGGTGGTTAAATTAAATTATACTAGATTAAAATAAACAGCTCATAAAAAGAGTTCTAAGAAAGATTTTTTTTTAATTTATTAATTAAAGGTGATCTTAATTATTGTCTATTACAAAAACAGAGGCCTTTTGTTTAAGCCAAACTATCTGAATTTTCTTTGCCTTAGGATGCAATATAAAACAAAATCTTCTGCATTCTTATACTATGATAGAAATTGGTAAAAACGAAAAACGATAGATTTTTTAAATTAATTCATTACATTTAATTTTTATATAAATAAACCTTCATTTAATTAAATAAAATTAGTACTTATAAAAACGTGACGGCGTGGTGTTTTTCCTTTCAGAGACCTTTTCTTGTAAAGGAAAAACAAGAAGGAGATAAAAGAAAAATAAATGATCAACACTAATCAGAAGACTTTTAAATTCCTCAGTATTTTTTTTTCTTATTAACACGACAGACGTTCCGAAAAAATACGTGTTATCGAATATTTTAAGCACAATGGTTTCTCTTTATATTGCAATTACTTAAAAAAGGCAATTATGGAACATTTCCTATTTTAATTAATTAATTTCTATTTTAATGTTAATCACGAAATACTTTAATTAGCAATTCCAACTACAGTGTATGAAACATTTCCACCGTTGATAATAACTTTTTTTTTTCAGTTAAGCATTCTAATGTTTCCTTAAATAATTCAAAATTTATGAAGTTCTGTTTTTTTATTTTTCCCTCAATATATTGTTCAACCTCTCGTATTTCACTGTAGACACAGTTAACTTTAAGTACACTCCAACATTTATCGTATTGATATTCATACATTCGAAGTAAGGAACTTAGATGCTATCCCAAGTCGAAATGTAGTCGTTCATGCTAGTACGAGCAGCAAAAGTAGGCAAGTTATTGCTACGTATTGATGTGTCCGCTAAATTCTCCTGGTATTATATGCTTCATAATGCTAGCCAGCATCAAATACTATATAAGCTATCTTACGCCGTTATAGCATGACAATATATAAGGTGTATTTTAATTAAACAACAGCTTTAAAAGGAAATAACACAAGAATCGTTGCAGATAGCACAGCAAAATTATTTTTATTGAAAAGAACGTCGAAAAGGTAATTAATGCACAAGATTTTTAAAGTGAGAACCTTCAGAGGCAATACAGTAGCGCAACCTAGTCACAAATTTATCAGTTACTTGCTGAATTGTTTCTCTTTTAATGCTTGCAAACGAGTCAATAATGGATTTCTTGAGGCTATTGAGGTTTGTAGGATACTTCTTCTTGTACACCAAGTTTTTCATGTGACCCTAAAGTAGAAATCGCACGGATTAATATCCGGTGAATAAGGTGGCCAATGCAATATAGGTTGCGCTACTGTATCACCTCTGAAGGTTCTCACTTTGAAAACCTTGTGCATTAATTACCTTTTTGACGTTCTTTTCAATAAAAAAAAAAAAAAAAAAATTGCTGTGCTATCTGTAACGATTTTTGTGTTATTTCATTTTAAGTTGTAGGTTAATTAAAAGACCGCTTGTATATACAAGCAATTTATGCTTATTTGTTGTTTAAGCTTCTTCCAAAGCATGGTGAGGTATCTTAACAAGCTATTACATGCTTTTTTATGTTGCCCTATGTACGCAGCTTAAGCAGAAATAACATGGCATGCTATATGCCAGAAAGAAGTGAGAGAATAGCAACAAAAATGTATCTGTTGGTTGTGAATTACTGCAGAAAGTGCAAGCAAGTTTGTCTTGATTGCTGCTAGGTCAGTAACGTATTAAGCAACACAAGCTGGATTATGTATGCTGGACAAGCAATAAAGTTGGCCAGTACACCATGACTTGCTGGTAATTCTGGTGGAATAGGAAATATTTATCGTGTTTTATGTTATTTTACTTGCTAGGGTACAGCATTTAATGGTAGTCTAGCTATTAAATACCAGCAAGAATTTCGACTTGCGATGTTTAGTGGGTCACCGATTTGCTGAACAATATATCTTTGGGATACATCTCGTGGCAAGAAATATTGGACAAATCCTGACGAAAATTCAAATACCGTTTTGATATTGTTTGTACTGCCAATAGTCATAGTGGAATTTACTGATATAAGTAGTTTTAATAAAAACTTTAGAATCATTTTTTCAATATATTTTCAATATCAATATACATAATTCTTATAATATTATTTTTTAATCAGAAAAATATATTGTGAGAATACTGTATAATAAAAATATACAATAATCAGGATTCGTACGGGCCTTATTTTTTCCCTGAGTCTCGCACCAGTATTCTGAAACAATAAAATTCCTCTTAATCAGAAAGACTTATTTTATAACGAAAAACGTTCTAAAAAATTACTGGTATAAGACTCAGGGAAAAAATAAGGCCAGTACGAACCCTGACAATATATTTACAGTTTAAACAAAATATGTTTTAAAAATATTATTCGTTGGCTCTAAATCTCTGAAATACAGTCGGTAACAAAAGTGTCCGAACACTAGTCATCATGTTCTTAGTCAGTCTAAGAACATGATTCGACAAGGATTTATTTAACAAAACAGTAGTAACTCTACTTTTTTAAATAGGAATTTTTGCTAGTGTTCGGACACTTTTGTTACCGACTGTATGTACTATAAGGCAAACGTACGTACACACATATATATTCCATGTATGTATATATTTATTCGTATGTATTCCCAAAAATATTAGAAACATTCAATATAATTTAAAAAAATATATTTAAGCAAAAATGAATAAAAGTAAAATTGTCCAATATAATAAATTCTATCGTTGATGAGGTAGTCTAAGCCATTGTACAAAGTAATCATAAATGAATTATCAAGTAATCTATGAAAGTACTTTTTAGGATGCAGAAATTAATATCTATAAGGATTTAAAAATTTAATTAATTTATCCATTTCAATAAAATAGAATGTTTAAGTATAAAAATTTATTTATCATTTCAGTTACTAAATTTCTTTTAAAAGGAAAGGTTTCATTTTTGTTATTTTTAGACGAATTCTGTATTAAGATAATTATCAAATCTGTACTGATAAGTATAAAGGATTTAAGTCCATATTCTTGATTTTTTAAGAGACGAAAAATAAAGTTAAACTAAATAAAAACAAAGCAGAAGAATCGATTAGGAAAAAGAGATTTTGGTGACTTATACCCTTTATATCCTTCAGTGGTTGTCAACCTTCATTTAATAACGGGAAAAAATTGAATTAAATATTTTATACCATACATAAATGGTAAATTTTTGACTTGAACCTTTTTTTACCAATGGATTTTCTCAAAGACTAAATGACATAGATTTAAATCCTTTATACCAATCGATTCAGAATTTTTTTCTGAGTCTGAATCAGAAACTTAACTCAAAATCGACATTTTTGGACTTAAATCCTTTATACTTCAGTACAGAAATTGACAAAATTAAAACAATTTGCGAGATAAAATTTTACTTTAAAAAATAAATAAGAAATAAAATATGCTTACAAGAAATATTTTCTGACTTCGCTTTTGATATCAAATCTGCAGCAGCATCAAGATAAGCTGAAATTCGTTCCTTTTTTTCACAGCAACAAGTTCCGAAACTTACCAGTGAAAAAAGCAAAATTAAACTGACTGGTATCAACCTGTAAGAGAGTTCATTTCAATAAAATTAAATAGGAAATATCTCTATGTATGGCTCATTTTTTTTTTAAGTATTTAGATTAAATATGCATTCAATAATTTTTACAAAGAGATTTGAAATTTAAATTATAATTAAATAATATATTTAACTAATTTTATAATTGATTTATACTCTATGTTTTACAAAATAGATGGCATAGAACATAAAAAATTGAACTAAATGTATATATACTCTATATCATGATCACTTGGTAAGTATTTGTAATTAAATTACATTAGGCGTTTGTACAATCTTGAAGAGGAAAAAAAAGACATTTCTTGCTTATTTAGCCGTTAATTCTGTACTGATAAGTATAAAGGATTTAAGTCCATATTCTTGATTTTTCAGGAGACGAAAAATAAAGTTAAACTAACTAAAAACTAATCGGAAGAATCGATTAGGAAAATGGGATTATGTTGATTTATACCCTGTATACCGTTCAGTGAT
Source organism: Salticus scenicus (assembly GCA_963930645.1). NCBI lineage: Eukaryota > Metazoa > Arthropoda > Arachnida > Araneae > Salticidae > Salticus > Salticus scenicus. Next base: position 92,654,766 of record OZ005650.1, read on the forward strand.
TGTCAGCCTTCATTTAATAAAGGGAAAAAATTGAATTAAATATTTTATACAAAAATTAATGGTAAATTTCTGACTTGAATCTTTTTTTACCAATGGATTTTCTGAAAGACTAAATGACATGGATTTAAATCCTTTATACCAATCGATAGAGAATTTTTTTCTGGGTCTGTCTATGTACTTAACTCAAAATCGACATTTTTGGACTTAAATCCTTTATACTTATCAGTACAGAATTACTCCTTAAAAATAAACAAATAAATAACGTTTTAAATACTTTTTTATATCTGCGGAAGCTTAAATTTGAAAAGTCGACACCATTTGAAATTAGAGGTGCTTAAAAATATTTATTTCATGTAGCCGTTCTATTTCTTCGTAGATCTAATTGCGACAACTAATTTCCTCCAACTTCGGAGTGTCATTCAGTATATGTGCATTGATAAGATTATGTAATATATTTGTTTTTGTTTTACATTTAGAGGCAGAAAATGTTCTAGACAGGAAAACGTTTAACGGCAGAAATTGTGAATAAATGAGTTTTGTTGAAATCACCTCGTGGAAGTTAGTGATTTCCTCATATTGACTATCAATTCGTTACAACGGGTAAGTGCTTAAAACGCTGAAAACAGCACAATTTCATGATAAATAATGATAATTTTGTTATCACAGATGTACTTGACTTGTCTTTCTGTGGGTGGAGAGACACCAGAATGTATCCAGAAGATGTAATAACGTATATATGAATGAACCATAATTTCAGAAATGTTATTTATAACAGTATTGTAATTATAACAGCTTGCGTAACTTATAATAGCGTTATAGTTGTATATGCTTATAAATATTATTAATTGTTTCTACTCAAAAACTAGTAAAATTTTCGTGTTAAACTTTGTTAAATAGAAGTAATAAATGGTAATTAAATGAATGTATTTGCATTTTTAATGATTAAAAAAATAATGACAGTTATAATTAAATAGGGGAAAAAATGAGTATTTGAATGTATTTTAGGAATTTACTATTACTTTTTTTTTTTTTTTTTACTCAGGGGGAAGGGGATGGGAAGTCACATGATTTCTTCACTCTAATCACGTTGATATGATGACAGAGGCATAGATCTGAAACCGTCGGTTTTCAACCAGTAGTTTTTCAACCCTAAAGAAAAATCGTAACTTTTCAACCCGGAAGTAAAATCTACCCCGAATAATAATGGATTTTATGTTTTTTGTATTAATACTTTGAAAAGTTAACTTCCCTTCACACTTTATCCAGGTTTAGAACCAATTGTTGCTTTCGAGTTTTTTTTTTTTTTTTTTTTTTTTTTTTTTTTTTTTTTTATTTATTTATTTATTTTATTTTTTTTTTTTTTTTGGGGGGGGGGGGTATTTATTACAAATTGCGATAAAAAACTTACAAATGACACTCAAAATAATTTACAATTTATTATTTACATTTCAAAATTTACTTATTACAACTATTTGAGTTTATGGACATAACTTAGTGCTTTTAAACATTTTCTAATATCTAAGGATATATAGTATTCTTTTACAATTTTCCTTCTTCTTTCATCTAATTTGATATATTTCTGTCTTCTTTTTTTACCTTCTAAACCTATATACTGTCTATTAAACAAAAAATTATCATATTTTGCTTCATCTTCTAAATTTCTTATCAATGCATAGAAATTAGGATGTGATTTTTTTACTATATCGTTAAGTGCAAAGTTCCATCCTTGGACGACGTTATTCGTACGAGGGCGAGCTACTATGCGATTCCCCATGTTTAGTGTTATTATGCTGTTTTCTAACCATTGTTCAACAAATTATTAATTTGAATCTAGAAAAACAAATCCAAAAAAATATAATGAAGTAAAATCATCCGTGAAGTGAAAAAGACTCTTGTTAATACTTGTAAAGAAAAAATGACATTTTCCCCACTTTTTTTTATCGGAATAAATATAGGCCTTATATACTAGACAGGTCCACTAATAGGACTGACTATTATAGCGAATGTCTTCAACATGAGGGTGTAATCTGATACCTTCATCCTTTGTTCCGAGCTTCGGAAGTCACGTGAACTGGACCTAGGGCGATTCCTCTGAAAATATAATCACGTACTTTGACTGAAGTAAAAATTCAAACGCAATGTTTTCGCTTTCAAAGTGATTTATCATATTTTTTTTATATATATATAATTAATCAATGAGATTTTAGCTTTCCAATCATGTGTAAATCTAAATGCTAAAGTAAAAAGTACGCTTTCAATAAAAATATTAAAAAAACTAAAATTTGTTCCTACGGAAAAATAACACAGTGATCATTATTCGCTCTTTCTTTAGGTCCTTATCACATAACAATTTTGCTGGGGAAGGTCGTACAAGTTGCGGATAGATAATGAGGGGGTAGGGCTGGTGTATCTATATAAGGTCTATGGGTCTAAGGCCGGTTTCCACTGGAGGTTCAAGACCAAGGTTCAAAAAGTCATTAATCACGCTTTCGACACAAAGAGTCAAATGTCTTGTCATCGGTTGTAGCCCTTTTTTATCAGATTGCGCAGTTCTTCAAAGGAAAGCATGCAAAATTGACAAAGATATCTGCCTCAGGCCCCTCAATTATCTCAGCTGGGGGTTAGAGCCAGGCACTCTCCCTTTTCGAACCAACCCGTAGACCCAGGTCCAACCGCTTGACCACATCAAAGGATTCTGAATAGCGCAGCTCGAAACATTTCCAACCGACCCTCAGTGGAAACTGCACTTAAACGTGAGAGGGGAAAAAAGTACTTTTGACCTTGTCATTCAAGGTTATTTTCATTGGGTCATAAGTCGGTTTTTTAGAGGGGGAAAATGTGAGGTTCGCGTAAGTTGCTTGTTCGTAGGAGTCCGTTTTGAATGAGAAAGTTCTTTCGACAGGGGTTTAGTTTTTCCTATTGGCAACGGGGTTGTAGCGTCACTTGGTATTGCCAAGTTTTCTTAGTGGAGCGGCAGATAAGAAGTTTTGTGCATGGCATAGAAACAAGAAGATTTTAGAAAATGGGCTTCGACCCCTGGAAAAGGACCCTTTAAACCCCATCTTTTTATTCAGCTTATTGTCGGGCTTTTATATAACACAATGGTATATCGTCTGGAAAAAGAAAAAACGTACAAAAAACAGTGTTGCTGGGGAGATGCTTTTTGTCGATACGAAGTCGATAGTAGAAAAGATTGCTTTCAAGGAAATCTACCGCTGGGGTTAAGCATTTATTGATACTAGCCAAGGTGAACAAGAAATATGCATTATAATTAAATTCACTGGTATCTTTATGATTTGTTGGAATTGGTTGAAAGGGATATCGTAGATACTAAAGATGGAAATGAGAGGTGAAAAATGCGACCATGGGGTTCTACGAATTCAATAGACACTCCAGGCATTTTGTTCGAGTTGTGGTACACTGTGACAGATGTATTCATATGAAAACTGAATCTCCTTCTAATGTGTTTAACCTATTACAGAGAGGTTCTTGTATAAGAAAGGGATAGCACTTCACAGTGTACCACGTTGAAAACGAGGATTGGTTTCAAAGTTTTGAGTGTGATCGTGAAAATGGGATGGTCAGTAAAATAATGCGTATTTACAATGAAATAGTTACTGTAGAGCTTTCTTAAAGCAAAACTTTCCCTATCTGTGTGTGAAGTATGTTCTGTCGATTTCCAAGAAATAGACCTCTAAATATGCATCCATGCCTTCTTCACTGAGCAAACCCACTTGTGTACAAAGTTTATTTCAATGAATTCTCTTCAAATGAAATATTTTCTAAAGGATACCCTAATTTAGAATATGATATTAGACAACCAGCTGATCGACTGGCAGTTCTCCAGTGAAATGTAAAGTTGTGGTAAGTAGTTTTTATTTCTTTCTTGATTTTTCTATTAATGGAGCACTTATAACTAAGGTTGATTGATATTAAATGTTGGGGCTAAAGATTTATGTCGCTTTGTGGCATGTAATTTTTTAAATACATTTATGTATAAGGATAGAGTAAAGTTACATGTGATTTCTGCTAAATTTTGTTTGAACCTTCAAAACAGTTTGTAAAAATTCAAAGGTTCTGTTTTCTTGTTGATCATACCCTGTTTGCTTGTATTGACAAGGATTTAACAAGCAAAGAGTATAAGATTTCAATCAATAAGTAAAAAACTAAAATAAAATGTATAGTAATTTAGAGGAATTCTTAATGAAATTTAATTTCTTTTAACTATTCATTTGAGAAGTTTTTATATGTTGTATGTATTTATATTAGGACAGTTTAGCTCACTTTTGTTCTGTGCTGTTTAATTAACAGTTTATATTATTAGGTAAGTTGTAGAAACTATTTAAAAGAAAAGAATATGATCAATCAAAACTATGATAGCAGTTTTCTAGAATTAGCTAAATTTCTTTGTAATTTGAATTTGATTAAAGTAAACAATTGTGACCACACAAATTCGATTCTTCTTTTAGGGAGGAGGAAACTGTCCAATATATGTAGATAAATCTGTTTATATATTTTCCTTCCCTTTGGGCCATTTAGTAATTTGCTGGGAAATATTTGAAATTAGTATTTGACCAGTGTTAAAATTTTGAAATAAAATGTTAGCTGTTTTAAATTATAGGTTTTCAAACCTAGAATACTCTTTGTTTCCAAGCAGGCAACATTGTTTATCATGGTTTTATTTGGGGGGGGGGGGGAATTTCCCTCTTTTTATATTTTAATTTATCATGTTTTGTTTATTTTCTTACGGGAGACTCTGACAATTTATGAAAGGAATGAAATTTTACAGAGTTGAAATTTAGTCAAATACTGCCATAAAATTTAATGATTTCAAATTTACCTTGAATAGTAAATAATAATTTAAAACAGAACATCCGCATAAACAGCCAGTGGGCTGAATGTACAAAAATTTTATATTTGATTGGGGGTAACCTGGGTATTCTTGAAGCACATAGCAATGTACTAAATGTTTTTAACATGGAATATATAAAATGTAAAGAAAAATTAATAATGGAGAGAAAACAATGATAAAAATAATAAATACTGCTTTCATTATTTTAATACGAGTTTTTGCCGAATATTTCGAATGACCGAATAATTTTTATAAGAAAAATAGATTTTCACTCGTAAGTTTGATAATATAAATTATTAAAAACTCTGGTCACGTTCTTTCAGTTCAATAAATTTAACAATCAAACATATGATAATTTTTAAACTAATGAGCATATAAAATGAAATTAACAATGGAAAATTGCGTTTTCACTGACAATAATAAATATGATTAGATTGCTAAATGTAGAGAAATGTTTATAACACAGAAGAAAGACGCGATTGTAGATTCTAAGTGTTTTAAGCCTTTAAAGTTCTCTCCATATATATATATATATATATATTATACACATATACATATATATATATATATATATATTATACACATATACATATATATATATATATATATATTAATCGCTAAACTAATTAGAAAATGACTATCAGACACATAACTGATCATAAATATGTAAAGAAAAAAAAAAAAAAAAACTTTTAGCTTTCGAGAATTTTTTTCTATGAAACATCTGTAGTTTAAACTGGTTAAATTCAAATAATACTTAAGTTTATAATTATACATACACTAAGTGATGAAAAAAAAAAAAGAAAAGAAAAGAAAAGCGCATGGGTAATTTTACTTTTCCACAGAGAAAAACTCTGTAACTGACATGTAGTAGCTAAATTCTAGCTCTGGTAAAAATAGTTTCATGTAATTCTTATAAATTCTAGTCCCCTTTGAAAGCGAGTTCTAGAAATCCCTGTTAGAATTCTAGAGCGTTTGCCTATATTATCGAGGTCTAACTTATTTAAAAACTTTTGCAAATAAATGCGAATACAACAGGCGAATTTTAGCCACTATAATCTTAGTTTATGACCCAATTCTAGAAAATAGAACGAGAATTTCTCGCAGCACAAAGGATTCAGAATATTATTTCACCATCTAGAAATGTATAGACTAAAAATTCTCGACCATTTCGTCAATTCAGCTTATTGGCGTGCCTTATACGCATAGCCCAGAAATCTATATTTCTAGTTTAAGGATTTAGAAAATGACCACTTATTCGTTCTAGATGGTGAGGTATATTTTTTCCCCCAGTGTCCTTTCAAAAGCGGCCAAATTAAAGATTTAAGAATTGGTACGAAACGAATAGGGATTTTGACGGATATTGGATATTCGTATCTGGCTTTGATAAAAGTTCCATAGTATATCTGATATCCCGCAAAAACACCGCTCATTTCATCCTTTCATTTAAATAAATAAATTGCTGGTTTTTTGAAGGAAAATGGAAAGTATCCAAATGCGTTTTTTTTTTTTTTTTTTTTTTTTTTCGTGTAATGGATCCTCAGTGTAGTATCCCTTAGTGTAAAGGATCTTCTAAATAAACATTGTAAATTGCAAACACTCGCAACAGTTGTTTCAGGGGAAATTAATAGATTGAATAAAAAAAAAAAATACTGAAAAATTCTTACATAAAAATTGTCAAATCATGTCAAATATTTCTTTTCAGTGCGAAACCAATAAACGTTTGAAAATTAAACAATCTAAAAGTATTTCATCAAAATATCATTAATTATTTGAGACAGCATAAACATTTTTATTAAAAAAGAAAAAAAAATCTAAATGAAAAAAAAAAAAAAAAAGTTTTAAATCGTCAAATTTCAAAACTATATATTCAAAGATTAATTTTTAAAAAACACTTTAAACAGTGACTTCTTTTTTAATAATGTATATAATAATAAAACATAAGAATGAAAATTGTTTAATATTTAACTGTTGTATCTGCAAACCTGTGCATACAATTTATATTTGAAAAAATTTAACAACGTCCTATTAAATATATTTTCTAATGTTTGCATTTCAACATGAACATAAAAACCTTTGTGTTTTTAGATTTTTTTTTTTTTTTAATTATTCACTATAATGTAGTAATTTGAATACACAGTGGAAAAATACACAGTGGCTGACATCTAAAAACTAAATTGTAGCACTAGAAAAAATAATTTAAAAATAGTTTCATATCATACGTATAATTCTAGTCCCCTCTGAAAGCGATTTCTAGAAATCTCTATTAGAATTCTAGAGCGTTTTGTCTATATTATCGAGGTCAAACTTATTTAAAAATATCTGCAAATAAATGTAAATATAAGAGGCGAGTTTTAGCAACTATAATTCGTGTTTATTACGTTATAATAACAATATAACTGTTCAACTACGCTCCAAGAGTCATCTTTTTTCTATAATTAATAGATTAATTTATTTTAATACGATATTCATATATATTTGAGCAGATTTGCCAATATTTTCAATTTATTTCGAAGCTTTTTTAGTATCTCCCTACTTTTCACATCACATATTTTGAAGATTTATGTTTTTTTTTCTTATTACATATTGAAAAGTATTTACATATTGAAATGTATTAGTATACCCAAAAGAATGTGTGAAAAAGGGAGTTAATAACAATCCTTCACATTATATTGGAAAATTTTGCAACTCTGTGTGTGAATTAAAAAATACATATATATTTTACTACACACACTTAGATGTGTTATTTGTGCAAAACTTTACTATTTAAGAGTTGAATTCAGTATTTCACAAAAAATCAGATAATAAAGTAAGTTTTTGTCATTAAAAAAAGAAAAAGAAATCTCTTACATTTCAGTTTTCTTCTTCATGTTTTCCAGAAACACTCAAAATGATACTCGTTCAGCAAGCAATCATAATGCGTATATGCTGATGTCTACAATCTGTCTTATATCTGATTTTAAACCCTTTCCATAATAAAGAGGTATGATTTGAAAATAACTGATTATTTTATCAGCACTTAAGAAATGATATTATTTCAAAATGCCATTGTTTCACTTTAAAATATTGAACTTGAATGAATGATATTTTTATCTCATATAAGAGAGTATAATGAAAGTGCAACAAAAGTTTAAGTACTTCCACTTGAAATGTGTTGAAATATCCTAAGATAGATCAATGGCATTAATTAATTTAGAATACTTCTCTTAGAAATCTAAAACAAAATGTATATAATTTTACTAAGCTATTTCAGGATTTTCACTAATTATTTTTAAAAATTATTTTACCAACAGCATAACTGCAAGGAACTCTCATCTATTACTTTGTTATTATTATTATTTTTTTTTTAATATAGTTTCATACCAAATATCGAATTTCACATAATTTTTAAAACTTTGAAAATTTACAAAATTTTATGATATTGTAATCACAAAACTTAATGTTATGTAACTAAAATATAGCTGTATATTGCAACAAAATAGTTAATAATGGAACTTAACTTTTATATCTAAGAATTTAGATTTTGAATTTTTTATTTTTTTATTTTTTTTAAGCACTTAGTTCTAACATTATAAATTTTGCATGCGTAAAAAAGTATGCTCTTATATATATATCTGTGTTTTTATACACTGTGTTCCTGAAAGAATTTTCCGACTTTTAAATTACAAACAAAGATCGATAAAAGAATAAAATAAGTGGTATTTTTAAACTCGAAAAAAATCTGATACACTAATATCAAAGTTTCTTGTAAGTATTTAAATTAGGTGTAGTTGTTTATTGTGGTATATAAAATTTGCAATATACGTAATGGAAAACTCGAACTAATATATCGTAAAACAGGTATAAAAAATAAATTTTCAAGAATGTTTTGCAACCGCACGTCACATTTGATTAAAAATATTACATTTTTCAGCGTTAGAAAAAAGGTGCAACCGAGCACTATAAAAATAATAACATGTCATATTGCTTAAAATATCTGATAGCAAAGTTCCCACGAATTATCCGTATGTTGTTTAAAAAACAACGTGAAAAAAAAAAAAAAAAAAAAAAAAAAAAAAAAAAAATCTGTAACAGAACAATTTGATAACAATCGTACAGAGCCGAATTTTTCCCGTAGTAATTCGTAAAAAATCACGGAAAACAAATTCGTTTTAAACAAAATTTCTCAGTCCAGCAAGGATTGAACCAGGGTCCAATGCATAGCCAGCGACGATGTTACCTCTCACCTACGGAACCCCTTTTGCGGTTGTTACTTAACACATCTTAATCATTTCATTCTTTACTAGTATATACACCTGATAAAATCTACATCAATATTTACACACTTTTTATGTTTACGAAAAAAAAAAAGGGGGGGGGGAGGGGGGCTCTTGACTGACTAATGTTAATGCAAATTTCTGTAGTTCTAGAAAACAGAATTTTTTTTTGCAGGGAAGGTACGTAAGTATTCTATTTTTTAATAATTCTTTTTTCAGTAAAGAATGAAATTTTCAGTTACTATCTATTAGTGAAACTGGAAATGCGTGTTTTGCGTATTACTTATTCACGCTTATTCAAAAGTGCAAGACTGCATTGACAAAAAGTCTTCTTTTATAAGCCCTGCATAAAATGGGCGCAAGTTTAATATCAAAAGAGTAATTATTTCTATAAGAATTTGAGAGGAGTCGCTCAAAAATTAAGAACATTTGTTTTCACTGTTTCTTGTAAACTTAAAAAAAAAAAAAAAAAAAAAATAAATATATATATATATATATATATATATATATATATATATATATATGTATATACATGTAATCAAATATAAACATTTATATAAAATAACATATGTTGCTGCATATGTAACAAATTTCAATATCGCAATTTAAAAGTCAACATTGTTTAACAATTCATATAAATAATACATCTTTAAATTTCAGAAAAAGGAAAAATCATCTGTATTACTTAAATATAGAGGACGTCATCTATAATTTTAAAACACAAGGGTATTTCTTTACAACCAATATCGCCCGATCTGGGCATGCGCGAGAGAATTATGAACAAATTCGGAACGGGAATAATCGCATTGATAATTTTTTAACGTTTCAGAGTAAGACATTTCAGTGATACATTCCACATTTCTAATTATGGCAAGAAAACAATTCATCATCTTAAACTCTTATAAAGAATCGTCGATTTTATCGTTCGTTATTTTAAGAACTATGTAGGACAGAATTAAGAATTGAAGCTGTAGGAAAATTTTCCAAAGTAGAGAAATAAAAATAAAAATAATTTTTTTTTTTCTTTTCAGATATTTTCCATTATGTATAATTATTATCTAGCTGTACATTACAAATATAGAGAGAGTATTATATACTGCCCTTAATTAATAAAAAATTCAATAGTAAAAAGTATTGCCATTAGGAAAAATAGGTACTAGAAATGTTTATTTATTTATTTATTTTAATACATGCAATTATATGTAAAAGTTCTTATTCAAATTTTGACAAACATTTAAAAATCGCTATGGAGGGCATAGGCTGAATCTCTAAAGCAATATGGTCTAGATATTAAGAATTTCTTTATATTCTGAAGAAAAAAAAATCTCTATAACATTTTTCTGCTTTTGTTTTGTTTTAAGAATTGTTAATATTCCTATTCAGTGAAAGACAAAGCCGCAAATAGGTGGGCAGAGCGCCGCAGGGTTAATAAGTGAAGGGAGTCGTCGACAGAGCCCCTAGTTTCTCAAAAAAAAAAGGAGGGGGCGGGGGCCCAATTTTAGTTATCCGTTTTTTAGTGTATAGCGAACATACACTGTAAAAAATGCTGCAGTAAAATTACGGGCAAAGCCCGGCAGCAGAGATTCCAGTCAAAGCCCGTAAAAGTACATTTAGACGATGAATGATGTATCGCCAGTAATTTTACGTTGATATGAAACATACAACCAACCTGCAAAAAAAGTAGCATTGACCATAAAATTAAAAGTTAAAGTTAGAGTTTCTCGAATGCTTTAAAAAAGTTTCTTGCAATTATTACACACGCGTGCAGGGAGAAATCCACAACACTAAAAAACTTATTCATGTTATTACACGCAGAAGTTAATTTATTAATTTTCATGCGAAGCAAACCGTCTTAGGTAGCCCGGGATTCGAACTCACAATCACCTGTGTCAGAGGCCAGCGATTTGCCAACCGCGCCGTTGGGATGGCAATGGCTTTTCTTTACAAAAACAGATACAGTCAATATCAGAACTGACTAGTTAATAAATCTTGTCATACGTACCAAAAGACTTCCGGAAAATTTTTTTAACCGATTTACAGCACAATGTGAAGTAACAAATCTTCAATTATTTTTACAGAACTAGCTGTACAAATTTACAGCAACCTATGCTGTATTTATGTTAAAAAAAGTACTTTATTTTTACAGAATTTTTTTACAGTGATTAAATTGTTAACGTTCAAACTATGCATAAAAGTTATTTCATTTTTAGACTATTTTAAAATCTAAATTTGCTATTTTTGACAAAATTAAGAAGTCAGTCAATTCTCATATTGAAAAAAAACAAAAGCTTTGTTTTTTACCCTATAAAGTCTACGATACTGAATTTTGTGAAAGAAAATCTAACTATTTTTTGAAATCATTTTTATTTATAAACGGACTGGATTGGATTTGGGAATAAGGTCTATTGACTGCTGTAGGTCCTAGGCCTGAGGGGGAGTGCCCTCGGAGGGATCTTTCTGAGGGGTCCTAGCCGTATTTACACAAGTTTCGGAGGAAATCACGGAAAACTCCGAACGGCTAGGCCGACAAGCGCGACCTGTGATCGAGCCCGGCGCCTCACGTCTACCAGCTTTGAGCGCAGAACCGCTCGGCCGCTGGTGGGCCTTTTTTATTCATAAACACTAGCACTAAAGAGGTAGTCTTATTTCAAGGTTCTCATTAGAGGTAAATAATGGGTGAGAATTTCTCACCCTTTTTCAAAAAGAAAATGAAGCTTTTGAAAACTATGTGAGATCTCTGAAAATTAACCGAGACGCAAAATAAACTTTGAGTAATAAAAATAAATCTTTTACATAAATACAGAGAATTTGTGTCTCCAATTAATCCGATTTTTTTTCATGGTTTTCGACCTTTATGGTTTCAGTAATGGGTGCAAAACAGAAATAACTAGAGCCTAATTCTTATTCATCCAAACTGGTTTCCATTGTAAGGCCGATTTCAAACTGTGTTCATGAAGTGTTAGGCATACTTACACTTTTTAGAATAGCAGAAGAGTTTTCTTTTCTTTTAATCTGTATTCCATTGAAGGGAGCCCACCAGCGGCCGAGCGGTTCTGCGCTCAAAGCTGGTAGACATAAGGTGCCGAGTTCGATCCCAGTTCGAGCTCGTCGGCCTAGCCGTTCAGAGTTTTCCGTGGTTTTCTTCGAAACTTGAGTAAATACGGGCTAGGGCCCTTTAGATAGACCCCCACGGAAGGCACTCCCCCTCTGGCCTAGGACCTATAGCAGTCAATCGGCCTTATTCCAAAAATCCAAATCCATTGAATGAAGAAAGGACTGAAGTATTTCGAGAGCAGAACCTGCTATATATGATGTAATATACATATCTGATGGTCATATTCGGATAAAACAGCTTTGTTTTTTAACAGTGAAGATCATACATAATAATCTTAAGACTTACCTTCAAATGGTTAATTACATATTCATTTCATATTAAAATAAACTTTATTTTAGAATATTGTAAAAAATGCATTGTGGAAACACCATTAAAATTTTCCGTTCTCTAAGGCTTAACTAAAGGGTGACGAGCAATTAGAATGCTGTATGCTTAAAAAAAAAAAAAAAAAAAAAAAAAAAAAAAAAAAATTAAAAAAATTCGTTTAGTGGATAAAACAATTATTAGGTTGTAGTTTGTGTTTCAGAAATCTGGCTTCAAATCAAAAAACCATTTTAGCTTTCTTTTTTAATGTTTTCGTGGCAATAGACAAAGAAAATCAATTTCATCAATATCAATTACTCAGTTTCAGTCAGATGGAATTTTTTTGAATTAAATTAAGAAAACAATAGCTTATTAAAACCAATGAATGTTTCTATGCGTCATGCGTGCATAATTAAACACATTCAATTAGTGTAAATAACAATCATAGTTTCAGTTTGAAAATAGAATTCTCTCTTGATGTCACTGAAATGATAGCATTTGAAGAGTTTTTCTCATAAGAAAATGGTTTGGTGAAAGATAAGAGCAATTTGCATAGATTAACGGCTTTTTCTCGTAAAAATTCAAAAAATTATACTTTCGAACATCAGTTTACGGGCTGTGACCGTTTAGCTAGCAAAACGGTCATTTCCCGTAAAATTATACGGTTATTTCCTAAATTATGCTTCCAAAACATTAATTTACGGATTATGACCGTTTAGGTAGCGAAACGGTCATTTCCCCTAAAATTATACGGTCAAATACCGTGATTTTACAATTTTATTATACAGTGTACATACAAATATTGTGCTTATTATCATTAGATATTTTTTATAGTTATAAAAATCTAGCATGTAGTTATCAGAAAACTTTCTTTTATATTTTTCTATACAAATTCATGCAATACATATTTTGATATGAAAGAAACAAAACACTGGATGTTCTTGTACAACCCCTGGCAAAAAGTATCCGATCACCGAAAACAGTGCTTATGATACGTTAAAACATAAGGTTATTTTTTCACAAATTCAAACTTTTTTCAAACCTATGAGTATGCTTTTGTGAAATATGACTAATTTTGTCAAATTCTATTAAATAGTAATAGAAATTACAATATCAGTTAAGAGTTTACACGAGAAAATACGTTGAATCACAAAGGAAAAATATTTCCGATCATCATTGTGTGGAGAAAAAAGTATTTGATCGCAAACAAAAGCAACACAGTTAAATGATATATGCAAATTTTTTTTACTCGGCGCATGCGTTCAAGTTCGAAGAAGACGGTATAAAAGGTCAAATTGTAGTTTGAAAGTTACAAGTTAGTTTCGCATCTGCTGAAGTATGGCTCGAAAGAGAGAATTATCTAATGATGTAAAACTTTTGATTGTTAAACGCTTAAAAAGCGGAATTTCCCAAAGAAAGGTTGCTAAGACATTTGGATGTGCTCAAAGTACTGTTTGCGAAATTTGGAAGAAATATCGCTTAAGAAATGATGTAAGAAATCTGCCTCGAAGCGGTCGACCACGAGTAACATCAAGTAGACAAGACAGGAAATTAGTTGATCTTGCCAAATCTATGCGAAGGTGTACGTCTAAACAACTGAATGCCGAGTGGTCAAAGTATGGAGTAAAGGTATGTGCACGTACAGTGCGAAATCGTTTAAATAATAAAGGATATCACTTCTGCAAAGCCAAAACCAAGCCATATATGACTAAGAAACACAAGAAAAATCGTCTTCAATGGTGCAAGAAATACAAATGCTGGTCTTCTGATGATTGGAAGAAGGTTATTTTCAGTGACGAATCTCGTGTTTGTCTAGGAACTGGGGATAACCCTGGAATGTTTGTGTGGAGGAGAGCTGATGAAAAGTTCAAAGAAGATTGCCTAAAAACTAAAGCTAAATATCAGCCTTCATTTATGGTGTGGAGTTGCATGACATCTCAAGGAGTTGGTAAATTGTGTATAGTGTTGCAAACAATCAATTCAGAAGTATATGTTAACATTTTAGAGCATTATTTGATACCTAGCATCGAGGAAGCGTTTGGTGACTCCTCCGATTTCCTATTTCAAGATGATAATGCGTCCTGCCATAGAGGTAAACGGGTCAAGGATTTCTTAAATAAAAACGGAAATTCTCCAATAAAGACTCTGAACTGGCCTGCAAATAGTCCTGATCTTAATCCGATCGAAAATATTTGGAATGTTTGGAAAAATAATATAGAAAAGAGAAGACCGACCAATATGAATGCACTTCGTCTAGCCATCAAGGAAAGCTGGAAGGAAATTCCATCACATTTATGTGAAAAGGTTGTTGAATCCATGCCCCGCCGTTTAAAGGCAGTTATTAGAGCAAAAGGAGGACCAACCAAGTTTTAAATTGAAATTTATCGAATATTTTTTTCCCGGTTATGTGATGATCGGACATTTTTTTCTTTGAATACTTTATATTAATTTTCCTCTGTATTGTAAAAATTAATTGCAATTTATGGTATTATTTTTTATCATGTCACAAAGTAAGATACTTTTGTAATAAAAAACTTTATTTTAAAAAATGTAATAAATTTTTAGAAAAATAGCCTTTTATAGTAACGTATCTTAGACACATCTTTCAGTGATCGGATACTTTTTGCCAGGGGTTGTAAAGTCAATTATGTACCGAAACCTCGAAAAATGCCTTTCTTTTTCTTTTCTTTTCTCTCTCTCTCATTCTCTTTTTGTTAAAAATGAAAAATTAACAAGTTTGTTTTAAACGTATATATATATATATATATATATATATATATATATATATATCTCTGTGATTACCTCGCTACATAACCATGCACGTCTGTGCGGGTGATGGGGTACCATCCCCTCAACACCCCGTTGTACCAGTCTGTATATATCTATCTGTTCAAGAGATACTTCAAAGGCAAATGTAAAGCTTTTGTTGATTTCGGTAATGAATAACTCTTCCAGGGAAGTAAACCATAAAGTAAACCATCACAAAAATTAATATTTGGAATCACACGTGAAAATTTAATTGTAATTGTGTAATTTTAAACCCTTTACTGTTTATAAATCCCCGAACTGTCAGAAAAATGGCAAAAACGACTTGCTAAGCCCCCCTCCCTCCATAAATTAATAGGGAATTAAATAATAATAAGAATGATAAAATCTTTGCCAATTTATTAAAGTATTATGTATACTGTGTACATTGTTTTAAGGTTTTGAGTTTTAAAAAACTATATAGTTTTTTAAATTACATAGTTCATATAATTGACGCGCACACTAAATAAAAAAAAAAAAAATTAACATTGAATTAAATAATTGCAAAATAATTTTGTTTCATTAAAATGTGCTTTATAATAAAGCAAAATTACTTTAATGGAATTATGATAAAACATTAAAAATTTTTGCTTCTTTTTTTTTTTTTTTTTTTTTTTTTTTTTTTTTTTTGTAAATATTTAACTATTAACTTATAAGTATTTTTTAACTCAAAACCACAAAACAGTACACGGAGTATAAGTAATACTTTAATAGAATAATAAATTATTAAAAAAAGCTTTAAAAAATTCATCCCCTTTAGGTATACTTGGGTTTTAATACGTCGTTTTTCCCATTTTTCGGACATTTCGAGGACCTGTAAACTAAAAGTTAAAAAACGCACAATTACAAATAAATTTTCTCATTAGTGTGATTCCAGAAATTAATTTTTGGGATATTTTATTTTATGATTTATTTTCTTAGAATAATTATCCACACTTTCGAAATTTAAAAAAAAAATCTTTACTTTTGACCATGAACTTGACCTATTGATATTAATTCAGATGATTGGCTGCTCTTTCTCGGTAAGCGTATTTTGTGACTTTTTTATATGAAGCTCGACTGTATGTAAAGTGCCATTCCCCTCCCACCACTGATAAGAGTCATGATCTATAGTAATGGAGAAAACATTTCTAAGTAACGAAGAGAACAGATGTGTTATCAGGAAGATAGGTAGTAAGTTAAAACGAATGATTACTAACGAAGACGTAAGAAAATACCAAGCTCATCGTAAAAATGCAGTAAAAAATGGATCTGTATTTTGTCCTATATGTATATTGACAATATATAGATATCCTAAACTAGCAATGGTGGATGCATTGGAAATGACAAAGAGGACAGATGTGATGATTGTCAATAAATTATCGGGAAAATAGATAGTAAATTAAAACGAATGGTTACAGATGAAGACGTAAATATCTATCAAGATTGTTGTAAAAATATTGTACAAATAGGGTCGGTATTTTGTCATAAATGTATGTTGATAATATATAGAAATCCGCAACCCACAGCATCTACTAGCAATGACGATACTATTGAAGATGACAATCACGGCAATGATTTCGATGACCCGGATTTTAAAATGTTTCGCCGAAGTGCTTCACGTAAAAAATATGTTGAACTACAGATTAAAAGAGAGTGACACAGTATTGTCAGTATTGTGTCTATCTGATAAACACAATCGCCATCGTGCCTCTAGAGGCTCGCTTTCAAGCAATTACAAAACGAAGAATCATTATTCCAAAAGGAAATCGATGTTGCACTAGCCATTTGATAAAAAAATGATTTTTTAATGATAAATTGCAACTTTTACGTGTTTATTCTATTTATAGTTTGATAGAAAAAGAAGAAGTCTCTCAGTTTTTAAAATTTTTGGCAGCTAATGTGGATTCAGTACTACGTAATAGAATTGGTAATTTTTTTGAGGAAGAAATATTTACATACACTGGTCTTAAGAGGAAAAATATAATTCATTTACAAGAAATGCTTACTAGTATGAGAAATAGTGAAGAAAGATCAATAATACAAGCATTGGTAGTGTTTCTATTTAAACTCATAACTGGTAATTCTAACGTGGTAATACAGAAAATATTTGGCTTGACATATCGTCAACAAATATCAGATTATATTCATCAAGTTATCGAAGCTTTTGAAAAAGATATCTTAACATTTTATTTTTAAATACATGCAAAAGCTAGAGAAGATTTAATTACTAATAAAAATTCTTTTATTGCTGAAAGTCTTCTTGAATTATTAGATTCTACTTTAGCTTTAATCTTTGACAGTACCTACATAAGACATCAAAAGAAAGAATATTTACCAGTGGGCAAAAGAAAAAACCGCTTTGCAAACCTTTCATTATTTGTGCGACAAATGGGTATGTAAATAGTTGATATAGCAGGTCCTTTCAACGCAAACTTGAACGATGTAACTATAATGAAAAACTTACTAGAAGAACCCAATGGATTAAAATCGCTTCTACAACAAGGTGACTTCTGCATTGTTGATCGCAGTTCCCGTGACGTGGCGAATTATATACAAGGTCAAGGATACTATGTTTTAATGCCAGCTTTTAAGGGTAACAGAACCCAATTAACAGCAGAAGAAGCAAATGCATCACGACTTGTAACTAAAATACGCTAGGTTGTCGAAGCTATACATGGCGATACTGGTTAAAAATATCCCCTATTACATAACATCTTGGATAACGAACTTTTGTGCGTGGTAAAGTCCTTGTGTAAGATAGTTGGATTTTTAAACAACACTTTCAGAAAAAGATTAAACTCTGATTCAGGCCTAGCTGATGCAATAATTGTACACATGAAGTAGCGTCGAACTCAGCAAAATACAATGCAAGAATTGGTTGACAATAACAACTTGAATCGAAGCTAAAAACCTTTTATGACATTATCTGCAACAACATTGATGGATTTACCAGAACTCATAGAAAATGATCTTAAAATATTATTTACTGGAACTTATCAATTGTCTCAAGCAATATGTTATCTTGCAGAAAATAGTAAATGATGTAGGTCTAAATCTTGAATATTTGAAGCAATGCGAAAACATTATACGAATAAGAGTGCAATGAAGACACATTATTAAAAAAATATGTCATTGCTATACTGAGTAAGAACCAAACTTGAATAGTTATAAGGGTATTAAAAGATGTATGTGTGATTATGCAAACGGAAATAGATCCGTCGGCTGTTGTGCTGATATATCGACAATAATTTATTTGTCACATGGTCGAATCAAATCAAAAATTGTAAGACCAGCTGAAATATTGATTTCAACATTTGATAAAACTAGTGTAACTATCACTATTGAAGAAAATAGTGATGATGATTAAACCTTGATTGTAAATGATTCTTATTTGTAGTTGCATCTTTGCTTTTTATAATTGATTCTGTAAATATAAATTATTTCGTACGGATACCTGTATTGGATTTTAATTTTCTAAACTATGGTCAACTTATATGACGCTTTTGTAATTGTTGTATGTAATAGCAATTTAATAAATAAATAAATTGTAATTTTTTGGTAGGCGTCACTTCGGTTGGGAGTACAAAAAATTGTACCGCAAAAATATACTTGACATTTTCCACACATTTTATTCGAGCAACAATTCTAAAAAATATATAGGGGAGGCCCGTGTACCTAGGTCCGGTTTTTTTTCAATGCCCAAAAACAGAGCCCTTGACCTGTTTAAAATTATCAAACTGATATGTACATATCTTTAGGACTAATTACTTCCAAATGGGATTAATATAAATTCCTAAAATAATAAATTCCGACAAATAGAAGGTTTAAAAAAAAAACTTCACTCGTGGCCCTAGGTACAACACCCTCATTGTACCTGGGGCCAGACCTCATTGTACCTAGGACCATTCTCTCATATTTAGATTTCACTTTGTAATGGATAAAAAATAAGCATATAAACATGTATTTTATAAAAGAAACAATATCAAATAATATATTTATTTATCATATAATAGTTATCATGTTAGGCTTCGGAAGAGTTTTATATGATAATTAATTCTGTGTGAGGGGGGCTACCGCCACCTCAATCCCCGTTTCATTAATGCACCTACATTTATATGGAATTTAATTCGGCTATTAAAAAATAATTTATTAAAATTATTATTTAAAAAAATTATCTTTTATGATAATTCAGACAATTCCCCTATTAGAGAAACAGTATAACACTAAATATCCAAAAAAAGTCCATTTTATTCTCAATATAAAAAAAAAAAAAAAAAAAAAAAATTATTATTATTAAAAGTAAAAAAATTCGATAACTTTGTTTTAAATTATCGCAGATCGATGGTTCAACCATTCGTTTAGAAGGCAAGGTATTGGCAAGCTCTTTTGAAAGATACTCCTACATACACAATTTTTTTTTTTCCGAGTTGACTATCTCTATTACAAAAAATATATATTCGTTTCATTTGGTTTAGTGCAGTCTATGGACGTTAAACTCTACGTACCTGCAATTTCCCCCATAAACGTAATGTATTAGAATTCTCTTGATTGTCCCTGTACACGAACCATTTGCTTGATCTTAACGAAAAGCTTATTATAGCATCCCTATATGATACACATTTAGACTACCAAGTTTGGAATGTCTACTACTATTTGTTCTTGAGATATACTTATAACAGGCACACAGATATACACACAGACATACACACAGACGCACAGACATACAGACATACTCACAGACATACACACAGGCGCACAGACATACACACAGACCAACCGCTAAACACATGATTTTCGTATTCAGGAGACCTCAAAACGTATAAATATAACAGAATCTCACTTTCGAAAATTTGACCCAAAAACAATACTTTCTCTGCCTTATGGGTAAGAGAAAGTAGTAAACTGTATTATTTTGGTAGGTATTATTTTGGCAGCTATTCAAAGCTTTTCAAATTAACGGAACTGCCATGGGTGCCCCTATATCTGTCGTTATAGATGAAATTGTAATGCAACACTTAGAAAACAAAATTAATTCCCAGTTACATGATAAAAAAAAAATTCTGGAAAAGATATGTGGATGATATTTTATAATTACTAAGCAACTTTATGTTAACGATATTTTAGATTTTGCTAACTCTTTATGTCCTGATATCCAGTTTACCCTTGAAACTGAAATTAATAATGAACTACTCTTTCTTGACATCCTTATAATGCATAAAACAGTCAATGATTTTTTACATTTTTCAACTTCAGTCTATAGACCTTCTCTGGTCAATATCTTAACTTCAATTCAGCTAATCCTTTATCGCATAAAATTGCAGTCATTCGTACTCTTTTACATCGTGTAAAGCATCATTGTAGTAATTCCGAATTATTAAATATTGAACTATCCAAAATTTTTTTCTGATTTAAAAATAATGGTTACCCCCTCGTTTTATTAAAAGAATTTATAAAGAAGAGTTATATCTTTCATATAAATCAGTTTATCCTAAAGTTAAAAATTCCACTTATCGTACGACTATCCCTTATTATAAAGGTATTTCTGAAAATATCTCTAAATTACTTAGAACAGTTAATATCTGTACTAGCTTTAAACCTCAACTCCGTATTAATAACTTTCTCTCAAACTTTAAACCCGCTGTCCTCCCTTTTAAACGTCTAGGTGTAAACTATAGTATTCCTTGTAAAAAAATTGTGATTCTACATATATCGGTGAAACTGGCAGAACAGGTGAAATTAGATTAAAGGAACATAAACGCTCATTTAAAACAGGAGATTTAAAATCAAAACTCGTAATCCATTCTCTCAATAGTGATCATATTCCAGATTTTGAAAACTTTAAAATTTTAGCTTCTAATAAAAATATCTATGAATCCTGTATTTTTCTAGAGGGCGCTTTTACCAAAATGTAACTTTCTGCCTTGAACGAGGCTAAAGCTATTCCTCCTGAATATTTAATCTTGCTATGATGTATTATGAATTTTTGTAAATGTTGTTTGTGCTTGTATATTTTGACACTGAGGAGGGCTAGTATTCTAGCCGAAAAATCTGTCTTATGTTTTAATGTTTTTAATTAAAATGTATTTTTAAAGTTTTAAATTTTTGTATTTTTTATGTCATTTTAAATGTTACATTGGTTTTAATATATTAATGAGACGTATAAATTATGTTTAATTTTACTAAAATTATTTTTAATTAATAAAGTTTAAAATTGAAAATTAAATAAGGAAAAGGAAAAATTACAGAAAAAACTAAAACAAGAGAGGAAGGAAGAAGAAAAAAAAAAACACTTGCAAATATACTAGCAAAATATTGTTTTCAAACAAAAGAGAGTAAAGTACACTGTTAAAAATTTCAGTTCAAGGTTGAACCAAATGTTAGTACTACAGTAGCTTAAATTTGCCAGATTGAAGTAAAATAGGGTACAACTGTTCGTTGCAACCATGCGACGGTGAAACCTTCTACCATGATTTGGTGCTTCTTGTTAAAAAAAAAGCGCCAAATTATGGTAAAAGATTTCTCTACCTTACGGATGCAGCTATTGCAGTAAAAAACCTTGGTTTAACAAAGCACCAAATAATGGTGAAATGTTTCACCATCGCGGGGTTGCAGCTACAGTGTACCATGTTTTGGTTCAACCTAGGACAAAATTTTTAACAGTGTACAACTAGATTTATCATTAACAATTTCTTCCCTGTTTTGAAATATAACTATGTTTTTAAGAACAATTATTTCAACATAGAAATTGGTAGTGAAACTACATTAAAGAAAAATAAGCTACAGCGTTTTTTATAGATTACACTATATATTACTAAATGATGCTTTACAATTTATTTAATAAATTTTTCGTATCTTCTGTTTTTTTTAACCTTTTAAACTGTTTTATTTCTACTAAAAGTTGAAACTGTTTCGTTTAACCAGAATTTTCTTATTCTTATTAAAATTACGCATATATTGGTATGATGTTTAAGGCTCGTTTCAGCTTTTGTAAAATCGCCCAGTGCACTGTTAAAAAAATGCAACTTTGCTGACAGAAATTCTCTGTAATTTGAGAAAAAAGTCGTAAATTACGAAAAAATTATGTTGACAAAACGTATTTTCCTGTAATTACAGAGAATTTCTGGTAGCAAAGTTGCATTTTTTTAACAGTGTGGTCGAAATACGACCAATTTTTTTGCAAAGCAAAGAATTCGCCTTTTCGTAAACGGAATTAAATTGAAACACAGCGGCGTCAATCGTTTGTCGATGTGCATCCAAAGTGAATCCGCAAATTTTTACTTAATATATTTCTCTAAGCTTGGTACACTGTAGATGCTGTGCCTTTCCTGAAATGAGAGGAAATCGCAACTTGGTAGCGCCCCCAGTTCGGTGATATAGCCCAAAAGCTAATCTCTACTAATTCAATCCAAGGTCCAACCAAATATCAAGTTCGGTTAAATTAAGTCCATTGGTTTATAAAGTACAGCGTTCGAACTGAAAAAGACAGATATTTTCTAAAAATGGTCGAATTGAATTCGGAGGAAATCTCAAAACGTGTAACTTCATCAAAAAACCGAAAATCTAATTTTTTTTTCTGAATCTTATGCTTTCTTCTTATATATGCACAAGATAGAATAATATATGCACTTTTTTAAAAAAATAAGTAGTCAATTTCAATTAATTGAAATGCAAGGAAATCTCAAAACGTGTAATTTCATCGAAAACCGGAAATCGAAATCTTTCCGTATCATCTACTTTCTTCTTACACATGCAGAATCTAGTAATAAATCCACTTTTTTAAAAATAGTAGTCGATTTCAGTTAATTGAAATGCAATAAAATCTGAAAAATGTAAATTCATCGAAAACTGGAGATCAAAAGTTTTTCCAAATTTTAAACTTTCTTCTTATATACATAAAAGATATACGTAGAAGATAAGCGAAGTGAGAAGTTACTGACCATCGTTGGGGCTAAGTAAAAGATTTCCTATGTTAATCGTCCATTGGTTTTTTTGTAAAAAAATATTAAAAATTGAAAATTATCTTCCAATTTTAATTCCCATATTTGGGTATAACTAAAAATTAGTCATCATTCACATGCGTTAGATGAAGTTATTTTGCTGTCAAATTGACAAAACGATAATTTTAAATTTAAAATCTCTAGAAACAAAATTGGCATAGATTTAATATCTCTTCGTCCTTGTTGTTTTGTGTATTTTGCGATCAAAAACGTAATACGAAAACATACGTGCCAAATGCATATTTTCGTAATACATATATATTATACACAATATTGTTACATATTATTAATTGCTCGTTATTAAAATAACCATGCTTTTTGAAAGGAATTAAATATGTTCGCCAAATAATTTGGGGATCTTTTATTAAGATTTTTTCCCCCGCCAAGGACGGCAGATATCAAATCTGTTTCTTTGAAATGAATCTCATTCCGTTGAAATTAAATGTTTATGTTTATATTCGATAATGGAAGTCTGTCATTTTATTTTTCTAGAGTATTGAAAGGGTATAGTGGGTTAAGCATATGAAAACTGCACTAGCGTCGAATAAAGAGTTTCGTCTTCAATTGATTGATCTTTATCTGAATCATCCATATACATTATTTCAGACTTCTAACCTCGACCATAAAGGAGTGATGGGGGTGGCAACCCAAAATGTTATATCTAATTTTTCTAAAAGCTATTCAAGATATTTTATAGCGATCGAAACTATTTATAAATGTCTATGCGTTACATATCATAACTATTTTTCAGAATTTTTGCTCGATTTTAAATAGTGGAAAATGATACGTATATTTTGGATAGACGATTTTTTATACTATCCACGGAAGTGGATAGTATAAAAAAACATACAAGCTTTCAGTCTTGCTTTTGCCTCCAAGGCAGTTGCACGTGTTTGCACCTGATGAAGAAAGTCTACGTCCTTTCGAAACCGGTTGTGCTGATTTAAAATTTATGGTGTGTGAAGAAGTTTTAATTTCTTTCTATTGACTATACGCCAGTTTTTGAATCTATTTTTGGTCATACTTCAATAACTGTACACTGTTAAAAAAATGTCCTATTTGCTGCCAGAAATTCTCTGTAATTTGAGAAAATACGCATAATTTACAAAAAAATTATGTTGTCAGAACGTATTTTCTCAAATTACAGAGAATTTCTGACAGTAAATTGGACATATTTTTTACTGAGTACTTTGCACAAATCCTTATGAAATTGAAATATGTTCTTCATATACACAAAACCGTGATTCATATACACATGATTAGCATTAAGATTTACAAGGCTACACAAAAATATTCAGTTAAGAAAAGATTATTATTGGAAAGTTGCTGGAATTTCATTTTCGTTTACATTAAGCGTTTTTAACACTTTCTGAAAACGTTGAAGGAGGAGTATTATTTCAATTAGTTTAACTCTCTGTCCGCCTGTCCGCGAACAGTGATCGTAAATATTTTTAGAATTTCTTTAAAATGATATATGCTATTCGTGTTCACTATGGATTGTTCTCTAATTAAAATGACATTAAAAGGTACTGTACAAATGGTTTCTATACAGGGAAAAAAAAGACAATCCATTGCGTATTACGAGAGATATTTTCATAAATCATATTTAAATAACTTTTCTATTGCAAAAACCATAATGAAATTGATATTAATTCTTAATACGTTAAAATAACATTTTTTATAGAATATGATATGCTTAGCGTACAGATTTACAAGGCTACACTAAACTATTCAAATGCATTAAGGGCACCAATTTGAAATTGCTGAAAATGCACTTTCGTTTGTGTTAAGCATTTTAAAGATTTTCCAAAAACGTTTAAAATTGATTATGAATTCATTTAGTCTGTCTGCTTTTTTGTTTTTCTGCCTGTTCGTTGTGTAATAGCGAAGGCAAAGAACTTTAAAGTTTAAACGATGCAACGTGTAAATACAGTCGGAAAGTGTTAATAATGTATGCGTACCGCATGATTTTTCGTTTTTTATTTTATTTTATTATTCGTCCTATTTTTTCTGAGTTTTGTAATTTTGCACATTTCTGTTGGTTTCTTTTTCTCTTTCCCCATTGATTGCCACTCCTATGCTACTAATGGTTACGTCTGTCTCTTCTCAATTTTAGTAAGCTTTCTGCATTTTTAGCGACAGAGTATGCCTTCTTTTGAGTTTAATAAAACAAAAAATGCAGCCTTTAGGAATATGTATATATATTTAAACATTCTATCAATTGTATTTATCACTGGCTATTGAAAGCTGTATACGGAATAATTTTAATAATTTACGAACTATAAGCTTTATCAACTGCAATTTCTTTCTAATAAAGTTGAAAACTTTTACGTGTTTGATTCGTCTGTCTCTTCTTGTTTTTACTTCTGCAAATACAATTACTCAAAAAATAAAATATATTGAATTACCGTTTTGATTACTGATACATATTTCACAGACAACGTGATATATGAAATAATGATAATTATAATAATACATTTTTTTTCTGAATTTTTTCGTACAAAATGAGAAACACATAACTTGTGTACTGGAGTAAAGCAATTAAAAATGTATGATTTCTTGACGGCAAATCCATTTTCAGAAGCGATATTGCTTTCCCTAAGAGAAAGAAATGTCGAATAAATATTAGGCATGGTGTCTATCAAGCTGTTAAGGGGATACATCACAAATCCTCAAGGATAGCCAAAGCCCATGTTATTCTGTGTGAAAATTTATTTATAGAATTACACATTAACTAATAGATATTTTTATAGTCTGTTTTCACATTCTGAAAATACGCAACCGTTAAATTAGTTCTTGTTTTCAATAGATTTTTCAAAATTTAAATATTACATTTTTGAGCTTAAAAATGCGAAAAATTTACTAAGTGTATTTTTCTCATATTTTAGCTATAGAACGAAATATTAAAATTCAAAAAAATTTCGCCCTATAAAAATGACAACTAATATAACGGTTGTGGAATTTCGATATGTGAAAATGGAGTTAAAAGAAAAAAAATAAAATGCAGTATATTAGATATAGAGTAATTCTGTAAACAAATTTCGCCATAGAATGGAATTTGGTGACCGGAGTGGAGGGATATTGTAAGAAGGAGTGAATGAATGAAGTAATCCTCCCTACTCCTCTACAAGAATTTTTTCTATCTGTGAGGTCGTTTGTGGGGGAGACAGGCAGCCAGCAGATCGTCTGCCTAGCATGTCCCAAACATGTTGTATTGTATTAATGTCGAGAGAACATGCTGGATAAACCATTCGTAAGATTCCATTATTCCTTAAAGAAAAAAAAAACATTCTAGCCGAACGTAATGTGGTCTGCAATTGGTACCATTAAAATGAAATTATTTCCTACCGCTCCAGCTTGGTGTGAAGGTTTCATCTTGATTTTGACAGGCTGCCAGAGGAACATTTCTAATGATGTGGAAGTCGATTGACCATTATAGGAGATACTAACTTAGATCAACTCTCCATCTTCTACAAATCTGACACCTCTTTACAAAAATGCAGTTATTTCTAATGTCACATTTTCAACACACAAAAATATGCCTATTATCAAGAACAGATATAAAATAAGATTCATGTCAGAAATGGACATTGCTCCATCCATGTCTTCTCCAAGTGACATAATGGCCTACAATATATCTGCGAATTTCATGACTACTCTCGGCCGCAAAATTATTCGAGCACTAGAAATAAATCCTATAAAAAAAAGTACACTTAATACTGTTTTGTTAAATAAACCCTTGTAGAAATATGTTCTTAGGCTGACTAAGAACATGACTCGACAAAGATTTATTTAACAAAGCAGCATTAAGTGAACATTTTTTACATAGTAATTAATACTAGCACTCGAATAATTTTGCTATTGACTGTACGTTTTCTTAACGACCTTATATGCCAAGATCTACAAACGTACAAACATAATAGCATGAAATCAGTTTCGGACGCTTTGCAGCGAGACTCTAGTGCCAGTTATCAGTAGATAAACGAAGGTTTTGTTGAAGAAATGTGGCGTTCATAGTTAGACTATTTCCGATTATATGGAAGTCTATAAGGAATATTTATTCAGACCATATTTTAATTTTTATACATTGCACATTACTAACGAACTTAAGTAAAATTAAATCAATTTATATTCACAAAAATATCTTTTCTACAGAATGTGGTATGAATTGCATTAACTATTAGTCTATGGCAATACAGAAAATTATTCAGATACGTCGTGTAGTGGAAAGTTCTCGTAATTCACTTACAATTCTCTGATGGGGATTTATGATTATATATATAAATATTTGTAAGGCAGTAAATATTTAATATGGATTATATGAAGTTTTAGACAATATACAGAAATATGCAAAAGTTATATTCTTTATCCTTTTTTTGTAAAAGTGAAGTAAAAAGATGACTTTTTGTGAGTTTTTATTTCTTCTTATTGAAAGAGAAATTATACTTTTAAAAATACCAATAACTTTTAGAGAATATTCAGGTCTACACATAGGCATATATTTTCTACCTTTACTTTTACTTTTTTTTTCACATTTGAAAAAAAAATATATATGTTTATATACATACAGTCGAACCTCGTTAAAGTGAACACGCTTAACATGAATTACTTTTAACACGAACTGCTTCCATAATCCCCATTAAAATAAAGATTAGTGTAGTTATATGAAGATTAAATACACATTGCACAAACTACTAATAACATAAATATTTCTTTCTTTCTTTTTTTTTTTTTTTTTTTTTTTTTTTTTTCTTTTTCAGTTCCCCTTGAGATTTATGTTAGCAAGGTTCGACTGTATGTTGAATCTCGATTCGTGAATAAAACATTTAATCTAGTAATAAACATTAACAATTTAGGCGTACTACAAAGAATTGATTGTTAAATTGTGATTTATTTATTTTGTGTTTCATGGTGTAATAAAAAAGGGTATGAATTTATAAATAACGTAATTTTAATGTAAATGAATATTCTTTGAAATGTAGTTTAAGATAAGAAATTGATGTTTATTTTAATTAATGATAGGTTTTCACTGAAAAACACACTCGTCTGAGAATTCAATTATTTGCATAACAATTTTAAAAATGAATGTGGACATTAAATGTTCCTATACTAGTAAGATTTGAAAAAAAATCCCTTATTATTAATTCTTAAAGCATATATTAAACAAAAATCTGTTATCATTCACTGGTGAATACTGTTTTAGCAACACTATATTGCCCAAGCAGTCAAAATGCCTGTTTTTTGCCAATGTAGGTATCAGAAACAAAAATGGATGACGGCAAATACAACTATGAACAAACGCATTTATGCCATGTATATAAAGCCGCATGAAATCTAAGATTTTGCATCATTATGTATTTATATATACATTAACGAAATTAAAAAGACATCAAAAATAGTTTCTATGACAATTAATATTATTTTATTTCATTTTTATTTTTATTTAAAAAAACAAATACATATTTTCATTTTATATAAAAGGATAAGAAATATGCCGCTATTTAAAATTACAGTCCAGAATGTTCATCTCAAAAATTCATAGGTCTTATTTTTATTTCTGATCGAAGTAGAGGTTCTTTCTTCCAGCTAAACCATTTGATTCCAGTGGTCTCATTGTTGTACAAACCATTTAAATCTGCTTCATAACAAAAGTTAAACCATCCAGCGCTGTTATATTTGGTAGCACAATTTGTTAACGACAAATCGTTATTTCTATCTCGTGTGGTAAACTTCATTTTATCGTGCGCTTTCATAGCATTTCCTAATAAATAAATAAATAAATAATTAAATAAATAAACAAATAAATAAAAGTTAATAAAATTCATGTATTGCTACTTATTAAT
Organism: Salticus scenicus; assembly: GCA_963930645.1. NCBI lineage: Eukaryota > Metazoa > Arthropoda > Arachnida > Araneae > Salticidae > Salticus > Salticus scenicus. Next base: position 92,683,919 of record OZ005650.1, read on the forward strand.
GTTACATTTAGAAATTTAATGCACATGGGAATGCAATTAGTTAACTGCGTTATTTATATTGATCGAAAAAGTGAAAACGCTGAATACATTAGTTTTATAAATTAGAAATATTATGCTTTTAAAGCCGATTCTACACAATTGTTTGGGTTGGACACTGACATATATTTCTACTTCCTGAATATATACAATACTTAATAAACTACGAAGTAGAGTGATTGTACGAGATTTCTGAATTTCATTACTATCTAATTTCCATGTGAGATACCAGTAAGATCAGAAGCTACGTATTAAGTAATAATTACTTTAATTTCAAGATGAAAATATCTGAAATTTTAAAGGTTTTTGAGATAATTTTTTATTCTTTTAACAGTGCGAAAAAGCAATTACCGTAAATTGTGCTTAACCTAAGCTAAATAATTATAATTCTATAATATATTATAATTATGTTTATATATTTATTTAATTATAATTCTACTAATTCTAAATAAAAATGAAATTTTCTAGTGATTAAAATCGTTCTGAATTATTTAATTATTTTACACATATAGCAAGATTTTCCAAATTGCATTGATTCCAATTGATTTTTATTTTACAGAAACATTAAACTTTAAAACTGAAATTTAATAAAAATATTTCTGATTAATATATTTAGTTACTACGGTATTATTTCAATAATTACTTGGATTGTACCTTTGCATTTCTTATCAGCAATGACTTTATTTTAAAGTTCATATTTTCTTTTATTTAGAAAAGAAATACAAGATCAAGATTAAATGAAATGATAAATAATATAGTCATAAAAGAATTTTTTTAAATGAATTATCCATAAAAAAAAGCATAATAAGATAATTACTATGCTGTATTCTTTTTAAAGTACTTAACTGAATTAACAATTTCCCGTTCCGTGACACGAACATGGTGTCAATATGAAATATATAGAGGCCGCCTTTCGGCGTTCCTCTAAAAAAAAAAAAATACATTATTTCAGAGGTCGTACTCTCCGCCCTATTTTCAGGACATTCTCATGAATGATAAATTTTCAAATTTATTGTTACCACTATTTTTATGAAATAATCTCTAACCTGTATAATCATGGCGTATTACTATAAATATATCAGAAGCATTTCTGCATGAAATTAGTCGTGGCAAAGAAAACAGAAATTCCTTGTCTCTGAAAGTGTCCTTAAAAGAGGGCAGTATGAGCGATATGAGATATATAATTGGGACATGTATATAATTTATGCACAATATAATGTATTTTTGTTTTTTGTATTATATTGCAGCAACTTTTTGATTTCATTTCAGTTTTCTATTTAGTAAGTACCTAATAAAAGGAAACTTCTAAAATCTATCACTGCTGATATACAGGCGGCCTAGCACGATAGCATCTGCACTATTTTGTTCTGATTGGCTTTCCAGATCGCTATCATATTATGCGAATTTTGTCACTCTTAGTCCGCGCAGGTCGCGCGGCTTCCAAGAATTCTCTTCGGAGTTGGAATCAAAACACAACAAAACTAAAGAAATAACTTCTGTTATTTTTTTTTTTTTTTCCTTAAATGAAAATCATATGATTTTACAATTAAAAATTATACTGAACTGAAGCAGTTTCACAATTAAACTGTTAAGTTTGAATAATTTGCTTTCTAGTTTACTCATAAAATTCGTGAAATAATTATTCTAATGAACATTATTTTAAAAGTTTATATACAAAATTTTGATCATAAAAAGTTTTGCTAAAAAATTATTTTCTGGTAGCTTTAGGTGGAATATAACCAAATATTTTTTCAAAGTAAAATATGCTTTTAAAAGTTAAAAATTTGAATATTTTTCTTTTTAAAAAATAATACATTTTAACTGTAAAGTGTATAAGAATTTTTTTTATAGTGCATATTATTCATAAAAATGAGTTCAGCATAAAAATCAATGTAGTAAAATATGAATAAATGCATCAGTCAAATAAGAAAAGAAGATTGTTGTCTTTGTTATAAGAAATAAGTATCAATTAAAAATGAACTTTCAATCCACAATTAGAAAATATCATTTAATATAAATAAAGTTATTCATTTTTATATATAAAATGGTATACATTTATGAGAGTTATTTTAGTTATTTAAAATATTGGTTCCATGCGAATGGAAATATTTGTTTTTAAATAAATAAATATTTTAAGGTAGGTTAATATTCATGAAATAACACAGAAATACTAAAAGAAATAAATTAAAATTTAAACATTATTATCTGCATTCCTTCTTAGTCTGTCATCTGTCTGAATGACATGAGTAAATTTAATTAGGGGAGGAGGCTATTAAAACATATAATCTTCACAATCAACTTAGGGTTTGTTAATAGTATTATTATTTTTTATCTTTACAACTGCTATTATTAATAATTGTACCTTTTTTAAAGATATATATCTGTTTTGCAATTATTTTAAAATTTCCAATAAATATATCCGGAAAATTTAAAATAATTGTATTTTAAATTTTCCAAAGTAAAATTTAAAATAAAATTTTATTTTGGATTATAATAAAATTTTTATTTTTATTTATTTTTTAATTTAATTTATTTAAATTTTATTTTAAATTTGAAAACAGTTACCGTAAATTGAAATTTGTTATTTACAAAAACAGAAACTCAGAAAAAAAAAAGAGCTTCTAATTAATCTTGTTTTGCTATTTTTATTTATTATTTTATTTTATTTTCTTATTTTTTAGAAATCTGTTCAATTATTGGTCTATTCGTTACGTAAATTTTCTTATGCTGATATTTTAACATGTTGAGTGCCAATTACAAGATACATAGTTTGTTTATTTGCTTAGGATAATAACTGTGAGTTATCTCATAGCTTGCGTAATTGTCATATTTGTGCAATTGAGGGCAAACTCATAGTATATCAATGAAAATTAGAATAGGTAGCTTCAGGGAAGAGAACATAATATCAAGTTTGGCTTACATAAACAGAAAATTGATTAATAAACACAAATTAAAGTTTATTCAAAATCAACAAGCAAAAAATATATTTGATACATGAATCAATTTACTAACATCTTTCCACAACAATTTTTTTTTTTTTTCAAAAAGTAAATAACAATAATAAAACTTCAAATATGCTTTTTTATTATTACTATATGTACTATATTTATAGTTTTTAATGATATAATATGATTCAATCAAACAGGTTTTTTAAATTGGAATCTTGAAAAGCACAATTACAGTCAATATGTTAAACCAGAATTAATTTGACTTTTGTCTTTTCTCTTTTTGAGTTTCTGTTTTTTAAATAACAAATTCGGTTATAGTAACTGTTCTCCAAATAATTTTATTGGAAAATTTAAAACATTTGCAAAAGAGGTATATATCTATCTTTAATTAAAAAAAAAAAAAAAAAAAAAAGAATTAAATGTACAAAAATTAATAATAGCAGTTGTAAAGAAAAAAAAATAATAATAACAATAGTATTAATAAAGACTAACAAACGCTATGTCGATTATGAAGATAATATGTTTTAATAACCCCCCCCCCCCCACACACACACACACACACAAACACACATCTAATTAAATCTATTCATGTCATTCAAAGAGGTGGCAGCCTAAAAAGGATTTCAGATAATAATGTTTAAATTTTAATTTATTCCTTTTAATACTTCTATTCTAATTTCATAAATACTAGCTTACCTCAAAATATTTATTTATTTAAAAACAAACTTCTCCGTTAGCATGAAACCAATATTATAAATAACTAAAATAACTTTCATAAATGTATGCCACTTTTATATAAATTGAATAACTTTATTTATTTACTTATATTTTATGTTTCATGTTAACGAAAAAGTATCATTTATTCTCTCTGCTACTGTTTTTATTTTGTAAGTATTACAACTAAAAGGACCTCACTCTAAACTATTAGAATAATAATAATAAAAAAAATATAAATAAATATTTAACAATAATTTAATAATTAATATATATATATATATATATATATATCGTAATAAAATTTAATCTTAAAATTTAGCAATTAATAGATACAAAACAATACCAACACACAAAAATATGGAACTGAATATAACATAGAGGAAAGGCTGACACAAATTTTTGCGATTTAGATTAAGAACCATTAAGAGACAAAAATAACTTAAATTATTTACGCCGACATGGATGATAATAAAAAAAGGAATTAAACTTAATGACAGAGAACACAAATAAATAACCACAGAAATAAATGGATAAAAATGCTTAAAATTAGAAGTAAAATACACATCAGGGGCATGTACTTCATTAAGCTGTGAAAGCTGCATCGATTTCGTAAAACAATATAGCTAATCATAGCAATTTATATCATTTCAGCCCCGATCGAAGCAGCAAAACCATATGGAATGAGAAATTAATTGAAATATTAAATTAAAACAAATATTAAATAAAACTTCATATATATTAGTTACAAATTTATAATGATGTGTCATCCTTATATACAAACTATATCAGCTTTTCTTATGACTGAAAGTAATTAGAAATAAAATGATGAAAATACATAGATACAAGAATGATTATTTTGTTGAAATATATGACAAAGTTTATTTGTCAAATAATAGTCTCACATTAACAAAAGCAGCCATGTAGCTAAAAATACTATGAAAAAACCTGTAATCATTCTTAATGTATCTTCAATGTAACATAAAGAAACTGATGAAAGACTCTGTGTAAATACAAAATAGTTGAGAAATATTTCATATCTGTTCATGTTTAAAAGTTTCAAACAATAATAATTTAAGTCAATTTTAATATTTAACTTCTTAAATGTAAAATAAAGGCTAATAATTTTTAAATATTATACCCGTTTAAATCTTAATACACAATAATTAATATTATGTAGTAAACACAATGCAAAATAATGATATTTTCTAATCGTGGATTGACAGTTCATTTTTAATTGATACTTATTTATTATCGCAAAGAAAACAATTTTCTTTTCTCATTTGACTAATGTATTTTTTAATATTTTACTAATCTCATTTAATGCTGAATTCATATTTGTACATAGTATGCACTATAAGCACAATTCTTATACTTTAACAGTTAAAACGCATTATTTTTGAAAAAGAAAAATATTCAAACTTTCAATTTTTAAAAGCATTATTTTACTCTAAAATATATTTGGTTATATTCTACCTAAATCTACCAAAAATTATTTCTTTTTAACAAAACTTTTTATGATTAAAGTTTTGTATGTGAACATTTAAAATAATATTCTGTTTAATTAGTATAGTTATTTCACGAAATTTATTAGTAAACCAGTAAGCAAATTATTCAAAATTAATAGATCAAACGCTCCGAAGCGCATTCTTCGAAGTCGCGCGGCGTAGTGGAGCAAGCTACTAGTGACGAAATTCACATCATACAATAGCAATCTCGAGAGCCAATCAGGACAAAATAGTGCAGATGCTATCGTGCTAGGTCTAGCTACCTGTTGTTGATATGGATGTATTAGAAACGGTATGCAGTTATACTTACTTGAGGAGAGGCCTTCATTCTACAGTGGATTGATAAATGCTGAAATTGATGCTGATGATATATATCTTTTAATTTGCATAATTGTTTGTGTGCTGATTTTAACATAAAAATTTTCAACGTCCAAAAAACATAATTTTTATTACCATTTACGTTTCGAAAAAAGGGTACAACAGTTAGGAAATAAAATGTCGCCAAGATTGGTTCTATATGAAAGCTTTTCATCAATATTCAACTGCATCGAAAATATATTTATTTTTTCTGCATTGAATTTTCGTCAAATGCTGAATCTTTGGCGATATTTGAATTCAGCATCGATATCAGGGAATCACTTAATATAGACATATTATAAAATAGAGAAAATAATTATATTTATGGACAACTTTAGTAAAACCACATGGCGAAATTTGAAATTTGGCACTGAAGTTGCTCGGTAGTTTCACGCCAAGGACTTTTCTAATGTTACCTACTTTAATTCGTCGCCAAAATAGGACAATTATTTAAATGTCAGCAAGAGGGTACTGTACTAAAGCTTTGCCCAAGTCATTTAAAGAACACAGTTCTTTCAGATAAATTAATAGTATTTTACTTACAATTTACTTTAAAATTAGCAAAAGTACATCTTTTTTTCGTTTTGCAACGGAGAAACTAACGTATAATAACATATTAACTTTTATGCACAGACCTATTATTACTGTGGTCGGGGTCGGTGCATTGCTTTATTACTGGAATATAACAAGGAGTGTCAAAAATGAGTCAGCTAATTACAGGGAAAATGTTTTAGCAATTATCGCGTAATTACCGTTTATTTGTTTTGGATGTTTTTCTTTTTTTAATTAATATATAAAGCTAACAAAATTTATGAAAAGCATTAAATTTTTTGCTTCTCAGCTCTCTCTCTCTCACTTTTATTTATCTATTTATTTATTATTATTTTTTTTTTTTTCACTTAATGGAATAATGTAATATAAGTTCGATTAAATATTATAAAATCAATATTGCTTTTTTTTTTTTTTTTTTTTTTTTTTTTTCAGGTAACACATGCAATTATTATTTTTAATTTAAAGAACTAAATCTAGCAGTTATAAGCACTTTACAAAAAAAAAAAAAAATGTTTTATATACAAAATAATCTGACATTTAAAAGGAAATATAAAATTAAAAAAGAATTTTCAAAAATAAGGAAAGATATTGTCTCCGTAGATTATTACATCAAAACACAAAGCAATAAAAAAAGTCGAGTTTTTTCTTTTTTTTCAAATATAGTCGTTTTAACGTATCTAAATACATATATATATATATAATATTTAATTAATTACAAAAGCGGTTTTTGCTCATACATATGTAAATGTGATTAAAAATTTGAAAGGTTCGGTGGATATAATTTAAAGTTGGATACAGACCTAAACCTCAGTCAAGTGTCATTTAAACCCGTCCAACCGTTTTCAGGTGATACCTGGTCGAATAAAAAAAGTTTTATATATTTCCACCTCTCCCATGTGCACAGAAAAAGTATTCTGAAATCCTTTTGGGGTTCCCTGATGTGTAAAACGTAATAACGCATTTTTTTTTTTTTTTTTCATGAATGAGTTTTACTGACAAAAGTCTTATGACACATGCGCAGGCGTTTTTAACCATATCTATAAATCTAATCAATTTTTTTAAATTTCAATATATATATAATTTTAAGTTGGGTACAGGCATAAATTCTTGCCAAATGTAGTTGAATTCTGACCAGATGTTCTCACATGATACCTGGACAAAAACAGTGTTACAGGCATACAGACACAACAACAAGCACACACACACACACACACAGAAAATTTTCTGAAGTCGTTTTTGGCTTTCATAGTATATAAAACGTAAAGATTTCGCTTTTTTTTTTTTTTTTTTTTTTTTTTTTTTTTGACAAATTTACAGACAAAAATCTGATTTAATAATACAGATTACTAATTTAGCAATAAAGGAATTAAATTTTCTTTTGATTAAAGGTGGTATCATTGGAAATGCGGTCTCTACTTTTCTACACCGCTAATTTTGTATTACCACTTTTTGTCATAAAGTAAGCCTATAACTTTAGGAATTGGATAGCTAGAGTAAAAAAGATGGAAGAGTCCTTAGAAAAATGAATCCGTACGAATCCTAGTTATGATATTATTTAAAAATTCATACGTTATTTCATTAAAAAAAATAATAATACAAGCCTCTTTATTATTTAAAAATTTAACTAATATTACAGTATCATGACACTTATCAGTGTGTGAGAACAATAGTAATTAGCTATTATATAGTAATCAGATAGTGACAACAGTAGTATTTGATAAAATCTTAACAATTTTCAAACCAGAAATGTTACCTGGAGAAAAAGGAACATTTTGCTTTAACAAAATCCTGTAAATTCCTGTACAAAATGAATCTTTATATTTTGAATTAGGTCTAGAAAATAAGGATTAGTAAGTGCTTCTAACTTAAGTCTATCAACTTTACTTTTCCCGAAACCGAAATTTAAACCACGGTCAGTATATTGAGTTCAGTAATACTAAACTCAATATGCTGAACCATGGATCTTGTTTCCTTATTAACTTCTGGACTTTCCCCCCTAGAAAATGATATTATGGAAGAAGTTTATCCTGTAATAAATATTGTCTTCAGTTTAAATATTAATACAATTATAGAACTGACCTTCTTCTGATTATCAGTTATCGTTTTCTGTTTAAAATTTATTATCTTCAGATTAAAGGTAAGCCAAGAGGTTTGTTATCTGTATTAGGATTGATGAAATTATGATGCAGCATTTAGAAAGTAAAATTTAATTATATCTAGAAAATAAATTTATTTGTGGAGTTATGTAGATGACGTTTTTGTAATTATCACTGAATCTCAAATTAATAATATTTTTGATTTGCTATTTTGGTGTGCTCTTCTATTCAATTTGTTCTTGAAATTGAAGAGAATAATAGGTGCCTATCATAGATAACTTTACTGAAAGTAAAATTAATATTTTATTATAATTTTATGACATCTATAAATGAAAAACTAATTTTCTTAGGCCAAAAACTTAATTTTAATTCTGTTAACCCCTCCTCCCATAATTTAGCTGTGCTACACAAAGCTAAGTATTATTGTAGCAATTTTTATATTTTAGATCTTGATTTTTTTTTTTTTAATGAATTGTTATTACCTATTATGGTTTATCCGTTGGTTAAAAAGAACGTTTAATGAAAAGCTCTACCCCAGAACAATCCAACCGCTTCTTCTTTTAAAAATTCAAATTGTTTTATCGAAACGGGATAGCCTTTTTCTCTCTGCTGAGGATCAAAATTGTTATAGCAAATCACCGGACCACCCGTAGGATTGAGTCCCAGAATTTCGCCAATAGCCCATTGAGTAGCTCTAGTACAACGTAAAACCCACTCAACTCAACTTAACTCAAATTGTTTTATATCTCTATTCCATATTATAAGAATGTCTTAAGGAATATCGAAAAATTAATTGAAACATTTAATGTGTCCTCCTCCTTTAAATTACATTTAAAATTTATGGATTTTCTTTCTGGTGATAAATCAGTTGATCCACACCTTCAAGATTAATTCGTTAAGAATTATGGAATTACGTTAGTTAAAGCAGTCTGCCTAACAACGAACCAACATTCCACCCCTTAATCACACTGCTGTTGAAATTGTCACTTTGTTTATATTGGTGAAACAAGCCGCTATGGTATTGTAAGGCTGAAAGAACATGAATAAAATCAATGCATTAAGCATCAATGCAAACAAGTAATATATATATATATATACCTCCTTGTCGAATCCTGTTCTTAGTCAGTCTAAAAACAGGATTCTACACGGATTTATTTAACAAAACTGTATTAAGTGTACTTTTTTTATATAGGAATTTTCGCTAGTGTTCGGAGACTTTTGTTACCGACTGTACATATATAAATCAAAACTTTTTCCTTTAAGAAGCAGTGTAGTTCAAACAACACTCTTGTATGCCCCTTACGATTTAATGTTAAAGTTTTAAATTTTTTAGTGACTTATAATTTACGCTTGGATATCCAAAAAAAATATTCAAGCATTACTTCTTGGATTGACTGATACGTTTTTCTTTACATATATATACAGGGTGTTTCAGTGAACCGTTTCAGAACTTCTAAGAGGGGTAGGGTGCATCCTGACAACTCGAAATCATATAGCAATGTGGGGTCGGAAATGCTTTCCTGAAGCGGTGTTGTACAAAGAAACACAATAAAGAAAAGCGACCGTAAGTGAGAAATCGTTTTAATAATACATGAAAATAAGCAAAAGGTACATGGATTAAAGTAGGTGTTCGAAGTTTCTTCCACGGGCTACAATGCACGCCTCACATCTCCGACGCATGGACATCCGAACATTCTGGAATACTCCAGGCATATCTCGAATTTCTCCGGCAGCTACCGCGTCAGGAAAGCATTTCTGACTGCCCACTGGTATATGATTTTGGTTCGTCAGGATGTACCCTACCCCTCTTAGAAGTTCTGAAACGGTTCACTGAAACACCCTGTAAAAATATAATTTCATATTTTAATGTTAAATTTTTGCATAAAATTCAGCATTCTAATGTAAAAATACTTTTAAAAATTTGACCTACCGATCAGTTCAGAAAGTGACATGTTAAGAATTTCGTTAAACTATAGTAATGTAAAATCGAAAGAAGAAATTAAAAATTAGTGAGCACGAAATAGTAAAAAAAAAAATAAATAAATAAATAAATAATAATAATAGTAATTTTAAATGAACAAATTTTTTTATTATTTTTATTTATTTTTTAAAATGTTCGAAAAATTTAAATATATTAGAACCTCGAATAAGTATTCGCTGTTTTCTTGCACAGCACCCAATGCCCTTACTTGTAGCGTCTCACATGAGTGCTTATTAAGTAATTCCTTCAATTATTCGTCTTGAAACTTTTTCAGCGTGCCAGAGAATTCTTTATTTCCAAGATGAAAATCGTCATTTTTTGAAGCGTCGAAACCAGTGTCTGCATATTTTTTTCCGACAGAGCAAGCTAATTGTAAGTTTCAACAAAAATTATGTGTGTTTCAATTGCAGATTTCTTTTGAAGAAAATCTATATATATAAAATCGTTTGTTCTGAGTGAGTGTGTGATTCATCGTCACCCAGCCCAAACCGCTATACCTAGATGTACGAAATTTTGTGACAATGTTTCTTCTATGATGTAAACATCCACTAAGAAGCGATTTTAGAAAATTCGCCTTCCAAGGGGGAGGGAGAGAGCAAGGCGTGATTTCACAAAATCTTTCATATCTAAAACAAACAACAACAACAAAAAAAAAAAAAAAAAAAACAGATATCCACAAAATTATTCCTTTAAAATATAGCTAACACAAACATCTAAAAACTAATTTCTGGAATTTTAAAAATTCTGTCCCCAAGGGGTGGGGGGAGGGGGCAAAACATGATTTCACATGCGCAAAACGTGATTTCACATAATCCTTATATAACGAAAAAAAAAAAAAAAAAAACATACATATGTGAAATTTTTGCTCTAAAATATAGCTAATACAAATATCTAAAAACCAATTTCTGGAATTTTAGAAATTCAGCCCCTCAAGGCAAAATGTGATTTGAAATAAGCTTTTATATTGCAAACAAACCAACAAACCAAAAAGAAATATGTGAAATTTTTGCTCTAAAATGTAGCTCACACAAATACCTAAAAATTAATTTCTGAAATTTTAGAAATTTATCCAAGGTGGGGCGAGATGGAGGGCCTACGAGCAAAAAAAAAAAAAAAAAAAAGAAAAAGAAAGAAAAACAGACAGTTCAAAATTAGTATAGATAGGTTTTATAGGCCTACAAGTCGAATGAGGATATTTAGTGTAAAGTTATTAGGAGGGGCAAAATATAAAAATAGAGTTAGATCGTTCAGAATTGGTACATAGAGGTTTTTGATACCTACAAATCGACTGCGGATATTTTCAAATTTGTAAAAGTTTTATTATAGACGGGAAGGGGAGGATCGATGAGGCAAAAACATAGAAATAAGAATTAGAGAGTTGAAAATTAGTATTATCAGGTTTTGAAGACCGATAAATCGATTGCGGATATTTTTGAAAGTGTAGAAAGTTCGAGGGGCAAGAAGAGAGGCGAGCGCTGGGACAGAAATAAAGAAATTCAGTTAGAACGTTGGAAATTAGTATTATTTGGTTTAAAAACCCGAGAAAACTGTTGCGGATATTTTTGACAGTTTAAAATAATTAGGAGGGTGGAAACGGTAGGCGAAGGAACGTGCGCGGGTGTATACGCTGCCGCAGTCAGTGGGGGCCCGGGCCGATTATACCACCGATGAGAGAAGAATATTTTTTTTATGTTTATGTTTTTCCCTTACGATAATGTAGTGATCCACTAAGACTGTCTAGTATAAATGCGCGTGCGTAGCACACAATGGCCTGCGCTGTCGAAGACAGTGAGAATGTGGTACGACATTTTTCCCGATCATTTTTTTTTCTCTTTTTTTCACATGATAAAAATTAAAGCAATTTTGAGACTTCATTAATTATAGTAATTCATTTAAAAATAGTGCCCAGCGAGGCGGGAGTAGCCTGCTAGTTGTGTAATAAATTCGCAAATACCCTTTACTTGGTACGAAACTGAACATTTTTAAACCAAAAAAAAAAAAAAAAAAAAAAAATACGAACTAACATAATATAACCACGTTTCCTAAAACTAGTAGTGAGGACGAGTTCAATGTCTGGGAGTGGTACCAAATTGACAGACAGGTTGGGATTTGGAAAACGTCCTGTCATTCAGCTATCTTTTATTGTTTGTGTATCACACGACTATCACCCCTATGTTAACACTGAACTTGTTCAGTTAGTGCTTGCGCAGAATCTTTCATGGTTTCAAGAAATGTGGTTGAAGAATGCACTGACATTCAAGCTTACCGAAAGTACTTCCTTGTAGATGAGTTACCATCTGAAATTACATGCATGTAGTCCTAGTAATGCCATCTTTTAGAAAATAGCGAGAACTTATTCAAGGACCTAATACCTAATGTTGCATTTCAGTGTACAAGTATGCAAAATTTCATAACTCTCATGTAAAACTTAAAAAATATCATTTATAACGTACACAATTTGAATAAAAACAGTATTTAAAAAACTATTTCATATAGAATACTGCGAATAAAGATAGTATTTAAGAAGTTGTAAATTTTTAATTTTAATAGTACAGTTTTAATAGTGCAATAGTTAATAAAAAAATTTAAATCTAGATTCTTAAAGTTGCAGAAAACATTCTTATAAATCGAGTCAAATTTTAAAGAAATATATATAGACTCCTACCAATCACAAAACAATCTTACCTGCAGTTCCACTATATCCAGAAATGTGAAGAGTGTAATTGTTGTATTCGTCATCTATCCAGAAATTATCGTAGATTGCAAAGGCTTTGTTTTGCTGCTTATCTTCCAAATCAAAACGGACCGAGTAAAGTCTCTGATTTGTTACAGCAAAAATATTATCATTACCTGTTAAATAAAATCTAAAATAAGTAACAATACCTAGATCTTGAAAAGGCAAATGATTTTTGTTATCAGTTACAAAAAAAAAAAAAAAAAAAAAAATTCTAAGTAAATTAAATATGTTAAGTATGGTGCCATTGAAATTGTTGTTACTGTGGTTTAAAATCCCTTAGATTTTTTTTTTTTTTTTAATAAAGACCTTAAAATTACAAAAATGAAAACTAAATTTAAATGAAAATGAAAATTCATTCACTTCGCATAGATCAATAGCACTTTCCAACGATACGAGTTCATTGCATCGTTTGACCTTTAATGTACTTTGCCTTCTTGATCACAAAAAAAAAAAAGACAGAAGGAAAGAACGACACACAGATAGACTAACTGAATTCATAATCATTCTTAAACATTTTTATAAAATGTTAAAAATGCTTAATATAAACTGAATTGCAATTCTTGAAATTTCAAATTATAGTCTTTCATGTATCAGGATATTTTAATGTAAATATGTAAATATTAACATTAAACATATCATATTCTATAGAAAATATTTTTTATGGATATAAATAATTAATTCTCGAATTAAAGAACATAAAACAAATTTCAAAAACCGTGATATACATTCAAAAATAGTACAACATGCCATAGAAACTGACCATTTACCTGATTTTAACAATACTAAAATAATCGTATCTAATTGTTTAAATTATCACTCAAGAATTTTCCTGGAGGGCTGGTACACAAATCAACATTTTTCTCCACTTAATGAGGCATGCGCAGTTCCTGATGAATACGTTGTACTCACATAAAGTCTGTTGTTCATCTCATCATTTGTACTTGATGTTTTTTACTGATAAGGAGCCTGTAATAGGCTTGAAACGTTTAAATTTATGTTTTTGTGTTTTTAATATTTTAAAATGTATATTTTTAATGTATATTATCTGTCTCAGTTTTTAATGTGTTTAAAATATAATTTTACTACGAGTCGTAATGATTTTTAAATATTTTAAAAATAATATATGCTATTCAAATTTATGATGGTATATTCACTATTAAAATACTATAAATGGCACATCTGGTTTGTGTACTGGGATACCCAAAAAAATGTAAAAGCATTTGCTTTTTAAAAGAAGCAAATTTATAAATCATATTTAAATAATTTTGCATTGCACTTGTCCTAATGCAAATTACTTTTATAATTCATATCCTGACGATTATTTATTTATTTATTTTTGTAGAATATGGCATGGTTAGTATTACGATTTACACAGTCACAGAAAAGTATTCAAATACATTAAGGGCTACAAATAGAAATTGCTCTAAATATGTTTCCGTTTTTGTCAAGTAATTTTGCAAGTATCTCTTTCCAATTATGTTGAAGAGTAATTATAAATTCAGTTAGTCAATCTTTCTGTCTTTCAGCAATTCTGTCTGTCCATTATGGGATTACCTAGGCAATGTACAATAAGGAAAAAAAGAAAAAAGAAACACCTTCCGACTAATTTTTTCAGCAAATCTTTGAATAAATAGGTGCCGATAGAATAGTAATTAATGTCTAGTTTATAATGATATATTTAGATTTTACATAGGGGTCGTCCGCACATTAAAACGTGCAGCAACATAAAATTTTTAAATGGCAACACTAATTTTTGACAGTTGTTTTGGGTTATTTGGAACAAATCAGCCCGTAAAATGGTATAATTTATACATTTCTCTCAATTTTTTCCAGAATTATAAGCTGGTTAAATACGGAGATGCTAATGTTAAACTATATGACAAACATTAATTTATATCTTCCTGAAAAATTATTATATTCAAATTTCATATTTTATGCATTAAAATGAAGAGACCCAAACGTAATACATGCATAAATTTGATTGAAAAACATTTCTTGAATTATGGAAATTATTAATAAATTCAAATTCCAAAAAACTATGAATTCTGACTTGTATTACATTTTACACAAATAGAACAGGTATCATCAATAATATGGATATTTAAATATAAAGCTCAATCCTATTACTATATATATATATATATATATTTTTTTTTTTTTTTTTTGAGATACATTTTTCCTTAACTGCTGTTAAACAACCGTCACATGTTACCATTTATGTCAACTCGACGTCGAAACGAAAAGAAAAAAAAAAAAAAAAAAAATGATAAAAATAGGAACTGAGAACATCTTTAATTCGAAATGTATGTTTTTATGAACTGACTTATGAGATAGTCATGAAAAGTCACACTTTGTCTTAAAAACTGACATCCACTTATCGAAGGTATTAATTAACCACGACGTGTCATTCTATCACTGCACAGAGATACAACATCTGATGTAGCAGCAGTAAAACCTTGCATACACAGGTATTAAAATAGTTAGTAAGTTTATATGGAAAAGTAATCTCTTAATTGACATCGCTTTAGTTTATTACCATGTTTTTATTAACTTCTATTCTTGTTTGCTTCTTTGTTTGTTTCTCCGGTACAAATCTTGAAATCGAATTTTAACTAACTTCCCTACTAGCTAGACATTTGAAACTTTTACTATAGCTCAGAACCCGGCGACAACTCAATACTTCGAAGTCCGATTTTCGAATTTTTGATTAGTTTTCTTAAAATTAGTTAAAATAGGAAAACAATAACATTCTAACAGCGTTAAAATAGCCATTAAAATATTAACTATAATTTAATTGTTGCCAAAAAAAAAAAATACGAGTTCATTTTTTTTTTCGACACAAAAATAAATACATTTAATTAAACTTATACAATAAAAAATATATAAAGTTAAATTATGTATTATCTCACACAAATTGACGTCATATCACTTTAAAAAAATTATGCACATCGGTAAGAGCTATCTGATTCATAGGAAAATTTAAAACATGTTATATAAAAAGTTTTTTTTTTTTAATCTTATAATTATTTTATATTTAAAATTGTCATATTTCTTTTTAGGTTATTTTCTGATATGATTTAAAACTCTTCTGCGCGAGGTCTTAATTTAAATATTTTTATTTTCTTCTATATTAAATAGAAGAAAGTATTGGATTTGTAAAAATTTTAGACTCGGATTTTTGATGGATTTACACGTTTTGAGAGTTAAAGGACATGATTTGACCCTTTTTAGAAAATGTCCGTCTGTGTGTGTGTGTGACAAGATTTTGCAGTGACTGTACCTCAGGTACTATTGCACAGAATTTCATACAAATTGGTATGTAGTTACACCTTGACATAAATTAGTGCCTATCAACTTTTGGTAAAATTTGTCCAACAGCTTCCGTTGCCATCTCGCTTTTTCTAAATTTTTCAACATGGTGGTATAGAACAAAATTTTGTATAAAAGTGCATAAATAGAATTATTTTTAATAATCATTATGAAATTTAAAAGAATTATTTAATAGAGATAGTCAACTGGGGAGAAAAAAATAGTGTAGGTAGGAGCTTCGCCTCCCTCCTCTGGAGGAGGGGCAAATCTCCCTCGAGGGGAGTAAATTTTCATGATGGGTATCTTCCAAAAGAGTTCGCTAATACCTTTAAAACGAATGGTTGAACCATCGATTAGCGATAGTTTAAAATAAAGTTATCGAATTTTTTCATTTGTAACTTTTTTTTTTTTTTTTTTTTTATGTAATATTGTTAATAAATTCGACTTTTTTTGGATATTTAATGTTATACTACTTTTCTAATATGGAAACCGTCTGCATTATCATGGAAGATAATTTTTTAAATAAATTATTTTTACTGAGTGAATTTGTATAGGAAAATATAGAAGAAAGTCATGCGATGGCCACAACGTACTAGTTAAATGTAGGGTTGAACCTTGTAATGTAGATTTAAAATATTATTCAAATAATATATTAAAATTTAAAATATTTTCATTTAATTTAATATAATCATTTAATATAATTTAAAATATTTTCATTTAATTCATGGCAGCAGAAGTATCCGAACACTAGCCAATAAATCCGATATCAAAAATGTACACTTAAAACTGTTTTGTTAAATTAATCCATGTGGAATCATGTTCTTAGACTGACTAAGAACATGGCACGACAAGGATTTATTTAACAAAGCAGCATTAAAAGTACTTTTTTTAGACAAGAATTATTGTTAGTGCTCGAATACTTTTGCTACCGACTATAGGCAAAATTCTACTTTCTGTAAATAATATTAATACTAGCGAGCTTCGCCCGCTAGCAGGTCACTATTTTTAAATCAATCACTATAATGAATGAATTCTCAAAATTACATATTATTACTCATTAACATTACTCTTAAGAAAAGAAATTTAAAAAAAAAATCATTTGTGATCGGGTAAATACTCACATCGGGTCCCCACTGCCTTCGGCAACGTATACCCACGCGCTGAGCGCGCGTATTCCTTTACCATCCTTATGATTTCTCAAAATTCCATGTTATTACACATAAATTTTCATTCTTAAGAAAAGGAATTAAAAAAAAATCAATTATGATCGGGTAAAAACTCACACGAGGTCCCCACTGCCATCGGCAAAAAAAAAAAAAAAAAAAAAGAAATGATTTATCTCTAAAAGATTTTGAGTTATAAAATGTTCGTGAAAGAATCGATGTTTCGTAAAATCTAAAAATATAGATCGATAATCCGTATTTTGTTAAAATGATTATATGATTCGCAAGAGGATTAAATGACCTTTCAAAATATACCGGTTGTTAAGAAATGGAAAAATTACTCTTTCGAACAGGGCGATTCAAAAAAGACGATTGAGAAAAAGAGAAATTTTGGACCCTTTTTAAAACTTATTTAAAAAAAAAAATAAAAAATCCGTATTTTTCGAAAAACTTTGTACCGTAAGAATCGGTAATAAATGTTATTTCTCGTGGTACAGGCTTATTTTCAATATCTCGAACCGTTGAGCAGAGATTGCTTTTCATAGCCCGCAAAATTTTCTCTCTCTGCTTTTCCTTTGGGGAACGCGCTGGAGGGTGACAAATACGATCGGCTCGCTTTTTGCCTCTTTTTTCGATTAGACATAGGTCGACGTTTTAATTAATATCTCCGCTAATTAGGGTCGCATCGCTTAGAAATTTGTTGATCTGTCGAGATGAAGAAATTTTGCGTCTAATGGCACCGGTATCAAGACGCTGCGACCATTAGAGCCGGAGACAAAACCCGTTACAACGTCTTTGCAGACAGACACACATAAACACACACGAGCACAGATTTTTATAATATAAGGGATTTAATTTTCTCCTTTGTAAATAAATAAGTAAATAAATATAATAATAATGTAAATTTATCATCTAATACTAATTAATTATATTAAATCTAACCCGTTTCCTGTAATAAAAAAATAATTTAATCCTCTACTCAGAAAAAAAAAAAGAAAAGAAAAGAAAAAAGAAAATACAATTATTTCATTTCGATTTTATTTTTATTTCCCAACGGTCTTTTGTAGATGATGCAATCAAACAACAAATTTCATCATTTTTCCAACGGAACCTTTTTATTAAATAACCCTTAATATTTTGAAATACTCTCCTTATTGATAAATAGTTTCGCCAGCCTTCAATAGAAATAAAGTGTAAGTTTTCAATTACAATATTATTTTTCAAATTGCCAATATAGGCGATTTCCGGCCTATTGTGGAACCCTTGGCACGAAAAAGACGCCCTGACGGATTTTCGCAGTATTAATTTGATGCAAAAGAAAGCAACGACAATTTCATATTTCTGTGTTGTTCAAGATGTGAAAAGTTTTTGTTTTATATATATGTGTATTCTATTTCAAAATTGATTTTAATGAGCATCATCCACGGAAAATAAAAGAAAAGAAATTTCGATTCAAATGTATCATCTCCTGCTTCTTTATCTTTGCCGAGTGTTGTTATTTTCATCATACAAGCAAGTTTCAGTGAATATAGGCCTCTGTGGTCCAGACAAATTCTTCTAATCCACCGCCAATTTTTAAGAATATGTCACTACAAACCTCTAAAATATATATATTGTATTTTTTATTATAATTTTATTTATTTATTGTACGTTAAAGTATTGTGGCTGAAGATTAAACGATGCAACGAGTACGTACAGTTGGAATATATTAATAATCGATGCGAACAGGAAGATATTTTGTTCTTGTGTAATATGTATGGGTTTTAGCAATATTATAGTGCATTACGTTGTAAAATTGTATGAACACGCTTGAAATTTTTCGCCAAAAAAGTTGACATAACAGCCACTTTTCCGTAATTTATTTATGTTAATCTCATCATACTTTAATAATAATAATGAAAAAATAAGTAGATCATTTTTGTTTGTACTTTTTAAAGTTTAAAGCTAAATTTTAAGATTTATTCTTTTATTTATTCTTAAATTTTATTTGATTAAAAAAACAAAAATCTAATATGAAAAATGATTAAAATTAGCTATTAAAATATAATTAAAAATATAATTAATAATGTACGGCCACTTTAAATTATAAGTATTAAACTTACCAAACCAGAAATCTTTATCGAGGTTACCAAATCCTTTTTTGTAGCTTTCCCAATCTTTAAAAAAATAATCGTTTTCTCTTTTGAAATCACCTCTTCTCTGAATGACCTAAATGAAAAAGAAATATCCTTAACGCACTTAATTTTAGAAAATTTATTTTCGAAATACAAAAAGAATTTTATTAATGGGGGAAAAAAAATCACTGTATTTTATACAGGGGCAAAAACAGATTAAAAACTAAAATATTTTTAAGATCTAAGAAAATTAATGACAGCAAACTTTTCAACAAAATTTATGTAAACCAGATGATTAATACCAGATATTTTTAGATATAACCATGAGAAGAAATCAAGAGCGGTTGAGATCTAGAAATGGAAGTGCCCACAGTAAAAAAACAAGGAACGCTATATAAACCAAGCATAGGCACAAAAGATAAAATGTTCTTTTATTGCATTTCTTTCGTTTTTTATGTCTTTTTTTGCTGTTTTTAACGTGCAGCGCCCTCTGATGCAATGCACTGAATATTTTCTTTTTCTTTACCTAAACCTTTCCCTTATAAAAAGTAATATAAAGCAAACCGCACTCTCTTGAACCACTTACTTTATTTTGCATTAAAATATAATATAAAATGCGTCTGTAATTATTAATTCAACCACCATTTAAAAAAGAAAAAAAAATCTATTAAAACGTATCTTAAATCCGTAGATAGACTAAAATTTTAAGCTGAATCTTCAATAATAATTAAAAAAAAAAAGGGGGAAAATGAAAATGGGGGAAAAAAAATCTTTAAATAATACTGACGAGAAAAAAGTTTCTTCGTTTCTTTTGTGTATCTTTTGAAACAGTCCAAGATTGAGCTATACATGTATAAGCCATGCGAACGATATCTTTCATTCGCACAACAATTGTAAATAAAAATTAGTTTTTATTTACTTCCTCTGATATTTAACTAATGAAACTTTTTCTCTTTCATAATATAGAAGATATCATTAGTAGATTTAACTTTCTTTCATTTAGTACATTTAAATTGGTTTAGTACACCTGTTCTATTTTTCTTTCTTTCTCTCCTTCTTCTTTTCTTCTTCTTCTTTTTTTTTTTTAAATAGTGACATAAATAAATGACTTTTAAATATGTAAATAAATATTATCTCAATAATAAAAATAATCTGGTGTGTCACTCACACGACTTTCTGTTACCCTGAAATTTAATACTATAAATACAGGTTGGAGATTAAAAGGTAAGATAACGATGTTATGTAAACCTATGTTAAACAATTCAAATTAGGCCTCGGAAGAGTTTTATATGATAATTAATTCTGTGTGAGGTGGGCTATCGCGCCCTTCAAACCCCCTTTTCATTAATGCACCTACATTTATATAGAATTTAATTCGGTTATTAAAAAATAATTTATTAAAATTATTATTAAAAAAAAATATCTTTTATGATAATGCAGACGATTTCCATATTAGAGAAGTAGTATAACACTAAATATCCAAAAAAAAAGTCCATTTTATTCTCAATTAAAAAAAAAAAAAAAAAAAAAAAAAAAAAAAAAAATCTAAGTTTTTTTTCGTTAAAAGTAAAAAAAAAATTCGATAACTTTGTTTTAAATTATCGCAGATCGATGGTTCAACCACTCGTTTTAAAGGTATTGGCGAGCTCTTTTGAAAGATACCCATCGTGAAAATTTACTCCCATCGAGGGGGGACTTCTCCCCCAGGGGGAGGCGAGGCTCCTACATACACAAAAAAAAATTTCCCAGTTGACTATCTCTATTACAAAAAATATATATTCGTTTTATTTGGTTTAGTGCAGTCATAGACGTTAAACTCTACTTACCTGCAATTTGCCCCATAGACGTAATGTATTAGAATTCTCATGATTGTCCCTGCACACGAACCATTTGCTTGATCTTAACGAAAAGCTTACTCTGTAGCATCCCTATATGATACACATTTGGAATGTCTGCTACTATTTGTTCTTGAGATATGCTGATAACAGACAGACACACAGACAGACACACAGACATACACACAGACCAACCGCTAAAAACATGATTTTCGTATTCATTAGGCCTCAAAACGTGTAAATATACCAAAATTTCACTTTCGAAAATTTGACCCAAAAACAATACTTTCTCTACCTTATGGGTAAGAGAAAGTAAAAAAAAGTGTTGCAACATATCATTTAATTCAAAACTTTTCCAACCATTTAAATTTCCTCTTACACATATAACTATAAAATTAAGGAATATATTTTAAATTATTATATAATGAGAAACAATCTAGTGTGTCACTCACACAACTTTCTCTTACCCAGTATTTGAATACTATAAAGACAAATTGTAGATTAAGAGGTGAAATACAAACGAGGAATATAAAAATGCTTTAAAAGCAGTTGAAAATAATTTTAGAAGATGTTTTATTATATGCAGTTATTTTATTTTTCTATTAAGTATATCTTTATTTGTTTTCATAAAAAGGTATTAAAAGCAATGAATTTAAAATAACTGATAAAAATATTTTCATACATAAATTTGAAATTGGATTCTATACTTACAGTCCACCCTCCACCATCCGTAGCCATATCACAATAAACATCAAGACGCGTTTTTGATGGTATTCTGCTGATAGGATATATCGTATACACACCACTTACATTGTGACCTCGTTTGTACAAATCAGCGCAATCCAGAGCATTTGTGCTTGCATTATGTTCTCCTTCACCTGTATGAAATTGGATAGGTTTAAATAAAATATTAAAATTAAGTTTTACGTAGTTTAACATAAATAGATATTAAAAACGTGTTTATAAAGGCAGCTTTTTTTTTCTTTTAGTATTAAATATATATATATATATATATTTGTGTGTACAGATGTAGAGTGTGTATGGATAAACTAATATATTTGAATTTTGTTTGTGTCAAGACTAGACTGACCAGATCAGAGTACCTTTATATCAGAGAAACGTTAAAAATAGCAACAATTATCCTATTATGGATGTAATTCTTCTTTCCTGAAGAATCAGAACTAAAAGTAAAATACCAATGATAAATAATTTACATTTTTCATTTTTTTAAAGCTTCGAAAAGTTCTTTCAAAATAAAGGCCGTCCCCAGAAAATTGGGACATTTGGTCAGCCTAGTCAAAACGCACTTAAATATAAATACGATGTTTTAACGGCCCTCTTCACTTACCGTCGCCAGAAGCCCGAGCCAATGTTATTCTATGGGGAAATTTTCTTATTAACTTATAACTTTCTTATTACCAAATAACTTATTAACTAATACATATTTTTAAATTCTGTTTTCACCTTCAGAAAATTCCCAACTGTTAAATTGACGGACCTTTTTTAAAATGTATTTTTTAAATTTTTAATATTTTGTTTCGAAATTGCAAAATGAAAAAAATCCACATATTGAAAATTCGTATTTTCAGCTTCAAAATAGAATATAAAAATTAAAAAAAATATTTTTTTAAAAAAGGTCCGTCAATTTAACAGCTGGGAATTTTCAGAATGTGAAAACAGAATCTAAAAATATGTATTACTTAATAAGTTATTTGTAAAGAAAATTTCCCCATAGAATAACATTAGCTTCGGCTTCCGGCGGCGGTGAGTGAAGAGGGCCCTTAAATCATTGATGAGAATTAATCAGTATATATACAGGTGAAATAAATGTATCACTATTTATAATAATGAAAATAGTAATAAAAATAAGAATGAAAAATCATTAGGATCGCATAGATTATCAACACTTTTATACTGTACGTATATGTTGTATCTTTTAACTTTCAATGTATTACTTTGGCTACTTGATCATACAGCATTTAAACAAAAAATAACAGAAAGATGGCTTGATTGAATCTATAATCACTTTTAAAGATTGTTGGAAAATGTTAAAAGCGTTTAACACCAAAAATAAATGCAATTCCAGCAATTGCTGGATAATTAATGGATATCTGAATATTTTAGTGTAGCCCTGTAAATCTTAAAGCTAAACATACACTATTATAAAAACATTTTTTTTAAGTATATAAATACTAACTGCCAATTTCATTTTGATTTATGCAGTACAAAGTTATCTCAAATATGATTTACAAAAATGCCTCTCTGTCATTTTTTGGAAATCCATACAAACAAGCCAGTTGTGCTATTTATATCATTTTAAATAGGGGACATGATATAGGGAACTGAAATAACATATATAATTTTGCAGAAGTTCTGAAAATGTTTACGGACGCCAGATGCACGCAGATGGACAGGTAGACAGAGTGTCATTCACACGGACAGAAAGACAAACAGAGTAATTCAAATCACTCTTAAAAGTTGTTAGTTAAAAATGCTTTAAAAAGAGCATAAATGCAGAAATTTTCAATTACAGCTCTCAATGAAAAGACAAAAAAAAAAAAAAAAAAAAAAGGCACGTCACGTCAAAAAGAGTTATCCTAATGGGACGAAAATCGGTAGATGTGATTACATGCACAGAAAAAGAAATGGTTACAATTTTAGAAAAACTGGATGATTTATTCAAGAGAAAGAGCTTCATAAAGTAAACAAGTCAATAATATGTTTGTCCACCTCTGGCCCTTATGCAAGCAATTATTCGGCTTCGCATTGATTGATAGAGTTGACGGATATCCTCGTCCTATATATCGTGACAAATTTTGTTCGGCGCGTTAGATTGGCAAAATTCAGAGCTGGTTGTAAGGCCCTTTTCATAAAGCTATAAGCTCTCAATGGGTGGAAGATATGGCGACCTTGAGAGCCAAGGTTGTGTTGGACAAGCACAGCATGAAGACAAACAGTAGAAACTATAACTGTATTAGGGTCAGAATTATCATGATAAAATGTAAACCCTGTATGGCGTGATATGAAGGGTAATATAGCGGGGTGTAGAATATAATCAACTTTTCTCAATATTTTAAGAGTGTCGCGATAACAACTAAACGTATCCTGCTATAATATGAAATGGTACCTCAGACTATCACTTCTGTTTGTCGGACCGTATGGTGGATGACAGTAAGGTTGGTATCTCACCGTTCTCTTGGGTGTCTCCTGACACGTCTTCGTTAGACATTGGGACTCAGTTCGAAGCTGGACTCATGACAGAAGACAATTCTACTCTAGTCAATGACATTACAGGTCGAATGTGACTCATACCAATCCAAATGAGCTTGAGGCGAATGATAGTCGGCGCAAGGTGAGTGTCAGCTCAATCACCTTTCTAGGAGCCACTTTTTAATAGTCTTTACGGTCACTGAAACACCAGATTCACGTAGGATCTTTGATATTGGTGAATCTATGGCTTTTAGTACCGCTATGAAGACTGGTCGGTTCTTACGTTCTGTTGTCTCTCTAGGCCGACCACTTCCTTCTTCACATTGTGTTTGGCCATGGTTAACCCATTCCTGCTAACGTCATCAAATGCTGACGTATGCGTACATTGTTCACGCATTTGCATGCGAGTCTTAGTTATTGTCTATCTGAGCATACGCGATGAAATTCTCAAAAAATTCATAACCTGGAATTGACATTTCTCCTCTTAAATATCCTGACACTTTCGTACATAGGATGCGCTGCAGCGTCACGTGCTCATTAAATGGCCCCCAAACTTTAAAATTTTCAATTTTCTGTCGAAAACTTTAAAATTTTTCATTTGAGTCAATTTGCATTACTCCTTCGTGGCGCATCAATTTTTTTGTTTTAAAATGTATTTCAGTATTTTTGTGTGACACTGCAATTCTTAATGATAAACATAGTTTATTCTATCGAAAGCATTTTTGTGTATATTAATAATAAATGTGAATTTAATTATGATTTGTGCAGTGCAACGTTATTTATAAAGAATTTATAAAAAATCCTCTCATAAAATGCAATGCTTGGGAATTCCTGTACACAAACCACTAGTGATATATATTTCATTTTCAAAAGAGCAAATACCATACTTGTTGATTCATGGGAAGCGGTAAAGGCGACAGCCGATCAGAAGTAGACAGTCATGTGACCAGAAAGAGAAACAAAACTCATTCTTTTTCTTTTTTTATTATTGATTCTGTTTTTCTCTCTGAACTATTCGAAAAACTGAAGTAACTTTATTCTTGAATTGACATTCTAATATTCAGGCTGAATTCGTACAGCCAAGTAATCCATTAATTGTTATATTATTAAAACAATAAGTATTATTCTGTTTATTCTTTATAATTCATTCAAGGCATTAAAAAAATGCCTTTATACGTATTCTGAATGTTTAAACCTGTGCTAAAATTTGTGAAAGATTCTGTTTTTGTTCATAAAATTCTGAAAGAAAATCTCTGATTAAAATCAACTATAGTAAGCAATCGGATTTCATATTTTGTTACTTGTATGGCCTAAAATGTTTCTTCAAGCGACCACAGGAAATGCAGGAGAGAGGTGAGTTAGCTTTTCTTAATATTGTGCATGCTAAAACTTAGTTTCGTTTTTATAAAATGTTTTTGATGCAGGCCAATTCTTTATGCATGAGTCTAGTTATAATTAATCAACATGTTTTTGGTCCGTCTTAGAGCCTTGAGGCTATCGATGATTTATATATATATATAAGAAAAAAAAACTATATATATTTAATATAAATTTGATATTCTTATTCTTATTCTTATTCGTAATCATTTATTCTTAAAATGATTTATTTTTGTTCTTGAATGTTTGTTCTGTAATTCGAAGGCCTATAGTTATGTGTATTTAAACTTATATATTCTAAAATGCCGAAATTATCTAAGCAAGTTTTATTATTTGAAAATTTATGTAAGGAAATCGATAGTTTTAGAGATAGAGTAAAGGGGTGTAGTAAAGATGAACAATCTAAGGTTAAATTATTAAAAACCAAAGTTCAATCGTATGATCATGAAATCGCGGAAATATTTAAAAATTTATCCGCTAAAGAGAATGAGGATTATATGGATATGTATTTGAGATATAAGGGAGTGGTTTTTGATTTACTGGTGGAGTTAGAGGACAAAACAGAAGTAAACGCGTGCGATTCAGATACTCACGCGGAAAATAAAGATGAGAAAAATGGAAAATCGTCTCTTATTAAATTACCGAAACTTGATCTTCCGCGATTTTTTGGTGAAACCGAAAATTGGATTTCTTTTAAAGAAATTTTTAATTCGACAATTCTACAGAATAATCAATTATCCAAAATTGAAAAACTGCAATATTTACATTCTTCAGTGCGCGGAAACACAGCTAAATTAATTCGAGGATTCGCTCTAAAAGAGGAAAATTTAGATCAATGTTGGGAAATATTAAATGAAAGATATGAAAATAAAAGACAATTAGCATTGAGTCAAATTAACAAAATATTTTCTATAAAAATTGTAAAAGCAAACAATGCTAAAACTTTACTTGAGTTATTAGATACTTGTAACGAAGCCGTCAGAAACTTAAAAACTTTGGGTTTAGATTCTAATGCGTTAAGCGACTTAATTATAATAAAATTCATGATGGGGAAATTGGATGAATCGTTAAAACAGAGATGGGAATTAATGTTGGATAGTGATAAATTGCCTGATCTTGATCTTTTTAGGAAATTCGTTGAGCGCGAAGCGCGCGGTGTTGAAGAGATAAAATGTAATCAAGAAGTAAAATTCACTAATTCGAAGAAATCAAACGTATTGAGTACAATTGTGAAAAAGGAAAATACGTGCATTCTTTGTAATGAGCGTCACGCGCTTTTTAAATGTCCGACATTTAATTCAAAACCGGTTAAAGAAAGATGGAAATTTGTTGAATTAAATAAGTTATGTCAAAATTGCTTACGCCAAAATCATAGGCTGGAGAATTGTAGGATAAACATTAATTGTAAAAATTGTGCAGAAAAACATCATACGCTATTGCATGTTTATGGTAGAAATTCAAATTCTGAAAGGGCGAATCATGTATCGCCAGATATATCAGTTTCAAATAGTGCTCAGTTTTATTCTAGTAATGTTTTGTTATCTACAGCACTAATTAAGGTTAAATCAAATAAAGGAAAAATTATGCATTGTAAAGCTTTGATAGATAATGCTAGTCAAAATTCATTAATTACTAAGGAATGTGCTAAGCGACTAAATTTGCCCTTACGGAGCACGTCGCATAGTATAATAGGGATTAATTGCGTTTTAGCAGAAACTGCTCTCAACGAAACAGAATTTAACTTCACTCCGCATTTTTCGTCGGAGTCATTTTCAGTCAGCGCTTTTATAGTTGATAGGGTTACCTCACCTCTCCCTAATTTCCAACTACCGCAACATGATTGGCCACACATAAAGGGATTACAACTAGCTGATCCCAATTATGACGTTAGTGGTCCAATCGATATTCTTCTTGGTGCAGAAATAGTCGCCTCAATCTGCAATGGCAGTCCAATTCAAGGGCCAGCAGGAACTCCTACAGCATTCCCCACAAAGCTGGGTTACCTCCTTTCAGGACGAATAAACAGTTTTCAATGTACAAATATCAGTTTAACTTGTCATATGACTATTGATGATGATATCAACAACACTTTAAAACAATTTTTTGATACAGAATCAATTCCAAATGTAGAATCAAAAAAGATAGAAAATGATCCTGTGGAAAATATTTATTTAACCACAACTAAAAGAAATAGTCAGGGAAGATATGTCGTTCATCTACCCTTTAAGCCAGATAAGGCACTAGGTGACAGTAAGTCAGGTGCTATTTCAAGATTTCTTTCCATTGAAAATAAACTTAAAAAGAACCCACAATTAAAGAGGGAGTATTCGAATTTCATGAACGAATATATTTCTTTGGGGCATATGACAAAATTAAATCCAGCTGAAATTAATGAAACGCCACATTATTATTTACCGCATCATGCGGTGGTAAATGAAAACTCTGAAACAACAAAATTACGTGTAGTATTTGACGCCTCGTTTAAAACAACAAATAACAAATCGTTAAATGACATTCTATATATTGGTCCTAAACTGCAGTCAAATATTTTTGACAATTTAGTAAAATTTCGAGCCAACACTGTAGCGTTCAGTGCAGACATTGCTAAAATGTATCGTCAAATTTTAATTGATAGAAAAGATAGAATATACCAGAGAATTGTTTGGAGAGAATCTCCCAATGACCAATTATCCTTTTACGAATTGAATACTGTCACCTACGGAACAGCTTGTGCACCCTATTTAGCGTTACGCACCCTTAAGCAATTATGTGAGGATGAGGGACAAAATTTTCCATTGGCAACAGAAATTGCCAAGGAGAATTTTTACATCGACGACTTATTGTCAGGGGCACAATCCCTCCAATTCGCAAAAGATAGAATAATGGAGCTGCAGGCTCTAATGCAAGCTGGAGGGTTTAAACTTAGGAAATGGGCTTGTAGCCATCCAGAAGCGCTCTCTGATATTCGAGAGGAAGAGAAGGCTAATTCGGTCATTCATTTTTTTGAGGATAAAGAAAAAATAAATCAAAGAGTACTAGGAATGTTCTGGGATTTAAGTGAAGATACTCTTCAAGTTAGAACCTTAGCTGATCAACAAATTAATACGAAAAGACAGTTGCTCTCCGTAATTGCGCAAATTTATGATCCCCTCGGAATTATTTCGCCATCTACAATAACCTTAAAACTCATTCTACAGAAATTGTGGAAGTTGCAATCAACGTGGGATGAGCCTATACCTCCAGATATTTTGCAAGAATGGAAAACTTTTTATAATGAAATTAATGAGTTTAAATCTATGTCCATTCCACGCTATGTAGGTTCAAATACTAGACTGTACAGTTGAACTGCATGGCTTTTGTGATGCCTCTCCGAGGGCGTATGCGGCAGTCGCATATTTAAAGATCATAACAAACACGATTCAGGTATATCTAATTGCTGCTAAAACTAGAGTCGCACCCATAAAAGTACTCACTTTACCGAAATTAGAATTGTGTGGGGCTGTACTCGTAGCTGAGTTAATTTGCAATATTCAAAAATCCCTTAAATTGATTCATTCGACATACTGGTACACTGACTCTTCTATTGTATTAAACTGGATAAATAACTCTTCAAACAAAGGAAATAGTTTCGTGGCCCATAGAGCTACCAAAATCAGAGCTCTTACTCAATTAGAATTTTGGAGACATATCCCAGGAAAAGAAAACCCGGCCGATTGTGCCACACGCGGATTGTCCCCGGCTAAGTTGAAAGCTAGAACTGAGTGGTGGGAAGGGCCAAAATGGCTCCATAGTTTTGAGCTACCACCAATGTGCACATTACATTCAGTTTCCGTTCAGAAACAAACTCATCAACATTCGACAGATTTAAGTTCTAAGCCTACACTTTCTAATAACACTTTCATATCACATATCACGAAATACTCTAACTATCTAAAACTTTTAAGAATTCTAGCTTATGTTCGGAGATTTATCAATGAAATTAAAACCAAATCAATGGAAAGCGGTCCTTTAAAGGCCATAGAGCTAAATCAAGCGGAAATGTGGCTTGTAAAAATTATTCAAAATGCAGAATTTAGTGATGAAATTGCCTTACTAAGGAAAGGCAAACTTTTAAAACCTTCACACCATCTATTCTGTCTTGATCCTTTTCTGGATGAAGCAGGCATTCTTCGTGTTGGAGGACGCCTGCGGAACCACCCATCCTTACGATTTCAAGAAAAACACCCCATATTACTTCCCAAAGCAAATCACGTTACTTCCTTGATAATAACATATTATCATAACTTAAGCTCCCATGCTGGTCCCAATTTAGTACTTTCACTCCTTAGAAACAAATTTTGGATTCCCCACGGACGCTCCACCGTAAAATCAGTATTAAGACAGTGTATACTCTGTTTTCGACTGTCAGCTAAGCCAATAATTCCAAAGATGGGGGATCTACCCTCAGAAAGAATCACACCCATTCGGCCCTTTTCGAAGGTTGGTGTCGATTTCGCGGGACCAGTAATGACAAAATGTCAACATAAACGAAAAGCGACAACCTTTAAATCATATATTGCCCTTTTCATCTGTATGGCGACAAAGGCAGTGCATCTTGAATGTGTTTCAAATCTTTCTACAGAAGCCTTTTTCGCAGCCTTGAAACGCTTCATAGGTAGGCGTGGATACCCCTCTGACATATTTTCGGACAATGGCAGAAATTTTGTCGGAGCCCATTCTTACCTAAAACAGCTATTTTCTTTATTCAAAGAAGAAAAATTACAAAATTTTGCTTCCCAACACCAAATAACCTGGCACTTTATTCCCCCGTATGCTCCAAATTTTGGAGGACTCTGGGAAGCGTCGATAAAATTAGCCAAACATCATTTGGTAAAAATCACACAAGGAGCAATATTAACGTTCGAGGAACTTTCCACCCTTCTATGTCATATAGAGGCTGTTATAAATTCGCGGCCTCTAACACCATTGTCCAATGCTCCTAATGATTGCGCAGCTTTAACACCAGGACATTTCTTGATTGGAACTGCATTATTAGAATTGCCAGAACTATCGTTAATAAATAATTCTCTTAGTCTTTCTTCTAGGTATAAGCTCTTATTGCAGATGAAGGAAACGTTTTGGAAGAGGTGGAAAGCACAATACCTACCAACCTTGCTGCATCGATCCAAAAGAACCAACAACCACCGTCACAACTTTTCTCCAGGGGAACTCGTCATCCTGAAAAATAAAGTATCACCTCCACTCCATTGAGAGCTAGCACGAATCATCAAGTTGATTCCCGGACCTGACGGAATCGCCAGGGTCCTCCAACTTAAGACCTCTTCTGCTGGAACTCTGATTCGACCGGTTACGCAGGTGGTCCCTTTTCCAAGTATTTCGACTCCTGCTCCGGTGCCTTCCCGCCCCGCCCAGCCTGTTGATTCATGGGAAGCGGTAAAGGCGACAGCCGATCAGAAGTAGACAGTCATGTGACCAGAAAGAGAAACAAAACTCATTCTTTTCCTTTTTTTATTATTGATTCTGTTTTTCTCTCTGAACTATTCGAAAAACTGAAGTAACTTTATTCTTGAATTGACATTCTAATATTCAGGCTGAATTCGTACAGCCAAGTAATCCATTAATTGTTATATTATTAAAACAATAAGTATTATTCTGTTTATTCTTTATAATTCATTCAAGGCATTAAAAAAATGCCTTTATACGTATTCTGAATGTTTAAACCTGTGCTAAAATTTGTGAAAGATTCTGTTTTTGTTCATAAAATTCTGAAAGAAAATCTCTGATTAAAATCAACTATAGTAAGCAATCGGATTTCATATTTTGTTACTTGTATGGCCTAAAATGTTTCTTCAAGCGACCACAGGAAATGCAGGAGAGAGGTGAGTTAGCTTTTCTTAATATTGTGCATGCTAAAACTTAGTTTCGTTTTAATAAAATGTTTTTGATGCAGGTCAATTCTTTATGCATGAGTCTAGTTATAATTAATCAACAATACTCAACTTCAATAACATATGTCAGTTTCAAAAAATTCTATGAATATTTACAGGAGTTAAGAGCGGACAGGCATATAAACGGACAGACAGACGGATTGACATACAGATAAATTGAAGTCATATACAATTTTCAACTTTGTTGGAAATTATTAAAGAAGTACTAAATGCGTATCTTATTAAAAAAGTACTTAAGTCCGTATTTTAAGTCCGTATCTATTAAACGGCACTAACGATTTGCTCTATATAAATGTCTTTCAGATGTTCTTTT
The DNA here is from genome assembly GCA_963930645.1 of Salticus scenicus. Taxonomy (NCBI): domain Eukaryota; kingdom Metazoa; phylum Arthropoda; class Arachnida; order Araneae; family Salticidae; genus Salticus; species Salticus scenicus. The sequence goes on from OZ005650.1 coordinate 92,716,117, forward strand.
GTATGTATTAAATGGTTACGGCAGAAAAATTGGTGGTTTCCAGATTTGCTAGACCAGTTTTAGGTCTCGAAATTGGGTAAGTTAAAAATGGTTCTTCGGAATTTCTTCGCGCACGCCATATTTTTATTCTTGCGTAATAATTGTTTATCGGTGTGTAAAAGGGTTTGGAAAGTTATGATGAAAATCGGAATTGGGGCCGAAAATTAGTACAGTCGAACCTCGTTAACGTGAACTTGCTTAACGTGAATTTCTTTTAACATGAACTGTTTCTACAGTACCCGTCAAAATGAAGATTAGTTTACTTATATGAAGATTAATTACTGATAGCATGAATTACTGATAACATGAACAATTTTTTCCCCTTGAAACTAACCTTAACTAGGTTCGACTGTATCTCAAAAACGACTTTAACGATTTTCTTTAAATTCGTTACGTAGAATTTTCAATAGAATTGGAGAGTTACATTTTTAAATATAAATCAAGTTTTTAAATATTTGTTTAAATAAAAAAAAATTTATCTTCTGATGATGACGTTAGCTCATTCTATGTGTTCTCATTGTGTTCTAAATTTGTGTAAAATGTAGATATTTTCAATATTAAGAACATACTTATGAATGAGATATTTATTTTATGAAATTCTCTTTAATTTTTTTTAATTTATTTTAAATGTACATTAATGTTTAACTAGGCATTTAACAAGAATTGTGGGAAAATTGTAAACGGTAAAGTATAGTTCAAATAAATATATATATATATATATAGTAGAAAGTTCTTCTTTTTCCCTGACCTTGCTTGCCGCAACTGCTGAATCCAGGACCACGTGATTTGTTTTTTGTTTCCCGTACTCAGAATATTAAAGGAAGTGTATGTTCATGACGTGGACGGCGCTACTTCCTCAACGGGCTGCTGCTAAGAGCGTTGAAGGAATGAGGTTCAGTTTTCGACGAGTTTTCGACGGAGCTTGTGTGCTTGACGGACGCAATGCCTGTATTTGATCACTTTGGTTTTCACACTCGACGCCTTTAGTGAAGTGCCAAATGATTTATCTATGTGACGAGATGTGAACAATTTGACGTACTATTAAAATAACTTTTAATAAGCAACTTTAAATGCTCATTAGCATCTATGTAAATATTGTAATATAATTTAACTTTCATTATTAAAATTTAAATAATTAGTAAATAATAGAATTAGTATTCTTGAAGTTCTTAAACGCCCACCACCCACTGTATACTATATCAGAAGCGGGATTGAACATTAATTTTTAGTTAACATCGATCGTAATTGATTAGGATCGAGAATAAACCGTAAGTTTTAATTTAACTTAAATTTTGAATTGAACGCACTACAAACTTTTATTGGACTGAACTGCCTATTTAAAAAAAAAAAAAAACTGTTCTTATAATACGAACTGAACTTTTAAATGGAAAAATTACATAAACTTGGAATTTCTTCATATGCTTAATGCATGTGGGATGAATGATTTTTAAAGTGCGTGGTAATACTTCATGATCAACAGAAATGTTCACACCTGTGAAATCTGCTTAAACTAAAGCAACGAAGTATCTGCGAATTCTGCGGAACAGCCACGGATCATTTGTATGGAAGTTTCAATAAGAGATTTAGGATAATCAAGCATCGGCTGCTATTTTGGTTCTACAAAGGTACGTGTGATTTTGTTTTGTTGTTACAATGGTTTCGTTAGGAGATATCCCCAAAATTAGCGCTGCACTGAGGACTGAAAGCTATAGTAGAATTAAAATTCTGCATCGCTTTCTATTTAACGATGAAGGTGACAGGAAAAACCGATGGTTGGTTTGGTTAGTTGGTTGGCTTTTAGTGGCGCAAGGTCCACTATGGGACATACTGCGCCAAACAGTTATATTTGAAAATAAAGAAGAAGCTATAGCTTCTGGATGGGTTTACCCATCCAGACTGTCGTTTAAAAGGATCCACATTAAAAATACAAAACAAGAAAAGATAAAAAGTCGGAATAATTTAAAAAGTAAAAGCAACATAAAAACAAAAAATAAATAGAATTTTTGGAATTTGGAAAATTCGGGTCTTATTAATCCGAAAGAAAAATTTGACCTTTCCGAAAATAAAATTATGAAAAATTTTGAATCGGAAATTAAGTATGAAAATAAACGATATGTATATCATAAAATCAAATGTGAAATGTTAAAACCAGTGTAGGAAAAACCGATGCAGAATAAGAAAGTTTATAGGATTTAATTTTGCTATAGATGATGAAAATTATATAAAAAAACAAAAATTCATCGACGAAAATTTTTCGTTGAATGAATGAATTATTCTTTGTAATGTATTAAATGTCCCTTTTGATGGGAGCAAAAATGAACTGCGAGATCGATTGTTATTACATTTGTGTGACACGGAGTTGCTAAAACAAGAAAGTTCCGAGAATAATTCAGATGAGGAAGATTCTGAAAACGAATTTGACAGTGATAATGACGTCGAAAAGGCCGACTCCTCTGTACAATGCCATATGAACGATAATAAGTGCTATGAAAATGATTGTGATTATGATGATGGCAAAATAAAAAAAAGTATAAATTGTAATAATGGATCACTTGGTGCAACTGTTTCTTTCAATTATTTTGAAAATTCTATGTCTAAATTTAGCGGCGAACCGCATGAAAATCCTATTAAGTTTTTTTTCCGAATTTGAAGAATTGTCAATAATGTTTAATTTAAGTGAATTACAAAAAAATGTTTTCTGCAAAAGGTCTTTGAGCGGAAACGCTCTGTTGTTTATAAGATCTGAAAAGGGACTACTAACATACAAAAAATTAAAAAATGCACTCATTAATGAGTTTAGGTTTGAGATTAACTCTGCCTCATTACATGAAATGTTGAATAAAAAGAAAATGAAAACTAATGAATCAGTTACGGAATATTATTTTAAAATGCGCGAATTGTCAAAAAACGGGCACATTGAAGATGCCGCGTTAATGCATTATGTGATCCAAGGAATAAATGATAAAAGTGAAAATAAGCTAATTTTATATGGTGCCAAAAATATTCGTGAATTCAAAGAAAAAATTAAATTGTATGAAATATATAAAAGAGACAATGAGAAAAATAAATGTAAATTTGATAGAGTTGAAAAAGTAGAATACAGTGCAAAATTGAAACCCATCAAACATAATGTATATGAAAAATTTAGTCCTAGAAATGAAGTTAATAAAATATGCTACAATTGTAGTGATAAAAACCATGTGTCAAGGGACTGCCCCCACAAAGCTAAAGGTTTTAAATGTTTCACATGTAAACAGTTCGGGCACAAAAGTTCGGAGTGCCCAGGTTCAAAACCTGAAGTTGATGCATTGTGTATTGGTGTAAATCAAAATATGAGTAAAATTATACAAGTAAATGATATAAATTTCATAGGTATAATAGACACAGGAAGTGAAGCAACATTGTTGC